>LR990144.1:18867443-19493363 GCA_905147285.1 Hypena proboscidalis
TTAGTTTTTTTACGACGTTTTCCTGTGGACGGAATCTGGTTGTCAAAAATACGAGTATGTTTAAAAATTGTAAAAAAAATATTAAGCTCTTATTTTGATCGTTAAAGTTTTTAAAAGTCTCAAGATTTTGTCTTTTCATGTGTTGTATGAGGATCGAATCGTTTACCAACCATCAAACAGGCGTTATTATTTAAGAGGCTAAATCAAATGCTTAGACATTCGTAATAATGTTATTGTTAAGCAACAAAATATAGTACCTAATAAATTTATGATAATTGTCAAATAAATGCTTCGCAACTATTGCATTATATAGAACAGTAAAATAGCTAAGACGTAGGTATTAAACCAAAATAGGCTATATTTTAAAGAATCTACTCTCTGACCTTATTACCTTTAGTTTTTAGTCTTTGACATTTGAAATGCAGGAGCATGTTTTAAACAAACAAATTACAGCTTTTTAGTTTATCTACACGGTAGCTACAAATATGTGTAAATGACAAATTGCTGATATTGTAGGTTATGTAAGTGAACTTTTTTAGAAAGTGTCCTTTCTTTTTTTGGTTTGCTTTGACGTAATGTAGAATCTTTTAGTTCATGGGTATATGTAACAAATGATGGTGTTACATCATTGTTTTGTGTTCATCTATAATGTATATATTATTTTTGGCTTTCATTTATTAATTTATTAATGACTTAACACAATTAATAATTATCTTCATTTAGTAATTTTTATATATTATAGTCTGTACGAGGTGTTGTCAGCGCGTCTAACTGACTCGACTCGAAATGCTGGCTTACTCGTTTATTCGACTTCAGCAACCAGCGACTTCGTGTCGAAATACAACACGGTAATGCTGCCAGCATTTTGGGTACGAGGCCTACTGACAGTGACTTATTAAATTTAGATTGTGTTATGAGTCTAGTTTAATTTAAGATCTGACATGAATATTTTTCTGTAAAAAAATCCTTTTGTAGAAGTAAGTTTAATTTAGCACTAACCACCAAGTGAACGATATAACAATTAAGCTTAGTAACAAACTATTCATTACTTTGATAACATAATGCAAAACATAGTTTTTTTTTTCTCACTTGAAGCAAAGCATCACAATGTGCTGTTGTGAATTGTGTCTATGGGCTGTAGACGCTGTCGTAACCACTTACCATTAGGTGTACTACATCCATTCGCTACATACGTCATTAAAAGAAAAAGAAAGATGACATTTAGACAATCGCATTAGACTTTATTGACAGGTATAAGATTCCAGTCTGCGTAGCAATACTAATTGCAACTTACCATGGTAATTGGTAATGCATTGCTACATAGACTATAATCATAAATGTTTACAACATGAGGTAAACTGAATTACAGCTAGTTAAATGAAAGGCCGTACCTACTGCTTATGAAAAAATTATTAGAAAAAATTTCTGCCTTATAAATCACAACAAAATGAATATCCATTTGCTTATTGCGTTAAAATTGCACCTGATACCATGTTTTAATATACAGAACCGCGAGCAAAAGTAATAAAAACACCAGTTATACTTTTTATATACCGCTGAGGAACCCTAAAAATGATTTATGATTATACGTACTACATTCACCTATTAATGTAGATACGATTGCACAAAGATTATGTATTTTAACGACTTGCCTCTCAACGGGTCAGCAGAGCAGTAAAATCGATGATTTTTATGGAGTTATAAATCCTGGTGATTTAATGTCCTATGGAATAAAGGGCTCTGCACACTTAACAGGTTTACTGCGCAGTACTATAACGTAATTAAATATGGGTGCTAATTAAACTTGACTGACTTTCTTTATACGCAAAGTAATACATTACCTTCTAAATAACTAAGCCAGCAACCTAACCTGACTAGCTGACAAAGTAATTTTGATGGTGATATATTTTTGTAGCATAATTATTATTTATTAATACCACCTATTCAATAATGCTCATGAATATTAGAAAAATATTTTTTTTAAACGTTCCGTTACTGAAAATCTATTGTAGGAAATAATTGTTGTCTGACTAAGAAATCTATATTTCTATCTGAAGATTAACATGGTATCTAATACGTTATATCAAAAATGTGTATTAAGGTGCCATTATAATATATTTTATTTCGGTGTAGGTATATAAGACCTATCTAATTTAAGTTTATTTTGGTATAAAATAATAGTCAATCTCTTTGTCTTTACTCTTCTCCTACTAATGTTATTGAACTACGCACGGCCTTTCTCAAAAACACTGCGCAATAGTGTAATGTATAAGGGCCCTAATATTCAAACTCAAGGTTTGTAGGACGTGTTTTATGTGTTAAATTATATTAGTGAAACATGTTTGAAATACTACACCGATACCAGATGTGTGCACTCATATTTCTTCAGAGGTTATCCAACTGCCGAATTCTATGTAACATTTTATCAAATCAAGGATAGAAAAAAAAAAAAAACATCTTGTATTTATTATTATTTTTTTATTTATTTACAAAACTTCATATACAACAGTGAAAAATATATTGAGATAGTCTTGGCAAACGTTGCAAATATCGCGAAAAATCATCAAGTTTCTTGAAGAAGATCATGAAGCTTGCTCGGAAAAGCTTTACCACCATCTTATATAATAATAACTGAAAATCCTAACCTTGAGAAACCTCAAGGTAACGCCTATTGCTTATGTCTAAGTTTCTAATGGATTGTATCTTAACAAGTCAGTTGTTTAGTTACTTTAATATTTTAGCATGAACATTAAAATTAAACGTTAAGGTACTGAGCAATTTGCATGAACTAACTTGTTAACCTTGATAGAGTTCTAACTTTTAGCAGTTCACCTGTGTACTTACTTGATTTGTTCAACAAATTACATTTTGACTATTACTGTTATTATTACAACTAACGTTAATTATTAAAGTTAATCCTACCACGAGGTATGGAGTTCGAATCTTAGGTCGGAAAAAAAACTGTTTCGACTTGAGTTAGTTTAAACGACTCGTGGCGTGTCGTTTATTTTGAAACTCGTAATAAATCGTGAACGTACTAATGTGCTACATTACCTAAATATTTTTAAATATTTCAGCCAATGGTTTTGTGCAAAGATATTAATTCTCTTGAAATAATTAGGTTCTGAAATAACAAAATTAGAGAAAATTACATATCTTCTTACTCCATCGCTGCTTATCTCTCCTAGCAAAGTTATTTCATGTCAACCCCAACCATAACTTACCTTGAATCAATACAGAAGTACTCCACACAGCTGTAAGTCACAAGTTAGGCCATTTCCATAACTGCCTGCATCCACGACACTGAGTGAATAAAACCGAAGTCGACTCGAGCTAACTTACACGACTCGAGGCTTCACTTATGTGGAAACTTTGAGCGCTCGTGAGTTGGGGCACTTAGTTTTTGTGATCTCAACTTATTTAGTACATTTTCTGGTTATGTGTTAATCTGTGTATTAGCTAGATACGTTTTAGGAAGCTTTTGGTTAATTGAAATGTTGCAACATTCTTACATTGAATTATTTTTCACAGAATATTACCTCGTTAATTTTTATTAATTGACAAAAAAACATAGGCGTAAGTGAGTCCAACAGTTACATGAGGGGATATTTTGTTAACATTGCTATCCAAAGTGCATAAAGTTATGATATTTTACCATGATTAATACAAAGACTTAATCTTCTTTTGAATCATAACACAATACAATCATAATATACTTACTCTACTACTTGATTGCAAAATAGTGAGCACAATCTTGTATCGATAAATTCCTGCTTTCTTCCAATAAATCGTACAAAACATCTTTTGCTTTATTTAAATCATATCGAATACCAGCGATGCATTTTCATACAATGCACGGAACATTAGCACCAACAAACGATTATCGAGTATCGCAAAACCGAAGGCGAACAACGGGTATATCGATTTGTTGTCAACCATTCAATTTCCGCTGCGATCGGCCATGAAAGATTGCTTCCTGAGCTCTCTGCTCACCCAAGATGATAATAGCGCGATAGCTCAAGTTACTGGAGAAACTAGGAGTCAATTGCTGTACAGGACGTCAAGTACCTACAAAGCTTTGTGTAAAGAAACTCTATTAAAATTAAAGCTCAATTTAGATTTTTCAAATAAAAATGCTATGAACATTTTATAGTTTTGGCACACAAAATGTCTTGGTATTTTTAAATGGGTATCTGTATGATTTGTCGTCCCTTCAAGTAACGATTTGTTTAATAACAAAACACTGACAACAGTTCATTTTAATTTTAGTGAAGAAGTGTTGAATATAATAAAGGTATCAAAAGAAAATATCGCATTATACTACCCCACAAAAGTCAACTTACAATAACTACGTAATATTTTTACATTTAAAGCTGCGATAACTTAATATTTGAATGCGCAATTTGAGCCCTTAGACCATCCATCACCCATTGAACTCAGTAAAAAACCATCTCAGTTTCAAAACCCGACTAAGCCAAAGGAACAGTTAGCTACGTCCTCCTGCTCTTTGGAACAAGTCTGCAACAACCTTAACAACACCTCTGTCAAAGAAAAATAACCATTATTGGTATACTATTAAGGTGGTTTGTAATGGTAAAAGCCAGGTTCTGGTTGGTAACCAGTCGTCGGCTGTTCCACTACCGAACTACGCTTCATAGTGTTATATATGTATCGAAGCGAGTACCTTTAGATTCTGTTTTGTATGTAAATGTATGGAGATTTGTTTGATTTTCTTTTAATATTGATAAAGAATAACTTGTTTATTCAGTGACTTGCATTGGACGTCAGGTTGTGAGATCAAGTAAAGAAGATTATACTTTAGTCAGACTACATTATTATAAACTAGAAATGAACTAAATAAATATACAGAGTGGTCCATTTATATCGGTCAGTGTAGGGTAGTCTATAAAACTTTCAAAACACTGTTCTTAGGAACCATGCTATCAATTTTATTCAAACAAAAATATCATACATGAATTTAAAAAAAAAACTTTTAGTCTACTCGGGTGTTTAACCCACTCAAATTGAAAAATATAATTATTAATAAATTATTTTTCAATTTGGATATAGATTTTTTAGGTTATAAGCCTACTGCTTATAACCTAAAAAATCTATATGTTACTATGAAACATAATATCCAAAATAAACGATTTTTCTAAAAGTTATTATTTGTTTTCCTATGAACATACAAAAAGATAAAAATCTACATTTGTAAAGGAATTTTCATCACATTCAGAAAAAGTCATAAAGACAGTCTATGTCAGATGATTAAAAGATCATTTTAATCATATTTTAGGCACTAGTTTGATTATGGTAATAAAATTTTACGAGACCACCTATTTCCGCTGGCGGTTTTATAAATATGGCGTTTTAGAATTATGCCATTGCCCTTCATTAAATAATATCAAAATAGATTCAAATATGTTCTAGACGGTTAAGTAAAATATTCATTGTTACATGACGATCAAAAAGGGCCAAAATTAGACAAAATAGATATTGGAGATTATTATATTTTTATGTGAAAAATGTTTGTTATAATTCTGGTTCTATTTAAAAAGTTTCAACATTTTCAAAAAATAGAGTAGAGTAGAGTATTCTTAGTTGTACACCAAAAATATACAGTTTGACAATAGATACAACTTAAAATTGTTTTCAAATGCACAATGAGTGGCCTTATCGCTAAGAAGCAATTTGTTACAGGGATATTTAACAAAAAAAAACATCGGACTCGAAATTATACTTACTCGATTTTTGTGTGTAGAATAAAAAAGATCCACACAAACACACATCCTCACAAACTTTCTAATTAATAATATTAGAAGGATATGTAACTAACATAACACCAGTTTCCAACTGAACAAGGAAAACAGGATTCAATATTTCATCAAACTTCTGAATAATTACTTGGCACTCGCCAAGTCATATTTAAGTGCAACATCTTGGGTTAAAAGACCCGAGAGGTTTCTAATCCATCATTGGCCCCAATTGACCCTCCGAAGGAAGTGGCCCCTTTCCAAAGTTTGGCCGAATTGATATACCCTATGAAAATTTGGACGGCGAACAATTTGGAAGGGCAAATTCATATTGGCATTATAAATGAGAAAGTTTGGATTGATGTTGGCGATTTGATAAGTAAGCTTTATAGTTATAATTAAAGATTGAAGGCGATTAGTAAGGATAAACATCCTTCAGGACGGGCAAATTTATTTATATGTAGTACATAAGACAAGTTAAGGAAATCATCGGAAGAACTGTAGTAATTATTGCTTTGTATCTTTTTTTACAGCCTTGATGGTGTAGTGGTTAACGTATGCCCCTATTATTGCGAGGTCTCGGGTTCGATTCCTGGGTCGGCCAAAATGTTATTTGTGAACTTACCGTCAGGAAATTCACAATAAGAGCACGGAGTTGGAATTGTACCTGGTGGATGGCGAAAGGCTTACCCCCCTATTCTATAGAACCTAAACATAACAGGTGAAAATTAAATGTGTACCTTTGCCACACCTTTCTGGGTAATAAAGGCGTGATGTTATGTTATGTATGTTTTATTTTTTTATACATCGACTCACTGATAGTACTCAATTAACAGACACAATCAGTTATGATTTCTGGCTCCATTTTGGTATAGCAACGAATTCTAAATTGCATCCAAATGAAAATTGTATTTACCATCAGGTGGATTGCATGCCCGGTCGCTACATTCATCATTTAAGTAAAGAAAATCAAGGACAGTTTAATTTTTATTTATGAAATCTTTGTGGGAGATCTCTTAGCACAAATATAAAAGGCTGCTGTCGAGATTTGACACTTTTTTTTTTTTTTTTTTTTTTATTATAATTCACAAAACTGGTGTACAATCTGACTTATTAATTAACATGCTAAAATTAATGCACCTGACTGACACCTACTAGATGTGAATCCAACATGCAAGATCAAGGACACACTCAAATAGAAATTAAATTATACATTAAATTAAACTAAAATTAGTGCTATGGCAGAATAAAAATAAATATCTAGTAACTAGTTACTAATGAATCAAAGTTGCAAGTTTAGACCTAACTGAAGCTACAGAACCGTTGAACATATCTATGTCATTACGTATCGAATTGCCTAACGAAACCATACGAGATATGGGTGAAAATTGGCCTATGTTCGTGCGACTGTGAGGTATAGCAAATGTTTTTCGGTTTAATAATCGACTGCTGGTGCGGGGTGTGCAAATATTGAGATAAGCTAAAAGTTGAGGTGAGTCTATATGGCCGTTAATTAATTTAAATAGAAACATAATATCAAGGCACTTCCTACGGCTACTTAACGATTTTACATTATAGTGCCTTAGTCTAAGTTCATATGAATTAAGGCTACGACATTTGTTTTCTGAGTAGGCTAAGTGATACAAAAATCTCTTTTGAACGCGCTCTATTCTATCGGAGTGTACTTGGTAGGATGGACTCCAGACAATGCTGCAGTATTCTAATATGCTCCTAATAATACTGTTGTATATACAAATAGTTAAAGTAGGTTCTTTGAAAATTTTCATTTCTCTAACTATAAATCCAGAGAGCTTAGATGCTTTACCGATTATTAAATCAAAGTGATTCCTGAAATGAAGATTACTATCTATAATAATACCTAGGTCTCTTATGCTATTAACTTCTTTCAGTAAAATGTTATTTATTAAGTAATTGGCTGGACACTTGTTTTTTCTTCGACTAAATTTAATGGAATAACATTTACTTAAATTCAGGACCATCATGTTTTTTACACACCAATCATACAAGTTATTCAAATCTAGTTGTAGTTGAAACATATCCGATTCATTGTTTATCGTTCGGTATAATTTTAAATCGTCAGCAAATAATTTAAATTTAGAATTGATTATACTACCTAAATCATTCATAAAAATAAGGAAAAACAGGGGCCCTAGGTGTGAGCCTTGGGGTACTCCAGATGGTATGATGCACTGATTAGATTTGAAGCCTTTAAGGTGTACTAACTGCGATCGGTTTTTTAAGTACGATTCACACCAACGCAGTAGAGATCCATGTACGCCCAAGCCCTCCAATTTTGCAAGAAGTAAATTATGATTTACCAAATCGAAGGCTTTTTGAAAGTCGGTATAAATTGCGTGAACCTCTCTGCCGGCATCTAACTCAGCGGATATAAAAGAAGTATATTCAACAAGGTTGGAAGCTGTTGATTTTTTGGGACGAAAGCCATGTTGATTAACATCTAAGGCATTTTTAAAATGAGAAAACATTTTCTTCTGCACTAGGGATTCCATAGACTTACCACAGGCTGAAAGAATTGACACTGGTCGATAATTGGCAACATTACTAGGGCAACCTGATTTTAAAATTGGTGTGATGTGAGCGATTTTCCATTCATTTGGAAAAAGTCCTTGGGAAAGAGATTGATTGAAGATCGTGGTCAATGGGAATGCAAGATTCTCGGCACATTTTCTGAGGAAAAGTGGTGGAATTGCGTCAGGTCCTGGTCCTTTATCACAGTTTAAGGAGCAAAGATGATTAGTAACCTCTCTTATACTAAGTGTACATTTGCTAAAGGTATTATTATCGCTAGATACAACCATCCCTGAGTAACCAGCACTATTATTTAAGTTATAAATTGATTGAAAATGATCTGAAAATAAATTGCAAATTTCTTGACCGCCTCTTGCACTTTTGGAGTTATTTAAAGTCATTTTGTTAGGTATGTGATGATTACTTGCTTGCTTATTTTTAAAATATCTCCATACATGTTTAGGGTTAATACGCAAATTAATTGCAATATCAGTTTTGAAGTTTGCATAACACTCTTTAATTAATAAATTGCATCGCGATCTCAAGCATTCATAGGTAAGTTTGTCTCTAGGGTTCTGATATTTTTTGTACATCTTATGATATTTAGCTTTCTCTTTGATAACTCTCAACAGAGCTCTACTGTACCAGACTGGGTAACGTTCATCGCGTGGTTTGGTTAAAGGGGTATACTGTTTGATGATGCGCATAAGTACTTTGTAAAATATTGATAACATTTCGTTGACATCGCTAATGTTTGCCCATTTATCGCTCCAAACAATTTTAGATAATTCTTCATTAACAGTGTTATAATCACAAAGATAAAAATTTAAATAAGGCACTTTATTTTGTATAACTGGGTTATTACGGCTATTTACTAGTTCGATTTCTAAAGCTGGATGATGTGGATCGGTAGGAACAAAAGGAACAATTGCTTGAGATACTACAGGGGCATTTTTGTTGTTGCTGCTGAGAACAAGGTCCAAAACTCGATTTGAGGCATTAGCAATTGTGTTACATTGTTGTAAATCATTGAACGCAAGCATATCCAGAAATTCACTTTCTATGATACCACTAGATCCCTTAGGGACCAAGATACCAGAATCAGAATTATATTCCCACATGATGCTTCCCATATTAAAATCACCGACCAATAAGTTTATTGATTTGGCAGTGCTATTTTTGTTGATTACTTCCGTGAAATTATTGAAAAGAACGTTAAGGTAGTCATGCTTAATAGGAGGTGGAATATAAACTGCACAAATATTAAAGTTAAAGCCATTTTCACACTTAATGGTGATCCATAATTCCTCGCAATGTGATTCCCAATTTACTCTACGTATAACCTCATACCGCTCCAATGTTGCAATTAAAACGCCTCCACCATCCTTTTTAATACTTGAAGTTATTGTTGATGATCTATCCCGCCTAAAAACCCTATAACGATTGTCTATAACCTCATGATCAAGCACAGTGTCATTAAGCCAACTTTCAGTAATTACAATAATGTCGTAGTTAGCACATAAAGCAGAAGTGTAAAAATCATCAGTCTTGGTTCTTAAGCCTCGTACATTTTGATAGTAAATTTTAAAATTGAATTTTTTAACCTATATCATTGTAGACATTCATTTAATTGTTATATTATTTATAATTTTACAGGGAATCCAAGCATTCTACATTTTTCACTATTAAAGATTTAGAAGTTATGTCTTTTCGAACAAATATGCGGCCATTTCGAACCCAAACGAAGTTATATTTCTTAGCTTTCGCAGCGATTCTTGTTGCTGCGTGTAGTTGTTTGTTCGCCACGGACAAGTTTTCTGTAACAAATATCGGCTGCTTTTCACCTCCAATGCCCAAATGACTGCTGTTAAGCTTCTCTGATAAGTTTTTCTTATTATAATCTCTGACAGCAGCCAGTAGGTTATCACGTATCCGAGGACTAGATAATTTGACAACTATGTTTCGTGGGCGATTCGAATCGGTGTTTAATTTCGCAACACGATGGAACGACTGAATCTCATTTTCCTGTAACTCATTTCCAACAGCTCTACCCAGTTGTTTAATAACCGTAAGTAAGTTTTCAGTTTTGTGTTCAGGAACACATTGTATCTCGATGTTGCTTTCACGTGCTGTTTGATCTATTTCTTGAATTTTTATCTCCAGATCTCTAACTTGACCCTTTAATGCGGTGTTATTTTTAACGAGATCGGCGATAACATTGTTGTTTTTCTGATTCAGCACTTCTTGTGCGTCGTGACAGTCAGATAAGAAAATTACAGTAGTTTTGAATTCATCCAAATCTTGACGCATTGAAGAAAATTTCGAGGATAAGTCGTTTAGTTCCTTTCGGACTATACCAAGGGCTGTTTCAAACTTCTCCAAAGAAACGCGCTGGCTGTCAAATTTTTCATTCATTTCTTTACGTAGATTACGGATTTCAAGTAGAATAGATTCCTGCAAGTTGACTTCTGTATTTCCTTGTGCTATTGGAGACGATTCCAGCGAGAGTGACTTCGAGGCAACTGCCGAGGCAGCTCCAGGAGCAAGGCGATCAGTAGAATGGGCTTTGGCGTGGATAGGTGTATTTGTGTTATCAACCTTGGGCCGATTAGAAACACAGTTAGGACAGGCCCATTTCGACCTAGGTGTTGATGTCTCTTCATATTTCACGCATTCCAAGTGATACTGCAGAGCACATTTGCTAACACAGCATTTAATTCGTTTGTTTGTCACGAGAATTGAACCCTGGCATGCTGCACAAATCATTTTTGCAAAGAAAAAAAAAGCCGGAATAATTCTCAAAAACAAAATTCTGTTCGTAGGAATTGATCACAGGGCCACACCGACTCTGAACAAATCACAAAAAGATAATTTTGTTTGGGGATCGAACTCGAATTAATTGCAGCGGAAGCGACACTGTGCGCACTCAGCCACGAGTGATCTTAGTCAGGGCGTCCAATTTATGGTATAAGTTTGTCATGAGTCCAACTGGCGATAGGTGAATCAAGTATAATGACATTAATAACTTTGGACAAAGTTTTTATGAACCACCCACATTAACAAATTGTTGCACAAACATAGTCGATTTTCACAGAGTTTATTTTCAAGTTTTTGATTGAATTTAGTCACTGATCACTACGCGAACACTATCACGCCTGCGTTGCACATTTTACTATAAGTTTTACGCCATATATTCTTGGTAGATTATGATTTATACAGAAATATAATATTTATTCCGCGGAGAGAAAAAAGTATGTCTTGACTGTTTGACTACCCGTACTACCTTTTTGACACTTGTATGATAAGTATTATAAACTATTTATAAGTATACGTAACTAACTATATCCAAATATGGATTGGATAACCAAATATGGAGATATTAGTCAAGAAATTGGGTTAGCCTTCACTTTTGTTTGGGACCCATGATTCTCGATAACATGTTAGGAAAATCTTACTTCGCTCATTTATTTAAAGAAGTCTTTGATCTTTATTTATGTGATTATTAACGCAACGATGAAACCTATTAGTTACCTAATGACTTTTATGAGACATTTTTTATTTAAATAAAATATCGTAAATTTTTGATTCAGTCGATCTAAAGGCAGGACAATAAAGGTACTAAGTCTTTCTAAAAGTGGTAAATAAATGACAAGCTTTTTAAAGTACATTGATACCACATTACACCCAACTTATTCAAAAGATCTTTCGTATCGTCAGTCATATACTACAGTCATATCGATTAGTTATATTTTTTTTACCATAACTAACTTTTAACTACGAAACATATTAAGTATCTATATCAAAAATCTTGAAAATGATTTACATGCAGCATTGACTCCAGCCATCTGTAAAGTTAACTTCAAAATGATAAACCGTCTCATAACCCTCAGAATCTTTAGAAACGCCCACAAATCCCGCCAAACAGGTACGGCAGTGTTTATAAACCAGGAATAGAACCCAAAACCTTGGTCACGATGCTTATCCAATAAACCATCGGCTTGCTCTCGCAGGCCAGTGCCATGTGCTAATAAAAACCAGTTTTGAGACGCCTTAGATTCGACGACTTTTGTAACGAAAGGTAAATCTTCATTTGTCGAGCCTTTTTTCCTAATAACATTGGAGTCTTTTACGTGGGGCGACTGCCATCAGTTCTTCACAATCTACACATGGTGATACGAAATTCATTGTTAGACTAGTCATCAGACTTTCTGACCCATTATAACTGACATAGACCTTATAATTAAAAGATCATTTCTTCTCCTTCCTTTTGTGTCTTACGGTACAAAAAAGAAATATAAATCCCTTGCTTACGTCGCTTGCCATTTTAATTGCTCTCTCTCTGTTGCATTGATTAGGACACCAGAAGTGCAGTTATGAGGGCATTTAGGACACTCTAATTGCATTCCACTCTCAAAGCGACATTCATTTTTACTTTTGTCTCTAGATAAAAAAAAAACATTCAATTCAATTATTGTAATTATAGAATGCACCATCAGGGTGGTAGACGATGATGGCTGTGATACAGTTAATACTAGTACAGCTATCAACGGCAACCTCTTAATTAAGTCTTAATAAATTGTATTTATCTAAATTTAGACTAGCACTTAGTTTTTAGAGTATCTGTAATTTTTTTTTTGGGAAAAATAAACTTATTATTATTATTATTATTAGATAAGGTCTGATTAGGAAACTCTATTTTTGAAAATCCATGTTCATTAGTGGACGAATAACAAAACAGTGTATAATTATGTACGTTAATTATCATTTTTCAAAAAAACATATTTGATTAAGTCTCGGCAACTTTTATCGTTGTTTTCAGACTTGGAAGCTTTTGTGTGTTTACGTCATGTCTTGGGTTATGTATAATAATTTTCTGAACCTTCAAGCTTACCTTAATGTTTTGTATTAATCATAGAGGATCGAACCTTCCTGGATGTTGGGTAGCAATCAAAGTTTAAGACCGCAAACATTGGCCAACATTTGGCTAGATAAAGTTTATTAGTCAAGTTTATACACATATATAACTATGATACTTATACTATATAAATTTATTTATCTTGATGGCATTATAGCTTATGATGTGTTCCATTTATAAATGCGATAGTTTTTTTTAGGATGAGTAGATGGCCACCCTTTCACAAATATATGCACAAACACAATATTAGTCTGAGATCCGGCCGTAAAATTTTGCAGGTATACATTTTTTTATTGATTCAAATAAATTTTAATTGAATCGTTACTAAATATACAGTCAATTATAGTACCAGGCAGACCAAAAATATTGGACCGTCTTATGTTAAACCTAGGTGTAAACGGGTAAATGACATATTTTCTTTAATATGACACGTTATTAGTGTCCAAAAACTAATGGGTTTAAAACCATTTGTTGTCATTAAACAAAATATTTCAAGGTGTTTTAGAGAAAGTATTTTGATTATTAGAACGGTTGCTATTTTGTTAAAAGCGTTTTGCTATAACTTCAATTAAAATTATATATATACATATACAAGTTGACCCGACAGATGTTGTCCTGTCTTAACTATACCTACATTCTCTGTGACGATATTTGCAGCACGCATTATGTCAATGTTATGTCTAACCCCATAAAGGTATATTCAAAAAGATCATATTGTCAAAAGCGCCAAGGTTACTAAAATGGTTATAAAAATATAGTGGTTGGTGATAAAAGGTAAAAATTTAGGGTTGTATGTATTTTTAATGCCACATTATAGAAATATAAAACCAAAAAATATTGTCCAAAAATTAAAAAAAAAATGTTAAGGGTGAACAACCCTTATCATTTAAGGTTTGAAAAATAGTTAGTAGGTGATTCTTAGACTTACTGAATATGCATATAACATTTGGTAAAAATCAAGTAAGGCCGTTTCGGAGGAGTAAGGCAACTAACATTTTAACACGAGAATTTTATAATAATAAATATAAGATATAAAGGAAAAGGCGTTTAAAAATAGGATGCTCGACTGAGAGCTGTTAGATCCTGTTAGTTGCATTGTTCTTATTATTCCCTTTCAAATGACATAGCATTTATTTATCAAAAAACATATAGCTTCATAATTTTGCGGTGGGATCTCAGATAATATAACCTACCTTAATTAATTAACGCACCGCACAGTTGGAGTCACGGGCGGAAGGTAGTCGAAGTTGTTAGGAAAACTCCGAAATTAGATTTATTAATGAAACTTTGGAGTTTCCAGCTGAAAGTCAGACAATTATTTCATCTTGCAATCCAACATTTCTTCCAATCTGTCATCCAATGTCATCATATCGCCCCGTAGTCGTGTCGTACCCTCTAACGCCGCCTCGGCTCGATCACTACTGCGCTACGCAAAACGTGTTTCTAATACGATTCCAAGTATAATTTATGTATATTGCTTTTTGTTCTGGACACTCGATATGTTTGGCGATTAAATCTTGTCGAGACGTGGCGCCTATGAAATTTGGGTCTCCGAATTATGACCACTCGTTACTTAAAGTGTTGGTCGAAAACCACTTTCCTTTTGGAAAAGTTTCACCAATTATAAATACGTTTATTATTACCTTGAATTAGTTTGTGCTTGGTAGAAGGGAGAGAGAGAAAGGGAGCTATTAGTGAGTCTTGTATTGTTTTTGTAGTTTATCTAAGTAACTGTCAACGTTTTAAAGACGAGCCTATAAAGCAGATATTATAAGGCTCATCTCTTATAAATGATAACGTCGTTTACTGACAATTATTCAAATTATATTCAAAATTAGTGCTGCCAAATTGATATTATCACCACACCATAATGTTTTGAAAGTAGGAAACATCTTTGAGTTTTTGGTTTTCTGAAACGAAATTATATATTTTTAGAGGAAACTGCACTTGCACTCTTTGCACTTTATTACTTTTCTTTTAAGGCACACTTTATAATCCTTATTTACCTTTGCATAAAGAGAAATATACCAAGGGAAAGGCTGATAGCATAGCATAGCTCAGGCATAGTTTCTACACCCTTAACTTATGGGGATAACTGTGATAAGTCATATTCATAAACTACAAACGAAGAAGAAGATAGAACTAAAAAAATATAAGTTTATATTGATATCTTCATAATGGGTAATATATGCGTGATATTTAGTTATTTTTGTTATAAATATATATATTTATAACTAAGACTTTTAAAGTAGCTTCTAAAGTGTTTTATTTTAAATACGTTGAAAGTCCAAGAACACAGAAATTAAATTTACAATTATTGTCTTATTATTAAGTACTTGAAACGTTTTAGTAATTCTAAAAAGTAAGTATCCTTCTTAAAATAGGAACCAATGGATGAACGTGACGTCACAAAATGACGTAACATACAGCTGAAAAATTTAAGGCATGCAAGAGACGACCGTAGCTGGTTGGTTAAAGCGACTGCCCAGTGTGCAGAAGATCGCAGGTTCAAATCCTGCCGCTACCATAATTTTGACATCTGTTTCTTAGTATTCTAAGTTATAAATGCTATAAAAATAAGAAATAAGAAGTGCTAAAAAGTGTATCATAAATTTTAAACCCTAATTTATTACGTTAAAGACAGCTCAGCAGCATGTGAAAATTCCCACTCATTAAATGCTCCACCCTTTAAGGCAGTGTTTCGACACCGAAGCTAAACACATGTTAACCATTGATCTGCTATCTCCCCTTATAAGTACCAAGGTATACTTAATATAATCCATAAATGTTTGCAAACCCCTTTTGTGAAAAGCCATGAGTGAATTTGCAGGGCGAGTGCACATGGACAGGAATACTTGTTGCAAAAGCTACTCCCGTATGGTATAAAGATAAAACAACGAACTAAGATTGGGCGGGAGGGTCCTAATTTTACCACCTTAGTTGTGAAATAAATATAATTATACTTATATCTCACAACTTACACACATCGCCATCTCGTCCCAAACCAAGCAGAGCTTGTACTATGGGTACTAAAATAATTGACATTAATATATATAATTATATACTTTTCTTTGTGTAAATTCATACTTATTATACATACAAACCCCCAGACTAAGACAAACCCCCATGTTCATTCACACAAAGATTTGTCTTAAACGGGAATCGAACCCGCGACCTCGGCCTCGCAGCCAGGTTCACTACCCACTCCGCCATCCGGGCGTGAATACTTAATAACTTCAGATTTAATAAAGGCGCTCTGATTGCCAACCTTTAAAAATAAAGGGTTACTAGCTTTGCTCAAGTTTGTACGTCAATATTTTTTTTCACATTTCCACCGATATATTTTTTTTGAAAACATGAAATTATTTTTTTCGTTTTTTTACTGCGCTGGAATGAACAATGACCGTTTATATAACCTTTAGTTTTGGTTTAATAAATGTCACAATATCTACCCTGCATATTATATTTTCATACCTATAAATATATACCACGTTGTCAAAGTTGCGCAACAGATCCTCGTCAATGAATGCACACCTTTACATTAGCAATAATCAGTTTCACAGATAAGTGGTTACAACATAACACCTCTGCCGATACCGTATCTAAATAGCCTTTGATCAACCGTTAAATGATAAAATATAAGTGACTTAATTAAGTGGGCCTTATCTCGAGTATTGGGGCAGGGGTGTGACGCGTATGGAGTTTCATTTTGTGTATCAGTAACTACAGGTTGGGTGCACGGTTGGCGCAGTGGTTAAAGCGGTCGCCTCGTGGATTCGATCCCCACACCTGACTTATCTTTGTGTGATCTTCAATGCTTGTGCGGACGTCACTATTAAAATAAATAATAGTTTAAAAAAACACGCTTTTAAAGTACTTCTAACTCAAAAGTGAAAAATAATTCCTAATATAAGCTGAAAAAAGCGTGGGTTGCTTACTTTAAAAGCGTGTTTTTTAGTTTTTTTAAACTATTATTTATTTTCTACTTTTAGTTTGGATTATTTATAAGAGCGTTTTTTTTAATTTTTTTTTCATTCTTTTTTTTAATTTTTTCATTTTTTTTATCGAATTATTGCATTGTCATCGATCTTTGACAGGTGTGCAAAATTTTAATGAAATCTGTCCGTTTAAAGTGGGTCAAAATCGAGTCCAAAGGAGTCGGTTACATACATACATACATACATACATACACACATACATACATACATACATACAGGTGAAGCTAATATAAGCGTGTTAAAAAGATAGGGCTCATGAAAGAAGGTTTCTAATATTTTTTAAGGATTTTATAGAAATCCGTTGCTTTCTTAGTCTAGGGCTCAGGGTATGCGGCCTCCCACTGTAATGTCTCGGATATGATTTTCGGGTCGGGAAAAAGTATTATTTGGGCTAAATTCTCAATAGCAGCACAGAGTTCACATTGTGCCATGTGAATGGCGATAGGCTCGCTCTCTCTCTCTCTACCACTGGGGATTGGGACCTTAACATAAACATAACAGGTGAAATGCTGTTGGTGAAGTGTGGTTTAGTACATATCTATCACATCCTTATATGCGTGATGTTAGGATATGTTATAGATTTTAATAGATTCGAAATATAAAGAGAGAGGTATGAGTTTGCATGCAGCTGAATTTATTGACATAAAAAAACATTGGAGAGAGATTTTCTGTAATTTATTCCACATCTTTTCAAATTTTAGTATAAAATTAAGTTAAATATGTCAAGTGTAATGGGTTGTGGAAAACTCTTTACATAAAAAACTTATAATAGTTCACAAAAAGTGAGAATTCTTTAGTTTTAATGGTATATTTTATAATAATTGTATGCACATTCATTGTACAAAAATTCCAGACATTCACATTAAAATGGGTGTAATCCGGTGCACCGACAATTAAATAAGACTTAGTCATCGCCGGTCAAGCACCTCTATCTTTTATTTGTTAAGGCCAAGGTTTCCCAAGCCAAGTTTTTATTTAAATAAATATCAGACATTTAAAATCTGGTTTTAAATATGATAATTTTCACAATATAAACTAGGGACTATTTGTGTGTTTGTGATAGTGGTTATTTTACCTATTTTATAGAACAGGCTGTGAAGCACGGCCTAATTACAACTATTAAAATATTTTATTTCAGTTTAATGTGAAAACTAAATTTCTACTAAACTAAAAATAAATGACGTAAAAGCAGTAAATAATAGTTATTTACTGCTTTTACGTCATTTATTTTTAGTTTACAAACAGTAGTAGTACAAACCTAATCTAAAAGACCGCTGCCAGTGCGCAACGTTTTATTTTTTTCTGAAAAGTGTACCAATATTAGCTTTATAAGGATAACAAGACAGACAGATTATAAAATTAACTAAAAATAACCTACTAAAATTTGCTATCGATATTTTACACTCAACCAGTTAGGACAAACCTTTTGTCACCCTTTTACTGGTCGCAAACCCTCACCTTAAATAATTCCTGTCTGCTTAAATCCATTTTTGTTTAATCATGAATCACTTTCATTTGTCTTTTTTCATTTTAATCGATTTCTTAGAATAATGTCAATTGGGTTTCGACTAAAATATATAACCCGTCTCGGTGGCATTTAAAAGAAGCTGGTTAACAATATTTATTTGTCGCAAAAAATGATGTAAAGATAAAGCAATTACTGACTTGTTATATTTAGTTTATAGTCTTGTGTACCTGCGGTCTGTGAGGTCTGAGGTTTGATCCTCGATTTATTTAGAACCTTTTGATGTTTTGCCGAGGTTTTTTGTGGCTGAACATTGAAATACTTGATTATGATGTCTTGGTTAGGACCTAAATGTTACGAAATATTAGATATTACGGGATATTCACCATGTTTTTTGTTGTAGCGAGTTTTCCGATATTTATATAAATATTTGATATAAAATAAATATTAATAAATAAATAAATATTTTATAAATATTTGATTATATCACGGGATATTTACCATGTATTTTGTTGAAGCGAGTTTTCCGATATTTCGCAGCTGTTGCAAGCCGCTTGTTCACGATAAAAAAAAACTCGCTCTAATATTTCGTGAGAAAATGACCATGTTTAGTCTTAAATCTAAAAATGTTAGTAATCTTGCGTTTCTGAGGGCCAGTTTCACAAGATGTGGATGTTTTTGTGACACAATTTACATTTGAAAATGGAACACTGGCATCCCTTTTATTTGTGCGTGCTTTATAATAATACTACCTATAAGGTTTATCTGACGCTTGTGAAACTTCACAAGCTAAACCTTTGTCTTAGGTTGAAAATTATTCTGCCTAATCTTTCTGCGTGATCCAGACGTGTTGATTGATCAGATTCTTATTAAATATTTTACTTCATGTAGATATAAAACTTCTAAATAATCAAGAAAACTAATCGAAGTTATTTACAAAATACTGCCTCGATGGTCTAGTGGTTAGCGTATACGCCTGTCACCGCGAGGTCTCAGGTTCGATTCCCGAGTCAGGCAAAGTGTTATTTGTTAACTTTCCGACAGGAAATTGACAATATTAGCACGGAGTAGATGGGCTCACGCCCTGTCTTATGGGATCTAAAACATAACAGGTGAAATGTGGGTGTTGAACACCTCTATGTCGTTATGTTATGTTATATTATGGTATGTATAAAAATATTAAGGGCTCTCACTCAATCTTATGTTATCGATATTATCAATGCTCTAATAATATTCTCAGTTCTATGTTAAACAACTACATAAACCAAAAACAATCTGCTTCATATTCAGCAACCAAATTACTAAACATATAACCTAAAATTAATAAGCATGTTTTCGTATTCGATGCCGCCGTCGACTCGATGACATTATCCGTCTTCAGAATCGACTTTGATCCGTTCCCAGCGGAGTTGCCACTCGGATTGCTATTATTGATAAATGGTACAGCACTAGTGAGTCATCGATCACCGCGGCCTATTTACGCAATCGTATTGTTTTTGCGTTGCCAACTGGATAGTGCCTTATTTTGTTATTATAACTAAACATAATACTGTCTATTGTGACCACATTATTATTGTCTAATTTTCTTAGATACCTATGGGAAATAATATAGGTGCGTAGTTAAATAAATAAATAAATATTGCACTACTCACACACAACGCCATCTAGTCCCAAACTAAGCAGAGCTTGTACTATGGGTACTAGAATAACTGATACTAATACATAATAATATATTCTTTTGTAAATACATACTTATTATACATAGAAACACCCAGACTAAGACAAACCCCCACGTTCATGCACACAAAGATTTGTCTTAAGTGGGAATCGAACCCACGACCTCGGCGTCGCAGGCAGGTACATTACCCACTCCGCCATCCGGTCGTCTTTATTAATTGATATTTAAATACAAATTTTATAACGTATCTTTTACGACTATTTTGAAAGATAATGGAAAAGGAAAAAAAAACAGATGATGAACATTCAGCAATTTAAAAATATCACACACATAACATCACGCCTTTATTACATAAAAAAGTGTGGCAGAGATGTATAACATCTCCTTTTCGTTTTATGTTTGTGTTCCGTGTGATGTAGGGTGAATGTATCTCCATTCGTTTACATGTCCAACTCCATGCTGCGAATGAAAATTTCATGACAAAAGATCTCAAATAATAATTGCCTGACCTGGGAATCGTAACCGAGACCTCGCGGTGCGAGGCCACTAGACCAACGTACAAATTACTTAACAAAGTGTGTCAAGTTCAAAATCATACAGAATCAGTCAGTCACTGAACTGGATAGCACACGCAGTGATTTTAGAGGTTTTTTTTTATACTACGTCCACAGCGAACGAACGTGTAGTCCACCTGATGGTAAGTGGAGTACAGCCCATGGACATCAACAATCCACAAAAGCAGATTATAGATGCGTCGCTGCAGTTGAGGACTACGGTGTTATGCCGGTGGTGGTGGTGCTGTAGGCGTGGAAAAAAAAAAAATATGCCACTAATTTCAAGGCCTGATCTCACCACCAAACCGGAACACAGTAATGGAAGCACTACTATTTGGCGGCAGGTTAAAGGTGAGACGGTGGTGCTGCCGCTCTCGAGCTCATTCACAAGAGCTCTACCACTAGTCAAAAAAAGGTTCCACTGTAAAAGCGGATATACTTAACTACTTCATTGGTTGAAGTCTCGAATGACTACGGTTTTAACGAGATGAGATCCAATTTGGCCAAGATTTCTATTATGTTTCTAGTTGTAACTGAAACTGCCTCGATGGTCTAGTGGTTAGCGTATGTGGCTCTTACCGCAAGGTCTCGTGTTCGATGCCCGGGTTGGGCAATGGCAGCACGGAGTTGGAATTATGCCAAGTAAATGGCGATAGGCTCACCCCATGAGACCTAAACATAACAGGTAAAATGTGGATGTTGTACTCTGCTACACCCTTCTGGGTAATATTGCTTGAAGTTATGTTTATGTTCTAGTTGAAACTTTACTCATCACACATGGAATTAAATTTTCTTTGGCGTAGACATTCAGGAAATGCAATTGCATTATCAAAATGTCTTGCTTCCTTCCTTCGTACAATAGAAGAAGCACTACCTCATCTATTATAACCTGCCACCAAATAATACTTTTCTGGTGAGCTTGAAATTATTCCTTTATAATACAAATCAATCATCTAGGCAGCAATGAAACTGGCTGCATATTTGACAGGCACCGCCCAAGAGCGTGGCTAATCTTCCTTTTATTTCATTTTATTACTACTTAGCTATTGTTGAGATTACAATAAATATTTTCAGAAAACTATCTAACTCAAATCATCACCGAATTTATCCCGTTCCGTTTTTACAACTTCTTTAAGAAACAAAACACACCTCACCCATCATCCTCCATAACCATCCCTCAAAACATCAATACAAACAATATTACATTCCCAACAAAATACCGCAGTAAGAATACGGTAACAAGTCGACAGCGCACGATGTTTTTTGCATAATTTAATCAAGTCGCTACGATCAAACGTATGTGTTTACAGAACTGTGTATAAATCATACAAATCGACACATTACTCCTCCGCACTCGGGGCGTAAAGGGGCTTGTACATGAAAGGGAAGCCGCTGCGATTTGAGCTGAAATGTATTTCGCACGGCCTCGTAATTTTATGCCCATGGTGTTGGTTTTGAAAAATTATGTGAAGTGTTTTTTTGCGCTGAACAGGGGCTGCAGTTTATTTTGCGACGTATTCATGGTAAAAATATACTACCTTATCAAGAAAAAAATAGTTGAAATATCAAATGCTTGACGATTATTTTGAAGCACGTAAAGCTGATAGTTGCAATCTTGAATAGTGTAATTGTAATTATTTTTTTGCGAGAAACCCTTTAGATTAATTTAAACATTAGCGTCCATCAATATCTTCAATAAAAGATTATTGTACGAAGGTAATTTATTTTATTTTACTAAATACATAACAAAAACTAGGTAGTCATTTTTTTTCAATCCTAGTCAATTACTAAACCACAATAGACGTGCGACTTATCCTATATTCTGCAATCTCCTTAACAAATAAGCAGACGCATTAGCACCGACAAGTTTTCGCCGGCGGCTAATTGAGACGCCTCGCAGATAAAGATGAGAGGGAGTATGTAACGTGTTAAATGCTCAGTAGGTGTTGGTATGAAATGTAAAGTTTGTTGGGAAGAGTTCTGGAGGCTCTGCTCCAGAGAGAAACAATGAGGATTATAATGTTATTAGTTAAAGTTTTGCTAATTACTGAATTTTCTTTTAAACTGATTATTTTGTATTTTATCTGATCGAAAGATACATAAATAAGGCTATTGCCCTCTACCAGTAACATTCGTTTTGCTTTTAAGCGACGTATGTAGCTTACGGTCGTGTAGTCGGCCTGATGCTAAGTAGTAACTACAGCCCATGGATGTTTAGATCCAATGGAAAAGTGGGTGCGCCTATCGCCATCCACCGGTCACTATTGCTACTCCATGCTGCTACTGTGAATTTCCTGACGAAAAATTCACAAAAGCACGTTGCCCGAGTCGACACGGTGAGAGGCGCAGCGTGTGCGCCTCTCACCACAAGACCATCGTGGCAGTCAATACTCAAATATGTGATTTATAAAATGTGGTCTGCGGTCAAAATATTGGCAATGGCATTAAATAATAATGACAATATCTAACCTCATCTATAATCCGAGTACGAAACGACCATGATCTTTCGTATGGCTGTGGTGTGCAACGTCGGATATTGATTGTCCAGCGACCAGTGACTCATTGCTACTCCGCTTAGACTTTCACCCAGTTGACGCGGTTCAGTTATCGCTGCATGCGGTGCTAGACCCAGCTGTGTACATTGCGGGCTAAGTTAGACAACTATAATATTTTCAATAAATAATAAATAATAACTATAATAATTAAAAAAATATTGAAATCTAAAAAAAAGTTACTGCCTAATTTTGTCAGCTGAAGAAAACACATCAGCGACTTGAAAATGAAAATGAAAAAAATCTTTTATTTCAATATAAATCGAGGGTAACAATAATTGATTGGAGTCTCTTTTTAAGCTAAAAAAGCCTGTGGTAGAAGACTCCGCTCATTCGTGGCTATACAGTTTTATTACAAAATACACTATAGATTACAAAATTAAATTATTATTTTTCATTTATATTATCATATTTATTTATTTACTAAATAATATGTTTTAATTATTATAAATTATAAATGAGTATAAATTATGTGTGTGTGTGTGTGTGCGTGTGTGTGTGTGCGTGTGTGTGTGTGCGTGTGTGTGTGTGTGTGTGTGTGTGTGTGTGTATGTGGGTGCGTGTGTATGTGTGTATTGGTTAGGTTTTATTTTAGCAACGCCTCAGTGTCTTCATAGGTAAGTGGTTTGATCCAGTCCGTAATTTTAAGTTTAATTTCATGATGTTTGTTATCATATATGTATATATCTCTATTTATTCTATTATAAAGAAGCGCTGCGCGTTTTTTATATTGTATGCTCGCGAAACTTGTTTTAGTTTGGGGAACTTCAACTATCCTATCTTTTCTTCTTTTTTTTGACTGGTTAGGATCATACGGTATGGCCTTGTGTTGTTTTAGGATTATTTTGGTTATGTATAGTTTTCTTACTGTCATTAAATTGCTAATTTTATAAAGATTTTCTGTGGAATACCTAGTAGTTTTAAAATACATTAGTTTTATGAGTGCCCGTTGTCCTCGTTCAAGATCTATGAATTTGGTTTTTGCAGCGCCTCCCCATATGGGTATGCAATATACTAAAACTGACTGTACTAGGGCTATATAGATTTCGTTAAGAAGGTTTCTAGTAGTGTTTGTGTTAGTGGGTAAGCTTACTGGAACCGTGTGCCTGAGGGTTTTGAATATCCAGCTTAGTTTTCTTATCCTATTTGTAACTTGTTCCAGTTGGGGGTACCAGGATAGCCTTTGGTCAATAACTATGCCCAAATATTTGGTTTGTGACACTTTATCTATTTTTGGACAACAACATGTATTTGGATCATCACATGAATGTATTTTGATGTTAAAATTTGAGTTTGGTTGTGTGCGATTCGAAATACTGAAGGAAATAAAATTTGTTTTGGTCAAGTTTAGAGTTAGTACGTTCGATTTAAGCCATGCAGCAACTTGTCTCATACCAATTTCTGTACGTGATGCTACTTCATCCCACGAGCTCCCTGAAAATACGACAGCGGTGTCATCCGCATATGAGAATACTCTTGCGTTATCTATTTTGAGGTTACAAAGGTCATTAATGTAAAGCAGAAACAACGTGGGACCCAGCACGCTGCCCTGAGGAACGCCAAAAATCACATTTACATCTTGACTGAAATGATCTCCTACTTTAACCCTTTGATGTCTGTTTGATAAGTAATCTCTAAATAATTTTAATGGTGTTCCTCTCACTCCTGCACTCTCCAGTTTGTTTAAAAGGATGGGAACACAGACGGTGTCAAATGCCTTCTTTAAATCTAGAAAGACAGTCAAGCATTTACTACCCACATCCAGATTATCAGCCACCAATGAGCCAAGGGCAGTAACCGCGTCCTCAGTTGATAAACCTGGCCTAAAACCAAATTGTGTGCCGCTTAAAACCTTATATTTGTGTAAAAATTGTAAAAGTCTTTTGTTTATTAGTTTTTCTAATATTTTAGACATGGCTGGTAATATGGATATTGGTCTATAATTGCCTACGTCCTCCTTGTCCCCATTCTTATAAACTGGTATAACAACCGCTTTCTTGAGCGCTGAGGGAAAAATACCTTTAGCGAAGCAGAGGTTAGTCAAGTGTGCTATAATTGGAGCAATATCCTGACCTATATATTTAAGAAACCTAGTAGATATATTATCCCACCCGGCCGCACTTTCAGTTTTCAAATTCATCAAGGTTCTGTAGACCTCAAGTGGATCTGTATCTAATAGAGCAAATGAGTTAACCTGTATTGGTAATGTATCTGTCAACTGGTAAGTGTCGAGCGTGCTAGTTGAAGATGGAATTTGTAGGGCTAGTTCTTTTCCAATGTTTGCAAAATAGTTATTTATGTAATTTACAGAGTCAGTTGGGCTTTGTTTAATATTTAATAGTTCTGTATTTTGACTTTTTGTATAATTAGTATAAGTTATAGTTTTAATATTTTTCCACAGTTGTTTACTATTTTTTACTGATTTGGCCAGTAGTTCCCGTTCAAATTTTCGTTTCAGTTTTTTAATTAGATTATTACAATAGTTACGATAACGTCGGTAGGTTATTTTAAGCACCTCGTTAAATGGATCAATACGCGTTTGTTTTTGTAATTTATTGCGATTTTGAATGCATTTCAATATACCAGGAGTGATCCACGGTTTAATAGTGCGCCTATTGCAGGGTATCACATTGGTAACCGTATTGTGTTTTATCGATTCCGTTAGTTTGTATAATAGTAGGTCCATAGCGACTTACATTTAGCATCAGTAGATTTCTTTCAAATTTGACTGTAAATATGTGTCATTACGCCCAATAACTTGGCAAAACTAATAACTTACACATTCATTACACATGAATATAAAATTAGAACTAAAATCTAAATCTTAGTTATTATCAAGCAAACATTTATCGCATTTCAGTCTCATGCATGACAAATTGGCTATGAAAAAACGGAAATGGTTATGAAATAGTTATCTAAAATAAATAATAAAGCATGTTTAAGTATAACTATTATATTAATGCATTAGATCGTTATCATTATACCTTTTATTTATTTATGAAACAGCAAAAAGGAAAGCAAAAGAACAGAAAATATTCGTAATCGAAAGCCTTTATTTTCTTTTCCTAAAATGATATCACTCTTAAAAACTGTAAGAGCCCATTCCAAGAATACAAATCTAAAAAAAAACAGAAATTTCTCTCCAAATAAATCCTTCTCACAATAATATAGCAAGAGCCTGTAGACGGCCAATTTTCATCATTTTATAAAAGCTGAAAGTTGTCCTGAGAATGCCTCCAACATAGGTTAGAACTATTACCAAACATAGAATTTGAACCGTGATGGCAATGAGGAATAATTAAAAGGAAATGTTTTGAGCATTATTACGTATGTTGAAGACACTCACAACTTTATAAAATGACGTAAATCGACACGGGCTTCTTGATTATTACTCATAGAAAAACTGTCAATGTACATCATCCAATTCCGTGCGTCCGTGGATGAGTCACGGTGCGCGTACGCATGCGAGGTGTTACGTACTATGACTCATTTGTTCGGCTTTTTATTGACATCGTGTTCGCTTTATCTTTATGGTACATGTTAAATAATAGTAAAACTATGACCTGACTGTGAAGAGGTTTTGAGTGGCGTTGACGTTTGTTTTGAGTCAGTGTTTTAAAGGATCTAGGGCGGAAGAGCTAATAGTAATAAACATGGCATTAAATCATTGCCGAGAGATTGTACGAGTTTCAATATATTGATTAAACTTGATGAAATCTTAGGATATATAAATATATTGAGACTCCTAAGTGTCATAATGTAGATCGATACAGTTAGTTATCAACCTTTAATATCTGAGAATGGCTATAATGAAGAACATTAAAAATTGGATGAAACACGTGAAATTAATGTTCTGTCTGTAGTAATGTAATGTAAATTACGCTTAAATGCAATAATTACCTGATTTTCCTTTTTTAAACAGTGTTTAATTATCTTTACCTAGGTACTCTCTATATCAAAATTATTTCGCAAAGTAGCTACTGGCATCAACCCTGTAAGTATGCATAACCAATTTACTAAAAACCTCAGTGTTTTGAAATATATAATAAAAAGCCTCTTTTTATCCCAGCTTATATTTATGTGCGAATGCTGTAACAAATATAATTGGGTCAGCAAGGTAGTTGATGCACACTCGTTCCCTCAAAATGGAGGTACGTTAACCATTTTTACGGGACCCCTGGGATTAAAAGGTACTCTATTTGGATGCATTCAATTAGCTGAAGTTTTGTTTACTCTTTATGAGCATTTTAATGGGCTTTATATCGTAATGGAGATCAGCTTGGAGTGGCCAGGTAGTGCTTGGTCAGGAACTTAAGCGTGTGCGAGATTATTATGTAAAAGGAATTAAAATTAATTCGATGAAATGTACATCAGATTTTTTATGAGTTTTGTAGCAGACGAGCGTTTTAATGAAATTAATGAACGAGCAAGTATTCTTTTTTTAAATTTAGATTATTTATTATTGAATTTTTTATTTTATACTACACCTACGTAGAAAGTACCTCTTTGCAGTATCTAATACGAAGAATATCTATCAAAGAAAGTTAGTCTTTTCAGACGAGTTCTGAAAAGCAACATGTAATGTATGTTAGAGGTCTGAAATATTACTCCTAAATTCATTACTCCCATGGGAGTAATGAACTTTTTTTTCTTTTTTTTTTATTTTGTTTTCTGTACTTTTTGGTAAACCATAAATAAAAAAGAATATTAAAAGAATAAAATAACTACTTTTATAAAAATAAATAAATTAATGTAACTTAATTATATAATAATTCCATAAATAAACCACTAAAATCACTATTATTACCTGTTACAAAATAATTACAAACGTTTTTTCACAAATCAATTTCATAAAGTGTAGCTGGCTGCATGCGATTGTTACCCGTGTCTCTATGCGCGTATGAAAGAAGAAATTGTGAAAATTTTTGCATTTCGCTCCAAATTCCTCATCATTTTAAAACTTTTGAATAAACAATTTGTTGCAAGATCTTAATATGTCGAGTGATAGTGATACTGACGATTTATTGACTCCGGAGGAATTGAAAGTAACTGCTCAAGCAGTGATTGAGGACCTCTTACCACAAAAGTCAAGGATCAGATATAATAAAGCGTCTGCAATGGAGAAGTGAGAAAAATGCACAATCTTTTTATTTTCCTTGTAGGTGTAGTATAAAGCACTATGTATAACTCGGGCGAAAGTTTGATTTCTTTCGGGTGTATTAAGGCCCTCAGCTACGCTTCGGGCCTCAAACTACACCCTCAATGAAATCAACTACTTTCATCCCTTGGTGTACAATGTACTATTCTATGTATACACATATACATACAAAATAAATAATGCATGCAAGTTGTTAGATATTAAAAATGGTGCTCTCACATGTTTGCCATTTAATGGAGTACAAATCTATACATAAATTCAATGTTATACATTAAAATTATTAAATTATAAATATATTATCAGATTAAAGGAACATCCATAATAAATTACGCTTAGAATTTAAATTAAATTATTAAAACAATAAAAAATGCAAATTTAGTAAATCCATAATTAATAAAACTTAGTATAAAAATTTGATTTTAAAAACGATACTAAGAATGACAATTATTTAATTTAAATGTCAAGTAAAGAATTATCTATTTGAAGTTATATCAGGTGTTAATCTTGTAAGTACTGTTATTTGACAGTAGGTTATAGGTAAGGTTGAAAGATTTTGGAGCCACTGAGGTCCTAGAAAAAACACTATTTCTAAGCAACCCTAGTGTAGAATTGGATGAACAATTAGTGTTATTTTAATTTTTAAACTTAACCTAAAGGTACGGCTACACGTTCAATCTCACTTGATTTTAGAAAGATGAAACGGGTAACCGGAATATAAGATGTAGAATTTACATAGTAGATGGCTACATCTAAATCAGGTTTAAGCACAGTGGTGCACACCCAAACCTTGATGAAACATAGATAGATAGATACATCCACGTCTCAAATCTCGAAAGTATGTCACTCCAAAACTCGCACTCATTAGTCGAAAAAACAAAACCTTCGCCACCCACGTAAAAACTAGGGCAGCAAGCATCAAATAACAGTGCACGCTCGATCATCAAACCCAGACAAACAAAGCTGAATGTTTATCGCGTAACCTTAGACCTCGCGGGGGGCGGGGCAGGAGAGATTTTTAATTTAGATAAAAAAACGTAAAAAAGTACATGCCATCACTTAGCATGCGTGCCGGCGGCGCAAGGAACTTGGAGTCGGAGATTTTGGATAAGAAGTTATACTGTATACTGAGCTGAGACAAATAAGAAGTTTGGTTTTTGTTAAAAATATTATTAATATAACCCAAAAGGGTGTGGCAGATGTGTTTAAGACTCCTATTTCTATTAGGTTTATTATTGTTATTGGGGATGAGCTTTTCGCCACCTACCGGCCATAATACTAACTACCTGCTGCTATTGAGAATTTCCTGACGGAAAAATCCTAAATAACAATTTTGTTCGATGGATCAAGCAAAATTGTTATTTAGGATGTTTTATACTGGAAGCCTTGCTGTGATAGGGCGCAAAATATAATCACTAGACCAACGAGTCAGTTACAAAAGTTGAAAAATAAAATTGTAAACAAAACCTTCTTTTGGTAATTATCTTCGGAAAAAAGAAATTGAAAATATTAAAGTTCGATTGTAAAGAATGACTGTTATTCCAATGAGAAAAATTTAAAAAGTTAACTTTTTAAATATATATCGAAAAGATTAATCGATACGACTCGTGACCAGAGGGCTGGTTTCTATTTGGCACAAAGAATAAGCATTGCCATACAACGTGGCAATGCTGCCAGCCTTCTGGGCACGATGTCGGCATTCGACGTCGATGCGGAGGAATTTTTTGATGCTGTTTAAGGTTTTGTAAATATCTTTTTATATTTTCTATGTATATTATTGTATATAAATATTATTATTATTTTTTTAATTCTTAGTGTATAGTTGTAAATATTTAAGTTATATATTTTTCAGTTTGTATGTAACTCAATTAATTGTAAATAAAAACAATAAAACTAAAAAAAAAAAAAAAAAAAAAAGTTAACATTTTGTAAGTATTTTACAATTTTATTGATATTTTAATTTGAATGGAATCGATTATTTATTTCTGTGTTAAATCAGAGAGTAGACAAAAATAGCATGCAGACATTTTCAATAAAACTTTTGCCAGACCTAAAATTGTATCTACATTTTTAGAGAGGATTAAACTGTTAACGCCTATGGCTGAAATAAGATCAAAACTGTTTTGATGGCATGCGTATTTTTTGTAAAATTACGTGTGTAACATGTGCACACCTTTATGGACTTATATAATATGTGGTTTTGAAGCGTAGGAGTGTATGAAAATATTATTATGAAGTACGTACACTAGTTTATGTCAATTTAGTTTATGAATCACCCACCGGGCATAACTCCATGCAATTCCGTGCTTCTTTTGTAAATTTTCTGACGGAAATAATCGAATAACACTTTTGCCTGCTCCTGGATTGATACGCTAAACACTAGCCCAAAGATTCAGTAAATATCTATTATTTTTTATTACTTATCCTCCCTTACAATAATCCAAGAAGCTATGCCTCCATACTTGACATACGTGCCCAACATTATGGTGAATGTTTACACGGCTTATTACTACCATGATTCCATGGGAACAGTGATGGCTGTTGACGTTTGTCGACAGTAATGTGACAATTGCAGCAACTTTTGTTTTGATGATAAGAGATATAATTTTGAGCAACGTAGCGATGGAAGGAATATAACACCACAACATCAGGCCTATTTTCCAGAAAAGTGAGGCAGAGATCTACATCACCCACATTTTACCAGTTATGTTAAGGTCCATGGGATAACAGGTGAGCCTATCACCATCCACCGGGCACAATTGCAACTTCTTGTTGCTATTGAGAATACAAAATACTATTAATAATTTCCTGACGGCTCTTTTTTACAACGTATACGGTTAAGAAAGGACGTGTAGTCCATCTAATGGTAAGTGGTCACTACAACCTATGGTCATCAAGTATTTAGGCAAGCAGATTGTAGATGCGTTGCTTTATCTGATCTCACTGAACCGGAACACAATACATAATGCAAGTACTACTATTTGGCGGCAGGTTAAAGGTAAGACGGTGGTGCTGCCGCCCCCAAGCTCGTTCAAAAGAACCTTACCAAAATTAATATTCTATTAAAATTACAAAATAATATGCTTGCATATTCTCCAATAAGTATTCAATATTATTGACAACATTTGCCTGATTCGTTTGAATCTATATTTACTTAAAAAATATTCTTTAGCGTTACTATATAATTTAAATTCGGCAACAACATTATTTTACAGTAAAATTTCATTTCATAAAGAGATAAGTCACAGTATGTGATCCTTCATCTAAAAAGCTTTTATCTTGTCTGCCTTTAAAATAAACTAATCCCATTTGCAAGGAGACAGGACAACTGTATCAGGTAAAAGAGTTACATTATTTTATGTTTATGAACTATTATAATGCATATTCCTAGGTAAGTTGTAATACTTGATACTTACATATTTTTACTGCTTTTATCCACGGCTGCAAGATATTGGATGATTGAGTATTCTTCTGCGGTGTAGATGTTTAAACAATGTCCTATACGTGTGTTAATGGTGTGCACGCATGTTTACAAAACAACAAACGACTTAATAATTTTTCAAAAGACATTTGACAAAACAGAAAATTATTTCTTTATTAAACCAGATACATTTTACACGTGTACAGATAACAGCTATTATAAATAAATAAATATCTCACAACTTACACACAACGCCATCTAGTCCCAAACTAAGCAGAGCTTGTATTTTGGGTACTAGAATAACTAATATTAATACATATATGCTTTTCTTTGGTAAATACATACTTATTATACATAGAAACACCCAGACTAAGACAAACCTCCATGTTTATGCACACAAAGATTTGTCTTAAGCGGGAATCGAACCCGCGACCTCAGCGTCGCAGGCAGGTACTCTACCCACTCCGCCACCGGTCGTCTATAATATTCAGCTATTGTTATACAGTAATATGTATTTAGTGAACGAATCGAACACACGGCTACCGATCAACCTATACCTTTCCAGTATAAGATGATCTCGCGTTGTATAGCCTTCCCGTGAAATGCGAGACCAGCTGAAACTGGAATGGAATAGGTTGATCAATAGCCCTGTGTTCGATCTCACATTATACGTATAATTGATCACCATTGTGTAATAAAATCCAAGAAGACCAATTACCCAATCACGATACCCCAATGCGTTTTTATCGCGATATTAAATTGACAAAATGATTAATAGCTGAACAGAGTTTTTGTCCGATTGAGTCGAGTCGTGCTAACCTGCACTTTAAAATTCAGGTCTGACAAAAACCTATAGTACAATAATAATATAATGTTGACGGATTAGTGCACGTTAGAATGAAAGGTTTTATGAGAATTTGATTACAATTTTTGTAGGGAAAACTTATTGATTTTTTTTTATTTAATATATGTTTCGAGCAAGATCTTTAACATATTGATTTTAGGTGATTACTGCCGACCTAGGAATGACAAACTTTATTTTTTTAAACAATAACCAAAAGATAGTATTTCGTTACGAAATAAACAAACATTACAAAACAATGATTTCTTTTACTGAGTGGCTGTACTCTGACCGACTACCATAAAATTATTATTGCAATGAATCTACATGAACACCACTAACTTATCTTGAAGTAGAGATGTTAGTTAAGTATTATAACAGCAAATGTAATTTTATGTAGGTGGTTATAGCCTAAAAAGAAATCCGTGAACGTCAGAATAAATAAAGAGGCACTCGATCACACCGAGCCTAAAGTTCCGAATTAACAGCGACCAAACCCCAACAAAAGTGTTAACAAAAAGTTGTAGATCTACCCGCTTGTAAAAAAAGTAGTTAATATATTCAGTAGCATAGTGTGACTGCCACAGTTTCTTATGCAAATCACTTAGATATTTACGAGCTAAGGGTTGCTCATAGAGTAACTTGAGGAAGTGAACAGAAGTGGTAATTCGATAGAAGGTAGAATAGTTTAATTATTTTTAAAAGATAACTCATAAAACTTCAGAACTGTAGAAAATATAGCAGTAACGGAATTACAGTTTACCTCCCACTTTTATTTAATATTGTCCATAAAGGTGCGTTTAATTATCATAGAAAGTGGGAAGAAAAAGTTTTATTTTGATTTTGGTGGTAGTTTATAAATTAAGAAACCATCGTTGAAGATAAATTTATAGGTAAAACAATGATTGTATGAGCACCTTACTGAAAATTGATGATGCTGCTATATCTGTTTGCTTACATCTATCCAAATTTTGCGGGATGTTGTGATTCGTAAAGCTCTGCATTAAAAAAAGTTTTTAAATCGTGTAAAGATCAAGATTTGTATCTTTTTAATAACACTTAAATAGCATATAGTTACAATTTAGTGCAACTTTACCTATTTTCACCTGTTATAATTACCAGCAAAGCAGTGTCCCATCTGCGTCATTGATTGAGCAGAGCGTGCGCGTGTGACGCCGCGGACACGTTTGGTGAATAATCGCTGCGCTGTATAACTTGATACACCTTTAGTAATCACTGTGGATTTTTGTTAGATTTTTATTCTTTAATGTTTAAATATTGTATTTTTATTTTGTTTAAATGTGCTTGTCGATTATCGATAACTAAAGTCCATGAACTTCTACGAATCGAGATACGCATTTGAAAGATTACCTTGGCATATTATGATATTATGTTATGAACTGTATAATAGCAAAAGTAATCATTTCTGTGATTAGCTACATTTACACTTAAGTGTTTTTGTAAACTAAGCAAGAAAATAAGTCACCTTTAATATGCACTTTAGTAGGTAAATCAGCTGTGCAGTCCATATTTGAGTGAACTAATAAATTAAATTGGCTAGCGGCTTTTGAAAATGCTAGCTGACGAGGCAATCTATAAAAATATTAATCGCTAACTCTTTTTAGTGTCTTTAACATAGCAAAGAATAATTAAATCATTTATGATTCGTCATCAAACCGTTAGTTTCAATATCTTTCACAAATACATAAAAAAGACTACTTTATCAACGACCGCCTATAACATAATAATAACGAACTATAATAAAATTCTATTTCCCAAAATAACAATAGGCAACTTAATTTATTCAATCGCTTCACGTCACAACTCGATAACATTTTTTTAGAGACCAGTCTCTTGGAATGAACAGTCAACATTGCTTTATTTTTTGCCTGTTCTTAGCCCTGTCATGTTAACAAACTTACTTTTTCCGTCAAATTGTTAGGCCAGACCCATTTTTGAGATGGAATGTTTCTGTCCCAACTGTAAAGTTAAATTTGTGAGTCCCAGAAGAATATTCCTGGCTACTTTTTGGTTTTATTTTGTCCTTAGATTGTTAAATTATATAAAGCAAGCATTAGAGATAGTTAGATCAGGTATAGATAAGGTGGGGTCGGTGTAAAAGGTAGGGTTGAATTTCTGAGATGTGACTCATAAACTAATAAAAGATGATGTACTTTGCCTTCTAAATGTTAGGTTTTAGGGCGTGTCTACATTTGTATGACTTGCTTGAGCCGATCACTTCGATACGGATACGGCGGTAGATCGGGCAAATCCTGCAAATGTAGACAAATCTTTACCTTTTTTCTATATGATTCTTAAGTGGCTAAGTTTACGTTACGTTACGTTAACGTAAACCTAGCCACTTTAGTAAATGGCTAGGCTCTACAAAAAGAGTTAGCGTTTCAATCGACAAAAACTGAGATACGTCATACTTTTTACGGGTTGTCTCGTTGAAAGCTAGTCTTTTAAAAAGCTGACAAGGTCAATTAAATTTATTAGTACACTCAAATATGGACTCCACAGCTGATATTGTGCTTGTTATTTTTAAATACTTTGACAGCTTCAAGTGCGTTTAAACTACAAATAGATTGATACATTGTAATTTGTTTTATTGATGCTTATTTACGCAAATTATATTACACGTTTCTTAAAACATTGTATTCACTTTTGCAACTATAAATCTGCATTAAATTTCTTTTTTTAAAATTCAAGGTATATAATGTATTTAAACCTATTTCTCTGTTTTTTACAATTTATTTTAATATACATACATTTAAAATACATAATAACCAAATTAATATATTTTACATCTACAATATTACAATAAAGTTTCTGAAATAATTAATCTGCCAGGCTAGCAAAACTACCACGATATAGATTTTTTGCGTATTTATAATTTTCTTCCATATAAATATATTATTACTAGCTGACCCAGCGAACTTCGTAGCGCCTTAGCGTAAATTTGATGCACTTCTTTATTTTGTATATCTGACCTATCATCTTATTCTATTCAATTTGAACTGGAATCTATAATATCCTCCATATAAAAATGAATACTTATTTCCCTGGTCTCGTCATACCTGAGAAGGACTTTACTAATTTTATTAAATAAAAAACAAAATATATTTTCATAATAGTGTTTATTCCGTAGGGTTCAATAATTTTCAATAATTTCACTTATTTATATATATATTTTTTACAGAAAGTTTATTAATATATATATTTTTTTTTTAATTTTTTTTTTTACGTAAGAACCTTGTACAGAGTATTAAAATACTACAAAAAAAAATCAGCCAAATCGGTCAAGCCGTTTTCATGCTATGTCGTGACAACGGAAAACGGGTTTCATTTTTATATATATAGATGACAAAAACGCGACAAAATCATTGCCTTCTATCATAATTCAAGTGGTGCTCGCCCCTTTGGTCAAAAAATAAGATAAAATAAATAAAAAATAAAAACTTTTTATTTACCAAACCAATACAAAACATAGGTTTATAAATTACAAAAACAATTTCACTTGAAATATTTGGATTGATTTACCACTGACTCCCAAACTAGGTACGTACCTGTATTTTGAGTTAGTCAGTGGTTCCTCACCATGCGTACAATATTAGATAAAAAAAGTAAATGACAAAAAATATAGACGTGTCGTGTAGAAAGTGTGATATTGGTATTAAGTACATGTTTGTAGACATCAGTGTATATATATATATGTGTGTGTGTGTGTGTGTGTGTGTGTGTGTGTGTGTGTGTGTGTGTGTGTGTGTGTGTGTGTGTGTGCGTGTGCGTGTGTGTGTGTGTGTGTAATGTATTTTGATGTTTATGAATATGAGAAGAGGGAAGTAGGAAGGGGAAGAAATTAAGAATGAGTGAGGAGATGAATGAACTTAACCTATCAATTTAAACTTGTTTGTACACGATTATAATTGTATCACCTTATTTAGTGGACATAATAATTAGCTAAATTAAAAATAGCTTTGTAATCAGCCTGTGCTGACACATTTCATTAATAATTACTATTTAATTAAAAAGGAACCGGCCTTTATACACGTGACATAATTTTCATATCTTGCGTTTTTGTCGCATTCCTATGTTTTATAGTTAACTCGTTCAAATTACTAATATGAATTATTAGGTTTTGGTCACATAACTGCGTATGAAATTGAAAAAATATACAGTATGATATTGTAATAATAAATATACTTAAAAAAACTGCGCTAATAGTATATATTTTATGCCAAACAATGAGATTTTTTGCAATTAAGAATGTCGAAATTCTTAATTACAAAAAATCATTGCATTAATGTCAAAAATACATATGTGAAAGTCAAAAATACGTACATAGTTTCTATATTTATATATGTGTAGGTGGAGACATGTTGACGTTTCATATAAAATATCTAATCTATTCTAATATCTACTTCTACTTTTCTCTGTAGTTACAGATCGCATCAACGATCTACGCAGGCAGATCAGTAGGCAGAAGCTAATGTAAATTAGCTAACCCTTTTCATAAAAATAGAAATACCTGAACATGTTAGCGCACATGCTGATAAAGATAAATAAAGATATTTTCATTCACTCAAAACAGAGTTACATTGGTTCTAATGTATAGTCCAGTCCATCTATTTTGCTAGCCTGTGGATATGCAAACATTCAAACACCTATCTACTCCATTATGTATATTATTCTAGCACATCTCTATCTCTTGACAAACTATAAAACGTTTCGCTTCCTCATAATAGAGCCTCGTCCTTATAACGTAGTAGTCTGACAAGATGCATCCAGGTGTCTATGGGCCATTGTAAAACAGAAACACATTAAACCTATTATAAAAGCACCCTCAATTAATTTAATTGGCCTGGCCCTTAAGTAGCCTATACACTTGCAGCCAGGACTCGTTTCAGAACTATCCAGAATCCTGATTACCGAGTGTGATGTTGTGAAGCTCCGCACTTGTACATTTTGACGTTTTTAAGTGATTTGTTATTATTTTATGGAAATAAACGATTTTGAGATTGGGTTTGAAAAAGAAATATCAACAAAAATACGTCAAATAATTAAAAGATAGACTATTACGCTCCTAAAAATTAACTTAATAAAAATAACTAAAAACAGTTATTTTTATAGCAATATTGTTTTATAAATATTAAAGTTGAAAAATTAAGAAACCAGCAGGATTTGAACCAGCACCCCCTGGGTAAACGCCTCGGTAAAGCAGCCATAATTTTGCTTTAAAATATTACAAGCAATATTGTTATTGAAATTTTTATACGATCAATAGCCAATAATCACAAAACGTATTCTTTAAAAAAATGACAAGCATAAGTTGCAAAATAATTTTGTATTATATATATTATAAGTTAATCGTTTAAAAATATAGTTATATCTTTACATAGAAGTACGTAGACAGCTATTAAAACATCCCTGCAGTGTATAATCTCCTTGGCTCCCAAGTTTACAAGACTCCGTACAACTGATGGTTACCATTTAAGGAACATTCATTACCTATACAAACGAGTAGCCATTAACAATGCTATAATGCTTGTCGTTCGGTTATTTAGATTGATTTCATGCACCATTCGTTAGCCATTGAGGATTAATTTTAGTTGGGGGATTAATTAGCGCAATGTTTGTTTTGATAGCAATTGGATAGTGACCGGAAGTAATTTTGAAGATTATAATAATATTATTATTTTAGCAAGAGACTGACATATAATTAAGAATAGTTTTTTTAAGGAATGTTGTGATTATTTTTTTCATTGACATTTTATTATAATAACTGTCTATCAAATTGTAATGTAATAATAAATTTTTTATTAACACATTATAATTATCAGGTTCATTAATAATCTGTTCTTCTGCTCATTAAACTGGTAACTGGTGGAAAATGGTAATTTTTTAAACACTAGCCTTTACCTCGAACAATTTAATTCTAAAATGTCGGACCAAGCGATAAAAATCTCAATTTGTGTTCAATTAAAATGGCAGTTTTACGAACATCCGATACAAGTCAAATTCAAGAATGATATCATGCCATAAAACATTAGTTTAAACCATTGTTGACAATATTTCCATAATAATATTTGCTGAACAATATTTTACCTTTGATGGAATCGATTCTTAGTCGTTTCTAAAATATTTACCAATAAGGTCTTTAATGTCCGTATTACAGTTAATCTACAAGTAATAACTATAAGTTTTGCTAAGTATTTTAAGTAACTAAATAGTTAACTAAGCTATTTCAAAACAAAATATCTTCTTCAAACTGGCTTAACTTTATCGTACCGCATACAAAAACATAACATAACACCATGCCTTATTACCTAGATGGGTGTGTAACACCCACTTTTTTACCCGTTATTATGCCTATCACCATCCATCGGGCACGATTTCTACTGCTTCACCCATAGCTGCTATTGTGAATTTCCTGACGAAAAAAAATCCTGATCCCGAAATTAAACCCGAGACCTCACGGTGAGAACCCACATACGCTAACCACTAGACCAATGCAGCATTGCCTTAAAAATACGTCTGTTAAAGTGGTTAACAATCCCGGTGGCTTAAAAGGTTATTCCGCCATAATAAGGCCAATTGACCATTTTTGTAGGCATTGACTCACTTACAATTTACTACTATGTACTTATTTATAGTGGGGAGTGTACCTGCAATGTATTGGCAATAACAGAATCTAGAGTTATTGATCCTGCAGAAATTGATGGGTATCCAAGTGGAATATATATACCTACCCATCCCTCTCACTGCTGGACAAGCCTTCTTAAACGAGAATGACTCATAATAAAGCTACGTCTCTAAAAAGAGAAAAAAAAAGAATAATGAAAATAAAGCAACCAACTTCAAAATGCCTCGAAAGAGCACGCAAAAAGTCAAATAAATAGATCTCGAAGTCTATGCTGATCATTTTGACCTATAACAATTTATGAGCACCGACTTTAAGAACTATTTATTCGACTTTTGCCGTTTTAATTTTTTTTTGAGGTATTTTGAAGTAGGTTTTCCCCAAAACATTTTATAAATACAATAAATACAAACTTAAAATCTATTGTAATACATTTTAAGTTTGTATGTGTCAATTTTAAATCTCCTAACCATAACTGGCAAAAATTACAAAAACAACATGTATAAATATTTAATTTTGTGTTAAAAATGTCTTTGTTATGTTTTTCTTATTTTTAAATTGTCAAAATATTATTGTCATGCCATCTTTTTAAATGACAAAAAAATATATTTAAATTATTTTATTACTATGTTGTAAAGCGTCAAATACTTTCGTAAAAATTAAAACAATGTCCCAATAAAATTGGTAAACTGTCGTTATTTTTAAACACAAGCTGATTAAAGTCAAATGAAACGTTTATTAAAATTCCAGTAAAAAAATATTTTATACATGAAATAGTTCGAAAACGCCGACAAAATAAATAGTCTGGCACTTGTAACCGTATTGAAACTTTTTAAGTTATTTTTAAAATTGTAATATATTTCTGATCGTACTTTTTAATTAAATATCCTATAACACATTGATAGCCTTTGGTAAAAACTTGCACGCGAATATCAACTGTATCTGAATGTAATAGGGTGTGAAGTTGGTTGTGTAAAAGTTTCAGCTGTTCCAATAATATTGGATAGGACACGCTCAAGAATTTCACTTTCAATCTATCTTTGTATATATGTTCAAATAGTTTGTAGGTCTGTTGGTAGTTTTATTTTATTTTACCGTATTTTTTATGAAGGTTTATGTTTTGATAGGCTATAGTTGGTTATACATAGTATTTTTTCTCTCTGGAATTAAATTTAATATGAAGACGGACTTGCAAAATTTAGCTTTATTAAAATTTTTAATAAGACTCTTGGAAGTTAAATGCATTTTTCTGTCTTTTCTGAGCATTACTTAACCTCATGAAATGTTTATCAAGAACTTCTTAATTTCAACTTTTAAATATATCGTTGCTATAGTTAGCATAAGTGCCTCTCATCGCGAGGTCTCGGTTTCGATGCCCGCGCTGGGCAAAAAGTGTTATTTGGATGTTTTCCCTCAGAAAATTCTCAGTTGGATTTGTGCCCAATGGACGGCGATAAGCTCGCCCTCTACTACTACTACTACTACTACTACTACTACTTCTACTACTACTATTACTACTACTACTACTACATTAGATTTTAACATGATGAAGTGTGGGTGTTAATCACCTCTGCCACACCTTCTGGGTAATATAGGCAAAATGGTATGTTATGTTATGTTTTTAATCGCCCTGATTTACTCTACATAGTAACACCAACCTACTAGGTAGAGTAAATCAGGGCGATTACAAGAAAGTACGTAAATTTCACAATTCTTCAAAAGAATCCGCGTGCAAAACCTATCTCAGAATGAATTCCCGGAGTCGCGTGACACGAGCAGATGTTTTTGCTTATCTCATCAAAAAAGAAAGTCTCAATACAATATGTAGCGATAGTGTAAATTCCCTATATAGGTTGCGTATCCTCATGTAGGTAATATAACTAGTTTTCGCACATGGTTCCACTTGAAAATTGGACCTTACTTTTCTGTTCGAGTTTTTGTAGGATTTTTTTCAAAAGTACTATTTAAGTTGCCTGGCGGATGGCGATGTGCTCACCCTTTATCCCATGGGACCTAAACATAACAGATATGTGGGTGTTGTATACCTCTGCCACACCCTTCTGGGCAATATAAGCGTGATGTTATGTTATTATTATTAGTTCTATGGCATTTTAATTTAAAACATTATAGCACAATTGTAGAACCACTAGTATTCCTTTAATCTATCGCTTAACATATGGCCCGCGCGCGAGCTTTGAAGAATCCGCGGTTTTCGAATAGATGGGTTATCGCTTTACTGTATAGAATTGGGTTGTATAATTATACAATATCCTAGCTCCTAAAGAGTAAATTACCTAATGTTTATCTTAACAAATCGTAACCACCACTTACTTACTTCGCACATTCTTTTTTTTGTTCCCGTAGCACCATTTTATTTAGTTTTTTGTGTGTATTTATCAAACAAACATACATTCATACTACCCATCATGTAAATAATAAATGTATGAATACTGAGTGAATATGTATTTTAAACGGACTAGTATGTAAAAGATGGCATTTTGAGATTGGAAGTAACAAATGAATGAATATATAACTTTTTAATTTAACATTAATGAAATTACTTCATTTATGAAACACGCACTTGCTACGTCACGGGTTCATGTCCAGGCTATGAATTTTAGACAAGCATTTTTTCTATATTTAACCGTGTTTCATTTCTATTCATTAATCAATTGAATTAATAACAGACATTATAATTAATGATGCTGGAGATAAATGGGCTTTTATAAATTATTTTCAACCATAACTTAGACATTTAGTTCAAGGACAGAGCATCTGAGCTATATTTTTATTTGTAGAGCGCTTATGAAAAAAGTCAAACAGTCGTGTAAGATACTTAAAGCCTAACCATACTTCCAAAATGAAACAATGCAAAGCTTTAACTATTATTTGGTGACTGGTTTGAGACAAAACGGTGGTGCTACTCTTAAGCTTGCTACATAAGCGTTATCACCATGAATATCGATGTAAAAGTGTCAAAATAATTTTAATTTGCGACAAATTACTAAAGCCAGTTGGTGATGCTTATCTCAAGGGTCCACTCAAAACTTACGTAAGGGACAAAACAGATCCAAAACACCAATAGTCTCCTAACATCTTCCCAATTAGCACTTCGCACGCATCAGCAAAAGTCGAAGTTACAACAAGTCATATTCCAATGACTGCCATAAATTGAGTGCTCGGCAATCCGAGCCGCAAAGCCAACTCTAGTGAAATAAACCTGAACCACTTTGTCTATGTACTAGTATTAAACCCCGTTAAAGCTTGTTTGTGGTGTAAGGGAAGAGAGGATGAGTAATTAATAGAAAAATATACACAATCTTTAGACCCTATAATTCATCGTCCATGTAAAAGTAGCTGACGTAATGGTCTACCTAATGTTTAATAGAGACTAGACTACGGAACCAAGCTTGCAGATATGATAAATATATATCGACTACCTCCTATGTCAGGAACTGCTTGGTCTATTGGTTACTACGTCTCAGCAGAGTTTGTGCACAGGTTTGCCAAAATACTTCTCTGGCGCTAAATGAAGTGTATGCTGGTAGTAATATTTCCATAGGAATAGTATTTAATTAGGACTCTGCACGCATTATAAGAGTCGAAGTTACAGCAAGTCATATCCCAATGACTGCCATAAATTGAGTGCTCGGCAATCCGAGCCGCTAAGTCAACTCTCGTGAAATAAACCTGAACCACTTTGTCTATGTACTAGTATTAAACCCCGTTAAAGCTTGTAAGTGGCGTAAGGGAGACGAGGATGGGTGTTTAATGGGGGGTAATGTGGACGCAGTTCCTTGTATTGTGCTTTTATTCGTTTTGATTATGTCCCAGATCGCAACTTTCCAACACTGAGGTACTCGTATTTTGTACCTCAGTGGTGGGAAAGCAAAAAAATATTAATTTTAGATTAGATTTAGATAAAGTTTGTGTTTGTGTAGACAGGTGTTTATCCAAAAACTACTCCATCGGGGGATTTGATACTGCTATTGTTACTGAAATTTCTATTGATTTTTTTTTTGATCTATTAGCTTATTTATTTATCTTGTTTTTCAGGACCCACGATGTATACAGAGAACGGGTATCCCCCCTCTAGGGTTCACCTGCACTAAAGCCCAAAATCTTTTAAAACGTTCATATATTGACATCTTTTGTCTATATTTTAGATTTTCTTCGTAGCGCTATTCCCACCAATGCCATTAAACTTTATTCCAAAACGGAAGACTTTCTAACAACCTTAAACTGTACGTTCACACCTGATTAGTCTATCGACCAGCCTTCCCGCCTCCTCTCACCCCTTGCACCGTTCCCAAAGAGCAACAGAGCGAACGCACGTCCGAACAGCCTCCGGCCAATTCGACCAGAGCCCATCGCACCTGTTATTATAATCAACCATTGTAATGATATGATGCGAACACGCCTGCACTAAATGTCTCAAATTTTATGGCCGATATTGCCCAAACAACCGTTAGATAAAGGTAATGTACATACGACTACCGATCAACCTATACATTGCCAGTATAAACTGATCTCGTGTTGCACGGGAAACCAATACAACGCCAGCCCATCTTATGCTGGAAATATATAGGATGATGTGAAGCCGTCTGTACAAATGGAAATTAGATTTTCGGTCCGGTTTAGTGGTTTTGCTTGATAAGGGTGGTTATTCACTAGTATTTTAGTTAATTAGGCTGAAGGCAAAGCACGATCCGTGATACACTCACAATGTTCTATTACTGTATAAAACTAATGATTGGAACAATTCTACAGTAATTTTGTTCATGAGCTAGGTACATTCTCAATTTAACATAAACAATGACATAACATCACGCCTATATTACCTAGAAAGGTGTGTCAAAGTTCTACAACACGCACTTTTCACCAGTTATGTTTAGGTGGTAGGTTTAGGATAGGCGTGAGCCTATCGCCATCCACTGGGCACAATTCAAACTCCGTGCTGCTATTGTAAATTTCCTGACGGAAAGTTCACAAATAACACTTTGCAGTGTATCGTGAAATCAGTATCACTCTTCTTCTTAATGACAAGGGCTTAGTAGATAGGAAAAATGACAATGATATAGAGGTTTGGTTATATCTAACGCATTCAAGTAAATAAATTATTTCAATAGAATCTTTTATGTCCCATCTGGTGCAAAATAAGAATACATATTCATCTAGTTTGATGGTAGATTTACCATCCTAGTTAGCAATCGTATAATTGTCTACGTAATAAAATTATTGTTACCATCAAATCCTTTCGGGTACACGTATTCTTTTATGATTATTCTATTGAAAGGTAATGTACTTACCACTGCAGTGGACCATGGTTCTAACAAGTGTATAATTATATACACTGGTATCTTATCAGTGTACATACATTGCTAAATACGCTACTCCCAAAATGGCTGTCACGTTGAGCATTTATACCAACTGATTCGTATTGCAGCTCTAATAGATAGAGCAACGCTGTGTCAGATAATAATATGAGGATTTATTGTAGCGATAGCTGTATTAGTGTTGTTTTAGGGATGTTTTAGAATATACAAAATACAGACAACTAATATGTGGGCGATATTAAAATAAAAAATGATGGTAAAATAAAATCGTAAAATTTTTTTTTTCAGTCGCATACCCCTTAGTGTGGGTTATCGTTAGATAGATCTTTTAATAACATTAGGGTATGCAAAAACAGTTTTTTTGATTAAGAGATCCATTTATGAGATAATTAACTTTAAATAGCAAATTTTTGTTTAATATCTTGGCTAATCTTCTAAAACCGTTATCTCGAAAAATTTGACAATAATGACTTGTTAATTGTTATAGTTCAATAAATGTATTAATCCTGTTTTGAGTCCATAATTATATTGAATAGACTGACTACAGAACCGTATTGCGCGTGGCCCGACACGCACCTGGCCGGTTTTTTTTTTATGCAACCCTCAAGCTTAACCATATTTACCTGACTTGCTTTTTTAAGGTAACCACGAATTTGAAAAAAATACTTGGCTATGGTTGTTAAGCAAATAAAAAAATCATTCTTACATTACTAATCTAAGTCATTTAATGATGTTAATTACAATTTTACCACCACAATTATCATTATAATATAAATTACAACTGGCCACCGAAGCTTATCACACTACATTTACTACTATATCTTGTTCTAGGTAATGAAACAACTGCGAAACACTATCTGATAAAATCCCAGCAATTTCATAGGGCAAAGAGCTTGGTGATAAGATAACAACATCGCTAGAAATGTTCCTTACCGTTTCAAAGGTAGTTTAACTAAAGTCCTTGATGATATTTGAAGGAGCTTTTAAAGCTTAACGTAAAGGGAATTTAATAGTACATTGTACACCAAGGGGTAACAAGTAGTTGATTTCATTGAGGGTGTAGTTTGAGCTGAGGACCTTAATACATCCGAAAGAATTATTATAATAATTTCTCCTGAGTGATACGTAGTATTTATACTACACCTACAAAGAAACAAAAACTACCAACTATTAAAAGAATACTAAAAACAACCATAATTTGCCAAAAACTACTAAAACCAACAAATAAACAAAATAAATTATAAATCAAAAAGACTTTGCCTTCGTAGCAAAGGAAGTTAATTCTATATTGCCGACTCACGCTTTTGGATTAGATACCCGGATGGGACAAGTGTAATTTGGGATATATCGACAGAACAGACAGAAATTTTTAGAAGCACTGGAGTCTCAAATTGTGCCCGTAAGATAAAAACTCACCCTCTTTCAAATGGGACCTAAAACATAACAGGTTAGTAAGGAGTAAATATTTTTGCCTTTTTTGGATAATATAGGCGTGCTAAATAATGCTTTTATACTTTCGCGATTTGCGAACATTTTTCAAAAATTAGAATCGTCGAGCATAGGTTTTTATTTATTAACCTTAATAATAATCAAGTGATTAAGACCCTTGTCTAATTTTTGAAAAGTGCTAAATAAGCATTTTAATAAATGCTTAAATATTAATTCATTATTTTTTGGTTTTCACCGCTTCGATTGACAATGTTTCTTAAATATTTATAATAAGTCACTTCCTTTATAATGTGAGTTCCTTTTGACAATAAAACACCCGATACTGCCTAAATCTGAAGTACCTATACCTACTATGTAGGCACAACATGATGAAATAGGAGACATTACATTACGTGTTAACCATCATAAGATGTGTTCAAAAGGCCACAGAAATAATTAAAACTTGTCGTTTTTCTCATTAACGAATTATATAACAGAATATAAAACTTCAACAGCTTTATAATTATTTAGAAAAATAGTGGTAATTCTTTATTCCTAGATACATCTTACGGCTTATTACTGCATCTGTTTAAAACTTTTTCTGTAGGTATATACGTATTTAACTTGTATTTTGTGCTGGTAGTAATAAAATATAAATTTCACTTTTTTTTAACATAAGATTTCCAATAGATCTTAAAGGGCCAAGCAGACTCAGACCTCTCAACTTAGCTATAAGTAGTCATTTCGAGTCTTTAAATTTACTCTCCACAATAACACTAGGTTCACTCACCAATTACCTTGTAACATCAGCCTAAGGATTACATCTCCCTTCAAACATATACAGATACACATACACAGTACATAAACAGACAGACATCAGACACCACATACACAATACTTGCATACGTTACAGCAAATCCGCTTTGCTACCATCTCCATGTTAAATTATGATGAGTTTCCTTTCAATTGACGGGGAGAACTGCTCATTTTGTTGAGTTTTAGGTTTATTTTGATTTAACGAACGATTTTATCTGATTTTTTTATTAAATAAATAAAAAGTCATCACATAATATCAAGCTTACTTTTACCCAAAAGAGTGTGCCATGTAATACTGAGCCTGTCGCCATCCACCGGGTACAATTCCAACTCCGTGCTGCTATTGAGAAAGAATAATACTTTTACCCAACTCGGGAATTGAAGCTGAAACCTATCAATGATAGGCCTCATACGCTCACCACTAGATCAATGAGGCATTTAATAAATAAAAGTCATACATTTATCATCATCAGCCATTAAGTCATACATTTGTGATTGCCAATAAATGAGAGTATTTTTCTTAGGTATATTTCTGTTGATTCTATTTCACTATGGCCCAGTTTCTTAGGTTCCGGATAAATCTTGTCCAATCCGAAAAAAACCTGTACCGAATTTAAAAGTAACACAAGTTACACTTGAAAAAAAGAACAGCTGTCACTTGCATTAATGTCGGTTATATGCATATCCTGCCAATAAGGTTTTATTAACAATTGTGAAATTACAGGTACGAACTATATAAATGCAATAACATTTAAAGGTTGGTGCACATAGCATAGAGGTATCCAAATGAATATTGATTGACCAATCCGTGCATAAGTAAAATAACATAACAACACATCACGGCTGTAGTACCCTGAAGCGTGTGACAGAGATAGCCACATTTCAAAACAAGAATGAGAGTATAATATTCGTGAAAGCCGCTACAAATGTGCAACTAAAAAAATATTATCTAAATCAAACTAAGCTTAAATCGCAAAGCTTTGCAACTGATTGGTGATGATGTGCCTGGTCCGTGTATTGACATGACTCAAGTGGCAAAAGGACTCACAGAAATACATTTATTTAAAAGTTAACTACCATGATATTCGCAAATATGCACCAGCCCTAAAACACAGACACCACAAAAGTGTATCAGTTGTAGAAACGAAGCAGCGATCAACTTCCACTCTATGATTAAACATAGTTTTACACCACTCGTTGCAACTCATAACAGTTCAGGAGTTGCCTTGACCACGCAATTTCTATTTCTCACACGTGCCAAATCGTTATAAATTCCCATCTACTGCAAACCAAATTAAAGTATACAGTGCTTTCACACGAAATTACAGTGCAGGCCACAACAGGCCTTAAAAGGCGGTGTATCATTGCGTTATTTTGAACTCGAGTGTAATTTTGTGAGTACTTTATGGGAATAATGGTCTATGAGGAAAGGTTGCTGTTGAAATCGCGGCACGTTGATAAGAATTTGTTGTTCGTTTGTACGATTCTAGACGAGTTTTTATTTTCAACCGTGAGTGGTACCATAACTACCCATGGCGTTGAACCGCCAAATAACGTGCAGAGAAACAAAGCTATCATAATGAGTGAATAAAAGACGCCCTTAATCGCTGAAATAACTGGCCTCAATATAACATTATACTATCCAGAAGGGTCTTCTTCTTACGAGTCAATGGTCAAAGTTTTTGTACCACCCCAGCCCAGTAGGTGGCTACATTAATAGCATTCTCCGTCCGTTTGAAAAAAACCAGAAGGGTGTGTCAAAGGTATACAACACCCACCTGATATGTTTAGGTCCCATGGGAGCCTGTCGCCATCCACCGGACACATTCCAACCCCGTGTTGTTATTGTGAATGTCCTGGCGGAAAGTTCACATTACACTTTGCCGGACCCGGGAATCGTTCCCGAGACCTCGCGGTGAGGCAGTTATTCCTAAATATATTTATATAAATTTAATTTATTTTATTATCGTTGCTTTTATTATTTTATCTGACTATTTAAAATGGTTGTATATTATACAGACATAAAATATTGTCGGCAAAATACAGATATTTTTGAACATTAAAATGCCAAAAACATTCTATGCAATATTTTGCAACATGTTAACTATTATTTTTACATCTGCGTATCTAGGCAATCAAGCAACATTTATTTTACCTAAAAAAAGGGATCATAATAAAAATCTCTACTAATGTTCCACCGGAGGCAACCTCTTTTAATAAAAACAACACACATTCAGAAAATTACAAAGAAATCATCCTCCTCGCAAAATGAAATGAAATTAGACGTTCAAAGCTAAGCCTTGGTAGCCATGGCAACCACGTAACGATTGTAATACTCAAATATAGACGTTTTATACACCTACGCACGAAAATAAATAAAATGTATTGTCACTTGGTGCCTGATTCTGTAAAATCCAAACTTATAATGTTATTCAATATCCTTATAATATTATTAATGGCGAGTTTGTGAACCTTAGGATGTCTGGATATCAGGTTGTTTGTAACTATTTTACGTAAAAACAACTGAATTGATTATTGTCTAACATCGGGCAGTAGCTATAGGCTGACCGTTTAACTGAGACCTCGCCTGCGCGGTACAGGGGCGCGGGGTAATGACGACAAAGGTGACTGAAACAGGCGCGGGCGGTGGGGGCACTTAATGAAATATACAGGAGATGAAATGCACCAAGATATTTCCTAAGATATGTGATATCATAGGAAAAAAGAAATAGTGATTTATCAAATGAAAAATAGTTAAGAAGATACAAAATTTTAATGAACTTAAATGTACGTAAATAAAATAATTGAGAATAAACTATTATACTTTTTGTTATCTAAACATATAATTAAATCGTAAGAAAGTCAAAACATTTTTTGGGTCCAGTTTCTTTTTTCTAAAATATAAGTATACGTTAAAAGCCATTTGCTTGCACTGACTGTTTATTTTATGTCCGAAGATTTTTCGATTCATCTTGAGATTGTTATTACATGTGTACCTCTCACAAGGTGTCTGCAACAGTCAACACATGCGATCGCTACCCATGTAGCGAACGAAATGAACAATTACAAAAATTTGCCCACCGCCCGCACCCGTTTTAGTCCCCTTTGTCGTCATACCCCCGCGCCCCCGTACCGCGCAGGGGAGGACTCAGTTAAACGGTCAGCCTATAGTATGCTACATGTTTTGTTTGTTTAAAGTATGTACATAAGTGATAGACGAGATTTTACCTTATGGCAATAAGTATAATATAATGCTGCCTCGATGACCTAGTGGTTAGCGTATGCGCCTCTCACCGCGAGGTAAAGTGTTATTTGTGAACTTTCCGCAAGGAAATTCACAATAGCAGTATGGCGTTGAAATTGTGCCCAGTGAATGGCGATAAGCTTACCCCTATCCTATGGGACCTATAAACATAACAAGTAAAATGTGGGTATTGTACACCTCTGCCATACCCTCCTCGGTAATATATACGTAATGTTATGTTAAGTTATGGATAGTATATTTATTATATTGGTCAATCGAATTATTTCTAAAACGGTGTGTGTCAATTGACATAAATGTCAATTTCGACTGATGGCGGCGTTTTTGTTTTATATAAAACTTTAGCTAACTAATGTAGGTATAGCAGGGCATTTCCTTTCCCGTGAAAAAAAGTAGATTGAAGAATTATTCATTTTAAGATCAATAAATCACAACGGGACAATATTTACACAAGCCAATTCATATTGATAACGTAACACAACACGTTAAACCAGGGATTATCAAACGGAATCAAGCTCCGAAGGTTAAATGTAATCCCACGCAAATATGTGGGCAAGAATTGTTGTGATTACAAAAATATTTATTGTATCGCTCTTGGTATGGACATGTATATAGGTATGCATTACCATTATAAGATAATCTTGCACAGTTTAGGATTCCCATGCTATGCGAGACCAGCTTATACTGGTAATAGCTTGAATTAGGGAAAAACGTGCGCATAATTTTCAGCTGTTGGTATGTATATGTTATATGTTACGTATGAGTATATCAAATATTTTCAGTATTGCTGTCAGATATACGTAAATTAATTTTGTTAGAGTTCTGAGTTATTGTTAAATATTACATAGAAAGTAAGTAATTTAAAAAAATATGTAAATCTTTAAAACAAAGATCGGATTTTTATAATTAAACTGTAAACCTTTTGTAGAAACGCAAATAGCACTGCTTGGCTATTCCTTACCAAAGAATCCTGCATACACAACTAGATAATGATCTGATGCAATTACTGTACAGGCTAAACTTACCAATGCATTGAATAACAATATAGAAAATCTCGTAAATACTTGAATAAGAAGTTTTGGGTAAGAAATGATGGTAATAAAATATGTGTACCACTACCACTGCCATAGATCATCATAATGACAACTGGGACCTATGGCTTAAGTGCTCTCCGAGGCATGAAGGAAAACTCTTTATGATATGGATGGTCACCCATCCACGGCCGACCGCGGTTAGCATTGCTTAACCTGCACGACAGACCGGTCCGCGCGTCAATTTTTTTTCCACTAGTATATTTTTTTTGACGTCAAAAAAAAACTTTCCCGAACATATTGGCTAATCGCTCCGTTCATCTCATCTCATCATTTTCTAGTAACTACCTAAAAAGAACAGATTTGTTTTAAATATTATTTGTGCCATTAAAACCAATAAATTATATATTTTGATAGATGTGTATGATTCAGTGGCAGATAATATTGTATCAAATGTCGTTCACTATGGATTCAAAGATTGACTGTCGCATATTTTTTTTTATTACCTGAAGTCTTAGCAGCGATAATTTGCCAAAAAAATTGCCAATACTTCTGTATCGAAAACTGTTTAAGAAAAAAATATGCTCTATCCAGTTCTTACTTGATCCTTGTCCAAAATGGCAGCAATCAAGGCATACATCGGACCGCCTCATAACTTGGTGGGTATAAATTTTTACAAGACGCTAAAAGCATACATGAAGGAGCCAATAAATTGTCGCCAAGACTTTTACGTCGCCATCAAACGTCGCCCATTATTTCTGCTGGCGGTTTTGGAGGTTCTTTTCAAGGATTTTACTAATATTTTCAAGTTGATGAACTTTTAGGCATGTATAGTTAAACTATTTGAGGATAATTTGCTTAGATTGGTTTGTCCACTGCTTCGTTGGTCTGGCTAGTAGTAAGCGTATGAAGCCTCTTACCGCGAGGTCTTTGGTTCGATTCCTGGGCAAAACTTTAATTTGGGATATTTCCGTCGGCAAATTTTCCATAGTAGCAGTTATTGCAATAATGGCGCTGGTAGACTCACTCTCTATCACATGGGACCAAAACGTAACAGAGCAGTGGGAGTGTTAGATGAGTTGTATAACACTGTATAACACTTACCACACTTATCTGACGACCAGATGGCGGAGTGGGTAGTGTACCTGCCTGCGACGCCGAGGTCGTGGGTTTGATTCCCACTTACCTAAGACAAATATTTGTATGCATGAACATGGGGGTTTGACTTAGTCTGGGTGTTTCTATGTATAATATGTATGTATTTACAAAAGAAAAGTATATATGTATTAGTATCAGTTATTCTAGTACCCATAGTACAAGCTCTGCTAAGTTTGGGACTAGATGGCGTTGTGTGTGAGTTGTGAAATATTTATTTTATTTATTTATTTATTTATCTGGGTAATATAGCCGCGATTTTATGAATAAATGAAATTACTATTTAGGCAACTAATCTTAAGAGCGTGTATTCCTTTTCAAAATGTAACTGTCAATTTTTGTAGTGTTTTGGGAATATTTCGTAAAAACTGAATGAAAGTATGATTTTATTCAACTAACTTTTTAGAATGCAAATTTTGAAAGGTAAATATAACAATTTCATTCGTAAATACAGCATAATTTTGTAATTTATCAACTTAACAGTTAATACTCTTTCAACTGATAAAATAGAAAAGTATGCTTTAGTTATTAAATGTAATTGTCATATTTACCTTTTAAAGCCCACATTCTAAAAAGTTAGTTGAATAAAATCATACTTTCATTCAGTTTTTACGAAATATTCCCAAAACACTAAAAAAATTGACAGTTACATTTTGAAAAGGAATACACGCTCTTAATTGAAACTTATAGCCTATTGAGATATAGCAAATATTTATTTGAGCCATTAGCAATAGTTAGATAATTTGCTTCTAGTTTACGACCAAAGTTTATCAGTCCTTAGCAAGTGACAGCACAAGTAACTTACCTATTGCGTTTACCTACTGTGCCGTGGCGCTCCTACTTGCTAATACAAGTCTGTAACATTATTTAAGAACCGACTAGTTTTTAGTACAGCCTTACAATCAAACAAACAACCAATTTTTACCACGGAGACGAAACTGCGGGCAAAAAATTAAATATTACTGTATGTTACGCACCTTGTAGTCAGTTGCCTACTAATTAAAATCACAAATTGAATTTAATCAAAATCCATACAGCCGTTCTGAAGATAAATTGTGTTGTGAATTTTGTTGGCAATAAATTATTATTATTATCCATTAGTTTGATGTAGAAAAGTACATTCAAAACAGAAAAACATAGTAGTTTCTCTTTAGAATCTACCATAGACGAGTCTAGTAGGTACACCGATAATTTGCCGTCGATATTTTCATTAGATTGCTGCTGTAGATGATATCTCGCATGGAGGACTTGCCCGGCAATTTATCAGCTTTCCAAGCTTTGATTAGTTGATAACTAGATGACATTACTACTTCAACGCTGGCTGTTTAACAGATATAATTATCGTAATAAGCTTACACTTTCTCATATAGCAATAACATGACATTTAAATTAAGTATTTAAAATGATTAGAAAATTTAAATGTATTTTGTTTATAATTTTCACTACTTAGTTTAGCATTCAGAATATTAGCAAAAACGATGGAAATTAAATATTTGAAGATAACATCCAAAATAGCATTTACCCTACGCACTTGTTGAAACAAAGTAACCCTTTGCGAAGTAAACGCACTTGCTAAATAATATCTATTTTATACAACACATTTTGTTATTGCGGTACGTCCATATTATACAGTGACCTAGGTATGTTAATCCAGTCGTCCAGACCTCAAGAGGTACGTCCAAATTATAAAATGCCCTATGTTTGCTCATCGCGCAATCCGGCACTACGGCACGCAAAGAAGATCGCACAAACGATGGCGATCGCATGAAGAGCATGCCAGGCTTGAGTCATGGATTTTGTATTTGCTTTGGTGTTTGTATTAGGTACACTCCATCTGCCTTTATTCTGTATTTTGAGACCTAGACTATAATTTACACGTATTATGTAAAAAAATTACATCAAATCAAATCTACCCGGAAATTTTTGCGGGAATGAGCAACATAGATTTTCAATTTCTCACAAAGTTTCAAATATAAAAAATAAGTTTGCAGTAAGATATAGCCATATCATCTTCGTCAGCCACTAAAAGCACATTTGTACAAATCGAAAACATACAATATCGACATCCAAAATACGAGTACAAACTGATACAAACACTAAACGAGTAAATGTGATTTATTACTCCATGAAATCGTGGCTAGGGATGCGAAAAACTACAGTAAAAATAATAATCGTTATGCAAAAAACGATAATGGAATCACTCAATCCAGTAATGTAACAAATGATTTATTGCTTGTCGAATAAGAAAAATGACTATAAAATACTACAGCTTTTATACACAACGACACGGGAGCGTGACGGGAAGGATGTTTGAATGGAATTGATGGATTTGTTGGCTCTATGTGTGGTCGCTGACTTGACCCTGTAAGCTGAGAAGAAGAATAACCCCCACGCAAAAGTGAAGCCTACAATAACAAGGCGTTTACTCAGAAGTTGGTTGAATAGAAAGATGGATGATTTAGTTGATTATATTATTACGGTTTCTTTAAATATCTATTTAGATAGGAATTACTTAACATCTTTATTTACAGAAAAATAAACATGTTGGATCTTACTTTGTTAAATATTACAACTCCGTGCTGCCATTGAAAATTTCCTGACAAAAAAATCCCATATAACACTTGCCCGACCACTTACGCTTACCAAAAAAGCAAGGAGGCTGCCATAATCAAAAATCAAAATCATAATTATACTACCACAATGTTTCAACAATCGTGAGTTGTAAAAACCAATTCATTAAAATCCACCTCTTTAGCAGATTATTAGCTAGCGTGGTTTGACTAATAGAAGTCCTCATATCAATCGGTAATGTATTTTTATGCTAAAATATATCGGGGCAGATTGTGATGGCAACCATCCATCACAATATACAATAATCCATATGAATTAGTAGCATTTAATGGGGAACAATTGCTTGGCTGTTTGCCATACAAAAGTAATATATGGGTTTTAATTTAATATTATTAAGTTTTTATTTATTTATATTGATAAATCACATGTAAGACACCAAAACCCATGTTAGTTGGCACCCATTTTACAAAATTATTATTTGAATTTTTCAGTTTGTATATAACACAAGCAGGGATAGCCGAGTGATTCGAATCCACGGCACACACTTATGTCAATAAATCGTTAAGATTTGTCTTTTCGAAAGCGTTCAAGGGTGTGTGAAGTCTACCAATCCTCACTAAGCCAGCGTAGTCGACTATGGCCTAACCCTTCTCATCATGAGAAGAGACCCGAGCCCAGCAGTGGAACATGTATTAGACACAGGCCTGCTGTTATATATGTAACACAATTAATGATTAAAACAATTTTGACAAAATGGCTACGAACAAACATGCGTTTTACTGTTTAAGATATGATCTGTATATACAAATAAATAAAAAATTAATAATATTAAATTTAAACCCGTATTACGTAAGTATGAAAACGTGGCGCTCGGTAATCTGCTCTTAAGGGAAATATTTTAACATTATTACATAAAACTTAATGGGGTTGTTTGGGGTAAGTTAGTAAACATTAAACAATATCTATATTTCTAATATTATAGAGAGAAAAAACGTTTTTGATTCTTCTGGCTCAGAAACTACTGGATCAATCTTGATGAAATTTTTTTAGGCGATAGTCAGAGATAGACAAAAGAGAAAAAGTTACTTTTCTACTACGCGGACAAAGGCTAACTGTTTTTAAAGATTAAACATGAATCTGTTTCAATTACTTTTAATTTTGAGATAAATATTACTATTAGAAATATTAGTTATTTACGAAATAAAAAGCCCAGTCATTTAAATCTCACCTATCTCGTTTCTGTTCGTAATAAATAAAATGATTTCGTTTTGCAAATCGTGTTAAAAATGGTTCCGAAATGATTCTTCTAACTTCTTTAAAGACACGACTTATAAACAAGAACAGTGTTCTGTGTAAATAATAATTCTATTACGCATAAATACACGCACTTAGCTATTAAAAAATAAATAATAACCAATCTGAAGAGATTGGGTATTATTCATGTTTTAAAACATTAAACCAACCGCGAAACCAATGCATGACTTAGTAATAATCGAACTTACCATAATGCAAATGACTCTGATTTCTACGCCATCACTCTTGGCGTTTCTAAGACACATGACATTAAGTTCAATCTGGTTCGAACCTTTGACCTCTTGAACACGTTTAAACGAGGTATTGTTGAATACAGAGTACAATAAATGCTGAATACAGTATAATAAATGTTGAATACAGTATAATAAATACGTAACGTAGTTTAATCTGTACAGATTGTGAGAGATACAATGTGATAGATTAACTTTGAGAAGTAACTACGATAAGTTTGGAGTTAGGACATTTTTGAGGAGATTTTAAACATGGCTGCCGGAGGAAGGAACAAAACGTACACTGTGGATAAATTTTGGTAAGACCCATGCCCAGCAGTGGTCAGTTATAGCCTAAGAAGATGATGATGTGGACATTTCTGACGGCCGAAGAATTAATATCAATGTATCTAACCAGATTTCAGTTCGTAGGTATGTACTTTATCATAATATGATATTTATATTTTTTAGACAACATGTCCTATCTGTACCTATCTAATTTAATTATTGTAATTGGCTCTAAGCCGTTGTAACTAACTATATTATAAATAAATAAAAAACAAGACTTACAAAAATAGAGCATTTAAACAGTTTCTCTACCGACTTTGTCATCCGGTCATCAGTATAGCCGTTTGTTACTATTTTACGCAAAAACTAGAGTATGGATTTTGTTAAACTTTGGCAAACTTGTAGCTGATAGCTTACATCACACACAAGCTAGTTTTAATTAAGGTAGATAAAAAACAGGCGTAGCCGCAGTCGGAAGCAAGTAGGCAATATTTGTAAAAGTACTTCGCAACACTGTGATCGAAATTTGGTAAGTGACATTGACATAGAAAATCAAAACTTTTAGATTACATTTTTATATTACTTACTTTGTACTTACCTAGGAGATCACAAAGCAATTTGATAGATATGTCAAGTTTCCAAAGAAGACAGTCTCACAACAACTTTCACCGTTTTAGTTCCTATCTTAAACAATAAAGTATGTTTATGACCTAGAAACTATTTATTGCGATCTTAGGTTTATGGCTATTAAAATTGAGTTTGCGTACGATGTTTTCTAGTTAACTAAAAAATAATCTGTACAGGTGTGACAGTCACAGTAGCTATATCTGTTACCTTAAAAAAAAAACAGATTTGCTATTGGCTGACATATTTAAAACGTGCTGTTGTCAAATTTTTATATAGTATTTTTTTTAAAATTAATATAATAATTTCACGTGTCCAATAAATTTCTTTTATTTTATCATTCAAAGTTATTGTAGTCTCTTAACACATTTACAATTATGCTATAAAGATTTGTAATTTGGCATCTCGTATACTGTACTCGTGAAAAAAGTGGGTCAGAATAGTGTGTGGAATCTTCAAAAGAATATTAATATTTTAATAAAACGAACCTGCATCAGGTTAAAAAAAACCACCAATATCGCTAACTTACCTTCGAGAAAAGACCTAAGTCCATACTACCTTGGGTATATTCCTGCGAGTATTCCTCTAACCCTATCTACGTTGCGTCATTCATCACTCCTATTTTGTTACCACTGTTTACCCTGCACTTAACTTGTAACACTTTGCCAACTATGATGAATACGCTCCTTGCGATTGTCCCCATTTTTGGGGAAAATTAAAAGATTTTTCGGGAAATCTCGAGCGTTGAAGTCTTGATTAATCGTTGTAAGCTAGTTGAGGATGAGATTGAAATTTAATCTTGCAAAGTGGCTGTACAAAGCGCTACATCTAGGAAGAAATTTTGGGTTAAGCTTTCTGAAACATATTTTTAGGAATTTTTTTAAGAAAGTTACTTACATTGTATAAAAGATGGATGAGAAAAATGAAATATAAATACGAGTATGTAGATGTTGTACTACTTATTAATATTTAGGTTTAACTATCATAAACGCAAGACTGTCTTAGTAATTTTTACATTAATGTAGGTACACTTAAAAAACAACAAACATGTTGCTCATGTGAATAATATCTATCTATGGTATAATACTTTTTACGATTTTTGGTGAATAAACCTTTTGATACACAAAACAAACTTCAATTATTAAGTCAAACATTACACCTGCATCTCAATTGTACCAATGAAGCCTACATAATATCACCAATCACCACAAAGTTCATATCTTGTACGAACTTTATAGCTACAAGTAGGTAACCTAGCCTTGATGGTTCTCTGCCAAGCCCCTTCAGATAAGACAGCGAATAGATCATGCGCAATGGTTCTCGCGCCCAAATATTCAATAAACATACAATCAAAGTATTTATTACACTATTAAGATTTTACTTAAGATTGGCGCAAATCTAATAGTATAATCAGAAAAATATTTTGTATTTACATAGATTTCACCAAGAGTTACGTGAAATTATTCTTTATTAACATTAAAATAAGGTGTTTTTGTTATAGAATGAGTTGCAAAACAATGTGGTCGAATGTAACTACCATATTTTTTAAGGTAACTGCCTATTCAGTGTATGCGTGTATTGTTTGAAACAATGGAATGGTAAGGTTGCGGATTCTTTTAACCGAGTTAATCAAAGAGAAGTAATGCGTTTGGTGACGCAAGACGTCCTTATATGGTGCGATAAGATCGGACCTTGAGGATCTTGTAGGCTCCGTATCAGAGTGTGAAGGCCTTATCATTAAAATTCGGTGGTCTTACTATAAATTTTATTGACACGGTTGTTGATAGTATCCATCTGATTTGTTTGTTTTATTTTTAACACGCTTATATTAGCTTCACCTGTATGTTTGTTTGTTTGTTTGTTTGTTTGTATGTAACCGACTCCTTTGGACTCGATTTTGACCCACTTTAAACGGACAGATTTAATTCAAACTTTCTACACTTGTAAAGAATCAGCGACAATATAATAATTTCATAAATTTATCTCATTATCCTGATTAGGATCGCCAGGATTAAAAAAAAAACTAAAAACTAAAAAGTGAAAAATAAATATAGTTTAAAAAAACTAAAAAAACACGCTTTTAAAGCACATCAAACTAAAAAGTGAAAAATAATTCTTATTATAACCTGAAAATAATAATAAACGAAAAATACTAGTACTATTGTGAAAAAAAGCGTGGGGCGCTCTGTGCCATATTTTTCGTCTATCGAGCGACCCACGCTTTTTTTCACAATAGTACTAGTATTTTTCGTTTATTATTATTTTCAGGTTATAATAAGAATTATTTTTCACTTTTTAGTTTGATGTGCTTTAAAAGCGTGTTTTTTTAGTTTTTTTAAACTATATTTTTAATAGCAAGTGGCTCTTTAGTTCATCTTTAAATTAAGGATTTTTGGGTTTTATACAGCATCTTACTCCTATGGTACGTACCCACTTACGGTTTCACTGGATCAAGTATAACCGTCAAAATCGTCCATACATTCAGTGCGAAGGAATATTTACTCGTCTTGAAGTAAATCTCCCCAATAAAATCGCATGTTAATAGTACGGACCATTGCATTAGTAATATTATGTTTTAGGAGAGCCATGAGTTTCAATGTAAGTACAATAAGAAAAAAACTGCTTTGTGATGTGTGGTCGTATTTATAATGCTATTCCACATGACCTGAAGCAACTCCCAATTTCTATGTTTCACAGAAAGCTGAAGGTTTGGTTAATGGATAAATGTTTTTATACTGTTGAGGAATTTTATAAATAGTATATAAAAGAATAAATTTGATGAATTTTAGTAGTATTAAATTTTAATATATTGTATAATTCAATTAATTCACCGATTGTAATATAATTATGTACCTGTGTTAATGACATAGTAAAGTTTAATAATATTGTATAAGTTGGATTTATAATAAATTAATTAATGACCTAGTGAATTAAAATTCATGATGAATAATAAATGTATAGTTGTGACTGATGCTATAATTGACTTGGTTTTAACAATTATTGTAACATTACTATTTGCATGTCAATATTACTAGACAAAGATGTGTTGATCGCTAATCGTATTTGTAACATCTAATGTACCTACCACATTTTACTGCAAATAAAGATTCTATTCTATTCTATTCTATTCTAAAAAAATAGTTTCAATCTTTGGAATAGGCATGATGACTAATTTTCATTTTCGTATGTAATTAAACCACTTTTTGATATTTAGAAACATTTTAAGAGAATTACTTTGATATCACATTAACGATTTTAAATTCACATTAAAAAAGACTCGCCCAAACGCTCAAAACAAACGGCGAGACACCCTTCAAGTATTTTGTATGTGAAGTTATGAATTTGTTTGATAGCTATACGAAATATCGTGTTTAAGAAAATGGATTAAAAACAAAAGTTGCTTTAAATTGTGTGAGTCATTTAATGACAAAATTATATTTTATAATTTCGTACTTAATAAATGGACTTACCAAAACTTTGAATGATAAATATATTGATTGATTTGATATAAATATAAAATGAGTTAGGTTTATAGTAGAGTGTTATTAAAAAATCTTGCATTTGGTTTATTTTTACCTATATTTTGATAAGGTATCCTAAATTTTATAAACCCATTTAAAGCTTTATTACTGTGCAGGTAACTAGAAACCAAACCCATTACTACTGTACGCATCGATGCAATTACTAGCTAGGTTGTTATGAGTATAGTACTTCCATTTTACATTTACTGAAACCATATTTTGAAAAGCATAGATTAATAACCCATTACCATCATCTTGCGAACCTTTGCCCAATTACATTGGGTCAGCTTTTAGTCTAAAGGATTTAGCTGAATATCAGTATTCTACGTAGACTGCCATCAGACCTTAACAACCCAGTACGAGATAATACGATACTCTGAGTTAGACTGGTTGTCAGACTTTCTGGCCTCTGACTACCCGTAACGACTGCCATAGATGTTCAAATGACAACCGGGACCGACGGCTTATCGTGCTCTCCGAGGCATGAAAGACTCGTTATGTTGAAGATGGTCACCCATCCACGGCCGACCGTGGTTAGCATTGCTTAACCTGCAAGATTGATCGATCCTCGCGGCTTCTACTTAGTCCTGAGCTAGTCCTCAATTGGCTCGATTCTCAAAGAACTGGGCATAAAAGACCGCCTCTCATCCGTTTGCCTTCGCAGAATTCTTGAGTACTTTGGTCACATAGCAAGAAGAGATAACGACAACCTCGAAAGACTGCTGGTCACTGGGAAGGTCGAAGGAAAGAGACCCAGAGGCCGCAGCCCGATACGCTGGTCTGATCAGGTCCGCACTACCCTAAACACCACGGTCCACACCGCACTACACACAGCCCAGGACAGGCAAAGATGGCGGACCATCACATGGGAATTGATGATCCACAAAAGAGGTCACGACCCTCAGTAATGAGGAAATCGAAGCAAGGAGGAGGAGTCCTCAATTGGCTATTACCATTTTACTTTAAATTATCAACAATTTTTAATTCAGCTTTCCTTACAAAACTGCCAAGCAATTCACTGAACAGTAATACGTAATAACTTAGTTTTCCTTGCAAAGCAAATACAGCCTTTTCGTCTGCAACTTTCAATTCCTTTACAATGCATACGAACATTATAAGCGACATGGCGCTTGTTATAATATAAAATTGAAAAATGTGTAGTCGGTACAGAAACGGCGAGAAATAATAATATCCTTGTGTAAAGCTAACCAATCGTGACTTGAAGCTTTCGCTGGAATAGTGCTGTACTCCAGGCAAAGTATAAAACACTGTGGTCGATAAATGCAAATCGTAGAAAGCAGATTTTTGGATATATTGAAGAGTGTCCAAGAAATTCTTATAGAAAATCTTGGTCAATAATACAATTTTAGGCTAACCTTTTTAAGCACCCTCTACTAACTCATCCAAAAATCTGTATTCTGGTATCATTAGCATTTTTCCACCAAAGTTTTACCAGTGTACCTACTACGACACGGGTACTTGACGATCACGTAAACAAATTCAATTGATATTGAAGTAGTTATTGTAATAAAAAGAAGCCACTGACTGCAAACAATTTAACGGTCAGTGCACACACTAGTACGCCAAAAAACCCTTAGCATATTATCCTAATCAAATTGCAACCCTTATGAGTACCAATTGACAATATTTTGAATAAAAATATAACCAACAAACAAATGAAATAACGTCATAATAGAATACTTTCTACCCTTTGTTAAATAAGGGCCAATAGAATACAAAGATACTGAATCTTGGGGAATTTGTAAGAAGCCTTTCTTATTTATTCGGGTATAAAAATATCCCGAATGCTAGTTTTGGGCCGAGTTACGGTACAATTGTAATGAGCCGTTTGGCTTATCCTTTGTATGAGAGTAACATTTCTTGATGCTTTTTGAAGGGTAAAGTTTCGATGATTATGGATCAAGCATTTTTTGTTATGTAACGTTTGGTTGAAAGTATTGCAATATTTTGCTATATTTTTTGCATCAAATAGAGGAAAAGAGTTCGCATATGATAGTATAACTACTGCTCAAAGTTTTTATTTGACTATGGTATTAAATCTAATATTATTGTTTTACATGCTTTATTTACAGAAAAATATACATATTGAATCCTAAATTAAAATAGTCTAATAACTTAATCTAAACTTAATAAGTCACTGTCTAGAAGGCCTCGTACCTAAAATGCTGCCAACATTATCGTGTTGTATTGTATGTAATCTCCGGCATATAATTTTATTTGTATTTAAGTAACATGTTTAATTATTATGAATTATTATTAATTTTTATTAAGAAATTTTAATTTTATTTGTCTTAAGTTGCTACACAACTAAACGTGTAGATTAGGTTAGGTACTAAGTGTCAACTATTTCGTACCAGGTTTGCCAAAGAGGCTAGTTAGCCATCTTACCATCTTAACAGTATACAGGAAATAGTAGTTCAGGTACTAACATAGCTAGGTGATAGTGCTTCCGATATTGTGGGTGTACGTAAGGTACTCCACAGATTTGAATGGATAGACAGTCCAAGAATACACTAAATACAGTACTTATTAGTCTTTTATATGAGTACATCGACAAGTCCAAAGTTTCCCATCACTAAACGCCCGGAGCGATCAAATCGTATCCATACATTAAGAGCATTCATAGCTCGTAGAGGCCCTGTCGCTTAATGCAATTCATTGTACAAGGATCCTTGCAGCAGCCAGAATTACAAGGCCTTCCTTCCCCCTCTTCGTACAAACAACTTGATACTACGCAAACGGGAAAAGGTTCAACACGAGAGATCAATGTAGAATGGTTTAGGGATCGCTTGCATACATTGTAGCCATTTTAACGTGATCTACCTCGCCGCTCTTGGTACAAATAAATACAGGTTTTAAGAGGCTAGGGTAGGAAAGTGCAAGGATCAAGGGATTTTGGTTGCCGTCAGTCAGATGAAGCCTGCATAGTGCTTCGATTTACAAACTTAAAAGGATTGGCGTCGAGATTTTAAAATTTCAAGATTAAAAGTTGTTTATTGGATGCTTACAGATTGTTGTTAAAAGAAATGCGATTGAGGGTATTTAAAATAAAATATTCTTTACATAAAACGATTTAATGGTAGTTCTTCATAAACAAAATTTATTTACCTGGTATTTATTGTCAAAATTTTATTACAGCCTTAACGACACATAAACAAATGGATTTACATAACAAACTAGACTACGATAAAATGAAACTATGTCTCTACCGTTCTATTACCGTTTGTATGTAGTCAGTACAAAATTAGATAATAAACGTAAAAATCACACAACAGCACAGGTAATAGGCCGTAAATAAAACAAAATAACAACAGAATACATTTGAAATCAATACAAAAAACTACTCAATAGGTCAATAAAAAAACTTATTTTGTCATATAAATCTTTTTGACGGACTCTACTGCCAGTGTCAAATGTTTTTAACCCCTGACTCGACATCGCAAACCAAACTACACTCTCTGTCACATAAAATAAGGTATCTATTGAATTAAACAAAAATATTCAGTTACTTTGTTGTAAATAGTTTTATGAAAACAGGCTGTTTTATGACCGCCAGCCAAATGTCTAGGTGGTAACTTAGTAGGTGAAAATTTAGTTCGATTTTGCACCTTATTACATGCCAGTAGCGCTCAGATTGAATTTGAATGTGTGTTATTAAGGGTCGTTGGGAAATCTCCATTGTCAATCAATAGATGTAACAAGAATGTAAGGCTTCATTCATCCGCTTTCATGTCGGACGTAAAAGTAAGCATTATTATGAACTTTAGTGAGGACGGTCCAGTTCTTAGAGTGAATAAGTGAAGATGTCGTTGGGATGTTTTGCTTGATTTTATTCAGTTTATTTTATGTGTATGCTAGGATTTAGGAAACATCTAAAGTAAAATATACCAGTAGCGCCTCTAAAACATATATAGTGTTTCACATGGGTTTTTTAAACTTTAAAACTCTTTAATTTCTAATTGATTTATATATATTTAGTCATGCTTAGCAATTTAATACTACTAACAGTCGATTTTTTTTGAACTTGAAGCGGGAGGGACCCATGACTAAATGATTACAGCTTATCGCTTTACTTTATCGGAAAGCATGCAGACAGTCAAAAGATTCGTGGATTTGCAGCGAGCCTTGGATAGCAGAGTGGTAATGTGATAGGCTGGAATCCTTTCGTCACGGGTTCAAGTGCCGATTCAAGTACAAAAAATGTTTGACTGTTATTTGTATTTATCTCTTAAGTTAGAATAAGCTATAATGTTAATATGTTACATAATTGAACATAGATTATGTTACATATTCCATAATTTCATTTCTAAAATCAATGGAGGCCGGTAGTCCTCCGTTATAGTGCATCTGCCTGAAACGTGTTACGGGTCTAATGCGTGCTATAAACAAATAATTTTGGAACTTGGATGTTTGTCTTGTTCTAGGTATATCTATGTACAATAATATGCTTTTACAAAATAAAAGGAGGTATGTGTACGTATGTATATATACTAAGCGTTATATCCGTTTATAAATAAATAAGACACATTTGATCACAAAGTGTTATTTGTGAACTTTACGTCAGGAAATTTACAATTGTGCTCGGTGGATGGCGATAGGCTCACCCCCTATCCCATGGGACCTAAACATAACAGGTGAAATTTAGGTGTTGTACACCTCTGCCATACCCTTCTGGGTATTATAGGCGTGAATTAATGTTATGTTACGTTGGATATATTAATTTAAAATTTCACGAGATAATGCGCCTAAATTATTTGCGAATTTCACTTCCCAAATTCTAATCCGAAATATTTATGTTATTCAAATTAGACTGGGGTTAGTTAATTTATATGCGGTAGGTAATACTAAATCAAATTTCAGACAAGTAGATACTAAGTACCGTCTACCCTTACCAGATTAGCATCACAATCTCTGCACATAGCTAAAAACTATCGTACCTATCCTAGGCTAAATCACAACATAGGATGGATACCGAGAACCCACTATGCTAAACAGATAAAATAAAGATATGAGAACAGAAGGTCTGGTGTGTTCTGTACACCTATCTCTCAGGGTGTGGCAGAGGTGTACAACACCCACATTTCATCTGAGTGAGAATATCGACATCTACCGGGAACAATTTCAACTCCGTGCTGCTATTGTGAATTTGCTGGCGGCAAGTTCACAAATAACGCAATGCCCGACCCGGGATCCGATCCCGAGACCTCGCAGTGAGAGGTGCATACGCTAACCACTAGACCATCGAGGCTTACTTTTAAAAATTTGTTCTCAAAGTATTTTTAGGTTATTTAAAACACTGACTTGTGTCTAGATCATCATGCTATTATGTGTGTTAAAGTTTTAATTGTAAAATTTTAAAAAAACTATTTTGAAATTATTGGTTTTATGCGTTTCATTTTTTTTTATTTCTTTGTCTTAATACTTTATTTAAAGCCAGATCAGAAAACACAAAATTTAAATATACCTGACTAAAATCAGTCCCCTGCATTCCGTGCATAAGATTTACACTTTCATCCTCCAATGGTCCTTCGGCGCCTTGCTTTTCTCGTAAACCTTGAAGGCCATAACCAAATTCCAATTTTATTATACCACCGCTCCCAGTCTGTGCTATAAATCAAACACAGTGTTCCGCTCCCCGATCGCTCGTCTGTGATGCCCCCAACTATTCATACAAACACAAATGCTCTGCGTGTTTGGCGTACAAGTGTGTAACTGCACTTATGTAGTTTTTGAATAGATATTTAAGAGAGTGGATGATCAGTTTTGCAATGTGATTGGTAATACATAACATAAGATTACGTTATTATCCAGAAGTATGTGACAGAGGTGTTTAATACCCACATTCCACCTATTATGCTTAGTGTATATTAGGTGGTGTGCTCAAGCCTTTTCTCCATTACATTGGGGCGGTTTGTAGTCTATCAAACACCCACGCCAAACACACACACACTTTCATACACAAACACCCATACAAATACTAACCCTGACATTACCACTTTTACCAATTTTGTAAAACATTGAGATCCGCAAATCTTGCACCAAGGTGGTTGGTGACTAGAAATACAGATTTTATCTAGTTTGGGCAACAATCTCCGCACAATAATCTGTTTAATAGTATTTAAGTTAACCTCATGTACGAATATAATTATTCTGGTGAGAAATAAATACTTATTTTATTTTATTTTTTTATCGGATTCAGTTGAATATCTGTATTTAACGTAGAGTGACTGCTCTTAAACCTGAAAGTATATTCATACACACACACATCATACAACGCATACAGTCATAACGTTTAGATGTAATAGGTAGGATGTTAGTGTGCTTATGCGTGGTTCTGGTCGTCAATACGTATCTTATTTTTGATCGCGCCCTACGCGGGGTCAGCGCTGACCTTTACGTACGGTATGCAAATAAATTCTTCTCAATTTATTGTGTTAGTTCGATAGTACGGCTGCATGTCTAAAATACAGGTTTTTTTTTAATAGGTTATTAAAACATTTAAACGAAAAATAGTGTATGAATAGCCTATTGCAAGACTGTAAAAAACATGTTTTTGAGATAGCTAAGAAAAAGTAACGCTTTACACTCATCACCACGTTCCTGGTTTGTTTTAAAAATCATATCATAACTAAAAGACTATTTGACCTAAAGTAAAATTTTGTATGAGAAAAATAATCTATATGGTATTATTTATGTGCCTCCAAATATTTGTTTTTTTTTTTAATATATTTTTTTTAAACAATGTGAAATAATTAAAATTTGGTGTTTACAAGGTAGGAGTTTACTAAAACATCGTTTAATTCGTTGTTTTTTGGAAATTGTTGTTTTTAATATTTTGTAATGAATGTAAGTAGTTTTTTCACTTTATTGTGTCGACTTCTAACATGATAGGATTAATGGTTATATCCATGTAAGAAGCTGGTGCTATTTAAGTATTATTATTTTGCTTACATCATTTGCACGCAAATAATAATTTCATAATTGTGGCGACAAAACAGCATTATGGCAAAAATTGCATTACTGATCCAAAAAATAGCGTTTACGTGCAAATATTGCTGCAATGAATGGTGTAAATTAATTATATTTAAATATAATTTACTTTCTCCTGTCTGTACCGGCAACATTGAGCGCACGTATCTATCATGAGGTACTCTTATTATGTGAGTTTTTTGCCGACGCTCCCTCTGCGTGGCTACGATGACCATTACTCAAAAATGGACGCCCCTCATCGGCTGTTACTTCCATTCTCTGTGGGTGTTTTAAAAGATATCTTTTTGATTTTCAGCATTTTTTTGGGATGAAAAATGTCATGAAATGAGACCAAATGCAAAAAAATATTTATATATGAATTCGTATCTGTCTCTCAGTTCTTCTGAGTATTAGGTATCGTATTTTATCTTAAATTTTTCTAAAAAAACTTCTTCCTTTGTAAAGGGAGTTGCACATCATCCAGTCATGCCACATCCTGCAGAAAAAAATATCTCAAATATGATAGATAACATTTTACAGAAGTACTTACAGAAGATATTATTTTATTTTAAAAATGAATTTAAACTGCAAGCAAATCAATCTGAAATTAGAAATTAAATCTCTTAAAAAAATATGGTAATTTAAATGAAATGGTGACCATGGATATTGTTTTTTTTATGTATGACCTTTACGCATTTTTTTTATTTTAAGATATTAACTTCAAGTAATTTTGAATGTTAGGCTGTGATGAATGATAAACTAATTGTCTAGTTTATTTGCCAACTAATTTACTAGTTGCGTAAGAATTTTGCTTGGTTAATTTTTTAAAAAATCTTTGATTTCATGGATTTTCTTGCACATTACCTAACTTGTTTGTATGCGAGATTTGTTTCTGACGGTACCGATTGCTGTCATAAAAACACAGGAAGCTATTTATTTGAATCAAAGCTGCTTCGATTCTCTGTTGAGTATGCATATTTTCAAAATTCTTTGAATGTAGTTTCAATTGTTTTCTTACAGTAAAATCTTCTATCTAGTATATTTAAGATACTTTCCCTACATGTGGCATGTACGTGGCCTATATAAACTCAAAACAATAGTGATCAATTATACGAAAGCACCTTAACCGCTATCTTACATTACTCCAATCGAACCTCATAAATTTAACAAAACCATTACAGCACCAAATTTTATTAAAAAGAGTCCATTCTTTGAAATATGATAATCTGTTGAACCACAGGTCGTGTCGTGATCTCGATATGGATCAATACATCTCGATCGATGTTATCAAATCGATTTCAAATTGGCCGACCTTGGTATTGATGAGTCGTAAAGATTCGAGATATTATTCGATTAATGGGCAGTACGGTTTGGTTGTTAAGAATATGGACCGTTGTGAAATTGGGCCGCACTGGTAAGACTGGTTTAGGAAAATGTTCGATATGGTTGTCAAGTTTTGAGGTGGATTTATTAGGTAATATTACTACTAGGTAGGAGAGTTTTAAACCTTTACCTATAAATAATTTACTATGCTAAGAAATATTATGGGACTGGCAGGATTTGAACCTGCGACTTTCTGCACACCGGGCAGCCGCTTTAACCAACCAGCTACGGTCGCTTCGTCATTCCGTGACGTCACGTTCATCCATTTGTACCTATCTTAAGTAGGATACATTATACACAATAATTTGCTTAGCATAGCTTAACGCTCTAAAAATAATCAGTAAGAAAATGATTTACAACATAATACGAATAAGTGATAAGTGGCAACTTTCAGAAAGGACAAGTACGTAGTACAGTGGACCAAGCATTTAGGTGTGCAGGGCTTAAACTTCTGCGTCACAATGACGACTGACTACACAAGTTATGTATATGTAAAATTCATATTTAAAAGTGTAAAATACCAACAATTTAGCTATGTAACTCACTTATTTACAGTTAGTGTAGATAGTCTTCACTATGACGTGGAAGTTATTACCCTGCATACCTAATTGCTTGGCCCACTGTACACGAAACCCTTTCCTTGGAGTAGCTTTTCCAATAATCCCTTATTTTTGCTCAATGTGTCATAATATAAAGAACCTTGCAGCAAAACTTTTAACCTTCTGCTCAGTACAGATGATCAGTCATTCTCATTACAAATTATATATAAATAAAATTCAATCCCATTACGTCTAAAACCTGCATGCCTGGTGTTAGTGCCTAAAATTTTCTTGAGGGTGTGTGAAGTCTACTAATCCGCACTTGGCCAGCGTGGTGGACTATGGCCGTACCCTTCTCATCATGAGAGGTGCTCAGCAGTGGGACATATATTAGATACAGAGCTGCTATTATTACATCTGCCACAAGTTAGTTCAAAGATCCTATTTCGATTACTGTCATGACATATTACAGTTCATATAACATGCTTGATAATGTCAAATAAAATAACATTCATCACGAAGTTCAAATAACAAGGTTACAAGAGAATTCACCATGAATTCACAATAGTTTGCAGCGACAATCGTTCAAAGAGAGATTTGAGGTCGAAGGTTCATCTTATCTGATTCGTTCTATCGGTTGTCAACTTGTCATCTACGTGTTGTGTGGATGAAGGAGATATGTATTGTGGTTGTGTGTATGTGTGTGTGATTATGCTGCTTGATAATACGTGGTCTTTGCTTTAAATATATATATTATCATGATCAGCCCGAAGCAGTCCACTACTGGTTATAGGAATATAAATATAATAAATAAATATCTCACAACTTACACACAACGCCATTTAGTTCCAAACAAAGCAGAGCTTACGGTGAAGGAAACAATCGTGAGGAAACCTGCATGCCTGAGAGTACCTAAAAAGTTCTCAAGGGTGTGTGAAGTCTACCAATCCGCTCTTGGTCAGTGGTTGTGGTGTACTATATGCTAACTCTTCTCTTGGGCTCTGAGCTTGTACTATGGGTAAATACATACTTATTATGCATAGAAACACTCAGACTAAGAAAAAACCTCCAATACACTCACTCATGTGGATAGAATGGCGAAATTTTGTGCAGTTAAAGCTCCTTATAAAATGATGTCTATTGATATGACAAGGTATTTATTGTTCATAGTAAATTAAAACTGTCTCGATGGTCTAGTGGTTAACGTACGCGCTTCTCACCGCGTGGTCTTGGGTTCGATTCCCGAGTCAGGTCAGAAAATTAACAATAGCAGTACGGAGTTGGAATTGTGCCCAGTGGATGGCGATAAGCTCATCCCCTATCCCATGTGATTAAAACATAACAGATAAAATGCGTGTGTGGTGCATATAATAGTTAATATAGGCGTGATGTTATGTTATGTATGTAAGTTAATTTAATCGGATTTACATTAATGTAGTGTTAAGTGTTAATTTTCGTGGACCTATATATAAATGATGTAGGTAACTAGGTACTGTTTAGTGGTTTATCAAAATCCAAGTCCCTATATTATTTTAATCACGGTAAAGCTTACTTTAAACTCGCAAAAACAGGCACAACAAGGAAGGCAATCAGCGAATTTCTCTAAACTTTTTCTTAGCAGTGTATTTATACCCAATTAGAGTGTATATAATTATGTAAAAAGTGTACAAAAATGACCATTACACCGGTCGTGACACGCGGACCGGCAGACGCAACTAATGCGACACGACGCACGACTGTGCGCAGGGACGGATTTCAAAAGAAACTTTTTATGTTTTTTTTAATATAATAATAAGATAGAATACTTTTTTTTTTACTCTGTTTATCAGTACTTGTACCATTAGATTACCATTTTAAGAATTAGGGAGTAATAATTACCTACTAGTTTTAAAGGTTTTAAGGATCAGATACTGTTACTGTTCCTAAATGTTTTCAAAATAGTACTAGTGCTCAAAGAGAGAACTATCATGTTTTAAACTTAACTTACCATCGTATTTAGTTGCCTAATTAAAAAATCAAAAGACATACAATTGGTGAAATTAGAGCCTTGAATTACTGGTTGGTATTGCATGATAATGCAATTTTGAGGCTATTCTTAGTATTCGATAAAATAAAACTACTTTGTTAAAATTTATGGTCTAAAAAAATAATAACCACATAACTACGAAAAAATCAGAAAAGTTCCAAAAAAGTTCCTAAGTCCGGTCCTCAACAATCCATTTAGAGAGATAGCATCTCCTAGAGAATTATTAAGTCATTATAGTACGCAAAGGTCGCGTACTATCTCAGACTTCGATCATAAACGAACCATTGTATCCGTGTTATGTACTTCTTAGTTCCTGTTGAGAAAGCAGTACTTGGTCAGCGGAATACTCTTGGTTCAACTTCGTAGCCAGTCAAAAACTCTGTTTTCTAAGATGAGTACAATCAAAAAATTGTCACATCGGTGCATAGTTACTCTTTTGAGGATATCGATTATTATTAAGTCCATAGGATTTCGTAATACCTTGACAGAAGTTTCGCCATGTTCGTCCGTCTGTCAGTATGCCTGATTGTCAATCTGAGTCATAGCGTCGGTACTGACAGCTAGATGGCTGACATTTTGCATGGATAGGACATGAATGTTAACTATGTCGAGCAAGTTGTAAAATAAAAAAACTTAAATAATGGTTTTTTCAAGTATCGTCCCAACATGTAAATGATTGACATGATTTTTTTTGTTTTGCCTTTGTATGTATATAGTGTGAAATATTTTTTGATAGGTATTTCAAAAACATTGAAGGCTTGCAAAGACTTTTTTTTAGTTCTTATGCCCCTAACCCTTACGGTTATTATTCCCAAGAAATAACCACATGATACTAATGAAGATAAAAATAGCTTTCTGCCGTGTTTTTCAAAAGAAACTAAATCAGCAACATTTTTTAGTGTCAATGTTTTTGACGTAAAAAATTCAATTGCATTATTTCTTATTCTGGTTACTTATTTGTTACGTGAGCTTACTGTGAATTGCACAATTTTACAGATTTTAAAAAGTCTTGCAACTAATACCTACAAAATTTGCATGAACAGTTGTTTATGTTGTTTAGAAAAGTAAACAGTAGACTTAGTTGATAATCTCAAAACCATATCTGAGACTTAAAAATATCGTACAAATAAAATAATTAAGTAGATTATAATTTGATTAACAAACAAGTCGTAAAACAAATTAAATAGCACAATTTTCCAAGCATTGAATCATAAATTAAATAAGAGGATTAGAAAGTTCTACGTTATTCTATATTTACATACTACTTAATAAAATATTTACAAAATTCTTAATTAATAATATCTGAGTGGCTAATTAATTACACATTCAATTAGATAATATGATAAAATTAATCATAGCTTATGTGATTAATTTCGGGCTTGTTTTCATTTTAATTTATTTTGTTAATAAGTCAGCGCCGTAATTAGCGTTATTCATTTGTGAAAATTAACGTAAAATATAACGAAGAGAATGATTTTTTTAATAAAGCTCAGCATTTGGCTATCATAGGTAAGTTTAAATTAAAGAAAAGCATGAAAGTTAAGCTTCTGCCTGACTTGAAAATAGTTTTATATTATTGTCTACCAAATACATCAACGATTTCAGAAAACAAACTATAAATAACTTTACACCTCAATCTTGCACGAGTCCGACAGCATTAACATAAATATTTTTTATTGGACTTGCATGACCAATTACTGACAAACTGAGTAAAAGAAATAATACGTCACTTAAGAATGTTAAGCGCATACCGTTCTTACATTTATACTTTTACGAACGCCGAGTCACTGCCAAAGGACAATAACTTCAGAAATTACTAAAAAAAACGTAACGATTGAGAAAATCGTGAAGAATTCTTTTCACAATGCCTCAATTTAAGATCCTCTTTCATAAATATAAATTGTGCCCGTTACAAATTTTTGTGGAATTTTAAATGTAACAAGTCCAAGGTGTTTCTTTTTTTTTCATCGCAAAGAAAACTTAAATTTGCATGAATTACGTAATTTATTTCTCTTCCGTGCCCATTGTCATTCTGGATAAAAAAGGATATTTTGAGAATTCGAACAATTGCTACAATTTTGAAGGAATTGGACGCTTAAAACGTTATTTCGTTGTAAATACTTAGCAAAATAAAACATTTTAAGTAACCACACGCGTCATTTTGCAGAGCAAAACGAGGTCACTTGGTTTGACAGTAATGACATATTGTTAAAAGCCTTATATTCAATTCTCAAGGATATAATTTCTTGCCCAAAATTCGAGGCCCATTTGGGAATTTCGATTTTCAATAGAAAATAATAGTTCATTTTAGTGCCGAAAGTCGCTTATTCAAATTTGGAAGCATTTATCGTAACATTTAATTTTACTTTGGACAATTTTCTTTGATTATTCACATTGTAATTCAGAGTAAATTATCATAATGTTTGTACAACATTGTATACAATAAATTTTGCTGTAATTGCAAATCTTTTCAAGGTATATTGTAATAAGTTGGCTTTGTTATTTAATTACTTCGTCTAGACTGGTCTACCTTTTTGGGCTTCAGAGATAGTTAGATATTCATTGTTAGACATTATTATATGACTTAGTAATTTGAATTTTAGAAACGCCTTTTACCTGAATGCTCATGGGTTCTTTTTAAATACAAAATATGTTAATCACGCCTTTATTCAATGATTGTAGGCAGAAACAAAGCCACGTTTTTAGATACATATCTAGCTTTCTCAACATTTATACAAATTACAATCATCTTGTCATACATGCTCGCGGCTTTGGGAACGTACTTGCTTTTTCTGAAGGACTCTATTTATTTACTTTTTATAATTATTTCTACTGAGGAAATAGAAACATTAATTTAGATGTTATTTGACGCTAATGACAGTGATGATATAAAATAGGATATTTAGAATAGAATAGAATAATCTTTATTGTACACCAATATTAACAAAGAAATTTATGCTGTAAATAAATGCACTTAAAAATTATGTTGCACAATGGGCGGCCTTATCGCTATAAGCAATTTCTTACAGGCAACCTTAGGATGGACAAGTAAGTAATATATTTGATATTTCTAAACGGGATACTTATTATTTTGTATGTCTAAAATATTTTCAGAAAATTACACAGACTGCAAATAAAAATTACTAAATGCAATAAATTTTTGATCCAGACGGATCCACTCTCCCTTTTTAAAATACCGCCTTAAAAGAAAGTGAACATAAAAAGGTCTCAAAATTAACGCTAATGATTTACCAGTAAATTATTTACTGATGCCTCAATTCCTAAGACGAACACCATACGGGACCCATAAAAGTAATTTTAAACTCACCATAAAATCCTGAAATCGAATTTCAAAGAAATTTTCAAACACAAAGATTCCGAAAATATTATTTTTATGATCGCAGAATATAATACAAGTTTATACTCTGTATTCTCCTGTCGTTCATGCGGCGTTATTACGGCGATAATTTACGATAATTTTTGGCATTTATCGTTCTATGTCAACTGCGGGTCGATGAGTTTTTATGCGCGCGCGCATTGTGATTCACTCGCGGACAAAGATCAGTGCGCAGATGCGTCGTGTGGCCACATAGTTTGACGTTGTAAAACATAAATACGTAGGTAATAAAAAGGGTATAAAATGTAACGTTTATTATTGTTGTGGATTAATATATTAATATAGGTGTGGTTTTCTTTGTATTTGTTTTGGATGTCGTACAAAATATTGCACTTAGGTAATAATACCACATATACTATAGTTAGTTCACAAGTAATAAATTATGTTATTAATTACAGTTATTGACAAATTCTCCACAAATCCATGTACAATTTAAGTACAAATCTATATTGACGAACTGTAATCTTCATTTTTATCAAATCAAGTGTGTGTGGGTATAGTAAACAGGTACTTTTCATTGACGAACGAGAAGTTATGAGAGGTACGTGTGTGAAATTTAGATCACATGACCTGACAGTTGGTGTCAAAACTAACCTATAGTCAATGTCTTTTCCCAGGCACAGAATTTTCTTGATACCGATCACTCTTCAAGAAAAGAGAATAATAAATTAACCTAGGCAGATAAAAAAACAGAAAAGATTAGATCAATTCGCATTTATAAATAAGAATTAAAAGAACCATTGACATATCTACGGAAACTCTTTGCATAACCTTTCATAAGTCGAGATTAATCCACGTCAGAGCACAACATTGTGTCCAGCAAATGTTTACGATGCAAGGCAGAAAAAACTTCAATTTATTCTCATGCCACTTTTATGCGTAACAGCTTATGCTTGTGTCTAATTGGAGTTGCCGCTTGAACTGCTCGTTAATGTCGTGTCATTTGGATATAATGCACCGCTGCTACGTCTGACTACAATATCAGGCTCCCTATGCTATTCATATTGGGATTTAATGAGGTTATTACGCTACATGTCATTCAGAGACCTTTACTCTTATTTTAATTCATTCAAATTCAAATTCAAATCATTTATTTTAATAGGCCCCAGGAGGCGCTTCAACACTTCAAAATATTACAAATTAAGGATAGTGTAAAACAATAATTCCGGAGTAACCAACGGAGTGCCAGACTCTCCCTCTCTGACTACTGAGCCCTGAATACCATGTACTATAGTCGCTTAATATCAATCAGTTAAAGCATAATTTTTGCAGATAGGTTTAAAAAGAGACGCTGGTACTTACTGAGGCTCTGGTGCCTTCACAAAAAAGGTGTTTTTTATATAATAAACCGACAGGCAATATATCATTTCATTTCGGTTACCAACGTTAGCCATTAAACAATTAACTAACTGGTGGTAGAGCTCTTGTGAACGAGCTCGAGGGCGGCACAATTGTCTCACATTTGAAAAATGTCCTATGAAGATACAGAAAAGTTACTTATAGTGTTAAAATAAGTATCTATTTAAATTAAATTAATTTATATAATTGATAAATAAATAAAGTTAAGTTAGTTAGTTAGTTACTCCAATTTATCTTAAGAGTTGACTACCTCCTAAAAATATATTTCCTTTTCCTTTTGTTTTCTTTTTACAAGATTATTTAATTTTAAGACCATTTTTGTAATACTAGTCTATTAGCCTGAAACACAGGATTACCTAGTTCAGGCACCGAATTGTTTATATATACACTTATGTATATACAATAATATTAAATGTTGTTATCGCTTATGTATTTGACCAATGTATTTTAATAAATGAATTTTTATTTTTTTTTTATTTTTTTTTTATTTAACCTGCCGCCAAATAGTAGTGCTTGCATTGGCAAATGAGGAATAACACCATAGTCCTCAGCTGCAGTGACGCATCTACAATCTGCTTTTGTTGTTTGTTGATGTCCATGGGCTGTACTTCATATACCATCAGGTGGACTACAAGTTCGTTCGATGCAGGCATGCTATATAAAAAAAACTTTTGAAATCTACAAGGTACAGCAAACAAAGTAGCTACACACAAACAAATTGTCAAAATCACTTAATTCTGAAAATCGCAACTGTTTCGTGATTGGAGGAATAAAAACTAATAGTAATCGGCAATATGTGCATTATTAAATTTTATAAAAGAAATATTTTAAAGCGAACAATGTGAGCTGTAAAGAAGTTTGTAAATTTTAAATGTTTAGCTGCTTATATTGCTGATTGTACACCCACTCTTTATTCTTTATGCGTATCAGCTTATGCTTGTGTCTAATTAGAGATATGGCTTTTATCATGTATTTATTTATTGTGCTCGTTAATGTCATGTCATGTCATTCAGGAATGCTGAGCAAAATCATCAGCAAAGTAAGTTTGTAAAAAAATCTGACGAAATAATAATACATGCTAAGATTCGATGTCGACTTGATAACGTTATCATTTTTATTCCGCATTGTCAATGAAAATACAAGCAACCCTTAATATGATGGCTCATTTAATTGTTTTTCGTCTCACTCGTTTCAATAGGTTAACAGTTCATATCTACAAATTCTAATTCATTGAATCTAGCTTTTGTTTATTTTTTTTACTAACCCTAATTGTCCCATTGTGGGGCAGAGGTCTTCCTCATAGGCTTTCATTCTTCTCTATCAGCATACCTTTTCTGTCAGCTTTATAATAAAAGCTGCAAACTTTCGCTCACATCAAAACTCTGCAATTGTAGAGTAATATAATAATTATTACTACTTCATGCAATAATAATAACAGAGTGCACCAAAAGCGCCAAGAATAATCCTCTTAATCCTTAAATGGAAATCCATACATTTATATTTGACACCTCCCCTTTACTGCAATCATAAAATTAATCCGTACACATTTTCTTTACGGTCTCACACAACAATACAATATAATTTATACTACATACAAAGTAATGATAAGGTGACGTCATAAATTTAGCCGACTGCACAATAAAAATGTAAACACGAGATCCCTAAACAGATAATTATACAATAGCCTATTGAAGAGAAGTTATGACCGTAAAGTGATAATATGGGGAAGGAAAAACGGTATCAGTAATGTAACGGTCGATTTTTATTTGTTATTTTTTTACTGCAGACATTTGGACATTGACCTTTTATAAAATGCTGACTGATAGTTGTCGCTGACTAGATTTTGCTTGCAAATTAGTTTATGTTTATGTATTTATAATTCGGTCAGCGACTAAGTATAGCAGTACGACGCGGTAATGATGCAAGCATCTTGGGTACGAGGCCTATTGACAGTGACTAAGTTAAGTTTAGATTTAATTATCAGTTTTATTTAAGATGTATATTTTTAAAATAGCTTTCTATTAAATGGTATTATTATTATTATTATTATTATTGGTACTAAGGTGTTTGTTTGTCGCTCGTAAAATTATAGATAGAAATCCAATATATAGTATTCCTAACTTATGTTGTCACTGTAAATTTAGCGTAAGAAAATTTTACATATTTATACAAAAATTAACATCTTCAAAAGCAAGAGAATTTTTGTTGCTCTACCTATGCTGTACATATTTTGTTCTATACAACAGTCAATAATTAGGTATTAGAGTCACCACAATACAAAATAGTTATGGTATTCAACTAGCTGGTTCTTAAAGTTAATTATAAAGAAATAATTAAATTATCAGTACTTTGACGTCACACAATTTTAAGAGTGACCCAACCGCAAAACATCATCCATATTTATGTACCCTAAGAGACGCTACGAAAATTTCAAATTGGCAAAGGCAAAAACATTTCCTATAGCTTTACCTATAATAACCAAAATATATGAAGGCAAGCTTTCCTTAAGTTCCCTGTAATCAATTCCCGATCCGACGTCGTTTAGAGGAAACGCACACAATTCCGTCTTATGCTCAATTTCATCATCAAACATAATAGACCCTAAATGTTAATGTATGGTTCCTCGCAGCGCCCTTCAGTTCATGGTTACAAACTATATAACAAAATCTTTTACACGCGGATCAAGCTAAATTCAACTTTAACTCAATGCAATAAGATTAATACAACTGCTTGTTAAAGTGGTAATAGAATGCAAGGACAAATTTAATGGTGTCCTTTGATCTGTTCGATTTTGAACCTTAGGTTGATGGAATAAAGGTGCTGCAGGCTTCGCTTAAGGTTGCCAAAGCAAGGACAACAATATTAGCAATAGAAGGTATAACAATAATTGTTAGATTGTTTGTACTGTACTTACGTATTATATTTTAATCGCAGTTGTTTCTCTATTACGTAAAAGCTGCTTTGGTACCAAACCCAGTTACTACAAAACTGTTTTACGTAATTGAGGTACCATACCATTATTTTATTGAATTTAATGGTTTAAAATAACGAGACCATAAAATTAAAAAAATTTAAATATTTTCCTTTTTCCGTACCCATCTGATGGAAAATGGCAACTTCTGCCATGAAAAACCATAACAAACAAAAATTAACTTTATTTGTATCGCGAGCCCGCTGCAAGCACGTTTCTTGTGCCACAAACCGGGCTAGATCTCATCACCAAACCAGAACACATGAGTGCATGACGGTTAAAGATGGTTAAAGGTGAAATTGTGAAGCTCTGCCCTCAAGCCTCAAGCTTCGTACAATTTTTTGTGTCTGTATGAAACATTCTGGATTCTGGTAAGGAAACTGATCCAACTAAACCTCAATTGTAATTGATTCCTAATCCCACTACTAGCCGAGTCTATTATCTAGCAATAAAGTTGCAGTGAACTGATGCACAATCTTCACAGTAGTAACATGTAAATGATTCTAAATCCACAGTTTACTAGAGTTAGTGATTCGAAGAATATTGTTTATTTACGACCTGATGCGACAAAGGTACTAAAATGGTAAGGATTGTTCAGCAGCAAAGCGATATTTTGTTGTGTATAAACTTACTCGCTAGTTACAAACTAACTAGCAGATAATATGAACGTTGGGGCAAAAGCTGCGTGTGGCAGCCACGATCCTGCAAGTGCAGGGTGGGTCATCTCCTAGCCAGATGGATAGATATAGTGCACACGCAATATTAGTGTCAAAATTTCGAGCATTGTATAGTCAAAGCTTTAAAAAACCAGTCATCACACGAAATATTGACAATAATATTGCGTTTATGCGGCTAGTCGATGGATGATCTAATGAAGATTGTAGGGAATCGATAGCTTTAGGCGGCCCAAAACCACGCGCTATGGTGAACTCCAGCTGAGGTCTATGTCCAGCAGTGGACCTTTTTGGCTAATATGATGATGATGACTCCTCAGAGGGTCTCATATTGCTAAATAGAAAAAAATAGTCACATGTTTCAAAAGTTAGACAACGGGTCTGAATCGCGTAATTATTATAAAGGTAAATAAAGTTTCACCAGTCGGCTCGTGACCAAGAATGATGCAAATCATTCGAAACGTCGAGCATAGGTATTTATTTACCTTTATAATAATTTTAAATTTACCTTTATAAAGATTCAGACCCGTTGTCTAACTTTTGAAAAATGTTCTCAAATCGCGAAAGTTTAAAAACATAATAGTCACATGACTTATTACAGTATTTTAATAAGAAATATTATTTCGTATTTTAACATAAGGATTGCTAAACTTATTGCAAATATTTTCGACACAGTCCGTATTGCAATACGGTTCTTATCTAACACGTATTTAAGTTTCAAATAATTTATTTGCAATTTTCATCGGCAAAGTCTAGTAGTCTGTCTAAGATACCGGCTACATGCTCCGGTTTGTACCAATTTCAAATGTATGAAATGTGCAAGTAAGATAGAACATACCACGTATTACCCCGGTACCTAACCTAAAGGTTATTTGTTTGAATTCACAGCGAGCAGAAAAAAATGGTTTTTAACTAGAAAATATCTTTCAAATTTCGATATAGCATTCATCCATATGGATTGCATGCCTAATCTAACCGCCATCCACCAAACGCTTTTATGAAAATGGAAAATTCTAGAACCGCATAAGGGCGAACGTGTACAACAAAATAAAAAGTCGATGATATAAATATTGGAAAATAATATCGAATTCCGCTCGAGAATGCTATTGAATAAATTAAAAATATTAAAATTATTGTTTTTTGTTTGGAAAAGTGCAGTTGCTTTTATTCCGTGATTTTTGTGAAGGTAATTGGTTTGCAAGTGAACAGCTGTCAATATTGTTCAGTAACTGCAAAGTGTCCTGTTTATTTGTTGGTAAATGGAACAAACTGTATCGAAGTATACTATCTTTTGGGAATAGTTTGACTAGGAAATATTAGAATAGAAAATGTTGTACCGGTTGTTAATAAAATAACATGATATTCCATCGGGCGTGATTTTATATGTATATACGTATGTATGTACCACCAGTTATGTTTAGGTATCATGTTTTAACCATGCTTATCACCATTAACCGAGCAATGCCAGACTCCCTACTACGTTGAGAATCGCCTGACAGAAAAATCCCAAGTACCATTTATATGACCCGAGAATCCAACCACTAGACCCTAATCACTAGACTAATAAAGCAATTTTTGGAAAAAAATTAAAAAAAGAAAATGTTGGTTATTTACGTCCACCATACCGAAAATAGAATAGATGAGTGAGAGCACAATGCTTCATATCAATTGCCAATGCCATTGCAAGTTACTGGACAATGATTTTATTTACAAAATAATCACGACTGCCCTTCAACGGCCACTTATCTTGTTCAAATAAAGATACCCGAATTCTTAAAGTTAAATCTTGAACAAGCATAAGATTGGTACTTAACGGGTGGTCTCATAAAGTCAAGGTGCAATTGTAAAGGAGCGGTGCAATTAAATTAGTAGCAATCTATGTATTGTATGTCTTTACTTCATGATTCCAATGTAGGTCTTGTTGATCTATCGGTATCGGTTTGATTCCCGGGTAGGGCAAAAGTATTATTTGTGTAAGTATTATAGGACTTCTCCACCATCGAACGGGTAAACCAATTTTGATTAAGTTTGGCACACGTGCAGCCTGCTATTAACCTATATATATATGTATATTACCACTATAAGCCTATGTTTATCAATGCACCGTTCAAAATAAACTAAATCCGTTATTTTGTACACTTGCTAAGAATTCTTGATAACATGTTTATTAAAAAAAATTATAGTCGACTCATCTTTATAATATTATAATTTACTCAGCACATCTCAAGATCACTTAACCTCGCTCCGCCTTAAAGAGACCACACCTCAACTCCAACCTTTAACCCGTCAAAATATCACGTAAAACGGAAGTAGAGATAAGGATATTATTATTAAAAACAAAGTTATTACAATTGAATGGCATTAATCGCATCAATACGTGACGATTGGTCGGCCAGGTGTCGATATCAGCGCATGCGCATTACATATTGTAATAATGTTTGTGTGAGGACACGTGGTTGATAGCATGTATGAAGTAGGTAAGTGGGTCTGTTTAAAAGGAAATAATTATTATGAAAATCTGCCTCGTTGTTCTAGTCTTCTTCTGACGTGTCAATGTCATTATGGTTTCTCATTTTTTACTTATATTGTTTTTGCCTAGTAGGTAGCAATTTCTACTCCCTTGCTTGTGGCTTGCATTAGATCTTTACGGGCACATGTAGAGAGAGACAACGGGCACGATGTTTTGAAAAGAGAATCCACAATTGCACGAGGTGTTATTAATGTTTGTGATTCCCCATTTGGCCAGGTTCTCCCTGCAGCGACCAACTTGCATCCAAAGGTGGTTGAGAGACTTCCAGATCGGCCACTGCAGCCAACTTCCAGGTGGCAGGTGTTTAGTTAGCTCAGGCAAATCAACAGGAAAAAAAAACTAAAAAACACGCTTTTAAAGTACTTCTAACAAAAAAGTGAAAAATAATTCCTAATATAAGCTGAAAATGGTAATGAACAAAAAATACTAGTATTATTGTGAAAAAGCGTGGGGCGCTCTGTGCCATATTTTTCGTCTATCGAGCAACCCACGCTTTTTTAGTTTTTAAACTATTATTTATTTTCTACTTTTTAGTTTAGTTTATTTTAGAGCGTTTTTTTTTTTCTTTATTTTTTTTATTTTTTTAACAAATTATTGCATTGTCATCGATGTTTGACAGGTGTGCAAAATTTTAATGAAATCTGTCCGTTTAAAGTGGGTCAAAATCGAGTCCAAAGGAGTCGGTTACATACATACATACAGGTGAAGCTAATATAAGCGTGTTAAAAATTAAAAAAACTAAAAAAACACGCTTTTAAAGCACATCAAACTAAAAAGTGAAAAATAATTCTTATTATAACCTGAAAATAATAATAAACGAAAAATACTAGTGCCATTGTGAAAAAAAGCGTGGGTCGCTTGATAGACGAAAAATATGGCACAGAGCGCCCCACGCTTTTTTTCACAATAGTACTAGTATTTTTCGTTTATTATTATTTTCAGGTTATAATAAGAATTATTTTTCACTTTTTAGTTTGATGTGCTTTAAAAGCGTGTTTTTTTAGTTTTTTTAAACTATATTTATTTTTCACTTTTTAGTTTTAGTTTTTTTTTAATCCTGGCGATCCTAATCAGGATAATGAGATAAATTTATGAAATTATTATATTGTCGCTGATTCTTTACAAGTGTAGAAAGTTTGAATTAAATCTGTCCGTTTAAAGTGGGTCAAAATCGAGTCCAAAGGAGTCGGTTACATACAAACAAACAAACAAACAAACAAACAAACAAACAAACAAACAAACATACAGGTGAAGCTAATATAAGCGTGTTAAAAAAGGGGATGCGTGATAGAAGGCCCGCGGCGCACCATGGACAGTCAGATGGCGGTAACGCAGTGTCTGGCTCACTAATCCTATCACCGCAATGGCTATGAACAGCTCTTCTTAGTTGTTCTAGTGCTAAGCGTATACGCCTCTCAATACGAGGTATCGGTTTCGATGCCCTGGACGGGCAAAGTGGTAGTTAGGATATTTCTGTAAGAGTTTCAATAGCAGCACGGAGTTAGAATTGTGGATGGCGATTAGCTCAACCCCAATCACGTGGGACCTGAACATAAATGAAATCTGGTTGTTGTACTTCTCTGCCTCACCCTTCTGGGTATTAAAGACGTGATGTTATATTATGTTATGTTATTGTTTTGGATGGTTTGCGAGACTGAATATGATTGTTTAATTCCAAGCCAACTATTGTCTTTAGACCATCATAATAAAAGGAGATATTTTATACTTAGTTAGTTTTTTTTTAGTTTTAAAGATCTTTATTGCATAAAAATAAACATCAAACGTAATCAAATCCAGTGTAAATTAATCCTAGAAGTTAACAAATTATAAGGTAGATTACATTACACAAAGCTAGTGCGCTTTTTTCCGAACTTTTAGACATAAACATAACACATTACATACACTATAAAAATATTGTGAGAACATTATACATATTTCATGCAAGCTTTAGTAAAGCATTACATTTATTTGCATACCTTAATAGATATTTTATACTACGCTAATACATACAAGCATTTATACAATAAATACTGAGTTTACCCGCCTCATTGGTCTAATGCTTAGCGTATACGGCCACTGACCAAAAGCGTCTCGGGTTTGATTTCAGGGGCGGGCAAAAGTGATATGTAGAATTTTCTGTCAGGACATTTTCTAATAGCACGGGGTTGGAATTGTGCCTGATGGATGGCTATAGTCTCACCCTCTATTGCATGGGCGATATGGGTGTGTTACACCTCTGCCATAACTTTCTGGGTAATATATTATGATAATAATGTGTTGTATGTAATCAGATAAATACCAATGCGCCAAACGCACAAATGCATCATATTTCAAAAAGCACATATCCCGTAATATTGCATTATATGTCAAAATCGCATCTAGTCTGTGCGTATGCATCGGTGTCAAGGTTGGCCACGTTTACGTATTGGTTTACTTGAGGACTTTCTAAGTTCGCGACTGTAGGAAGAATTGTGTTGCCCTTCGATCTAGGTGCGAGCGAAAGAGGAGAGAAAATCAAGGTATTAGAAAGGGATAGGCGGTGTTAGGGCTGGGCTCTTCGTTTAAAGTTTAGTTGTTATTGCTTATTTTGCTGTCAAACTGTATTTTAGCTTTGATTGCTTGATATATTATATTTCTTTTAGGAATTAACGAGATGGACGAAAGTTTAAAAGGAAGTCTATATGTGTGCATATTAACTCTATCACGAAAAAGTTCAACTTCTAATTGATTATTTTTATAGCATTTAGCTATGCTTAGCAAATTATACTAAAAAATGCGTTCATTCTTTACAACATTTGTGCTGAAAGTAACTTCGCCATGTTGGTTTGGATCCTACTTAAGATAGAAACAAATGGATGAACGTGATATCACGAAATGACGTTACATACAGTTGAGAAATTTAGGGTCCTCGCAAGAGGCGACCGTAGCTGGTTGGTTAAAGTGGCTGCCCGGTGTGCAGAAGGTCGCAGGTTCAAATCCTGCCGGGCCTTACCTTAAAACCTTGAATGGAGCTTATAACCTTGAAACGAGCTTATAACCTTGATTAACATGTGGGACACTTTAATTGCCGTTCTACGCAAACAAAGCCGCGGATGGAAGCTAGTCTTCAGAATCTTGTTACATTTATTACACAAAACACCAAAGATGTATTTTATTATTTATTTCCACGAAGGACGTGAGAATGCTTTACCGCGTCTCTCATAATTGATGGGTATCACACATTGATTATTCAGCATTTAGGCTGTCTCAGTATAAAAGGCGTACTCACGGTTACCGTTCAAATGATATATTGCCAGTGTAAGATGGTTTTGCGTTGTATAGGCTTTTCGAGCAATGAGAGACCAGCTTATAGTGGAAATGTATAGGTTCATTGGTAGCCATGTGATCATCTTTACTCTCAGAAATGGTGAAATACGACTGAAAAAAAAAGCTAGTTTCCTGTTAAAATGGCTAGTTAGGCTGGTGAAACTAGCTTTCGCCTATGGCTACGCCATAAAGTAATCTATGTCCTTCTCTAGGCTCTCAACAACACACTACTTACTACATACTAACATACAATACATAACATAACATCACGCCTATATTACCCAGAAGCGTGTGGCAGAGGTGTACAACACCCACACTTCACCTGTTAATTATTTACTACAAACTAAATTTAATGAAAATCAGTCCGTGAAAGCGTGACAGACAGCGTTGATTTCAAATTTATAATATCAGTTAAGATGCGTGGTAGTTCTTGTAGTAGTGCGTACAGTTCATTCAATATCTGGACTATTAGTACCTGAATGAATGCAATGCAACAAAATGCCTTTGCATTTCATGAACATGACACCTGACCAACGCAGTACGTGACCGTACCATCTCAGCAGAGACTCATGCGCAACTTTGTAGTTACCTCTGATATTATTATATTTGTATTCGGTAATTCAATTCATATTATAAATTATAAATAAGTACAATTTTACTATTTTTAATTCTTTAGATTATTTTTATTTGTTATATATAATGCTTGGGGTTCATGAAACTAAATGATGGGAATTTAAATATTGAGTTTTGACGTATCTGGTCTTTAAGAGCAACTTGCGCAGACGATCTGAGCATGCTTATTTCTGCGCTATAGAACCCTTTGTTCGTGACATTTTTCGGCTGACCAAGCAATCATGTTTATGCATTGTGTCAAAACGAAAAATGACATCAAATAACAAACTTCCTGAACCACAAGTGAACTAAAGTCGCAATTTAAAACAAAAACTTGAAGTTTTATTTTACGTGATAACTAAAATTACATTTTCCGTCCTTTTACCATAGAATGTTGGTGGCATGTTAATTGCAGTAATTAAAAACTCTACCCTTTTTATACCCGTTTGCATTTTAAACTTGACACAATCAGGTTAATACCCATACGTAGTTGCAACTGGAGTTATTACAAGCAAAACTTTGTATAAAGTAACACGCTAGTTTTCGATAATGCCTTTTTCCGTGTTTTTCTGTATTTTTTTCTAGTTGTATTTATGCTTAGTTAACATGAGCTTAATTTTACTTAGTCACTTTAAATTCACAATTAACTTTTTTTATTTTTTTTTTTTTAAATTACCTATTTCAGATTTGGCAAAATCACACTCTTATTATGAATCTGAAAGATTGTGATTCTGTTTCTGACAAACAGAATCAATTTTGATGTAATTTGGTATTAGACGTTATAACCTTTATGAGAGAAATAAATAAATGTTTATGTTATGTTTATGTTTATAGCATAACAACACGCCACGTAGATGGTACTCCTACATCCAACAAGTTCTTTTAAAAAAATCAACTACTAAGCCTAAAGTAGCTATCCTATATTCTGCCTACCCACAAACCAACACGGCGTGATGTGATAAATAATGGAATATTAATAAGTCAATGTTTATCGATAGATTAGTTGGTAGGTCACCGCCTACGTCCATCATACAATCGTAATAAGGTAAAACTTTTCGAATTAATTTTGTCAATATGCTATTATTAGTTTACTGGTCTTGTTTGTAAATAAAACTTCTTATTATAATATTGATAAGCTTTGTATGCAAGATTCATGACAATACAATATTTGTCTGGTGGTAGAGCTCTTGTGAATGAGCTCGAGGGCGGCAGCACCACCGTCTCACCTTTAAACTACCGCCAAATAGTAGTGCTTCCATTACTGTGTTCCGGTTTGGTGGTGAGATCAGGCCCTGAAATTACTGGCACATGAGGCATACCACCGTAGTCCTCAGCTGCAGGGACGCATCTATAATCTGCTTTTGTGGATTGTTGATGTCCATGGGCTGTACTCCATCAGGTTAACTACACGTTCGTTCGCTGTGGGCGTAGTATAAAAAAAATGATTATTGAAACAAAAGACCGACGATTCGTCCAAGAATTACTATAAACTTTAAGTTATTAATATAAATAAGATATTTATTTATTTATTTATTTATTAAATGAGATGCTCATTGCGCTTATAGTATATCCCAATACGCACAATGAGCTAGGTATACAATACATAATATTGTACATAAACAAATTATATAATATTACAATAAATAGAAATTCAGACATATTTTTAAAAAATCAGCAAACTTCATGTAAAATATATCGACATCTGGATGCTGAGCAATTAGTGTGTTGATTAATGCCATAGCGTGGTTGGTTGGCGCAAATTGTGCAGTGCACGTCCGAACGGGTGCTATCGCCATGAGACGGCGCGAGCGCAGCCGCGTGTATTGGTTAGGAGCTGATAAGGAGCAACGTGATAACGCAGTTGCATTGTCAATATTATTATTCAATAATAAGTAATAATGAATTAATAAAGCACACTGCCGGCGTAATTGTAATGTATCGATACCCACCATACCAGATACGAACAGAGACGGATACAAATGAGGGTAATATCCGTATAGTTTCCTATATAAAAAACATGCGAATTTTCTTTGAACACGCTCAAGCATTGTGACATACTTAGCCTCGTGTGGGTCCCAGATTATAGAATTGAATTCTAAACTGCTTCTCACAAAGGCAAAGTATAACGCAACGATAGCGCTCCTGTCCTGAAATCGAGCAGACTGTCTCATTACAAACCCAAGCGACTTGAATCCTTTGCAGCAGATACTAGTAATATGCGTATTGAAGGTTAAAGCACTGTCGAGAATTACACCAAGATCACGTATCTGTGTGACGCGCTCCAGTGGGTCACCTGCTAATTCATAAGTGTGAATATACGGTGTACGTGCCCGTGTAAAGGATATCACTTTACACTTAGATGTGTTAAAGTCTAGATGGTTATTAATTCCCCAGGTAGCTACCCTATCTATGTCCTGCTGGAGCGCCTCACTATCCTCCTGGCATCCAATGCCCAAGTACAATTTCAGATCATCAGCAAACATAAGACAACGTGCCGTTCTGACAACATTTGGTAGGTCATTAACCATAATAAGGAACTGAGTTGGTCCCAAATTACTTCCCTGACTCACACCAGAACGAGTATCATATGGGTCAGATCGATAGTTACCTATTTGGACATTGTACACGATTTTTAAAATAACTTGCCAATAATTGTAACAAAGCCGGCGTAAATCCTACCTCTGAAAACTTTTTCAGTAGTACATCATTATGGACGCGGTCAAAAGCTTTTTTAAAGTCAAAATACACCGCGTCCACTTGTCTATTTTTGTCCATTTCTGATACGGCGTAATCAACAAGATTAACCAGATTGGTTGTTGTAGATCGACCACCTCTAAACCCATGTTGAGACTCGCTCATCTGTGGTTTGATTTGTCTAGTAATATGCAAGTTTAAAATTGATTCGAATACCTTACCAAATGCTGACAGTACCGCTATTGGTCTGTAGTTTGTGACTTGTGACCTGGAGCCTTCCTTGGGTATTGGTGTGACTCTTGATATTTTCCATAATGCAGGATACGTAGCAGTCTTTATAGCCGTATTGAAAATATGTAAAAGTGGTTCTTGTAATACTGAAACACAGTCCTTTACAAAATAAGGTGGTATCCTATCTGGGCCAGTAGCAGATTGAGCCTTCAGATTTTTAACTGCTAGAGAAATGTCCGACAAAGTGATAACATCGATACTCACTCGATACGAACACATAGAACTTATAACCTCATCTTCGCTGAAATTACAAGACAACGTTGGCTGGTCAGCTAAAAACACCGATTTAAAATAACTCGCAAAAGCATTTGCAGCATCCACCCCGGTCACAATGTGACCATCATGCTCGAATTCAGAACAGGAGCCCAGTGATGAGCGTTGCGATCGCACGAAGTTCCAAAAAGTTTTTGGATCCTTTTTTATACCCGCCTCCGTTCGACCGATATAAAGAGAATAGGCTGATTTTATTAAAAGCTTTGCCTGCTCCCTATAAAATTTAAACATTTCTCTGTTAAATTCTAAGTTAAGCTGCTTAAACTTTTTCAGATGGAAATGTTTATTTTTTAAGGTTCTAATAATTTCCGCCGTATACCATGTCGGATAAACATATTTAGAATAATTATTAGATACTTTCTTATATGGCACGTTATCATCAAAACATGAATATAATTTGGCATACAACTTACTAACAGCGTCATCTACATTATTGCATGCTAATATTTCTGACCAATTTAGCGAGCCTATCGATTGGTACAATGCATAGAAATCCGCATTTTTAAATTTCCACTGAGGCGGATTATCGTGAAGCTGTTCCACTGGATAGCACAGGCGTTGCACCCGCGCAGCCACTGGCCTAGGTACGCTCAGTTGAATGCCAAGCGGTGGATGATGAGCGTCTGCCGGCACCAGCGGCTCAATATTACGGTGTACCTATAAGTTTGCTTTGCTTATATATATATTTTTATTATATGTTATTTATTGATATTATTATTAATAAACTAAAATTAAACCAGGATTTCTAATACCTCTAATAATATCTGATTCTACTACTTCACCGCAAGGTCTCGGGTTCAATTCCCGGGGCGGAAAAAGGGTTATTTGTGACATAATTGTCAGGAACTTTACAATAGCAGCACGGCGTTGGAATTGTGACCGGGTATGGCGATAGACTCACCCCCTATCCAATGGGACCTAAACACAACAGGCGAAATGTGGGTGATGTACACCTCTGCCACACCCATCTGGGTAATATAGGCGTAATGATCTGTTATGTTTATGTTAAAAGATATTGCTTTAAATAAAAATATACGATATTTTCACTAAAAGCCAATTCCACCCAATTAGTCTCTCCCACACTCAACGCACAACTTACAAGCCATTGCTTGTATTCCAGCTCATTTACAAGTACGTATCGATTGTAAGAACCAATTTAAATTATTGTCTACTTAACGACGCACTGCGCCGTCTGTGCACTCCAGCTTAATTGCGCAATTTGCACCGAACTATTCAATTGTGCATTATGGCTTATTAATGTACAACTGTCTTGTACTTTTGGTATTGATTTACTATTACCGTTTGTGAATGTTTTGTGATATAATAATTAAAAAAATCGATTTCAATGACAAAAAAATCACTACAACTTAGGAAATACTTTAGTAATATTTAACGTCTCGCCTTATCTATGTATAACTTCGAAGAATTCAGTAAACGGCCTTAAGGTACTAATTATCCTCATACTCTCAACCGTTGAGGAGTTGTTCAGTCCAGCATCAACTCAGCAACATGAAATGCTGACTGCTGGATGCAAATATCCAAGTAGTTTTAAGTAATATACGAATTGGGTTGCCCTCGATTTCTCTAGGATCCCATCATCAGATCGTGACCTGATAAAAATGGGACCACATAACAAGTATACTCTTTCAGACGAAAATAAATTTCTCAACTCGGTCCGGGCGTCTTTGTGTAATTAGGCAACAAACATAAAAAAAATACTATCGAATTGAGAACCTCTTCCTTTTTTTGAAGTCGGTTAAAGAGCATTTAAACTTTTAAAGTTCACTCATTTGGTCGTTTTCTAAAATAATTTGTTGAGGAAATAGAGTAATTTTGAAATTAGTGTGTATGTTTAGATAGTTAATTTAAAAAAAAGCTTCTGAAATCATAAAGCGCATCGGTACTTTTGCGTGGGTCGTTTTTGATAAATTTGATATTCTCAAAAATCTAATTTTAGTAACGATTTTTCTAAAATGGTGGCAGCGTAAAGGTAGGCAAAGTAAAAATTTAGAAAATATAAAATGTTTAATAATAATAATAATAAATATCAAATTTAAAATATAACTTTTGTAAATTCCGGAAAACTTTACAGGTAAAAAACTAAATGACTGTACTATTTATCGTTGCGAATGTTTTGTGACAAAACCATTTAAAACTTAGCTGTAGTTATAAAGGTGTGGTTACAGATTTATTGCCACGTTATTTAAATTTAGTCCATTGTCAATGGGTTATTTATTTCCTTAAACTAGCTCTTTATTTGTAAATACAGGATTTCTCTTGCAAAGTACATTTAATCTAGCACCTATATTTATTTATTTAATTTTGTTATTTACGGGACCGAATCTTAGCCTGCCCTTTTCCCAATTACCTGGTGTTAGCACAATATGTTTTAACCTTCTATACTTTCCTATTAGATATCATCGTACCATTTTCAACCTTTCTAGCCATGTCATCTTTAACACAGTAGATCCATTTTTCTTTAGCCATTCTTCTTTTCTACATGTGCACATGTCACTCAAACGAGCTACTTCTTGAAGAAAATGATAGTTCTACAAAATAGTAATCTCTCAATAATTCCTTTTAGTCAAACATGTGTTAAATAATTATTATATTATTAGAAGTATGATAAAATAAAAATAAAAAAAATACAATGGCAATCTCGATGCCTGCCTCGTTAGTCTAGAGTTTAACATTATCGCGAGGTCTTGAGTTCGATTCTTGGGGCGGACAGAGTAGTATTTGTGAACTTTCCGTCAGAAAATTCTTAATAGCAGCACGGAGTTGGAATTGCGCTGGTGGATGGCGATAGGCTCACCCTCTACCCCATAGGATCTAAACATAATAGGTGAAGTGTGGGTGTAATAAACCTCTACCACACCCTTTTGAGTAATATAGGCGTGATGTTATGTTATAAAATAAAATTGCCAGATCTATCTGTTCACTTAGTTCTTTTAAACTACGTAACGGAATTAGATCCGATTTTCAGCAAAAGGTAGTGCGAATCGTAAGAAAGGTTACTATGCAGATTGTAGTACGACATAGTACCCGAAGTAAAGGTGTGTCGCTAGTTATGAAAATTCAAAATGGTTAATATCTTTTAACATTACATTTATTTGCAAAATACAAACAAATACTTAGAATTCTTAAGGAGTTTTAATTTAACAATACCCCGTTTAGTTCTAACACAAGTTTCAATTTACTTAACTCAATGGTCCATCTACCAAGCTTTGTACAAGATACAAGTGAAGTTGTTGTAATCCATTTTAATTTAGCATCGAGTGAGCGCCATTCGTTAGCTCTAAGTCCGAACTGCATCTTGAAGCGTGCATTAATTGCTAATTAGTGGAACAACTACACCTATTTGTTACATCTTGTTTAGATTTGTTGGAACAATTTGTTACAGTCTGTTATCTTAGTTAGAACTTTTCTAGTTAATGCTAATGTATCTTACTAGTTAATAATATGTCGTAGAATGACTTTTGTTATTGGCTTTCCAATATTTTTTTTTTTATTTTAGTCATCTAAACACGCAATAGGGTGTCCAGTCTGGTAAAAAATAGGAACTTATATGAGTAGCTATAAGTCCACATATTAATATATAAATGAATATTTAAGTCTATTTTTTTAGTTCTATTTCTCTTCCAGCTGTCAATAGTTAGGTATGATTTTGTTTTTTTATTAGTTATAGAACTATTGTTTTTTTTATTTAATATAATTTTTTATTATTTTTTATCTAATGTATATATACACACATCAACACTGTCTAGGGATATTTTGTATTTCTTAAATTTTTTGATAAACTATAAATATTCTGTTCAGAGAAGTATATATGAGATTAAACCTCAGTTAATGCCCAACTTAATTAAATAAATAAAAAACATTTTAGATCTTCAAATATTTTTTTAAAAATAAAATAACAAAGAGACTAAAAATTCTGCTAAGTCTACGAATGAAATTAATGAATAAAATGGATAATATTAAAAAAAACAAGTTAAAGTGAGACATTTTAACTCTTAATAATCAGTGTTGCCACCCCTCACGTTAATAAGAGTTTGGCATCGGTTATTCATACTGTAAATTAAGGTGTCGATGTCTTGCTGTGGTATGCGTTCCCAGGTTCGTTGCAGGTGCAAGAAAAGTTGCTCTACTGTGGCCAGATTTGGAGGGAGGGCGTGCATAGCCCTTCGCTGCAACATGTCCCACACATGTTCGATGGGATTCATATCGGGCGACTGCGCAGGCCATCTCATTACCGTGACGTCGTTGTCTTGAAGTGCGGCTGATACCAGCCTCGCAGTGTGTGGACGAGCATTATCATGCATGAGTACGAATTGCTGGCCGATTTGCACCCTATGCGGAATAAAAACAGGTTCCACCACCTCATCACAGTATTTCTGAGCATTCATGTTGCCTCTTACAAAAACGAGGTCGGTTCGCGCGCCTATACGAATTCCTGCCCATACCATGATTGTTCCTGCTTGGTACGAATGAACCTCTTGTGGATGCTGAAGCCGGCTTTCCCTGCCTGAAACTCTCCAAACTCGTGTTCTTCGCGAATCTGGATGAAATCCAAATCGAGACTCATCCGTAAAGAGCACTGTCGACCATTGTTCATTATCCCATAATACGTGTTCTTGGACCCACAATAGTCGCCTTCCGCGATTGCCTCGTCGCAAAGCAGGAACACGAATTGGCCTGCGAGAATGAAGATTAGCCTCATGTAGCCTTCTTCTGACAGTTTGGTCGCTAACCAACAGCTGATGCTCCTGTTGGAGCCTCTGTACCATTTCCATGGCCGTCAGAGTAGGTTCTCTCCTGGCGGTATTTTGGAGAAAACGGTCCTCTCTAGGGGTGGTCATACGAATTCTGCCAGCATGCCGTTCCGCCACTTCCCCAGTATCACGATAACGTGACCAAAGCCTTGATATCACATTCTGGCTGGTGCCTAGGAACTCCGCAACAACGTTTTGGATAGCGCCAGCTTCCAACATTCCTACCGCTCTTATCATCTCGTCTCTCGTCAGATGTCGTGAGGGGTGGCAACACTGATTATTAAGAATTAAAATGTCTCACTTTAAGTTGTTTTTTTTTAATAAAATTATCCATTTTATTCATTAATTTCATTAGTAGACTTAGCAGAATTTTTAGTCTCTTTGTTATTTTATTTTAAAAAAATATTTGAAGATCTAAAATGTTTTTTATTTATTTAATTAAGTTGGGCATTAACTGAGGTTTAATTCCATATATACTTCTCTGAACAAAATATTTATAGTTTATCAAAAAATTTAAGAAATACAAAATATCCCTAGACATTGTTGATGTGTGTAGTTAGGTGTAATTTAGTTTTCACCTTTTTAATAATACAGTGTAATTTTAAATGTTCAATTGTATCATAATAAATGGCTAATATTTAGTCTTAAATATATTTTAAGAAAAATAAATATTTAAGACTGTCTCAGTGGCTTAGCAGTTAGTGGATGCGTCTCTCACTGTGAGGTCCCGGGCTTCCCGGATCGGGCACAGTGTTAATTGAGATTTTTCTCAGGTAATTTCTAAATAGCAGCACCGAATTGGATTCGTGGCCAGTGGACAGTCACAGTCGCCGCGGCGGGCCCTGTGGATGTAAGATCGATCCAGGGCTCGCCGACCTACCATCTTTCGGCGACGCATGGCACACCGCGGGGTTTTACTGGGTTTACCCGTGCCGTTTACCATCTGTAGGCACGGGGAGTCCCACATAACCACCCTGCTCGCCCCCACGGGCGGGGTGGTATGCGTGATGCATTTACGCGCGAAAAAAAAAAAAAAACTACTTTTAACTGGTGAAGGTGTTATAAACCTCTACATGACAATCTCTGGGTAATGTAAGCGAGACGTTATGTTATGTATGTAATGTTTAGTTTTTTATTGTACAATAAAGTGTATTGTATTAAATATTTGTATTATTCACTTAACCCCACATGGCTCCCTACAGATCGTTGTAATTCCTCACATGCTGGTGGGGGGCATGAAACAATTTCCTCTTGGACTCCGTTCACGATGACTCGCAGTTCCATTGATGCTCCATTCATCATCATTATCCGCACATTTGGCTGCGAGAGCGCCCTCTTGCTACCAAATTCATTTAGCAATATGTTTTGTTGTTGGGGTGTTTATTCTTTGGAGCTGTTTCACAAACGCCAAGTAAACTTTACTTAATGGATAACGTATAACACGATCAAATTGATTTGGCAACTGTGTTTGATTTTTTGTTTGCAATGAGTCACTTTTATAGTCGGTCAAGTTGAAAATTTTATGGAAAATACTTTTACTTGACGATTGTGAAACTGGCTCTTAGGATTGTCTCGTTATTTGGTGGTAGAGTTTAAGAGCGGCAGCATTAGGTTTCACCTTTTACCTGCCGCCACAGAGTAGTGCTTGCACTACTACCTTCGATTTGGTGGTGACATCAGGCCCTGAAATTACTGGCACATGAGGCAAAACACTGAAGTCTTCAGATGGAGCGAAGCATCACGATCTGTTTTTGTGGATTGTTGATTTTCATGGGCTTTGGTTACACAAGTACGTAACGTCGTATAAATTAATTTAAAACGTGACTATGACAACACACATTTTTTTTCATAAGTTTATACCATCAACATGCTATAAATAAGGTAAGTTGTGTTATTTTTTGCTGAATACAAAATACAGTAGTCTAAAATCACGCGTGTTTGAGTATATATAGGTATATATATATTATATAAGGTGGTGTATGAAATCTACGACCCAACAGCGAAACCTTGCTTCTTCGAACAATACTCGCAAACTGAACAATACGAATATTTACAAAACAGCACATCCAACGCACGCACTACTTAATTATGTTGAAGATTAACAACAGCTCGGAATTAGGAGCGTTCACCTATGACGGCTAATAAAGCTGCAACGCCATGCTCAAATTAATCAAAGAGAAATATTCATGCCGACACATGCCATGAAATGATAATGAACCCGTATTGTTATCGGAATAAGTAATGGGATACAGCGGGTTGGGGTTTCAGGAAGGGGTTTATCCTTCTTTTAGTGTTAGTTCTCGAATGCCTCCGAAACGGTTTGACTGACTTTTCGATATTATTTTTATATGTCATATATTATTTGGTTGTAGGACGGTTGTACGCCAGGAGGAACTTAAAATTTAAAGGTTTAGTTTACGTTCGAATTAAATTTTCTAAAAAAAAATTAAAACTTATTTTAGATTTTAGATAAATAACACTTAAGTTGTTTATCTAATATTAAATATAATACAGAGACATCGACGAGTTGTGTTGATACGCTACTATGAAGCAAAATATTTAAATGAAAAATAATATCTTGACTCTAAGTTGACTTAAAAAGATTTTTATTCATTTGCAGCGATAATGACATGTCTAGAATACAGGTTGCAATTGTAAAACAAAAAAAATGTGTTGTGCTCATAATGAAAGTGTTTGTTTTTAAGGTTTGGAGATTTAAAACATATAACATACAAAAAGCAATAGGTATTCATCACGCTTTTTGTAAAATCTATATTAAAATTCCGCTTTAATCTTCATCATTGGTCCACCCATATCTAGGGGTTAGACACCGCCCGTGTAAAACAATACCGTTTACAATGGAATGGCTTCGCTCTATAATTAGTATAGAGAATTGCCTTTGACCCACTATCTTCTAATAAACAAATGCCTGTCGCCTCTGAGGCTCTTTGACGTTCAAAAATATAAAACAATCGGCATTTAATATAGTACTAATTTGCTGACTGCAATTGAACATAAAAAAAGGTTGTAAAAGGTTTTACAATTAAAAAAAGTCAGCAAAGTTGTAATTAAAATAAAGAAATGTAGGTTTTGAAATGAAAGAGTCGTGAAATGGCACTTTTTTTGTCTTAACTTGATTAAATAGGAATAAATCTTACGAATATTTGACGAAAGTTCATGCACAAACAACGAATCAGATCTTGGTGTAAATTGGTACACAGATAGTTCTAGTTTCTTTAGATTTAGAATAGATAGATCAACACAGGCTACTTTTTATTGAGGTTGGTTTTAATTTATTAAGTAATTTACATTTACAATTTTGTTGTAATAATTTCGCTTTAAATAAGTATCCCAGGCGATCTACTGATCATGAGTTTGCAATAATTATGGTGTAATTTACATTATCTATTATTTTTTTCAATATTGTGTATTGTTCAAACAAAATGTTCTCCTACATTAACACTTATAAAACTAGTAATATGTCAAACAGTACAGGAATTTCTACAATTGAATCACTACAGGTTAAAAATCTCACCCTAAATTTTGGCAACAAAAAATGAGACAAACCTTACAAAAATATTTGTCCTCTCGTCTTTTATTTTTGATATTCAATGTAACAGTGTAAAATTCGGTGAGAGCCGGCTTCGTTACTGAAAGCTCTGTAAAATCGTCAGTTTATTAAAATTCAGGGCTCGTCCGAAACGTACCATTTGTGCAAACCTCGTATTTTAGGGAGTTTAACTTGATATGAAGTAAAAATTTCCGGTCTAACTTGTTTTTCGTAAAACCAAATGTTTAACTTAATAATTTTTAGCGATTAAGTTGCAGATATAACATTTTGAAATTGTTTGTGAGAATTTTTAGTTGAACTTTTTGGCATTAATTGTATTTTTTTGCTATTGGTCTCGTTTACTACCTGGAGTACACACAAAATGTACAGTTTTCACAGCAACCGTGTCTTTATCAATAATATAGTTAAATACATAAACTGCCAAAATCATTACTCAACCTATAGTCTTGAGCTAACGCGATGATTCTGGTAAAAAAAAAAACACCAACATAATTATGTTTTAAATATATATATATATATAATTCTGCCTCGAAGGTCTAGTGGTTATCGTATGCGCTTCTCACCGCGAGGTCTCGAATTCGATTCCCGTGTCGGGCAAAGTGTTAATTGTGAACTTTCCGTCAGGAAATTGACAATAGTAGCACGGAGTTGGAATTACACCAAAATAGAAAGTAAGTTTTTACTTATTAATCATGAAGATAATATTTGTATCAAATACATTTCAGGTCAGTTTCCAGTATAACTTAATAACACACACTGAAAGCCCTTCACGAGCTTTCATTACATCAGCTTTCAGAGCCATCTAACGTGTAGATGGACGATACAAAGGCTCTCTAGGAGAAAGCCTTCGAAATAGATGTACTTTAACAAACTTGCAATATGCATTCTTGGCACTGTATGTAAATCCATTTTGACAAGTCTATTGTTTCAATTAACTATAGTGCGGCATTTGAGACGAACGTGAAGTACACAATTAAAATTTGTAATAAAGCCTCTTCAACAAGTTACAAAATTATGTCCATAAAACAGTTCAGGTCATTCTAAAAGTTTCATAATTTGAAAAAACCTGAATGTGTGAGGCAAATGGCAATTTTTTACGCAATGCCGTGATTCCAGATTAATAATATTTATAAATTATTAATCTGGAAGGTTATTTATGTCTTTAATTTATTATTTATCAATAAAGAATCTGAATTTCGGTCTGTTTAAACCCGCTATCACGCAATTCAAAATTGGACCACTTCTGTCTTTTGTACAAAAATCTTACTAAACAGGACTGTAATAAATACATCACGAGTCAGCCTCCGGTATATTTTGTTGCAAAAAGTGGATTTGCTCTTTTTTCCATGTGCCGTTTAATAAAGTTAGTTGCCCGACAATTTCCCAACATGAACTAACACGAAATAAAACCAAAAATCCAAAATTAAACGCAAGGGTTGGGATATTTTCTAACCGTTGCCGGCATATTGATTTATGACACGTGTAAATTTACTTTACTCCCATTAAAAGTAAATCAAAGTGGGCTGTAAATCGTCAAAGTCCGGCGAACGCCCAGGATAACTTGGCCTCTAAAATTTGAGCAAGCTCTTGGTTTTGTTTGTATTTTGTTAGTGTTGAAGGGGGGTGGGTAGACGAAGTTATGTTGGAGGATTCGGGAGGATAAAACGAAGTGCGGTACCACACAGACCGCGTTTGTGCAGTCAACATTTGTGCAATGGCGGCACTGCCCATAAATTTCCGGATTTTTTTAAGCTATTTTATATCGCACACGAGTCTTTTGATCGTAATCTTTTATCGGATGTTGTCAAAAGTGTTTTAATTTTTTTTAGCAAATGGCTTTTGAATTGGTTTTCGTTATTTTTGTAAGATGTAAAATGGGTTACGTTTGTCTGTTGCGGGTTTCATTGATGTAAATGTAGAGCATCAAAGTAGTCTATTTAATTTGTTTTTTACATCTTTCGTAAAATCTTCTTTTTAAACTATTTACAGAACAAAACCCATCCCTATTTATATTATACTAAAAAAGCATGGCTCATATAAGTATGAAGACTCGGTTTTAGACTTTTGTTTGAATAAACATAAATTATGTCATATATTTTTCTGCTTAGCATTGTGTACAACATTTTTTTTTTGTGTAGTTAACTTTGAATTCAAGGAAATAAGGTATTATATGAATACAAATCAGAAATATCTGATGGTTAAAGATTAGACGCAAAAATTTAACTTATATTAAGCGAAAATTTTAAGAGCTTCTTATTTATCAACGTAATGCTCAACAACATACCCCAAGCTTTATTGAAACAGCGAACCACCTTTACAGAAATGTGCAATCGAAAACAGCAAGCGTTCACTTCAGACGGATCGAGGAAACAGGTCTAGTTAATTGAAAATAGGTGTCAACTGCTGCTACTGGTTTCACTGAGGTGCCACCGTGTGCTCCCACAGCGAAACCAGTAGGAATTGTACTTATGACGTGTGTTTGAGTAAGTGCAGTTGAGAGGATTGTTATTTACTTTGGTGATCATTTTGTTTATAGTCTAGAAATCACATAACATCATGCCTTGATTACCTAGAGGCAGGGCGAAAGTGTATAATACCCACATTTCACATCTAAAAATCTTTATTAAATATATACATGTTGAATCTGAAATTAAACTAGTCTAATAACTTAATAAGTTACTGTCAGAAGTCCTCGTACCCGAAATGCTGGCAGCATTACCGCCTTGTATTGCGATTCTAAGTCACTGGCCCAAATATGAAATCTTTCACATCTTATGTTTAGGTTCCATGTGTTAGGGGTAAGACTATCGCCATCTACTGGACACAAGTCCAACTTCATGTATTGAGGAATTCTTGACGGAAATATCCGTGTATCAAACCCAAGACCTCGCGTTGAGAGGTCACATACACCAACCACTAGACCAACGAGGCAGTAAGCAGCAGTGGTGTCAGGTTAGATTCCTGCGTCGGTCAAAGTGTTATTTGTGAACTGTCCGTCAGGAAATTCACAAGAAGAGACAGAGTTGAAATTGTGCCCGGTGGATGAGGATAGGCTCACTTCCTATCCCATGGGACCTAAGTATTACAGGTGAAATATGGGTGTTGTACATCTCTGGCACACCCTTCTGGATAACATATGCGCGATACTATTGTTATGTTTATTTATTTTATTTATCATCCAACCACAAAATATTATTTACTGTATCAATCAAAGCGTTACTCAAATACATACACTAATACGTATACACGTATTTGTATTATAGTGTTTGATAACGTGTTCTAATACCGTTAGACAAACTTGGTGTGGAGTTATGAGGATACAAATACGAGGTTTGCTCGATCAAAGGAAACGTCAAAGGTAAGCTAAGGACTTTGTGGAGATCGAATCGAATTCTGCTTAGTGACCGATTGATGGCAGTTTGTTTGTGACTTATTTCTATCAATCGATATGCAGTTACACAATTGATCGATTATTACGTGTCAATTATCTAAAACTAAAAGTATATTTTAACAATGTTTGACCATTGTGTCAAACGGAATATATAACATAAAGTAGTTTATTTTTTTGGAACGAAGTTCCTTATCGCGCGTTGCGGAAGGGGGGCTAGACGGAAAAAAATGGAACGAAAAGTTGTAACGACACTTTTCGTAGCAATTCTCGTAGCGGCGTAGTAATTACATGCTACGTTACAGCTACGGTGCTACATCATCAGACACCCAGAGTGTCCGTCTCTCTCTCTCGCTTATAAAAAAAAAGTTAAATAAAATTAAAAAAAAAACTAAAAAGAAAAAATAATTACTAGAGTTGAGTTTCTAAAAAAAATAGAGGGCGCTGGCGCGCTGCGAAAGGTCCGCGCAGGCGTACACGATCGCTGTTCTAGTCAGATAACAGTGAATTAATAGCTCGATATCGTGCACATTAATCCTCAATTGGATCTGCAGAACATACTTAAACTATAAATCGGTGGACCTTATATATAGGACTTTATAACGAAACCATAGCGCGATCTAATTCGATCCCAACGCCATCTATCGAACGGCTTCGGAACTGATTGGTGCTACAGTACTAAATATCTCTCTCGCATAGAGAAAGCAAGCGAGATATTTTCGTTTTGTCTCTCTATGAATAATAAAGTAACTAAAAAAAAATATTGTCATAACTTAAAAAATATACAATTCCTGCCTTTTGTTGAGTGTATACAGGTGTTTTTTACATAATAAATAATTAAAAATAGTAACAATAATGAATCCTGACATTGTTTCTGCACAAGTTCCGGATATTGCTGATGGATTTAGGTAAGTAGAGATTTTATACAGACAATAATAAATGCTTTTGTATTTTAGCAAGTACGCATTAAAACCTTTCTTTACTATTGTGCTAACCAAGTCATACGCGTTATAATCTCTCCATTATTGTGTGTTTAGCAAGTGTACGCGTCATAACTATATTAAATTCAAAAGCACATTATTTTTTAATATTACCACAGAATGTTTACTAATTTTGTTGTGTACATTTCATGGAATATCCGATTAGAACACATCTAATTATGTCATTGGAATTGGTGATGAGATTATTGATAATGGATCTGATATTATTATATCGCGAGTAAACTTGCGAATACAATTTAAAAGAAAGCAAGGAAATCGCAGAAAAATAATGTTAAAGATAAGGTTTGTTATGTGTGATTATAGAACTATTACTCCTAGAAATCGAGTACACGCATAAATGAATATTTAAATGAGACTACATGAACATTAAACAATAATACATAATACATATACACCATATTTTAATTATCCTTCCTCAACAATTAGTAGCTAGATAAATTACTGAAATGATTTCTTATTTCATATATATATTCAATAAGTATGATATTTATGTATTTAAAGCCAAAAAATAAATAAAATAATATACAATTTTAAGATACTATTTTAAAATGTAATCTTTTTTTTTTTTTGTTATTAAACACAAAGAGCTCTTTCTTCCTCTCTCCTACTTTTGCCGTGCCCATCAGGGTCCATAATTGACACTGTACCTATTTATAAGACCTTTTTAACATTGTGGAGTGCAATAAAGACTTGAATACTTGAAATGTGAAGCCACTTTAATTGTGCCGTTTCAGTTCAGTGTACCTCTCTGGTATTTATCAGATTTTCATTTAGTTTGTCTGTCCGCCAAGCGGCGCATTATAATTTTCAATCAATCTGTTTTTAGCCTAACTTTATACTTAAATTCATACAAGCAATTTATTGATCTAGACATTATAAGTCTATGCGTGTGTTTGAATGAACCTCGCTTTTGATATTTTGAAATTCGAATAGCGCAAAAGTTCGAAGATAAGAATTATTTTGAAATTGAGTGTGTAAGGCACAGGAAATATTGTTATGTAGCCATTCAGCCTATAGGAGTATTGTGATAATATCACCACAATGATTTTATTTATCATTCGATTATTTTAAGAGAATTAGTAAGTGATTCTGAATGATCGTGTGTCGTACGCTTGCTACGCTTGATAATTTAATTGTCTTAATGTTTGTTTTTTTTAATTTGGTTTAAATTTTTGTTACCGTATATTTAGTTTATTAATAGACTGTTTGATTTGTTTAGTGGTTAAGGTCGCATACCTTTTACTGCAATCTCGGGTGCGAATCCTGATTTGTTGTTATTTGGAATTACCGAACTTCGTTCCATCCGGGTGTCCCTTGACACCTCAGCAGTTTTTTTTTTCAATAAAAACTATCCAGTAAGTTTTAGAATAATAGAATAGAATAGGATAAGATTATTAATCAAAACTGATACAGTATTTTGTACCAGTTTTGATATATATATATACCAATAATATACTTATTCAATCTACTTAATGTAATAGTTGATAGACAATGTTCTACTTGCAATCAAATGTAACTGTTTAGATTACAGTTTCAGTTGTTTACATTACAAAGTTAAAGGTTTTATGAGAGCTTTGTGATATCGTAAGTAATTTTACAATGCGCTCATATCCTATTTACATGTACGTTATAGCCTTGGTTTACAAATGGGCTTCTTTCATTGACGTATCACGCGGGCGGAAACTAGGATTGTACAGATCCCCAAAACAAACCACCCATTTCTAAACAAACTCTTAAAATTCACTTGACCGGTTCAATACAAACATTTTCCAAGCTGTTGAACAAAAAGCCAGGCCAGACAGCACTCGAGGCACGTCTTCATTCACCTGCAAGACTCACGCGTGCCGTGGACAGCTCAATTTTCAATTAATGCCTCGCCTCTCCTGATTGCGTTTTATTGTTAAATGTCTGATTTATCACCGTGTTGGTGCACGGAATTTTCCAAGGTTTGCCTGTTTGGTTCAACGTATTTATTTGAGCTACAGATTTTAGAAATAATACATTTTATTGAAAAACAATAATACATTTCGTATTTCGCAGCCCCAGTGGAAAATCATCAGAAGTTAGAATGTTTGTTAAACAATTTTCGGCCTTACGGCAGTTTATCGGACGCGCCAAATAAGGCCGAATATTGCTGAGCAAATATTTTCACTAACGGTGTTTTTTCAGTGGGAGTACGAATATTGTAGCTTTTGCATTTTTAAATTAATAGGAGATATCAAAATTTAAAAGTCAACACTAGTTTTATGTATATGTATGACAATTTTGTATGCAGAAGTGTAAGAAGTTAAGACTAACTTAATTATTTTACATAGGATTAGTCGTTTTTTATTCCTCTGTGTTGGACAAGAATTCTTCAACGATAATGATTCATGATAAGAATACTACACTAAAAAGATAAATAAAAACTATTTTTCTTAATATAAACTGACTTCAAAAACCCTTAATAACCTTAATAAATATTAATAAAAAGTATAAGATAACGCTGCGGTTTTTTATTAGTGTTTATTAAGGTTTTATGAAGTCAGTTTATTTATTTATCTTAAAAATGTTTTTATTTTATCCTTTAATAAGTAATAATATTAAATTGACGACGTAATTTTTTGCATTTCCATTTTTTTTAATACTTATTAATCTTGCAGACTCTTTATTGAAAAAACAATATACCTACGACCTCAAACAGATCCGTAAACATGGAATATAAATATTTATTAAACTACTCCAATTGTTTCACTAATAAAAGGAAAAACTAACAAACATTGTAATGTTTATATTATTGTTACAATATTCATAACAATTGTTGTAATACGACACCTTTTCTACTGCGCACGAGTGGCGTCGTAGTATTTTAAGTCCACTACTATTAGTTTGTTTATATTCCTATTTTAGTTTACTTTAATGAGCTAATTAATGGATAAGCAAAATAAGCGTGTTTTTAGCAAAAATGTGAAAAGATTCTTTACAACTCAGCTAGTTACGAAGTCAAGATGACATTGACATTGATTTGATTGGTGACAGATTGACAAATTACTGAAAAAAAATAAAGAATTACGTATTATTGGGCAAGTTATAATAAGGGCAACAATAACTTTTAGGTATATAAAAAAGGATAAGCATATTTATGGATAAAAATAGCAGTATTTATTCTAACAACGAAGCATCATTATTAATTTTGCTCTCATCTAAAACATAAAATTACTATGAAAAACACGTAGGTATAATGAATATGCACTGAGGAGAGAAAAATTAGATTTATTGAACGACACATACAGTTATAGAGAATTGCTAAGTAAACTTTGCTACCTTAGCGCGTATAAACGTTTAGAAATTTGGCTAATTCTGAAATGCAAAGAAATAAGTCTTTGTGATCTATAGAGTGTAAGAAAATTAGCTTAGGCTAAGCTCAGACATACCATGTACATACAATATAGCTTGTATTTTTTTAATTTTCCACAAAGGCAAATTGTTAGCTAACGAGTATGTACCTCAGTTGGAACCTCACGCGTTTCTCGCAATGACTCAAATCATGACAACGCGACCACTAGTACTTCTAAAGCTTTCTACCTTGCCATATTGTTGTCGTGTCAGAGTACAATAATCCATTGTCCACCGTTGTTTTTGCGATTAATTGACAATTAATGCGTAAGTTGAATCCTATTGTTATAATTTAATAGTTATTTTATTTCACGTAAAAATTAATGTCAACAACGTGCGCTTTATGAGTGCATATCCGGGTTTTTGAAGGAAATTTTATAATTTTATTGAAACAATTAAATTGTTTGTAGGTATGATTTATTTATATGAAACACATTTGAGTTCTGTATCAAGTAAAGAGTCCCTTTTGAGTTGTTTTATACATTATTGTTATTTCATATATTTTAATCTCATTTATATTATATAATAGTGTTAAAAGGCATATGAAAATTTTAAGACAGGTAGTCTTTAAATTGATTAGATTTTTTTTCGAATTTACGTTATGTGTCAATACCATTATATAATTATTAGGAGGGTTACTATATTGAATTGTTTTATGAATGATTCACATTTTATATTTTTAAATCTCATTTAGGTATTCTTAGCATAATGCTGAAAGGCATATGAAAATTTTAACACTACCCTTATAATTTGTTTTATTCGAATTGTTACGTGTCACAACTATTATATTAATATAAGGAGGGTTACTATAACGATTAAAGAAACTATACCGTAGAGAATTACGAACACTTTACCCCACTGCCCTCCTCATAAAAGCTTTGGTTCCAGGCAATAATTACGTGCAGTCACACCTTTGAAATGACAACTGCTGACACGTAACGCCATGAATGTTTTACGACAATCGATCTGATGTGACTTGAAGACCTCGCTGGGCAATCCAGGTGAGCGCCGCAGCCATTCTATTTTATGTCTTCTTTTAAGGAAAATGAGGATGTGGTCGTTTGGAATAATAATTCCAAACGACCACATCCTCATTTTCCTCAAAAAGTTAAAGGAACAAATAAAAGATTGTATTATTTGAATCGTCAGTGTTTTTTACTCTACAAAGAGATTTTCGATAAAAACATTCTAGTCTAAAATATTCCAACATATTTTTTTGATATCTAAAGGAGTTCAAAATGGAGAAGATTTAAAGTTCGCCTGCAGGTATGATTTTTAAGTATGTTAACCGTTTTTTCCTTAATTTTAATTTTCGTATTAAACATTCTTTTTTGCGGAAGCAAGTTTACAATCTTTTTCAAGAGTTCATCCATTCCAGATTTTTATTTTGCTTTGGCTGAAAAAAATATTTTACACAATAATTAAAAAAAACCGGCTCCACACCTAACAAAACGTAGGTTAACTAACACGATCGTTGGTTTCGTTTGAAGTAACGGGCGGCTTAGCGAACGCCCTCGATCCTTCATCCGAAGCGTGGCAGTAACATCAAGGATTCGTTGGCGTTCGTTGGCCTTCGTTGGTAAAGTGTGGACCCGGCTTAAAGCAGAACAATATTTTGCGACACGTATATGTAATGTGTTAAATATAATAAACCTACAAGAGCCCACATATCCCGTAAGCTGCTGGAACTGAATCCTTTACATCTCCCTAATTTGATTTATTAGGGACCGTATTGTGGCCATATATCTTTCTGTTACCTAATATTATAATATACGCTAAAGCCTCATTTATGTATTTCATTGAAACAACGGCGTTCAGTTGAATTATTATGAAGCATCAAAATAATAGGCCGGCAATTCATTCTTGTTCTATTAACTGAATATATTATTCTAATAGTGGACGGGTTGTTAGACGATTATTTATAATCACTTATGTATAATGGTTTAATACTTGACAGAACCTCTTAGAAGCTACTTAACATTTATTTATGTTGTTAATGAAAAAACAAATGAAGATGAAGAAAAGAAAAATAAGTTTTTTTTTCAATTTGATGATTTGAAAACCAATTTTGACAAACATAAATAATAATAATCTAAACATGTATGGTTATACCTTGATACATTTTACAACAAACGGCAGCGGTAATGTATATATTTTCATCTTCGTATTTTGACATAATATAATTAATATACATTATAGCTGCCGTGTTTGAAGCGCTTGTAATCATTACAATAGCCTGCTGTACTGCTGTTTATTTGTACATTGAAGTACTTAAGTTCAAAATCGAATAAAATGCACCAAATTCTAGATAATTTTCTTTTGAAAAGCAAAATAGATCCAAAAGCACTAAGAATTTTTATTTTTCCGTGTTCAAAACAGTGGAATGTTCTGGCTTATATAATTAGTGTCAAAAGTGGCGTGAAAACTTGTCTGTGGTGTGCCTCTGTTATACATAATATATCAAATTCACCCGGCTGCGTAACGAGGGAGCTCAAGGGTTGCAACTAGAGAGAATTTAAGTTAAAATTGTATTTATTGGTATAAAACTGCAAAAAATTAAATTATTGCCTTTTAGAAAACGAATCAGTAAAGAAATTGAAATGTAAACAGAAATATTAAAGGAAATGTCCACTTACGTTTAATGCAATAACACTTTAGTGCTATGCAATAAAAGAAGACTATTTTAGTAAAGCTTGCATTTCAAATGACTTTCTAAATCACAACATATTTCTCTAAAAAATACCCTTAACTTAATGATTTCCAAAACCCATGGGGCATTAAGAAGTCTCTATAGTATAATCCTCGGATCAATAACCCATAACCTGACAATTCCTTCAATATCACCTCAACCTCGCAAATACTCTCATTTAGCAAGATCCTTCACTAAATTACAAGCCTTTATTTAAAGTTATTTAACAAAAGTTTCCTTAGCATGATTAGCCCTCACCAACCCTACAGAACCCTTTTCTAAAATGTTAGACAGTTAATATTTTAGGGGATGAAAATTGGAATTTCGATGAAGACGCGCGCGTTATAGTGGTTTTAACGCTCGCTGTCAGTTTCGTGATTTGATTCGCATTTTGTGCTAGACGTTTCAGTTATTTGAATATTTGGTAAAGGTTCGTTTAGTGATTTATGTCTTATGCAAGATGGAACTGTTTGATGTGTATGACAGGCTATGAAATCAAGTTGGATTTCATTTGAAAATCTTCTTTGAAAGACTCTGGATTCGGATTCGAGAAAGCTTTGATATCCCAAGATCAAAGATCAACATTTAGAGAATCTATTAGGATAGATGTTTCTTGACAAAATATCTCCAGCTACTTAAGTCATAATTACGTCTTGCGGGATTATTATGGTGGTTACCAGTGTCACCACTTTCGGTCTCGGGTATATCACAATACGGAGTGGAGATATTTTACCGTGAATTACTACTACAAAACTTTTCTCCTGGTGGTAGAGCTCTTGTAAACGAGCTCAGGGGCGAGCCCGCAAAATAGTAGTGCTTGCATTACTGTGTTTCGGTTTGGTTGTGAGATCATGTCCTGAAATTACTGGCACATGAGGCATAACACCGTAGTCATCAGCTGCAGCGACGCTTCTACAATTTTTTATGTGTATGTTTGATGTTCATGGGCTGTACTCCACTTACCATCAGGTGGATAACACGTTTGATCGCGGCAGGCGCAGAATAAAAAATAATAAAAAAAAATCTTTAAGGATATCCTTATAGGATTGGTCCACGTGGAAAGCGATATAAGTAATAATAAAAACGTAACTAGTTAAAAATAAAATAATTCTACAGTCAATCCACTACATAAAATCCAGTAGTACACAAACTCGACTAAAAGGTAAAGATAGATAAGGTTACATATTTGTCCAAAACTTTCTCTGACTAAACATAGACGCTATTCCATCACCAAACTGGTCCAATAGCCAGCAGAGCATAGCAGCAGATATCTGGCACAACTCTGATAAACTTCACCCCGTACGTGCCGATAAGCCAATATGACTAACTCCACTGCCGTTAGCTTGTGGGCCAAGTGATAAACCTATTTGTTACTTTATGCGAAAAGCATGCTGACTACCTGATGGTAAGTGCAGTCTATAAACTAAAATATCTACATAAAAAAGAAGGTGGATTGTAGAGTAGAGTAGAGTATTCTTTATTGTACACCAAATATACAGTTTGACAATAAATACTACTTAAATAATTTTCAAATGCACAATGGGCAGCCTTATCACTAAGAAGCAATTTCTTACAGCAACCTTTGGATAGATAAGAAGATGGTTTGTGTTGCAGGCAATAAGGCAGTTGATGTATAAAAATAAAAATTTAAAGAAGTCTTATAGCAAATATTTACAAAAACAGATATATTGTAATTGCAATATTTCCACATATCTTACAATCGTTATATACACTATTGATTGTTACCTTGAAATGCTTTCATTTTATGCTTTCTGTGCCATCACTTAATTATAAAGACAAAAACAATATTCAATTTTTCAGGATTTGATGGCTCTCTACAACTTGTTAGCTAGCCTATTTGCTCTAGCACTTAATGTGAACTTAGCTTAATTTCCTTTTATTCTAACGTTGATTTGTATATAAACATATGAAAAGGTAAAAACGGCGCAGAGCGGAACTAGTTTCTCTTCTATAACTAAATTTGTAACTGTTTTTTGGCAGTAGGCTATGCGTCAAATATTACAAGAATTTAATATAGGTGGTCATGATTGTCATGAAGTTAGTACCTTCCTTTGCACCAAAGTACCTAAAGTATGATGTTTTTGCAAAAAATTAATCATCAATACTAAGAAACAGTTGAAATCAATATAGGAGCTCAGTGGTTAAAGTGACTGCCCGGAATGCAGAGGTCGCAGGTGTTTCTAAGTATATTTTGCTTTGCTAAGCATATCTAAATGCTATAAAAATAATTAATAAGTAATGTTTATAATATTTTCCGCTAGTATCTAATTCCCTATACCCCACAATCTCGATTAGCAGCACAACAAATTGAAACTTTAAGGTGTTGCAATAAAGGCATTTATGTGATTTCGCGATACCATGACTCATGTTCCGATAACAATTATGTTCGGACAGCTCTGTTTCTGTTCTGTGATCTAATCTGTCTGCCCCAGAAACGTGAGGGAATCGACTCAAGTTTGAGGCATTTAGTCCAACTGTTTGAGAAGAGGTACTGCGCGCTCGTTTCGTTATGGTCAAATTTTCCCCTCCCACCTCTTCATACCTCATCTCTTATAAGCCCGTAATGACGATTTTGACTGTGCCATTTTTGACGTAGTGTTCAAAGTGGGACAGGATAATTGGTCCATCTTGGAGGTAACGGGTGGTAAATAAAAATTTTCAGGCAACAATACAAAAAAGGAAAATTCGTTTTTTAACCACTTAGTACTTGCTTTGTTTATACATTTTTTATTAATAATAACACAGTTAGTAGGCTCGTTAGGCGTTAACATTTTTAGCTTACTTGGATAAAAAATCGTTTTTTTTAAACATTGATCTGCGAATCAAACCAAACATCCAAAAATATTTGAATATTCACATTTATATACTATATTTTTTTCCCTTTTTTATAAATACAATTCAATTACTCAATAAAGATACAAATACAACACACAATACGAGGAAACCCACTTCAATACAAAAACATACGCACACAAAAATACCTTTTCTTTCTACCAGTTCTGTCCCATTTGTGTTATTAAAAAATAAACAATGCGCCCTGAACTGGTCTAATCCGCCGTGATCCGGTTTCCACACGTCATGGGGTCGGTTCGGCCAAACTTTTTTTTTTCTAGGGAAAAACACCGTTGTTGAGTGAAAAAATATTAGTTAGAATATTTTTCCTGTTGCGGGTGTGAATTTTCTTATGGATATAAATTGGAGAAAATGTCTTTTTAGAAATTAATTGTGCAGTTAATAGCATAAGATAACAACAAAACTTCAACGTCTTGTTTGGGATTTCAGGTCAGGGAATTCTTTTTTTTATATGATGGGATATTTTCCAAGTAGTTTTAGGTCAGGTTAGTTTAGAGTTAAAACTGAATTTGACTACTTTCAATATTATATAGTTCAAAATTAAAATAAAGTTATTTATGTTACAATTTTAATTTATTCATAAAAAAACAACTTAAAACAAAAATAAAAACTACATGACTCACGAGCCATAGAAAACATTACGATGTTTCCAAAACAGAGAAATAGTCACTCATCCACAGTCGGTGTTATGCCTCATGGGTCGTTTCTTACAGGGCCTGATCTCATCACCAATCTGGAACATTGTAGATAATGCAAGTGGTGGATTACCGCCCTCGAGTTCGTTCACAAGAGCTCTACACCCATCAGAATAATTTGGTTTGATTGATTTTGCCTAAAAGGTAAGTATAAGCTTTTGTTGTTAGGTTCTAATTCTTACTTAAAAAATCACAAAACACCTTTGTGTCAATTCATGTTATGTTTATAATACCATTTTATACGTTTATGATTAAAAACGGTTTTTTTACGAAAAAGTATAATTAATTGATGTATATGTTTTTAAATTTAATTATAAGAGTTTTCTCAACAAAAACTATTGAAAAAGCAACAAGAAGCTGTATGTGATGTAATTGGAAAAACTTTATTTCCAATTTCATTCGGCTTCTAGTCTAACGGATTTAGCTGAATATCAGTATTTAACGTGGAACAACTGCCATCAGACCTCCACAAACCAGTACTAGGTATAATGTATAATTGATAGATTTCTTTCATCCTAATATTATAACAAATAATAATATGTAAGCCTCACCCCAAAAATAGGTTTCAATTATATATTATGCAGAAATAATAAGACAATAGTCATAAATTATTTATTAAACTCCTTAATCAATTCCATGCGTATGTATCTGCATTACGCATATGCTACGTGGTTTATCTCTCAATGAATCATGGTTACTGTCCGTCCGTATGTCCGTGAGTACGTCAGAAACTAGATTGTTATTAGTTCCGTTATAATTGTGATGAAAATCAATGAGCACTGCGTAGATCATTTACGTGCTTAGGTGTGCGTATCAATTTCATAATTGTAATAAAAACAGGCTCATAGTAATATATAATTTTCTTTTGTTAGGGCAAACACTGGCGTATTTACATAGAGGTTGCATAACAATATCATAACTTAAGACGCACGAGCATACGGCGCACACTTTAAGAAGTAATGGAATAAGAATCCAATCGAAATAATGATTTTTAGGGAATATTTGGAAAATCAAAGCTCATTTTGTAAAGTTTAAAATTTAATTTCAGTTCTATTGTGAAAACATGTTAATTTGTTATTTAAATTAACTTTACCGCAAAGGTACACATAAAGTTACACAGTAAAACACATAAAAGAGTTTATAAAATAAATAAACTACCTCGTTGATCTAGTAGTCAGCATATGCGGCCTCTCTTGGTCACGGGTTCGATTCGGTCAAGAAAAGTGATATTTGGGATTTGTCCGTTAGGGAATTCTCAATAGCAGCACGGAACTGTGACATCGGACCTAAACATAACAGATGAAATGTGGATGTTGAACACATATACCTTACCCTTCTGGATAATAAGGCGTGATGTTATGTAATTTTCTAAAAGAGATACAAAACATGTTTACAATTCCTAGAAGGCCTTATATTCATATAACAGTTGTTGGCACACAAATAGGTCTGAAATAATAAAATCGTAATTTTAATATGTAACTTTAATATCCTGTCGGCAGCTAACAAGTAAACATTTGATTGGAAGCTAAACAGAGCGATGTATTACGTAACCCCTGCGTAGGAATATTACAGAAGTACAGCAAATACAAATTTAATTTAATATTTTCTACGAAGATGGATGTATTGCGTGATGAAGATATGAAAGAGGATGGGCTGTGGTAGCGAGATAGCTGACAGAACTTTTTTATGACTACACCAAGTAACGTTAGCTACTTGTAAAACAAATTTATAACACAAACAAATTCAAACGACAGCTGTCTTCGATTTCATGTTAGAATTGTATCTCTTTTATAATCAGTCAAGTGACAATTTCTTAAACGGTTATCTTTTATTCAATGATTATGAAACAGAGACTAAATTATACGTAAATCGTACAGATAAAGATGAACAACATATTTTTTGGTTCTCATAAAGTTAATAATAATTAATTTTAAACAGACTTAAGCTTTTTTCTTTCAACTTTCTTATGCGGGCAAGTTAATGAAGGCTATATAAATATTTGATGGAGTAATAGGCCGATCGCAGGCAGTAGTTTACCGATCGTAATTACCACTGCAACGTCACCTCGTTCTACTGGATTCATTGTGCATACTTCATGAGCTACCCTACTGATTGAATGACTAAAGGGTTTATCGATACTAAAATAGACTGATCTATTTATTCTTGTACGCTGTGGTTGTATTAAAGTTACTGCTCCGCTCCCGTGGGTTCTACTGTAATATAATAAAGCCTTCTTAATCGAATGACCTATTCAACACTAGCAGAGTTTTTCAGTCGTTTTTGAGATAAGCGTGCTGAACCTAACGCTCTTCAGCAGCATACTATTATTACTTGTAATATTTTAAAGCAAATCATATGCTTGCTCTATTGTTTTCTTTGCTGTGCTCTATTGTTTTGTTGGTTCGAGTCCTGCCGAATTTTAAATTTTTCAACCTAAATATTGTATAAAAGCATTCTATTAGATTTAGAAAAGAAATGTTGAAAATTCTAACCACTCCACCGCACAGAATTTCTTAGTTCCATTCGACACTGTGTAATATCACGGCACACTGATACAGGCTGGAAATGAAATCGTGACGAAACCGCTTATCGCTGATTCAGCACATGATTCCACGATGATGAGAGATGATTGGTGCAAAAAAAATCACTGGAATTCTCATAACTTTTGCCATGTAAATTTTTCATGAAAATGGAAGAGTAACGTTACCTAAATTTGTTTGAATAATTAGAAATGTATTGGAATAGCAATAACTAACAACAATTCGAACAAAATTAGGTTTTCCAATACAATTTTTTTATTAAAATTCTATGTTTAAATTTTTCTTCACTTTTTAAAATCAATAAAGTCAATCACAGACCTTTGACATGTAAAGCTGGAGCAGATACAATTTCAACAGATTTTTGAAACAGAACCTGGCCGTCGCGTCCTGTGTAAAGTGGAACGGCCATTAATATGCTAGCAAGTAATGGCCGCTAGTTACAACTCTTGCCGTTGTTGGACAACATCCCTTATTTATAACACAACGTGGACTTTGGAATATATAAGCTTGTTTGGAAGCTTATGTTTGAGGGTAGTGAGTGATTTTTAAAGGTGATGGCTGTTACGTATATATTTTTTACTAGCCTACGGGTGTGTCTCACTGCTAGGCAAAGTCTTTTGTTATTTGCTATTTCTAGCCAATTGTTCTGAAATGTATCCAAGTTGTTCCGCCATTTCCATTTTGGCCATCCTCATCGCCATTGCCCGTCACGTAGTACTCAGTTAGTCGTTTTATGTCACAAATTAGTTCGAAATTTTTAAAGCATGGTTAACGATGAATGCCGAAAAAGGAAGATCTATTTGTGATCTAACTACCCAATAATAATAATAATACTAATAATTGTTTATTGACATAACTTTGTTACAATGGTTTTGAATTCCCTGACCCCCCGAACTAGTGTAAACTGTATTTCGGGGATCAGTGTCTTCGCCTTATAATTATGTACATATATATTATTATGTCATATTATATTTATTGTTTACATATAAACATCATGTGTGCGTATGTGCGTGTGAGTAGTGAGTGAGTGTGTGTGTGTGTGTGTCCAATGATTTCAATGTTTAGCTGATTTTCTCATTGTATGTCGTAGTAGTTTGGAAGTACTGGTATTTTTTTTTTGCATGAATAAATGATTGTTATTCTTACTATCGAGCAGCAATAGCCGAGTGGGAGACCGTAGGACTGCGAAGTCAAAGGTCTCGGGTTTAAACCAACGGCACACACCTCTGTCAATGAATCAAAGATATGTGAGTATTTATCATATAAATTGTCACTTACTCGAGGGTGTGTGAAATCTTCAAATCCGCTCTTCACCAGCGTGATAGACTATGGCCTAACCCTTCTCATCATGAAAAGATGGCCTATGGCATTAAGTCCGCCTTGTATACAAATTCTGTATATGAAGTTTAAATAAATAAATAAATAAAAGATGTCCGAGCCCAGCAGTGGGATATGTATTAGATACAGTGCTGCTATTATTTATATTATTCTTTTTATAAAAATCAAATAGAACTTCATTTAAATTAAACAAAATTCGACATCATTATAATTATGTAGCAAACCGCCTTTCAGTATATCTGATGCTAGCCACTGTTCATAAACTTAAAAGTTTGTTCCAACCAAAAAGCTCACGTTATTCACATATTTTTTTAACGCTAGGTATCATGTTTTAATTAAAACACGTGGAAACGAAAACATTTTTCGCAAAACCTACAACTATATTACTATTTTTAGCTCTATTGTCTATTTGAAAAGCCGAAAAGAATTGCTTCACCATTTTATTTAATTAAAGAGTAATGGAAAAGCCTGCCTCCAAAATAAGCGCAACCGCGGCAACAAACTAGTATGTAACAAAGTAACAATCACTAGTGGATCCATCAACGGTAGCCATATTTAATTACGAAAGTAAACCAAACCATCACGCCGTTAAATTCTAAGCGGTGAGGTAGATGCATCAAACTCATTTAAGGTTAAATGCTGAGATGCGGTTTGAGAGCGATTTGATCTCAAAATAATTGAACTAATTTAATACTGACCGAACGTCAACTAATTCATTCTATCATCGATCCTAATTACAATGAATAATTATGTCCCTTTTGGATAATTATAAGTAGGTATATCAAATGCTACCAGCTCAAAAAGCCAAAATACCTTTATGACGATTTTACGATTACAAAGACGGACCAAACCCTAGCTTACGTGAGAATGGAATCATGAAAACCTATGCTGCCAACTCCAACCGACTTTATTGAACTAGCCGAGCATCTACCAAGTCTCTTAACCGCATTGAGACACAAGTTGAGAACCTGGTCAAGTAGGGAATCACACCAACACATAATATCAATTGTGAGTGTGGGTTCCCTACACAAAATATGGTCCACCTGCTATCATGCTCGTTGTCTCCTGCCTGTACAGGTTAAAATCTTATGCAGTAAACTAAAAAAGGAGCGGATGTTGCAGCTTCTATGGCAAAACCTGCATAAAAAGAACAATTAAATTGAGAACTGCCTCCTTTTTTTTGAAGTCGGTTACAAGCCATTGAGACAAAGGAAGAAGATTCTAAATTACCTGTTTTTAAACCGATACTATGTAGAAACTTGCAAATATAATAAATATCTAGAACGCTTTTTATTTTCAAAAAAATGTTATTTTAATTAACATACCTGGACTCTACTTAATGAAAAACTCCACTATTCTATTACTATTTTATTTTTTTCGTTATACTCTCCGCTCATCACCAAGCCCTCTGTCCTCGATAGTCATGAGATAGCGACTTGCAGACAGACAGTTTAATCGGGCCCTTACTTAATACTATCTCTGGATCTAAATGAATGCAGTATTGCTCGAGTTGCTATGAGAAAGGGGCGGTTGTACATATGGCTACGCATCAAGTTATACATCTCCAGTATAAGCTGGTCTTGCAATGCACGGAAAGCTTATAAAACGAGAGGCCATCTTATACTGGCAGTGTATTACTTGATGAGTTGCCGTGTGTACACTTTTTGGAAAGGGCTCAACTTTAAAAGGTAAAATTACCACAATCATTGTTTCAAAAAGTTGATTGGATAAGTTTTGAGTTAACATAAAAATAACGAAATCAGAATAAAGAATATAATTATGGTACTTCTTCTTCGCCGTGTCAATGGCTGAGTCAAATTTTATTTTGACTTGCCATCGTGGTGTAAGGATTAGCCAATTCGCTTTTGAGAACTCGCGAATTGCCCAGGGTGCGCCGGACGTAGGGAATCGTTGTGTACGTCACCCGGGGAGGCTCCTTTCATGCACCATCACCATCATACTGCAAAACAGGTTTTAATACAAATAAAATTGAAGTGTCTGTTTTTAATGTCGAAAAAATAATGTTTGACTAAACGGGTATAGTTATTTGCACATGGCACTATGCCTATGGAAAATGACAAAAGAAAAATATAAAAAACTGTTTTGAAAACCTATGATACTGAGCAGCAAAGGCCAAAATTTTACCTCAGACATATTTTATTTACCTTTAATGTACCTAAATCATTACTTTAAATCTCGTATCAAAACATGACGTATGTACGCTGACATTACAATCAGTGAAATATCAAAATTAATTAATTTAAACATTGAGTTACAATTACGTTCAGAAATCAAATTGTAATATCAATCATTTTGTGACTGAGCTCTGAACTATATCTATAATAATATTATTAAGAGGATATTATTTTTGTTCGTATGTTTGTACCCAATAGGCTCTGTAACCAAATTTAGGCCCCATACTTTTTGTCACTGTCCGTGGTGTCTACACTCTTTTGATATAGACACTTTGTCTATATTTGGCATTACTCAGTCTCCCGCTTTGCTTTGGAGGGAAGTAAAGATACATACTTTCCAACTCCAACTATATACTTCTGATTAAATTAGTTGCGAGTTGCAAGACAATTTTAGCTCTCCCTGGGATTGCCCGTGTGTCATGCACGGTGCCTTTCAGTTGGTTGCCGCTGTAGATCCTGGCGTCACAGGAGTCACAGTGGTGGGCGTGTGGGTGGGATTATAAAAAAAAAAGAAAAAAAAAGGCTCTGTAACCAATAGACGTATCTTTATAACAATTGATTTGGAGATAGTTTTAGACCCAAGGAAGAATAGACCATAGTCTACTTTTTATCGACTTACTATACTACCTCCTCAATGGTCCAGTGATTAGCGTAAGCGCCTCTCACTGCGAGGTCACGGGTTCGATTCCCGGGTAGATAGGAATTCAAGTGTTATTTGAGAACTTTCTATCAGAAAATACACAACAGCAGCACAAAGTTGGCATTTTGCCCGTTGGATGGCGATAGGCTCACCCCCTATCCTATGATACCTAAACATAACAGCTGAAGTGTGGGTGTTGTATACCTAAGCCACACGCTTTTGGGTTATATAGGGGTAATGTTATGTTATGTTAAAAAAATATAAGTATAAACCACCGTTTCAAAGTGATTTAGAATCATTTTATTATCCGCTACAGTCAGAGTGTTTCTCTGTAGTAATAGTAAAATGAATTTAGTTATTAATTTGGTTAAAGATTCAGTTGAAATGGAAATGTAAGCATGATGTTAAGCTATGTCCTATATCGATACATTCAGTTGTATTCCGTAAGTTTAAATGAGAATCCACGCAGATAGTAAACCTCATGGGATAGTACGCAATTAAACGAACTTTAACTATCCCATAAACGAGTGAAGGGTTAACAAATTAAATTATTGTTGAATTATATAGCTTCCTTTTATTGTAGCGGCGGGTTCAGACGGATGTAGTGTAATTCAATTAATTTGTATTAATTTACGGTTAATGGCGTTTGTAACTATTACTTGTGAGGACTGAGTTGTTAATCAAGTTAGCTTTGCGGTTTGAAATTGGAATTATATTTTAATTATTAGATGTAATATGGTTGAAATGGCTTCATAGTGAATTTGATGACAAGAAATTTAAAAAAAAAATGTCGTATGTAGTATGTTTTTATAATTATTATTATATAAGCTTTGAGACTAATTATATTTTTTTTCTTACCAAATATTAGATATCACGGCAATATAAATGGTGAATAACCATTTATATATTTGTTGTAGTGAGTTATTTCGATATTTCAGAGATTTTGCAATCTCTTTGTTTCACGATAAAACTGGAACGCACAGTAACAGTTTGTTACTGTTTTTATAGTCGTAACTGGGACTTCAATCAAAGATTTTGTTCAATAGAACTTATTTGATTGTGGAACTATATGCCGAATTAGATTTTTTACATTTGGTATACTAATATAGCTCGTGATTACAAGCTTATTTAGGTTTGAAACACCAATATTATTTCAGACTCTATTTGCGTTAAAAGGTCTAAAATGAAAGTTGATATTAATGTTTTACTATCCAAGAGTTACGTAAAATTGAGTCACTTCTCTGATTAATAACCTCCCAGAATTGTACATTTAGCTTCAATTTCAACACAACAATGACACAACTAACAATATACTGGTACGAACAGTTAAACTAGTAAACAAAATAATGGTTCTGATTCTGTTAAACCGCAACTAAAGTTAGTTAAAATTCATACATCTCTCTCTCTTTAACCTCATTAGAAAGGGACAGATCGCAATTTATAGTTTGACAGGACTAAAACTCAATCAAATGTGTAATTTACACGTTCCTTTACTGGTCACGATTTACTTCTTCTTTAGAATAGTAAAAATTTAAAAAATTGTGAGTTCTAGTCCCGTAAAAGCAGTTTTGTGATCTATCCCTTCTTATGACGTTAAAGAGAAAAAGGCACGTATCATAAACTTTAATTTAATTCCGCATACAGAATCAGCACCAACGTCTCTAGTTTCTTCTCCCGTCTGGTGAAGGCTTTACGTTTACGGTAAGCGAGTTCTATTTGAGGTAACAAGTTTATTAGTGGCAGTTTATGAGACAAATTGTTGAATTTACTAAACTAATCTCGGAATGTCTAATCGTGTTTTGTACGGACAGTAATTTTCGGTATTATGGGCTCGGGTTACTGTTGAATTGAGGTGTTATTTTGATGTTATGTACTGTGCTTTTGTTTCTTGGTTAATGGGAATATACTAGTTTTATTTATTTATTTAACTTTTTGCACATAAGATGGTACACAGGCGGACTTAATGCCTGGTGGCATTCTCTAACAGTCAACCTAGGCCACCTACGGTGGTGCAGAGAAACAAAGGCAGGTGCGTTTCGATAGAGTAGTGAATCAGAATACCTATTTTTTTGTATATATACGTAGCTTTTTTTAAAGTTCTACCATAACGTTCAGGTTGAGTTGTTTTTAAAGTATAAAATTCAAATACTTTATTGCTTTATTCGTTAGACTTATGGCCTGTTGGATTGTTCTTAACTAGCCAAAAAATATAATTAAAAGCACTGTGACATATGGCTGAGATGAAGTCCATTTCGGGAAAAAGTATCTGACTTATTATTTTTATATATATTATTCTTTAATTGTTACCCTGTACACCGCTGTATTAAGTAAGTTTTATTTTTATTTTAACATAAATGTATCTTGATTGCTGATCGCACAAAGTTGACAAATGCTACACGGCCTCCCCACACAAAACCCACATTCCCATTACTTACAACCGAAAATACGTGAAAATGAAGTAAATACGGCCATAAATTAAATGCGAACGGCTTCATTTTGGTTAAATATATAAATAAGTAAGCAACTTAAGTAGAAATTGCCTAGGAAATCCATTTTCACATCAATTCAGTCACGAATGACAGTTTGACCCCGAAATTAGCAGTTAAACTTTTTAATGTATTTGCTTACTATTGCCACTACTGAAACTTTGAACTTTATTGTAATTTTAACCTTTATGTTTTCGGTATTTTCTTCTTCTTCGTCGTGTCTATGGCTGAGTCAAGTTTTAATTTGACTTGCCATCGTGGTGAAAGGATTAGCCATTTCGCTTTGGAGAACTCGCGAATTGCCCAGGGTGCGCCGGACGCAGGGAATCGTAGTGTACGTTACTACATATTATCTATTATTATTATCGTTGAAATTAATTTATTTCCCTATAGTAATATTTTGGACAACAATAATTTTAGTACATACAACTAAATTTACAAATAAGGATTCTATATGATACATGATGGTTCACACAAATATGTGTTATGTAAAACAGAATTTCATCTTTTTATAGCTGTTCGATGTGAAATGTAATTTCAATTAGCCACTAACCTAACTCTATCTCTTTTAAGCAAGAGTAAATTATGTATGCATGTTCTATCGTAGCACAGAGTACATCTCTTCATCTCTTGCCATCATCAGTAAGAACGTGGTGAAAAGTGTATCTATCTATCATAAAAAAACTGGTAGTAGTCAGCAACGAAAGTAGCTACACACTTGCTTACTAATCACATTTTACATTAAAAACATCCCTTATATAAAATAATGCACTAATTATGTGTGTTCACGGAAATCCGTTCCATCGAAGTTTAAAATCAATGTTAGATAACTAATAGTCCTAAGATGATAGTTTACGCAGTCACCCAGGTGTAGCGTGCCACAGCCCCATATCTGTCGCCTGTCGCTGACGAATAACACTAAAACTTACGATAATACATGTTTACAGTCTGAAACAAAACATTAGAGAACTTGCTGAGGTGACATAACTACTGTATAATAGTTTTTAGGGGTTACCCACTGTTACCCGCTGTACGCGTCAATCAAATTGTGGTGGAGTAATGTGGTGGTGATGAAATGTGTACTTTATACCCACATAATTATTTATTTTATTATGCTTTTCATTGTTTTAATAGGATACTTACTGATGTGTATGATGAGATTTACTGCGCATCGTAGAGATGTACAACACCCAAATTTCACTTGTTATGTTTAGGTTCCTAGATTAGAGGTGCGCCTATCGCCATCCACTAGGTATAATTCCAACTCCTGAATTTTCTGAACCCAAGACCTCGCAGTGAGAGGCGCATACGTTAACACTGAACGATCAAGGCACTTAACATTAAAAAAAATATTTTTCTTACCCTATCAGGTTAGATAGGTTTGTTTGTCATCTGAAATCAATACAAATCAGTTAGTCAATACATAACGTTGAGTCCAAATGGATTATTTACTTGAACCAGTTATATCTATTGAACGAATTATGAGTATTGTAACAATTGGGCAATAGATGGGGCCGACAGTCGCTGCAATAGCTTTTCATCTTGTCGCTAGATTGGTTCATTCTGCTATTTATTGGAGCGCTGGAGCGGTTCATGGCTGGCCAAGATGTAGTGGTGAACTACTGATAAACTGAAAATTAGTCTTTTAGGAAATTGAAGTTATTTATTTATTTATTTTATTTATGTTAAATAACACAAAAGGTTACAAAAAAATAAACATACAACAGTAAGAGTATACAAAAGATGAGCTTAAATCAGTGCTTGAGTTCTCTTCCATCAAACCTAGAGCAATAGAGGAGACGATAATGCCATAGTGGGCAAGATAAGTTAGTATAAGGTTTGATGGAATAATCCGATCTTCTTCTTCGTCGTGTCGATGGCTGAGTCAAATTTTATTTTGTCTTGCCAACGTGGTGAAAGGATTAGCCAATTCGTTTTGGAGAACTTGCGAATTGCCCAGGGTGCGCCGGACGTAGGTAATCGTTGTGTACGTCACTCGGGGAGGCTCCTTTTATGCACCCCAATATCCGAATAATCCTATGTTTTTGATTCAGTCAAACCTCGTCTATACGAACCAACCCCCTTGGCACGGTGCACCATTCATGACATTTCGATTCGACTATGACGTAATTATCTACATAGAAACGTTTATTTATTTTGCTTTTCGACATTTCTATGTTGATAACTATGTTATAGTCGAATCGAAATCTTAAGACTGGCAAGCTGCGTCAATCGTTATTCTGGTCGGTGCCCACGAGTTAAAAAATATTTACAACGCCATCTATTGATTTTTTGAGTAAACTCAATCGTAACTAAAAACCCCTAAATTCAACCTCTTCACATATAATTCCGATAAACCCCGGTAAAGAAATTCGTTTAACTTTATTCAAGTTTAACTATACGAAATTTTGTGCCGCTCACTTCAAAAATGACGGACACGAATCCACACGGTTGTGTTCATCCCTCATTTTACCCTATTCGGAGATCAATTGCCATAAATCCCTTTTTAGTGCGCCCTTACGCAATGAAAATGAAAATGAAAATGAAAAAATGTTTATTTCTCACCAATTTCACAACATCAGTAGTAGCATAATGTATAATACAAATAATTTACTAATAGGTAAATTATACAATATTATGTGTGGCAGTACATAGTTAGTTTGGTGGTAAAATTTATCTAATAAATGGTGACTCTATCTTCTGAACTAGGTTGTAGCCTGTATCGCAGAAGATAGCGTTCGACGCTCAAAAAATTAACTTAGGACGTATTGCGTACTACTCTGCCTTGAGTTTATGTGTGTGTGTGTGTGTGTGTTCGTGTGTGTTCGTGTGTGTTCGTGTGTGTGTGTGTTTGTGTGTGTGTGGGTGTGTGTGTGTGTGTGTGTGTGTGTGTGAGTGATAGTGTGTGTGTGAGTGGCAGTAGATATGAGTGTTTGTATTTGCGTTGTATGCGTGTATGTGTGTGCTTAGTATTTATTTCCTGAGTAATTATGTTAACAAATTCTCAGTTTCGTTGTAGTTTAATTTTAATAACCATCTTTTAACCATCAGCTTAGTTTCATGTTTACTAGTATGTGCTATATTTAATTGTTTGTTAATTTTGTTGTACAACACTGTACTTATTACATAGTACTGTCTCCTCGCGAATGTCGTGTTGTGTACAATGTTGTGACAGACTGGTTTTGTTTTACGTTTTGTGTCATCTGGCGGATGAACTGTTTTGTGTTTCCTAAGTACAGTTTCGAGCATAAAAATCTGGCGTACTCTGAGTACTTGGCAGTCCAAGTATAGTTGATTAGTTGGGTATTTAAACTGTTTTCTGGTTATAACTTTAAGAATAGCCCTTTGAGTTCGCTCTAGTGGGAGTATTAGAGATTTAGCAGCACCACCCCATACTGTGATGCAGTACTGAGTCACAGATTGACATATTGTAAGGTAGATTTTAATCAGAAGTTCGAGTGATGCAGCTTCTCTTAGTTTTTTTAAATATATGTATATTTAAAAAACTAAGAGAAGCTATTTTATTAAATATATTATATTATGCAATGTAAGGAACCTTCATGCAAAATTTCAAGTTTTTAGCTCTAGCGGTTTAGGCTCTACATTAATAAATCAGTCGTCAGTCGGGCGAACAATTATATAAGTATAGAAGATATACGCAAAGAATCCATAAAAATGCAGCCTTCATTTAAAATACAATATTTAATACAGAAATGAAAGCTTAATCCCTTTCGATGCCCATTAATTCAAACCAAAGTATCTTTTATCTTTTAAAACATGTTTAAGCTCAACATTTACATATTGAAATAACATTGCCTGTTTATTTTTCAGCGAGCGTTTCAGTGATTTTAAAACTTCACTATGTATGTTTTTAGTAGAAGCAAATATGCAAATAATTAATATTTTGTGTTATTTAAGCAGTTCGTTTCATAGTTAGTTTTATATTTATTATTTTTATTCATTTTTTTTGTATTTTGATTTGTAGGCAGCATAATGGTAAATTGTGGCAATTGAACAATGAAGACGGACAATGATAATAATTAGTAATTGCCACTTGATTATCAATTCATGTAAGTTACTAATAATCGGATATTATATGTATGTAAGCAGCGATAGCCGAGTGTGAGACAGTAGGACTGCGAAGTTAAAGGTCTCGGGTTCGAACCCACGGCACACACCTCTCGGCTTTTCGAAGATATGTGTGTGTATTTATCATATAAATTATCGCTCGCTAACGGTGAAGGAAAACATCGTTAGGAAACCTACATGCCTGAGAGTGCCTAATAAGTGCTCGAGGGTGTGTGAAGTTTACCAATCCACACTTAGCCAGCGTGGTGGACTATGGCCTAACCCTTCTCATCATGAGAAGAGGCCCGAGCCCAGCAGTGGGTCATGGATTAGATACAGGGCTGCTATTAAATATTAAAATAAGTATGTATATATATATATACATATACGCTTAATGTGATAAATAAAAAAAACATGATTTGCTACATGTGATTATAATATTGAAATTATCACTTTTATCGCGAGTTTATTTTGTCAATCAAGTCTTTGGCAAACAATTCGTTGGTAGTCACAATCAAATCTAACCTTACCTACTTAAGGGGCCAAAATTTAAAAACCTCTATCCCTCCTCTATTGCTCGGTTGATCAGAAAGACACTTATCTTACGTGAAACCTGAAACTTGATATTTTTGATACTTGAGATATATTACATTTATTGGTAAGGTGGTTATATGTTTTATTATCACCGATAAAGGCACTATAGATGTGATTAATTTGTTTCTTTTGGTAATTATTAATAATTTAAACTTTATTACATTCATCGTAATATTATTATATAAACTAGTCGATGTAACTGAAGCGAATAATTTTATTGCATCCGCAGTCTTTCGTTGGTATTCGTTGGCAAGGTTTGGACGCGGCATTAATGAAGGTAGTCTAACAATGGTAGTTAAAATGTGTAGTTGGTCTTAAAACGATCGGCTTGAACGATAGTTGGATTTGTGCCCGACAGATGGCGATAAGCTCATCCCCTTTCTCATGTGTCCCAGACATAACAGGTTAAACGGTGTGATGTTGTCATCAATTGTACGACACTAACACGTCGCACTGAGGAATATTTTTTTAAGGAATTGCCCGCCTTTCCGATTCACTATATTATATAACATTGGGTATGACAAATTTACCAATATTGAATAAGCACTTGAAGCGAGCATCTGTATATACCTAGTATAAATATGGCTGGGGTATATATAAGTCCTTATTGATAACTGTTTTTGATGAACTCGCCTATTCAGTTCAAAGCAACTTTAGCAATATAAACCAGCCATATTATCGGTTTTCATTAGAAATCCCGCCCCATACATGTTTTCTTACAAAACCAACCTTAAATAAAGTTCATAAAAGCGAATAATAACTCATCGCTAGTCGCTTATAATCCACCGAAAAGCACTAAGCCACTAATCTGACTTTACGTGCAAAATAAGCTGTGCTCAGCGCTCACAAAAAACTCCACAAAGCGAATATTAAATATTGTTCACGATCGATTTAATGCACTCTTTCATTTTACCCATATCCGGCCGTGGATCCGGATAAAAATTGTTATCCGTGTACAAAACAATATTTTTTTTGTTTTGTGTGCACGATGTACAAAGTATTGATTAACGCCCGGCTCTCAACGGACCCGGGTATAAAAAATAAAAAATCAACCGGACTGCATCGCCTCCGGTTATGCACTCGCGACCGTTCAAACATAGTACGAACATAATGTATACGAGACGCGTCCAGTTAAATTTGGCCTCCCACACCTCTCTTGGCAGCTTTTCACGAGGGTGAAAATGGAGTTGGTAGTTGCATTACTCGGGATTTTACAAAATTGGTACCTTTACATGGCCACGAGGCATGGTAAATGGATTTTTTATTTCCATTCAGCGAATCATATGTGAGTAATATTTTTTTATTTGCTAGGTCAACGGAACAAAGAGTAAGTATATTTTGTAACAATTGTTTTGAATTGTCATTTTATATTAATTGGAATTCGAAGCGGAACTGTTTTATTGGCTGTATTTAAAAATTTTGTATGGCTTTTTTCACAATGGAATATTATAATAGTACGAGTACATTGTTGTAAGTAATAACTGCTTGGATATAACCAATATGTAAGTAAATAGTAAGAAGGAGTAAGAAGTTGGGGAAAAACACTTGGGGCGTATACCCAGGAGGTGCAGGTTCGAGTCCTGCTGGATTCTTAATTTTTCAACTTGAATGTTATATAAAATACAAAAAGGCATAGCAAATCTAAAATTTGCTTTAAAATATTACGAGTAAGGAGTTGTTCATATTTTTGCTGTACCTTAATGGCTTAATATAGAGCAAGCTGGTGTACCCTATAAATCTCCAAGTGTAATTGAAATATTTCAGAGTCTAGCTACCGTAAACCAGAACAATATAGATTAAGTATCTAAATAATTTCTAACACCTTTAAAATTGCTATCCTAATCAAGCGACAGAACTCAACACAAAATTAAACTCACCAAATTGTCAATATAAAAGTATTTCCAACTCAATCACGATAAAATATTGTTTTTTGAACACAATCTATTTTTAACTGGATTGCCAGACTCAGTATTAACCAACTTTCGGATGACGCGACCAAATTTGATTCGTCCGCCTCTCGGGATTGACGCAATTTTTGCTATGAAATGAAGCCTATGGATCTCATTTAGGAAACAGCATTTTTTTTGTTCGTTGGTCTTGTGGTTAACGTTTGCAATTCTCACCGTCATGTCTTAGGTTCGTTGCCCGGGTCCGGCAAAGTGTTGTTTGTGAACTTTCCGTCAAGAAATTCTTAATAGCACCACGAAGTTAGAATTGTGCCCGGTGGATAGTGATAGGCTCACTCCCTATCCGATATGTTATCACCTAAACATAACAGGTGAAATGTGGGTGTTGTACACCTCTGCCACACCCTTCCGGGTAATAAAGAGATCTAGAAACATTTTATTATACGCAACAGTCTGAGTATCTGTAGTAAGAGTAAAATGAATTTAATATTTAAGTTGTTTAAAGATTCTGTTGAAATAGAAAAGTTTTCAGATGCACACTGATAAGGGACTACCCTTTGAAAACTGTTTTATCTGATGAAGATATGAAACTCTGAAAAGAACTGTAAAATTCTTAAGAAACTGGCATGACGATCAGTAAAATGTAAATGTAGCCTTGAACTTACAATCATTTGTGAATTTTATTATTTATGTTCATGGGCTGTATTTTTCCACGAACTCCTGTGTCGGGATCGTTAACTTCATACAAAAGAAAAACAAAATGAAAATTTTTGTTCAATTCTGTAAAAGACTTTTGATAAGTTAAAATTACTTTGTGTAAATAATAAAACCTCTACCCCCTCCAAATATACTAACCACAATAAAAAGCAATGTAATTATTCCAGCGAACCATTATCTACAACTTATAAAGTAAAACCATCTTTACAGCGGCCATCAACTGCCATCCTTATTTCTACTTCTAAACATCAACCCTTAGCATAGTACAGTCGCCCTCATTAAGGTTGTCGCGTGATTTTAATATATAAACCGTTGGTGGTGGGATCGCAATTAAGCGGAATGGCTTCCGCGGCGTAGGCTCAATTTACATATTTTTATTGTGGTCGGAAAGCGCTCTGTCCTCACGGAATGTCTACAAAACGACTCGACTAAATGTTTTTGTGTGTATAGACGATGGAAGTGTTTTGAATTTTTCGCAGCCTTCCCACAGATTGCTTTCGTTGGTTTATTTAATAAGCTTGCTTTTAAAGATGGTAATCTGAGGTTTTATTTTAAAGGCCACAATAGGAAAGGATTGTTAGTGTTCAAAGTCGTCACGGGAAATCGGGAAAGGATGATTATAATAACTTTTAAACTTTCGCGTTGCATATTTACTGATATGATCTGAACGTTTTAGTGTTTTTTTGTCCTTGACCTTGTCGAAACGTCAAGCACCAAAAGGCAAAAATTTATCGCGTTAATTTCCGTTCAAATCATATCAGTAAGGATGATTCTGTTAGCAAAGTTATTGAGGGTTTAAACATGTTAACATTTAAATGTCGTGAGCTTTAACAATCTTATATTAGAAAATCAAAACAATAGCATTTGCACTACTATGTAGAGTCCATGCTTTACAATCATGACGTCCGTTTTCGCTATAGTACATAAATTAATATTGGTAGTCGTGACTATGATGTAATATGTATTTACACATTTGGGTTGCTACTGGTAGATTGAAAGGTTTCTTGCGTTAATATATGATGAGTTGTTTTATTGACTTAGTGGTCGGTTAATTAATATGAATTACGGACCAGTTCTTTGCACATACACAAAGAAGTTTTTCGATAAACATTATGCCAAAGCGCACAAGCTAAAAACTAACACACATTTGGTATTTGTAGACGAGCAAAGCAAGTGACGTCATCTAGTTAAATAAACATTGGCGTTACATGCAAAGGAGTCAATAAATAAGAAATGTATTTGTTTTATTCGAGCAAACGGTGTAGCTCGATTTTCCAATTAGTCAGCAAGTCTCGAGTACCGACGGCTACCGATCAATCTATACATTTCCAGTATAATATGGCCTCGCATTACACAAAAAACTTGTATAAAGCGAGACCATTTTATATTGGACATGTAAAGGTTGATCGGTAGCCGTTTGTAGTGTACTCACAATACTTAATTAGTATTTATATTCCAAGATATTCGCTGAGTGTAAACTTGACTTGACTTTTTAAAGGAAAAGGTAATTTTTGTTTTTTTATGGGCATCAAATAAGTAGACGTTTGAGAAAAGCTTTAAGATTCAGTTAATTAAATACTACAGCGCTAAACAAGTCTGATCAGATATCTTTTGAAATAAAAAAATACGTTGGAGTACATAATTATATTACGAGTATTTTGTGTTTTGTATGTTACGCCACCAAAGTGGAAATCAAGAAGTGTGTCGAAAAAGATTTATTATAAAATGTTATCGTTTTCTAATTAGTATACTTGTTTGCCACCAAAAATTATAGCGTTATTAAAATTTCAACAACAGAAAGGTTTAGCTCAATTTTATAATGCTGCAATATTATAAAATAAAAATGGTTGAGATTAATAATAGAAATTACGACAGTTGCAGTAAATAATCAAAAAAGCTATAGCTAGCTAAAGAAGGTTGGTAAACAAAATATTTCAAAAATAATTATGCAAAAAGAAAGCCGACTTCATTTACAAAAAATGCACTTTAAAGTAAAAAATACTTAAGTCATATTTAACGTTTCGTCTGATTTGTGGATAACTTGAAAGATTTCAGCAAAAGGCCTTAAGGCCTTTAAAAAATATCTACAAAATCCTAACAGTTGAGGAGTTGCAGCATCAGCTCAGCCACATGAAATGCTGACTGCTAGATGCAAATATCTGAGTAGCTTTACGTAGGTAGATAATATATATAAAACATAATCAGACAAAAGGATTTCTCAAATCGGTCCAGGCGTCTTTGAATAATCGGCGAATAAAAAAAAGAAAAACAAAATGAAAACCTCCTTTTTTGAAGTCGGTTATCAAAACAACGCAGTCATAGAGCTCACATGACAAGCTTTTCCATTACCCACATAAAAAGAGAAAAAAGAACTACGAAAGCAGCACTTGAGCTCAAAGGCCGCAATCTACCCTCTCGCTCTGTTGTTCATACTTGAAACTTTTACATACTTGATCGTATAACTAGCTGTAAAGACTACGGAGTCCCCTCTACGTTAAGTATTTAAAAATTAAAAACAAAGGGATTTTTACCATGAACCGACTCTTGAGATGAGTTGAGTCTAAACTTGTTCGCTAGAGTAGAGCTTTATGAGATACAGACGACAAAGATATAACAATATCATCCGAAGATAAAATAATTGTAGCCCTAAAAAAAAAATGTGTTGGAGAGAGTGATGAGAGGGTTAGATCAATTGTGAGTACGTAGAATTCACACTCCTTCGATCACATTGTATATGCCTTCATGCATTCTTAGCTGAGCTTACAGTTGGTCTGAAGATATTATACTCAAAGAAATAAGTCGATCGGAGGCGTTATTTTTAGGCGTCCCCCGCTGCGAAATGAGAAAGAGCGCCGCTCTTGCACGTCATATTTAACTATCTGATACACATATATAAACATAACTCCTATCATTTGGCACTTGCGTGGCAAATCTACCCCACCAACCACGTGCGTTCTGGCAGACTTTTCTTCATAAATATTTGCGTTTATTTCGTGTCCATATTGGTTTTATAGTCTGAGATACTATACAATCATGTTGTTGGATAAAAAACTATTGTCTATAATGGTTTTATGTAAAAAGAAAACGATTATTGATAAATTTATATTCACCGCGTGTCACCACATTAAACCATTGGGCAGGATATATCTTATGATACAAATATAATATGTCTCAAGATAAATACATATATGATAGTGTCTTCATCGTCTGCGTCTCGATTCATACTTGTTGAAGTCGAGTCAGCTTGAGTAAACTCGAGTAATAATGTCGAGTGATGTTTATAGTAACTGTAGTCATGGACGAACGCGCTACTTTTTTAATTAGGGTACTTACTTTACGTCGTTGTGTTTTATGGGAGTTATTTTGTTTGTTTTCATTACGTGACTTTGTTGAAATTTTTGAGGTACTATAAAATTATATGTTTTAGTATTATTCTAAAAAACGAAGCCTAACTTTGGCCTAAAATGCATCTATGATACTTTGCATGCATACTTTTTTTGTAATTTAAGCTTAATTGTTAAATTACAGACTATTTGGTCAGGATACAATGCGGGAAAAGCTGCGAGTTACAACTGGACAATGGTGGATCATAATTGCATGCATTCAGGTAAAAGTTCAACTCGAAATATTAAAAATTATGTGATTTTTACAGGTTCTACTCAAAATATTTTGATTTCAAACAACCTAAAACCTTTTTGCTACAAACTTTTTAAATACGGCAATCTAGTGGTTTAACACAACATAAACATGAATAATAATTAGACAGAATAGGAAAAAAATATCTGTATAAGGCATCGTATATTGCTGGAACTACTGTGTAGGCGGATCACTTTGAAAATCATTAGTCATTCCAAAGTTTTTTCTATGTCAATATGACATACGTATTTGGACATACAACATAAAATAGTAGTAGTAAAATATTTTTAGTTTTATTAATTAACTAGCTGTTACCCGCGACTTCGTCCGCGTGGATGTCGTTTTATGAACAAAAAATGCTAAAGGTAACAATGTCAATATAACAATAGTAGGTACAACTCATGCACTTAAGGTGGGGTTATGCAGACTCCGCCGATTGTGAATGCGGTGTCAGTCCCCAAACGATGGGTCACCTTCTTACATGCCCCATAAGTCCCACCACCTGTACCATAGATGACCTGTGGAGCGCCACCGATAATGCCGTTCTTGTAGCAAAGTTTTGGTCAAACAAAATTTAAATATTGAGCTTTTCCATGTGTTTTCCATTGACAGGCAAAGAAGAAGAAGAACCTATCTATTACCAAACCGACCAAAACAAATATACGACAAAAACTCAAGGAAAATAATATTCAAACAAATCAAAACAGACAAATAGGAACAACTCATGTAGGTACCTACTTCGAAACTACTTCAAATTTCGACATAATAGAAATTGCGACACGTGCGTTCGAGCCAGCCCGTAGAGTTTAGCGTAATGTTAAATATCAAAATTCACCCAGTTGTTTTTAAACTTAGCGCTTTCAAACAAACAAACTTTCTCCCGCAATTTCATCTGTGTGGTAGATAGATAAGATAGATAGATAAAAACTTTATTTGTGCATAAGACATAGGAAATACATTTTGTACGAAAGTTTCAATTACAATATATGCACAAAGGGCGGCCTTATCGCTTAACGCGATTTCTTCCAGGCAACCTTTGGATGGACATTAGTGTAAAAGATTTACAGAAGGTACATCAATAAAAAAACTCAATAACAGAAAATAAAATTCCTACCTACCTAAATAAACCTATTTCTGATAATAACTAATCTAAACTCAATAAATAAGCAAAATCCCTATAAACTAATATCTATACGAATGTCTTATCCTACCTAACAGTATTATAAAATAACCTACGGTCACTACGTACAATATCAAATATACTACCTATACCAATACTTTAAAATTAAAATCTATACAGTACGACTTATATAAAAATAAACCTTTCGGTTTATCTTTATAAGTCGAACCGCAAATATAAGTTTGTCATAGGTCATTTATAACCTACGACAAACTTAATTTTGCGGTTCGGGAGCAAACCGCAAAGTTAAGTTTGTATTTTATTGTATATTATTACCTACTACGACCTATTAGATTAAAAATACCCTATTAGGGAAAAAAGGAAATAAAAGCAAATCGGATTTTTTTAAAGTAAAGGAAACTATCTAACCTACTTATAACTATAAACTAAAAGATATATCAAGTATGAACAAAGTGAACAAAATTAATTTACAGGACCTAATTAATAAAAAACACTTAAAAAGTTATACGAAACAATAAACGAAATACTGGATCGAAAAATGTAATTCTCTATAGCGCAAATTTGTCTAATCGCATGCGTCCGACAACGATGCCTGCCGCAAATGCCACAACACTTCGGCGAATGTACGCGACTACGACCGACGGCAGCGGTGGTGATGCAGAGCATTCGTTAAAAGGAATTTAAACTTCAAAAGCGACTGATTTCTTATCAAGTATACTTAAATATAAAGTTTCATGGTTTTATCTTTTAAAATTAAGAAATCCCATACAAACTTTCAACCTCTATTTCAACCCCTTCATCCCTTTTTTTTTTTTTAAAAAGTAGCCTATGTTCTGTCTCAGGGTCTAAAGATTGTCTGTACCAAATTTCATCAAAATCGGTCGCGAGGTTTAAGCAGGAAAGCGTAACAGACAGACAGACAGACAGACAGACAGACAGACAGACAGAGTTACTTTCGCATTTATAATATTAGTTAGGATTAGGATTAGGATTAGGATTACCTACTACGACCTATTAGATTAAAAATACCCTATTAGGGAAAAAAGGAAATAAAAGCAAATCGGATTTTTTTAAAGTAAAGGAAACTATCTAACCTACTTATAACTATAAACTAAAAGATATATCAAGTATGAACAAAGTGAACAAAATTAATTTACAGGACCTAATTAATAAAAAACACTTAAAAAGTTATACGAAACAATAAACGAAATACTGGATCGAAAAATGTAATTCTCTATAGCGCAAATTTGTCTAATCGCATGCGTCCGACAACGATGCCTGCCGCAAATGCCACAACACTTCGGCGAATGTACGCGACTACGACCGACGGCAGCGGTGGTGATGCAGAGCATTCGTTAAAAGGAATTTAAACTTCAAAAGCGACTGATTTCTTATCAAGTATACTTAAATATAAAGTTTCATGGTTTTATCTTTTAAAATTAAGAAATCCCATACAAACTTTCAACCTCTATTTCAACCCCTTCATCCCTTTTTTTTTTTTTAAAAAGTAGCCTATGTTCTGTCTCAGGGTCTAAAGATTGTCTGTACCAAATTTCATCAAAATCGGTCGCGAGGTTTAAGCAGGAAAGCGTAACAGACAGACAGACAGACAGACAGACAGACAGACAGACAGAGTTACTTTCGCATTTATAATATTAGTTAGGATCTAAAGTGGTTTAGTAACTATGCCTTAAAAGAGTCAAAACCACAGTTATCTGATTTTGTGCTAAGATGGATTTATATAAAAACCTATTAGTCAAGTACGTCTGGCGGTCACTAAAATAGTGTTGTTTTTTATACTGGCTATTTGCAAATTACTAGGTATTATTTAAATTAAGATGTCTGGCTAATCAATACCTGTCAGATTGTATTAGCTATGTTTTAAATTATTTCCCACGATCACCAAACAGACTCCTAATTTAGGCAACCTGCCAGAATTCTTTATGCCGCAATTAGGGATTTGCCTCGTGCCTTGCCTCGTGACTATCCTAGTGGTTAGTGAACATTTCACCTCGCAAGATGGTGGATGTTGAATTTTTATCAGCAGCAACTAAAGGACTCTAAACAATTAATAGTTAAAAATTAAATAATAATAATTACTTAATTAATTAATATAATTGATAAAATTATTTTTTAGAAGATATTAGAAGAGTGATTCTTAAAATAGGACAGTAACAGATATTAAACAGGCCAATTCGCTCCTGACGCGAGTGCGTGAGCCTTGGTGGTGAGTTTTCTCGGGAGTTTCTGTTTACATTTGCACCTCATGCATTTCCTCGGGGCTCGCTTCGTGATTCATCGAGACTTTAAACGCGGCTTTAAAATATTTACATATTACTGAAATCATAAGTCTATTCGTGAGTGACTCTTTTTTTGAAAAAGCAAGGGTAACTGAAATAAACTAGAGCAGCTCTGCTGTTGAGGTGTTATATCCTAGTTTTAAGGTGATTAAGCTCTTTTGCACTAAGTCGATAAAAATGCACTGCAACCTAATTATCATTATTTTCTGAGAATTTTGATGAAATATTGTTATCCTGTTTAAGCGCCCTTTGGGGCCAATGAAAATAAATGATTTGATTTCTTGATCTCACCTTTTATCTTACAATAAATATTCGAGATACTTAGATAATCTTGGATAATTTCAACAGTATCTCGATCTTCTGGTCAAGCATTAGCTATGTTAAAAAACATCAATAACACCAGTACATGCCTCTTCTTGCGCAGTCGGGTATATAAAGTGACCTCAGTCCCACGCCATTGCGGTCACTAATTATAATAGGTTTTGGACAATACCTGCACCTCCAATTGTATGGTAATTTTACTTTACGCAATTAACTAAACTATTGAAAAGGTTTGTCGAGTGTTGCGATACATATTTTTGGGTGTGGCAATTTAAAAGGTATCTCTAGGCAAGCGTATTTTCTATGAAGCGTTTAATATTAAAAGTAAAAAAAACTTTGTCATGTAAGGGCTCTCACGTAAATAGCCACAGGGCGTATAGTTTATCTGATTTTAGGTACCAGCTGGATTGGATTTTCGATGTTTATACTATATAAACATCAAAAATCCATATAAAATACATAATAATATGTGTCGCTTCAATATAATAAAGAGACCACGAAATTTACCACTGAAATGGAATGGACGAACTATTTGGCGGCAATTCAAAATGATACTACATCGTTTGACAATTTATTAAAGCCTTAATAATTTGTCTGTCTGTTTTCTTTATGTACACAAGTTTTTATACATAGCGTACGCAGTAAATGGTCTTTAAGTTCACCGGAACGTAAATTATTCACTGCTGGGCCTAAAACGCGTTTTCTTAGTCATGAAAAAAAGACAGATGAGTATTTAGCCGAGCCCTTTTAATCATGGACATCCTATCGAGTCGCCACAAGGAATCAAACTGTGGTCCCAGCGGGCAACCTGTCATCACTGTAACTTTTAATTAGTCCTGCTTTTATAACCCATCTCGGGTGCCCCGTGGTCGGGCAAAAGTGATATTTCTAACTTTTCCGCCAGGCATTTCTCAGTAGCAGAACGAAGTCCATAACTATTCCAATTGATGGTAATAGGGTCATTATTCAGAACAACTCCAGGAAGATGGTGAAAGAGATTCCCTATCACCTGGAACTTAAGTAGTGTAGGTTTAATTACACCTCTGCGTTACCCTTCTGGGTAATACAAGCGTGATGTTATGTCATGTTATTTATCACCTGGAGGACTAAAGATGCGTTTATATTATCATGAAAAAAAATAGACGGCATATCGAGTCGCCGCAAGGTATCAAACATCGTATAACGTTTAATTAGTCATACTTTTGATATCTTTATATCTATCTTTTATTTAATTAATTAATGAACTTGTTTATTATGCTAAATTGTTGTCAAAGTAGTAGATATTTTAGGTGAGGTACTTGTTTTTTGTCAGATGGTCAACCATTTATGGACTATTTATGTATTTATAGATGCCGTATAAAATTTTATTGTGATGTGGAGTTTAAATTATGTACGGGTAGTTTTATTGATTGATTAATTTTAAGTTATATAATGTAAATTAGTCTTGACGCATTTTAAAGACTCTTGAGAGAGATAAGTATCAACATTTTTAGTATGAATAAAATAATAATATACAAGGCAAAGTGATATAATTTCTGACAAGAAAACCAATTTTTTACTTTGTTTAAAATAATTTCAAACACAATTTAAAGGTAAGATTATTTTTAATTTGGATCAAAACATTCTCCGCTTTCCAAAACAATATAAGCAAAAACCATCACCACATAACCTATGATCTCAGAAACTATTTATATGGTAAACGTAACAGAACCAAAAGAAAATCCTCGAAAAATCCCAATACCGAGTACTGAATGTTTCCCAGCAAGGGATTTGTTTTCACCATCCGTACTCTAGTAAAAAAAAATATTTTTTGTCGATGTTTCAACATTTTTTTTGTCAACGGTACAAGGCTGGAGCTTTGTGAAGCCCGAATGAACTCGCATTAGGGATGGCACGAAAGGGAAAAAGTGTTTAATGCGGTTGTGCTTAAACAGAATACTTGATGATGTCTATTGGCGGTTTTAAATGGACTATTTTGTGTGCTGTTTTGATTTTTAGGAGTTTTTTACAATACTTTTTTGTACATAACATGTTTTTTACCCGTTGTTTGATTGGCTAATGAAAATGTACTGTTAATTTTCATCCAAATGGTTTGTAGTCCTTGGCTAATTAAACTATGTTATAAAAGTTAATTACATAATAGTAGTATAACCACGCGACAGTATACCTAGAAATAATTTAGGAAAATCATTTTTACAGTTTATAAATAAGCACTGGTGGCCGAGTAGGAGATCGTAGGACTACTAAGTCAAAGGTCTCGGGTTCGAGCCCACGGCACACACCTCTGTCAATAAATCGTTAAGATTCGTCTTTTCGAAGATATGTGTGTATTTATCATATAAATTATCGTTCGCTAACGCCTGAGAGTGCCTAAAAGTGTTTGAGGGTGTGTGAAGTCAACCAATCTGCACTTGGCCAGGTGGTGGCCTATAGCCTAACCCTTCTCGTCATGAAAAGAGGTCCGAGCCCCGCAGTAGGACATTTCTTAGATACAGGGCTGCTATTATTATTACATGATTTTTTTTTCTAGAATAAACTATATAAAACTAGTATTAACTACCACAAGCTGGCCACGGGACTATCTCTATATATACTAGAGAAATACCGAGCCGGGCTAAGATACTTGAACATGTCGTGTCGTTTACGTATCGTTCCTTTAAAATACTTCACACCATAGGGAAGTTGATAAAGTTGTCATAGACTGGATATGGTTGCGGTTATCCCCAAAATGAAATTATGCGATTTATCTTGTTTATAATCGATAAAATAATTAGATATTAATTTAGACTTAGGACCAGTTTCTAAGCTTCCGGATAGATTATCCGACTCATAAAATATAACCTGACTTTAAGAGTACGTAAGAATTAAAAAGTGCCACAAGTTACACTTGAAAAAAAACACAGCTGTCACTTTCATTTATGTGGGTAGCATAGCATAGCAGGTATATGCTTATCCTGCCTATAAGGTTTAACTAACACTTGTAAAATTGGGGCTTAAATTATAAATTTAAATTAACATAATTAAATAAAATAATACCAGAACATTTATCACACAACATCACGCCTATATTACCCAGAAGATTAAGGCAGAAGTGTACAACACCCACATTTCCCAGGTAATGTTGCATCCACCGGGCACACTTTTAACGCCGTGCTGCTATTGTGATTTTCTTGACGGAAAGTTCACAAATAACATTTGCCAATCGTACCTGAGGCCTCGCAGTGAGAGGCGCATACGCTAACTACTAGACCATCAAAGCATTATCAGATAGTAAAAGAATATAGGTAAGTAGTACATGTGCCTATAAAATACAAAGATTGCCCTCGATTTCTCTGAGATCCCATCTTCAGATCACGACAGCTGACAATGGGACCCCCTCGGAATCATCTCCTGTCCAACAAAAAAAGAATCATCAAAATCAGTTCATAAACAACGAAGCTAGCCGTGAACAAACATAAAAAAAGCAACAACAAATCGAATTGAGAACCTCCTCCTTTTTTTGAAGTCGGTTAAAAAGAAAACTGAAGCAATTACGTACAAGGCTATTAAAAAATACATTTGACACTTCTAAAGAATGTCTTTAAAGTGAGTTAAGAACATAATTATACTGTATAAAACTGCTGAGAAAAATTACAATATCTATGGCTGAAACCGCGGTCGACTAAATAAATATACCAACATTACGTGAGTAACACCCGGATTTCATAATTTAAATAATATATATGTGCTTTTCAGAAGGAATATGTTTTTATAGTTTTTTTTTTTGTTACCGTTATTTGCACATATCTTTGTACATTTGAAATAAGGATATTGTTAACCTACACTATAAGTTCCAAATATATTTACTTTCGAAAAACAAAAACACATTTCATGAAACTCAAGTCACATTCTCATTACTGGACTTAAAATATAAAATTAATTATAAATTCATTTAAGGTAGCCATTGCCATAAAACATCAACAATAAACCGGCCAAGTGCGTGACGGGCCACGTGCAAAAGAGTTCCGTAGCTAGTCTTGCCAACAATTGAGACTCAAAAGGGGTTTTCTATCTGTATAAAACGAGTAACAACTTCATGCCAGTCATTATTTTCATAGGTAGATTTTTGTATTATGTACGAACTATTCCAAGTAACTGAATTTTATAATTTAGGCCCCTATACCTCTTGAATTAATAAAGTTATCGTAGCTGCTATAGTTTTTCTTGACAGGGGTCCATATTGGCTCACCTAAAGTTCTTTTTCCGAAATTGTTCTTCCTAACGATTTGTAATCCGAATGATCACTCTTCCTACAATTTTACATCCTAAAGTTTTTATTCATACCATTTGTAGTGCTACCGGTGTTGTTCATAACACTCATGTTTCCGAAAATTGTTATTACTAATATCATTAATGTAAATACATTTAAACTCCTACTTTTTTTATCAGAACGCTTTTATCCCTAAACATAATGGATGGTATTTAAAAGTGCTTCAATTTATTCCCATATAATTTAACTAATTTTGCCTTTGTTCCACCAAATATACTGAATGTGCACCAAAATATGTTCACTAACATATTTCATAGTGAGCACCTATTTAAGAACTGTTGCAAATTTGTAAAAATAGTACTACACCTATTTTAAAAACAGATTGATTCTGTGTTATGGTCGCAGTTCTAACCTAACCTAACCTACTACTTTACCCATAATTGACCTATGCTATAACTATAGCTTTTATTTTGTGTAACAATCAGATTACACAAAATAAAAGCTAAAGATTAAGACAGTAAAGATTATGACTTTGAATAATAGTGTAAAAGATGGTTATGCTGAAAAAATATAGGAAAACTAATAAAAGTACAATAGATGTTTATTGCTACCGACATTAGAAAGTTGAATGCTTCGAATTATGAACATTAGTGACAGAGTAGTTAGGAATTGTAATTGTTAGGATGAAAAATGTTAGGAAGAACATTTTCGGATTTCCAATTATCGGAGTTGAAACTTTAGGTGAACTTTGGCGCACCCTCTTGACAGTTCATTACATATACTATCACCATGATTAGATTTAGATTTTTCGAGGCAAAAGTTTAGCTTTTAGAGAAGTGGGATGATGCTCTTTTCGAGAAAAAATTTGCTCTCCAAAGTTAAATTTCTCGCTAACGGGACTCTATATCAAAAAATGTCTTTGCAAGCCCTAAGTGTTTTAAAAGACCTATCTAACGATACCTCACACTATGAGAAGCGCGACTGCAAAAAAAGTCATCCCACTTTACATGTGGTACACGAAAAAAACAATTTTTCAAGATTTTATTTAACCAATTTTTTGACATACATTACAAACAAATCCATGCAAAGTTTTAACTTTCTAGCATTAACGGTTTCGACGCTAAGCCTCGGACAGACAGACAGACGGACATTGCGAAACTATAAGGGTTCCTTGTAGGTACTACGGAACCCTTAAAAGGTTACAGCGCAAATCATTAATAAAATATTGAAACAACAGACCCAGGTTTAAATAATTTATTACCGAAAATTAATTTTCGACATCAAAATTCAGTCAACAATTAACGAAGCACTAGCAACTTTATTAAAAGGGAATAATCAATAGCATAGTTTCAGTACATTCATAATCAGGTTATTATTTGAGTATGTAAGTCTTAATCAATTTTTGTGAATTATTTAAAACACTAAAATGCATGTTTCTTCAAGGTCATAAGGTCAAAACTGTTTTAATCATTGAATAACTCAAATACAAACAAAAAAATATAAAAATACAAAATGGCCATGAGCAAACACATTTTTTTGTGATTTAGATATTTACTTTAAGATCGATTTACTTAAGTTAAAGTCTATTTATACATCTATCTCATTTCATATTAAAGCTACAACCCGATTCCGAATGTATGAGAAAAGGCAGTCGGGATTGGACCCTTACAATACTGGGCACAATTCCCTACAGTAATCGAAATGCTTTTCAAGTTAAATATTATTATTTTTACAAAACGTTTCCTCGTGTAACTGTAGGTAATTGGAATATAACTCAAATGAGTTCAACCTCAGAATATATTTTGTGCATATTGTAGTGGAGTACATTTTACATGTCACGACAACAATGGAAATCTCAAGAGTTAATTTTTAAATTTGGCCAAGTAATAGCTTCAAGCTTAATATCATAGTCGAAAATTAAAATTTACTTTTATGCTGACTTTTTTAAATTATCTATCTACAATATCACATTTAATAAAATTATAAATTTGCCATGTAATGAAAAATTAATACGAGGGGTATTTATAACAGCAGTATAAATCAAAACATAATTTTTGAATTTCTGTCTGTCAGTCTGTCTGTGTTGGTAAGCGCATCACGCAAGAACTAATGCATGGAATTGGATGCGGTTTTTACAGTTGTGTAGCTGGAGGTTTAACTTAAAAACTGACATATGGTTTATGTTTGTATATTAACCCTAAGGAGGTAAATATGTGAGTGTATGTTTGTATGGAAGGTTCGCCAGTTTTAAAGGGAAATTTATGTTATTTTGCTCATAGGTTCCTTACATGAAGTTGATGAACTGAAAGATAGATTTTCGGGCGTTTCCATTCCCCAAGGGTGTAAATTTAGGGTTAAAAATGTACGAGAGAAAGTCTCAATTTTGTAGGAAATAGCATGGAAATATCTAATTTCTCGCGCAACAGTCGCGGGCATTGTATGTAATGTGCCATTTTTAAGAGATCTTGTGACTCTGTTTATAGCAATCTAAAAATGCCTAATAATAGTATTACTCGTAAAGATAATATTATACTTAGAAACCGTTGAAAAAGATATGGGACCGGCAGGATTTGAACCTGCGACCTTACTGCACACCGGGCAGCCGCTCTTAGCCATCCAGCTACGGTCGCCTCTTACTGGCACCCTAAATTTCTCAACTGTATGATACGTCATTTCGTGACGTATCACACAGTTGATTTGTCTCCTACTTAAGATAGGTACAAATGGATGAACGTGACGTCACGAAATGACGTATCATACAGTTGAGAAATTTAGGGTGCCGGTAAGAGGCGACCGTAGCTGGATGGCTAAGAGCGGCTGCCCGGTGTGCAGTAAGGTCGCAGGTTCAAATCCTGCCGGTCCCATATCTTTTTCAACTGTTTCTTAGTATAATTTGCTAAGCATAGCTAAATGCTATAAAAATAATCAAAGTTAAAATATTATACTTGTAGAGCTTTGAACTCTGATCTCGAATCTATACATATATACTAGTCATGTTTACATGTCGTTAGGTATCTTATATCGGCACAAACAATTCATGATGAAAACTGTCAAAAATTCCGATAAATTAACAGCAAAAAATTTTCCTCGATAAATAGCACTACACTGTAAAAAATAATTTCTCAAATCAAATTAGCCTGTGAGCCCGCACAAAAATCTGTACACGTATTTTGGAAAACCTGCAATCGGCCTAAAGCAACACAAGCGTACTGCCAACGAGAAATCGTACCCATCGTATCGTTGCACCAAAAACAAGCTGGTATTATATTTCAATGAAAAAACGACCGTTCAAATTTCAGCTAGCAGAGAATTTTCGAATAGTTTACCTCTGATACCGACGGTTCCGCTAGAAATATGTATTTGAAATTTCAGCTCTAACCCTGTGAAAAGTCGGGAATTCCCGAAACTTTCATTGCCAATGAAATTTAATGAACAAAATTTGTTTTATGCGTTACAGTCGGTTGGGTAGTGCGGCGCTTTCCGTTGGGTTTCAATGGTTCCAAATGTAATTTTGATGTTAGGGTTTTCGATAACTTTGTCATTGAGGTATGTCGGGTTTTAACCAGTTTTAACCGGTTTTTCTATTACTGCGATATAAATGGTTTAGTGTGTAACTCTATTAGGCCGTTAGTTAATTTTTTCGATGAAATCATCGTTTAAAGTTTCAGTTTATAACTTAAAATAGTGAGAATTAACTTTTTAGATTTAAGATTTTTACCAGTTAGGACAAAGTATTGCAAACTAGATTTATTGCCAGATAAGTATAAGTCCGCAAAATAAACAGTGATATTTCCACCCCTCTGGTCAAATACGTGTATGAGCCTGTAAGCCCCCACATACACTGAAAAACAATATGGAACACTTTTGTTCTGACGTCTCACCAAAATTTGTGAGGTTTTTTACTCGACATATTGTTAGTAAAGAACCTTAATGATTATTATTTTTTTCAGTATAATGTACAGAAAGTATAACATACATGATTTCATTAACTTATTTTTATTAAGAAAGTAAAACATTTCATTGAAGCTCAAAATAAAAATAAAAATATTGCGCCACAAAACTGAAAAGAAGAAAAATCTTTTAAATTCTTGAAATAACTTCATAAAATAAAGCCGGAAGCACTTCTTTCAAACCTGTATCTTGAATACCTCCATTATGAAATTGTCTTGCTGAAAAACAAACAAACATTAGTACACACAGTAACCTATACATTTGCAGTATAAGATGGTCTCACGTTATGTAGCCTTCCCCTGCAGTGCTACACCATCTTATACTGGCAGTGTATAGATTGATGTGAAGCCGTCTGTACACGACTACAAGCAAAATAAAACCTTGTAAAAATAAGTTCACTGTTCAACGCGTCCGTGGCTCACGTCACAAGACCCAAAAATTACAGAAATTAAGCTCAATAAATTAGTTACAGGGATGTAACAGTAATACAAAAACAGTTTTTATGACTCTCGTGTAATGCATTCGAAGCTCACCTTAACTTCATACGCGCGCTAGAAAAAATGCACACATACACTTATGTGTCACGAATAGTGATTTTGGGACGTATAGGATTACTGTTAACATACAGTATTGACTGCTATATCAATACAAATATAGCTTTAACTTTCATTGGATAAACTGAATAAAAGTTCTTTTAATAAACCCAGATATTTTTGTACGTACATTACATTATTTTTTTTTACAAGAGACCAGCTATATTTTTCTCGTTTAAAGCGTAATTTTACAATAAAATACATACATAAGCTTACCTTCTGCACTTGTATTGTTCTGTGGTTCTCGTACCTCGCGACACCACCGCTTGTCTCAGCAAGTCCCTCTATTAATTAGCGAGCTCACGATTTAACTTGTCAACGAAGCTAGCACACGTTCGTTTAATACCAGTCGTTTGCCAATTAGACATAGAGGGCTTTTAATTTGATGGATGCAGTGAACTGCCGTGTAGTCAATCTGATGGTCAGATGCTCTAGTATCACCATTCAACTGGATCAGAGGCAAAAGCTGTACAGCGCCGATTCAGTTTTTTCATATTTTTGGATTTTGTAGTCCACCTTATAGTAAATGGCAACGAGATTGGATAGGTTCGTCTAGTCAGATTTATCTCTGGTAAATGATAACTTTATTCCAATAACTTGGTAACTACAAAAGTTTGAAGGTGCGTCGCTATATCTTAGTAATTTTAAAACTTAATATCGCTATTTGTTGACTACTTAAAGGTCTCACTACCAGCCTCGAACTCGTTCACAGAAGCTTTAAATTGCCAAGCTCCTAAATTTAACATTAATACAACTCATTCGCCAATTAGCCATAGTCAATTCCTCCGTGATTTGTAAAGGAAGGTAAAGAGTTATGGTTCTATTCTCCATGGGGAAGGGGACTGAAGATGAAGCAAAGAATGAAACCACTCGGTTTCATGGTGTTGGAGGCAGGGAAATGGGGTCATTGACCATGGAAGTGGAGGGTGAATGTACCACGAAGTGCTTTAGTTCTGATGCAGCTTTTTATGACAACAATTTTACTGATTATTTTTATAGCATTTAGCTATACTTAGCAAATTATACTAAGAAACAGTTGAAAAATTATGGGACGATGATATGACGTCACGAAATGACGTAACATACAGTTGAGAAATTTAGGGTCCTGGCAAGACCTGATCGTAGCTGGTTGGTTTAAGCGGCTGCCCGGTGTGCAGAAAGTCGCAGGTTCAAATCAATCAATCCTATAATTATTTTAACTGTTTCTTAGAACAATTTTATTACTGATCCTACGAATATTAGATTGATGTGTACGTGTGCACGTATCTCTTTTATGAAATAACTACTGATTGGATTGAAAAAACCCTTGATTTAAAGATACTTTTAAGCTCTGATTAATTTACAGGTTACTTGATATTGAGTTAGGTATCTGCTACGCAAGCAGAGTCGCGATTTTAAAGTATAATCGAATCTTGTTGCTGACTGTACACAATATTGGGTATATTGTTAAGACTACTAGATACCTTACTTGTATAGATGGGGTATGATGATAACGGTATGGGTCACCCATCTTCTTCAATGTACCAGCGATGACAATGATAACAAAAACATGCACACAAGGGTGGCACACCTAAACAAACAAACGTGGTCAACATTCTGACCGTATGGGGAAATTATTCAAATCCCGTCTCATGTTTCAACATTATTAACGGGCAACTAGACACCATAACAAAATCCCTCAACAATACCTTGGCTTTAAACAGTACACCAAGGAGCAACAATGTGACCCTTCGCTTTTCTAAATTCTCAGATCATTAAAATAATTCCAAAATTTTAATAAAAGGCCTTAAACATTCAACTATTCATTTCCATTCAAACATATACCCCTTTATTTTTATGAACACGCTTCTAGCCGGAGTACAAAACCAACGTAAGATGGGAGCCATTCAGAAAACTATTTCAAACAAGCCAAAATCAACTCTAGTTGTAAACAATACGGTTGGAACGGTTAGTAAAAGAAAGTTAGCACGTCTGTCCATACAACAGATGTTACGAACACTTTATAGAAGACCAGTTGAAGAACTTGGCTCAACTTTCTCAGTTCGTGAGATGAAATTTTATTTGGCAAACCTTTTTTGAATATTCGCTGAAGTTTGGAGTTCCGTCCGTACGACTGATTTGGTCCAAGTTTGGAACTGAACTGAATTTTTGGCAGTCAATGACTTTTATTGGTTTCCGAGATCTGTTTACTTGGCTTGTGTTTAATGCTGTTGGCTTAGCCGATGTGTTTGGGTTGCACTAAGCTTTATTGGGTGGATGGAGCTGAATTAAAATGTTAACAACTTCTGCTACGTGGAGTGTTGTGATGCTATAACGATGTGTTGAGGTAGTTTATGTTATCTTAAAGAATGGAGGCACAATGCTTGAATATGTACACCTTTTAGTGTAAGGAGTAAAAAATTATATGAGCATTGCTAATCGAAAATGGCTGATAAATCTTTAAGAAATATAAATATTCGGATTGTATTTATTCAATGTCAGAATTCACGGCTACACCCACGTGGGACGTCTACAGAACACTACGACCTTTGAATGTCAGGCACAATATGATTCTTTACACTATGTATTGATAAATATATTTCAATTAATTCTAAGTACAGATATTGTAAATAGGATGTTTTGGTTCATGAAAATATTATTTTATTTATTTAGGAAAGTAAAAAAGCAATACAAGACTTTAAATCGACGGTTATAATTTTATTAGTTAAGTTATATTTTAATTTTATATTTTTTGTATTTTGATGTTTGTTTTGACATGTTCAAGCGCCCCTTGGAGCCCATGGAAATATATGATTTGATTTAATTTGATTTAAAGAAATAGCGTAGAAATAATCCCAATATAATAATCAAACCAACCAAATTTGAAAAAAAAGACTATGTTATTATGTTGCCAATAGAAAAGGTAGGTAATACTAACGCAGAGTTAGAGGGCTTTTGCGTTCTAGAGGACTATTAGTATGAACACTTAAGATCTGAAGTCCACTATGTCAATGTGATATAAATGAAAAGGAATGTCGATGATTAACTCAGAATTTGGATAGCCGTGTGAAAGCAGGGCTAGCACACACGGCTACCGATCAACCTATCCAATTCCAGTATAAGATGGTCTCGCGTTGTATAGGATTCCCGTGCAATGCGAGACCAGCCCATACTGAAAATAGATAGGTTTATCAGTAGCCGTTTGTACACAGGTGCGAATTGATCGACGCCCACAAGTGACCCACGCTTTCAAGCACTTCTTACGACTTCCGTGGGACTGTGGGACTAGCAGCAGCTGAATTGGCGTGTCCTTGAAAAAACTTGAAGGACATGAGTGTGCATTAAGCATATGGTTAGTTTTGTAGTTGAAACAGATGTAATTTGTAAGTACCTGTTGAAGTTTAGTTGAAAATATAAATTAATATTGTATCAATGTCAAATAGGTAATTAAGATGAGGAAAGAATTTGCCATTATTATTTATGATATTATCTTGATGTCTCGATGGTCTAGTTGTTAGTTTATTTGTGAACTTTTCATCAGGAAATTCACAATAGCAGCACGGAATTGGAACTGTGCCCGGTGAATGGCGATAAACTCACCTCTATCCCAAGGAACCTAAACATATTAGATGAAATGTGGGTGTTGTACACCTCTGCCATACCTTTCTGGGTAATCTAAGCGTTATGTTATATTATGTTTGTTATTTTGATTTCTTGTTATGCCAATGCTATTAAACGTTACACGTTTTGCAAGGCTTTTACCATATTTTTCTTTTTAATCACGATAAACAAACCAAGCATTAGATTTGCCTTGAAAAACTTATATCCTACTATTGGACCTTCATAACTTCAATGTCTTGGTGATGTGTGCGATTTATGGTAAACAGATGCTTTTGCTCTAAAAGAGTCATAGATATCACCGAAAATAGAGCTCATATTAAAAATCGGTCAACAATTATCTTTTTGACGCAATTTGTCACATTAAAATAGTTTTCAAAACACATCTTTAAGCACCTGACTTATAACTATCTAAAGCCCCTTCTAAGATTAAAGTAAAATCATAAATATTTTATTTTTTACTCAAAAATCGCCTGCAGCATCCATCTTGTACAAAAACCTTATTTAAATATCTATGGTTGTTCGATTCATTATTGATTTATGGTAACCCTCAGGGTTTGGGACCTTCACTTTTGTTTCATTTCTTTCCTTAATTTTTTTGGGGCATCCCTTCTTATCTAACCACCTCTAAACTATTGCCATGCTAAATTAAACTTTAATACTTATGGATAAGGCTGTAGTATATTTTTTTGTTCGTAAAATATGGTTGGGTTTCACGAAATAGTAATACAAAAAATACTTTTGAGCGTTAGCAGGTAGTTCTTAGAAATTCACGGCCGTTTCTTGGAAGTTTTTTGAGAGGATTTCCTTATGAATGTTTTTGTTGAGTTATTAAAATATTATTACCTTACCGGTGTTTTAATGACGTATGTACCAAATGGGTGCCTAGTCCACCTGATGGCAAATTGGCAACCACTATGAACATCCAGAACCCACTAAAACAGATGTGTTCATCTACATCCATCGCCCAATAACCATCTTCATCCATTAAGTTGTGATTGCTATAACTTACACATAGAATGTTTGTCAAAAACGTATGAATGATATGAATTACTGAAAAAGATGGTGCTGATGAGTTTCTCACCAGCTGCTTCTCATAATGCAAAACTGGAACTGGTACTTAGATTGATTTGAATTTTAACCTATAAGTTGAATTGAAGTCATTCTAAGCTCTGGTAATCTGTCTTTCGATGTTTGTTTTGACGTGTACCAGCACCCTCTGGGCCCATGGAAATAAATGGTATGTTTTTTTTTAGAACTACTATATTATTTATCATATTTATATCAGGGACTTCAAGGCCTAATTTCTACAGCAAATCGGAACAAAGCATTACTATTTGGCGGCAAATTAAAAGTAAGACGGTGAAATTTCTCGAGATTGTCAAAAAGAGCTCTTCCACCAGTATTTGAGCGACTTTGAAGTTTGAATTACTGTTCAGGAATTAGTCTAGAGAGGATTCGGTCAGTTTCCTGTTTTACCTAACCAAGAGCTAACTTTTCTCGTATATGCTTTGGTTAGCTCAAGTTTAAGCTGCGGTTAATTAGTAGTTTTACTGGCAGCGTAGTTAAACTTTCAAACCCCTGCTAGATGACAATAACTTATGTGTAAGTTACCCAACATGGGAAGTACCTTGGTGTTTATTATCGAGTGACTTGTATACTGGCTCAATATATATATTATGTATATTGGATAGAATTTCCAAAGAAAATTTTTCGTCCTTCCTTTCTGCTTTAAAATTAGGCAATTTGCAGGTTATTTTTGAAGATAATTATTATTACAATGATTAATCAAATAATATTGTAGCAAATGGGTCGATTTTTTTATGTGTAATAAGAACATGCCTTCAGTTTTGTATGTGTAATTACCTCTGTGCAGTTAAACTGTAAACATAAAAGTTGAAATAAAACTGTTTAGTTTGATAAGAGCTTGTTTAGATCATACACTGCGTTTCAATGTTACAAAGTAAAATCCAGCTTAATTAATTTGAATACAACTAGCGTATCTCAATACAGTTTTAATAACATTGTCATTCAATACAATTGAATGACAATTAATACTCTTGCATTGATTATGGTAATACAGTCAGCAAAAAAGCTAAGTTATACCTTCCTGGCTAGTTACTAGGGCTACATACGTACATACGGCCACCGATCAACCTATACCTGATCTCGCATTGTACGAAAAGTCTATAAAAAGCGAAACCATCTTATACTGGGCATGTATAAGTTGATCGATAGCCGTTTGTACTTAGGAGTACCGTAGCACTTTTCCGCATTACTGCCTATTAGAAGACAATGGGTTTAAATGGCACAATAGCCAAGTTGTTACTAAACGCGCATAATTGTACACGACAACACCACTTAGCGATCACGCATGATCGATTTTAGTATTGTATTGTTTATTTAAATGAAGCCTTCAAGTTCTGTTATTGATGGCGCACATGTGACAATATTGAAAGCTTTTTATGTGGTAAATTAAACGGGCTTTGCTTGCCCCTTACCGTTCGGTGGGACTTTAATTAAAACCAAGTACTAATTTCTAGATACTCATACATTAAATGAGGAAGGTTACAGATTATTGTTAACATAAACCTCTAAAAAATTCTAGTAATACAGTCTAAATTTGGGGCTTTATTGATATAAAATAATTCTGAAATAATTTTTCACCTCTATTACTTTAAGACTTTAATAATTTTACAAAAAATAAACCGACTTGAATAACAAAACCACCTAAAAATTTTAAAAAATACAAGTAATTTCCAACGTCTCATCATCATCATCTGTGTATACCTTTAAAAAAAACAGTAAACGGCCTCACGATGCCTATATTTAAAGAATTATCCCCGTACTCCGAGCCGTTGAGGAGTTGTACCTTCCAACAACAGCTCAGCAACATGAAATGCTGACTGCTAGATGCAAAGATCCGAGTAGCTTTAGATAACATAAGAAAAACAATAAAAAAGTCTTAAAAGAAATTAATTGAGAACTTTCTTCTTGTTTTTTTCAAGTCGGTTAAAAGAATCTGTATAGTACAAAAAACTTATAATTACTATCAAAACCATTCCTAAAAAATACAAATAGCCTATTTTATTCATAATAACTTAAGATTGAAAGAGGCTGCTTCAGACGTTTTCATAAAACTTAGTTTTTTACAGCTTTAATCAGAATTATAAAAGAAGTAAAAAGTTTGTTTTTTTATTTGACGGACTTGGCTGGCCCGATTTGGTTGTTTGGTCGAGTTCGGTTGTTTTATGGCCACGATTTGTATTATACACGTGATGGTTGCACGTGGTGTAAAGGCAAGAGTTGTTTTACGCGAGCGATATTATAATGTTCGTCGGTTAAAGAGGCAGGACAAATTCTTTCAAAAGTTGAGCTTCTGTTGTTAGAACATAGTAATATTTAATTTTAAAAAAAATAAAAAGGTAAATAGCAATGCGAGAAGAAAAAAGTAAAGCCTAAAACGTGTCATCATTTGATTCATATAAGTATAATTATGTTGTTGGTGTACTTAGAAATGGAGATTTGTAACACTGTAGATATTATTGATGACTCGTAAGAGAAATGGTTCATCGTCTTTTGAATTCGGTGCGTATTTTTATGTTTATTCACCAATAACTCCGTCAATTACGGACTGATTTCAGATTGTTTGCATTTATTCTTCCCTTTACGCCCTTTTCATCATTTACATCGGATTAATCAGAAATCGGTAGTCAACATTGCTGATTGTAAACAGAAATAGTGTCAAATTCAATATCGATCCGAATTCACCCATATCAACCTATACCTTTACCTAAACAATGGCCCCTTAACTCGCCTTATACAATACTATTTGTTGCTGTACTCCAAGTATTTGAACCCGTTGCGATCATACCATGTTTTACTAATATGCACCTCTCCATGACTTGATCCAAATCATTATTGCTCTGCACCTGTGGGTTGTAGCGTGATGTTAATTAGCTTTGTTCCTTTTCTAAAAGTTAGACTATGAATTGCAAAAAAAGTAAATAAAATCTAACTAATAATTCTAGAGATTACCGCATTCAAACAACAACCCAAGAAGTTCTTCGGCTTTATTGCATTAGAATAGAGATATGCAAATGTATTACGTGGTCCATTATTTAATAAAAATGCTTAGAAGCATGGACAATAGGATAAATTACATGTTCGCCAACTCGGAACTTTAAAGTGTTAACAGATTTGAATATTTATTTTGTTATGGGGGAACTATGAAGGGATAGTTTGAGTGAAAAGTATGGATACTATTTGTAATATACCGAAATGCCCTATATGCCGAAAGATCCAGTGTGTTAGTCGTGTTGAGACCGATATTATTATTTTTTAATGTTTTACAATGTCATTGAGAGGCAAAGATTGGTGGCATTTTTATAGGCACGTAATCCGATTGTTATTTTAATATTATTAACTTAAATTTTAAATTATTTTTTTAAATATTTAATATAAATAAAAATCTGAAATTAACTTTAATTTTAAATTATATTTTCAAGTATAACTAAGTTTGTATATATTTAATGAAAACATTATAAAGACGTTATCATATCCAAAACACTAAAATGCATGGTTTTTCGGGGCCAATTTGTCGAATTAGTTTTAATCATTTACTGATTTACATACAAACTAAAAAAAAAATGTTTAAGCTTTTTTTTTAGTAGTATGAATAATACCCAATATTTGATTCGTGGATTTGGATAACTTAGATAGCTGAGTGGTAAAGCAATAGGCTGGAATCCTGTAGTCGTAGGTTCAAAGCCCGCTTTAAGTCCAAAAAATATTTCGACTGTTCCAAGTATTACATTGCTAAGCATGGCTAAATATATAAATCATTAAGAAATAGATTATCTTTGAATACAAATAGCACGATATTTAAAGAGAACTGATGATAATTATAATAAATGCTGACGAAATGAGGAAATGACCCTGTCGCTATTAATTGGACATAGTTCCAATTTCCGGCGCTAAATTATAATATCAGAGGAATCTCATTAAAGTTCTCGAAGGAAAATAACTAACAAAATAAGTATAAAATATTTATTACGCACTGTTTGTTTTTAGAGTTCCGTACCCAAAGGGAAAAAACGGAACGCTAAAAACTTTTCGTCTGTCACCAGGCTGTATCTCATGAACCAATAGCTAGACAGTTGAAGTTTTCACAAATGATGTATAACTGTTGCTGTTATAACAATAAATACTAAAAACCGAATCAAATTAATATTTAAAGGGAGCTATCAACAATTAATACTGATTTTTTTTGGTAGGTTTTGCTCGATATTTGAGTAAAAATTTAGTTAATATTATTATTTACCTTGAAAATAAATAATTTAAAAAAATTAAATACATATTTAAGGGGAATCCGAAAAGCAATTTTCAATAGCCGAATAGAGATAAGAATGGGTGTCACGTGGGACCAAACATTACAACTGAAATGTGGGTGTTATACGCCTCTGTCTTACCCTCAAACTTGGAACGTAATACAGAAGTACCATTGATTATATTTCACGATTCATTATTTAACTCTCTGGCTCTGAACAGCAACTTCCTTCTCCCCCCTAATTTCCCAAAAGAGCAATCTCTCTCTCAAAATGGACCGTGAAAAAAAAAGCTAGGGAACCACTGCACCAGACCAACGAGACAGTAGCAGAAAATCAATTCATCTTATTAATAAACCGCCATGCAAATTACATACAACTTAAGGAGCAAATCAAGTATACGAACAAATTTCAAAATCAATCATTCAAACCGAACCGTAACTGTCCATGGGTAGAATTCCCATGAGCCTCTATTTTGACCGAGATCGCACGGTAATGTTAGCGAAATTGCTTGTCGATATTACTTATTCCATATTAGTGATGCTACAAATACCAATATTCATAATCGAATATCAACGATTTTAGGAATACTAGTAGATACATATTCGCCCTATAACATAACATAACATCACGTCTTATCACTCAGATTGTTATGGCAGAGATGTATTAACACTAAGATTTCACCAGTTATGTTTAAGTTCCATGTGAGTAGTTAAGCCTATCGCCATCTAGCGGGCACGATGGCATTCTAAGTGCTGCTACTGATATAAACAATGTATCAATACAATGGACTTTTGAAATTTTATCTGGTCCATATTAGTCCATATATTCTTTAAAATAGTAGTATTTTGGGTTCAAACACGAGATTTCTTTGGACAACATTCTTTTTAACATAACATTACATCACAGCTGTATTACCCAAAGGGGTGTCGCAGAGGTGTTTAAAACCCACTCTTTACTTGTCATGTTTAGATTATATGCGAAATGAATATGCCTACCGCCATCCAACTTATTTTTATGTTCGTAAAAGGTATATTGTAAATCCCTAATAAGAAATATATAATAATATTACGTTTAGGTTTTTATTACATCACTACTCCACATTACCTATTCCAATGGATATCGGTACCAAAGACAATGTGACTGTAACAAGATAGATCGAAATTTCGAGAACACATTAAAGTTAGGCCAAGCACGTAGCTTTAGATTCAAATGTCATAACTTTGAACACAAGATGTTTCGCTAGATGTTTAGACGATAATTACAATGCTCAAAGTCTTGGTAAACTCGATTTTGGAGATGTTATCGTAAGTGCAGCATAAAACAGCACCTCATTCACCTTAAAGCGAATATCAAATTACTATAATAATTTGTCCATCACCAAACCAAACAATAGACAATGATATGATAAACAATGATGCTATTGATGAAACTAAATATATATTTGGTACTGAAATATCTGACATGCGAGGCATTCAATTATAGTTCTCACATGAAGCAACGCATCTGCAATCTTTTTTGCTTGTAGATAGATATTCATGGGCTGTAGTTGCCACTTGCCATCAGCTGTATCATCCGCCCGTTTGCTTAATACTTGTATAATAAAATGTATTCGTCTTGTCGGCATTATATTCATTACATTCTACAAAACGTAAACTTGAATCGTATCTTTACAGAATCCAAATATCTTAACGACTTGAGATGCATGACAAGCAGATAAAACTATTTTTATTCCCAGTGGTACAATCAGTAACTCACTGGTACCTGGTCAATTATAAATAGACTCACAATACTATTCCCAGACAAAAGAGATCATAAAATCCAAGACGGATCGTCCAAAAAGTACAAAATAGAGGAATCAAAACAATACACCTAACTTATGCAAGTAAGCGCTGTACTATTTGTATGGCCACCCTTTCTTGAAGGACTGGTAGAGCCAGAAAATAGAAAAAAGAGAAGGGCACACACACATGCATACAAAACACGTGAGAGAGCAAAAAATAAAACGTGGTCGGGTATTTGATGACCCGCAAAGAAAATCCAACTCTATAACTTGAGAAATAAAGTTGAACTTTGCTTGCAACAAGAAATATTGTTTATGATAAAACATCAGCTGTTTAGACGAGCTGCAAAGGGAATATGGTGCAGATAAATTAGTGTAAGCATTTGGTAACTGTCACGTCTATTGCGAGGATAATATCGTAGTAAACGAGTGATGAAAGACGGGTTATGTTTAACAGAGTACGGTAAAATTATATTAGAAGCTAGTTCTTACGTAATTACGTACGAAAATTTGATGAAAATCTTTTAAAAATATTGACAGCATCAATGATGTAAACAGACGTTGAGTTTACTTATGCTTAATCTGCAAAAGCTTGCAAATTGGCTACAATATGCTGATGCACATGATTAATATATTTCAATACAGGGCCCAATTTCACGATGAAACCAGGACAAAATAATGTGCTGGTATAGTACCAGCTAATTGTTTAGCAGTTAGTCAAAATTAAGACGCTAGTCATTCCTCTCTTTAGTCCGTTGACAAATACTCTACCACTGTCATAAAATTACTATTACATACCATCACAAATTATCTTATAGAGACGATATTGAATCTAAACTTGCTGATTTTACTGTCCGTGTTTAAGAATAGTTTCCACTCTTAACTTATTATAACTTAACATCACGCCTATATTACCCAAAAGGGTGTCCCAGAGGTGTATGACACCCACACTTCACATATCATGTTTAGAACCCATGTGATAGGGAGTGACCCTATCACCATCCACTGCACAGAATTCCAACTCCGTGTTACTGAGCTTCTGACGGTAAATCTAAAATATCACTTTTGTCCGGGCATTTAACCCAAGTCCTAGAGGTGAGGAGAACACTAAACTATCGAGCCGGTTACACAAAAATAGTAATGACAAACGAAATACTAAAACGTCATTTATTTCGTTTGACATAAAGCATCCATATTGTGTAGAATCCTGTTTAGTGTATTCTGTGAATTGTATAAAAGGATCTGAGAGATTATTATAGCTGTCAGATGGACAGTGCATCTGCGGCGTAATGATAACATCGACCCGATTACTGACTCACAAACAGTGGGTATTGTGCTAATTCTAGGATAGAATTCATTGAAGAAAAGATTTCAAAAGAACATACTTACATAGATACAAAATTAAACCAAAATCAATAAATGGGTGTATGAAGTCAGAGAATTATCAGACAAGAGATTTAAAAGGTGCTCCACTTTATTTTTTGAATCGTCCTGGTATCTTAAATCTTTATTTATTTATGTATTTGGTACACTGGATAAAAACTAAAGATATCAACCGCAGTAAATCTAATTTAGATTTCAAAAACTTAAAAAAATTGAAATCTACATTTTTAAAATCAATATGAATTTGAATAAAATCTATGCCAATCTTGTAACAATTTTTTTTGCACTATTACTATTCTGTACACATTTTAAATCTTAAATCCATTGCACGTTTTATTCTGTAGCCTTAAGGTCCACAATCGATTACAATATTTTTTCAAGTTGTGAACTAAAAAAACATCTACCTGTCTTAGAAGTTTGTTCATAAATGTCTGAGTTTTTTGCAATACATCTTTAAGTTTCTGGTAACCGTTTCTTGTTTTCTGCTTTCGTTATTGTAAGCGGACGAACTTTGTGAATCTTTTTCTACGAAATATTTATTGCGATGTTAAAAGAGATAGTAGACTTTCTGGTGCTTTTAATGCTTGAATATTGTATCGACAAGTTCATATAATTGGAATTTAACAGCTTTAGTTGTCCTTAAGCCAGTTTTAGATCTGGAAATATGCTGATGGAGGAGCAGTTTTTAACATAACATAACATCACGCCTATATTATCTACATTTCACATGTTAAGGTCAAACGTGCTGCAACACAGAGTCGGAATTGTGCCCAGTGGATGGTGATAGGCTTACTGACGGAAAGTTCTCAAATAACTCTTTACCCGATCCGGTGAGACCGGTGACCCGGTTGACCCAGTGAGAGGCGAATAAACTAACCACTAGACCATCGAGGCAGGTCTCAGCTTTTAGGGTCGGTTTTGGAAATTTCTGATAAAATTTTAGATAAGTAGCTGTTAGGTGCTTGTTAACTCTTACTTCACATTTTATCTGTGAAATAGTTTTTAATAGGCTTATCAGAGTTTAAACTTATGTACTATCAGCAAAGTTGATTCATGCCCTATTTGACAAATATTTCGTTTGAAATTGTCAAAGTTGATAAGATTGACATTTGTTGATAGAACAAACGAATTTAAACCTACAATGTTTTAAAATATCTGTACAAAAATAGTATTAAGGAGGATCATGAATCTGCTTTGTTGATAGTACATCGTAAATGACAAATTAACATCAACCTTTTACTCATTGTTACTATATTATATATCATCATATATTTTAACGAGCACTGAATACAATTCGATGATTTTAATACTACTTTTCATGCTCTATAACTCTCTTATAATAATAATATATCATGAAATTGAATTCTAAAATAACCAGTAGCAAGAACCACCCTTTCCATAACTTGACTTTAACAAATTGCCATACGCAGCTTACAATTTTTTCAAAGACGTCCTATTTCTCTCCAATTGTACAGAAGTATAAATAAAAATAAATTTCTCCACTTTACTACTGACAAAATAGTTCTGTAGAAAACGTCGAATCATCCCGCATTTGGCTTATTGTAAATAGATTTTGACTGATCGCTTCTTGCAGCAAATTTGAAGTTTCAACTGAGTGATTAATTTGAGGCTATAACTCTCAAAATTTCTGGATCCCGAATTCAATAGGGATCGAATTGACAGTTTTTTGATGGAGAATAATGTTTCAATTACAAGTAAAATTCTCTTATTCTGTTATTTGTGTGAGAGTGTTTTTGGATGTTTGTAAAGTTATTTACTTACTTGTTAAAGTCGTATTATAATTATGCATTTACTTTTTTGTATGAATTTCTCAATAAACAAATTATGCTATGCATCTTATTGATTACTTTTCTGTTAATAAATTACAAACTGGTATTCAGATGATCAACTTACACATTTCACAAGAAACCAATTAATTTTACATTACGCCTACAGAGGCTTAGCATTTTTACCATTTATGATGTAGTCATAAATATTGATGGTGAACCATGGCCTATTTGAAATAATACATTATTCAAAGATTAATTAATCTATAATTTGTGTAATATATACTAAAACTTAATATTTCATATAACAAGTTTAGTTATAAATTACGAGTAGTATTTGGCAATAGAGTACATAGTAGGTACTTATTTATCGAACTTGGTTATAATAACAGAAATATACTTAGGGCCAGCGGTTTAGGCCCTGCGTTGATAAAACAGTCAGTCGTGCGTACAATTATGTAAAGATTATAGAATACCTGTTTATTTCCCTGCTAATATTGATGGTGAACCATGCCAAGTTTAGATAGTACATTATACAACGATTAATTCATCCATCGGATTGATTAATCGATAATTTCGAAAATACAGAGCAATATTTAAATTGACAAGTTACAAGTTTATTTTTAGATTCCTGATCTTGTTCAGAGAGTAGTACTTATTTTATCGTTCCTCTTACGGTTAAAACGAGAAAGATAAGAGCGATCAGCTGTTTTTCGCCCTCCTAGCTCAGTACCACAGTTGCTATTTACGACACCCACAGGAAGAGCTGGGGTGAATCTATTTTTAGTCGAAAACCACACGGCCAGTTAGAATTTAGCATGTTCTACCCATGCATTTTCTACATCATGTTATTTAACTTAAGAACATTTTGTTATAATGTTAAAGTTTTTTTAGTTCACTTAATCTTTATGAGGATGTTTGAATGTCTGTTACTCAATCATGCTTTAACCCCTGAACGGATATGAATAAAATTTAAAGTATAGATAGTGCACATTCTAGATTCACACATAGGCTACGTTTTTGAGATTACTTACTACACAAGCGAAGCCGATGCTGAAACGAAAGTATATTAAATCTGTTGCTTTTTAATATCACCATTATTTATACTATTATCAACTTAACGATCCATTGCTAGTAATTCAACATAGAACACATTCAAAGCCTATAAAACATTTCTTCGAAAATTATCTCTTCCTTACGCACACATTCACACACACGCCCACTACAGAGCTTTCTGTGTGGGTGTATGCCGGTGAGTGTGTGAGTAGTGCCAGGTATCATCAGCTGTTGCGCTCGCGCTGCCCATATGACTTCAAGGACACCCTGTGGGTACTTTTTCTACTTTTTTACAATTCCCTACAAATGTGCCGATATAAGATAAGTAAGTAATTTGACGGTAATTGCGTACACGTAAGTTTATCGACTCCGTGGAAATAGTTGTTGTAGCCTACCTATCAAGTTGAAACATGGCCGTTGTAAGCTTTTTAATGATTGTTATGTCTGTAAGTAGATAAGTAATTATTAATATTATTTAAAGCTTTGAAACCGTAAACCTTCTTCTTTACCAATATTACAAATAAAATTACAAAAAAGGTGAATTTAAGTAAGAAGATAGAGTTTGTTTAAGAGAACTATAACTTAGAATAATTTACTATAATATTATAATATAATAATAATACGTAGAAATTAGCGTTTAGCCTCAACAGTAATACTGACTACTATTGTTTTATGCAAACATTTATTTTACTTTATTTATATTTTTGTTACAATTATTGAGTAGATAACTTTGACATTTATGAAAAGAATCTAGGGGTGACCCTTATCGAAAGAGAGTAAATAATCTTAACACATTTTAGGTAACATTATTAGTATAATTACGCACATTTCGGTTTGAGCAAATCCTAATGTCCTAACCACAGATGCGAAATACATTAAGGCTGAAACATAAATTTAATAAATACCTATTAAATCTAACCTCAGCTTATAGTTTGCGTGGGTTTTCTAATTACTTTAGTTATTAGAGCTTCAATAATTTAGCTTATTTAATTATCTATTCAAATAATAAGTTAGTCTAGACTGCCTCGTTGGTGTAGTGGTTAGTGTATGCGCCTCTGACCTCGAGGTCTAGTGGTTCGATACCCGGGTCGGGCAATAGTGCTATTTGTTTATTTGCCGTTTTATTATTTTAACCTTACAATAAGTATGAAGAGTTCGATTGACATCGAAGTTAAGACAGTAAAGTTTCTATTAACAAAGAATAAAGTAATTCCAGTTGTTAATATTATTACGTTAGCCTCAAAATTATTTATAAATACTACTTTTGTTACCTCAGTTATCGTTTTATCAGTATTTTTGTAAAGGTTACAAGCTTACAAGCAGGTTACAAATTACTTTTCTATAAATATCTTACCGTTAATTATTTTATTTATCTTAAGACCAAATCATTAATAGTAAAGATGGAAATCAATTTGATCACCTAAGTTAAATTGTGTTCGAAAATATTTAATTATAAAATAACACAAAAAAATACTACTTCTGGATGGCATTAATAAATATTGTAAATTGTATCAGTAAAGATAGGTAAGTAATACAACTTTTCAAACTAAGAATAACAACGCATTTTCTAGGTGCAGCAAGATAAGATAGCAACACTCGGACACAACTTATTTTAAAGTTCTATCCATCGAAATGTACTAAAGTCCTTTATAGTTAAATGCAAATAATGCCACCAGTGTAATTTGTCAATTCAAGGAAGATAAGATATTACAGCGTAAGTACTTATTCTCAAGTTAAATCTTTGAATAATATTTAATTTATAAATGTACTAAAGTATAATTTAATATCTCTCAAATTACAACACCTGTGTAAATTATTCTCAGTAATTCAAAATCTTAAAGCCTAAAGATCTTATTATAAAAATCATCTAAAATTACATCTCCCATCCTGTACACTTCGGCACCTAAACAATACACACACACCCACACAACAACACGTGTTGCTCCAAGGATTTACTCAGCTGACTACACACACATGCACGCAGACACAACACAAATAAACAAACACTCTATGTTTACACAACTCAACTGAGCTTGTAGTAGTGTCCGTATAGTAATGAGAGGGTTTCGAAAAAAGTACAAGAGATATGGGGTGGTGTGACTGAGACGGGTAAACATGTGATATGGGTATTTTGAGAGTGAAAGAAAGAGATGCGGATGTTTTATTTGTGTGGCGTTAAAACGTTCCTTTTTTGTAAAGCTCGCCGGGAGGCAAGGTGCACGAATGCATTCGATTTTAAATTGTGACCTGAGTGATGTGTGACGTTTAGTTATTCCGGACAATGTTCGCTAGGAGTACTCGCAATGGCATTCAAACGAGCCAGCGCGGCGTTCTGTTAATAAAAGTTTTAACTTTTATATTCATTTGCAAAGTTTGCTTCGCTTTTTGCTGCTCTGTAATGAAAGTGAAGCTGAAAGCGCTTTTTTACCAACAAAAAGTTCAACGGCAAATTTGTATTTTGAACTACCGAGCAAAATGTCAAAACGGTTTGCTCTACTTTTAAATTTCAATTGAAATTTCCTGAATTACACTGCTCAGTCTATATAACATACACCAATATAATCATTAAGCGCATAAGCGATCTCAATAATCTAAATAAGTAATTCAAGTATATGCAAAGATGCTATACAAAAAATCATAAATCTATAAGAAGTTACGTTTAAATTTTACAAAATAAATATTCTTTGCACAGACAAACAGACACCGATAACATATAATGTTATCGGTGTCTGTTTGTCTGTGCTATATTTCCATCACAAATTTCAATAAAGTCTTCTTGAAAAAGGGAATAAATTACCATAAGCAATTAATGTGTAACAATTACGATGTACGAACAAGTTTCTACTTGTACCGCAGCATTAATCAATAAATAATATTGTTTTATATTCAATACCGCGTGGATTGTGGATTAATAGATTAATTTTATATTTTATTTCAATGGCACTATTGCAGCTTTCACTGTTAACTATACTAGCTATAACGTAGAATATTATTCAATCCTTACTATCCTTACTAATATTATAAAGGCGAAAGTTTGTAAGTATGGATGTATGGATGGATGTTTGTTACTCTTTCACGCCAAAACTACCGGGTCGATTTCGATGAAATTTTGCACACATGTAGCTTATAGTCTGGATTAACATATAGGCTACTTTTAATTGACATACCACGCGGGCGGAGCCGCGGGCGGAAGCTAGTGAATAATAATTTTGTATTTAAGAGTATAATAAAAGGCAAAAGTATATCCTTAAATAAAAGGCATTTTTAAACGAATCAAAAAAATTAAAAACAATGCTTAAATGCCGTATTATTTACTATATTAAAGTACAATATTTAAATTATGGAAACTTTAGGAGCACCGCTGATAAATATTTCATTTTATAATCAAATATTAACATTTTAGATTATTAAGGGAGACCTTTTTATTTAATTATTATCAAAATTCAACAAATTAAAAATATTTTAGAGAGCAATTAATATTATCCTAGTTATATTACATAACTTGTTATAGAAATGATATTTTATCTTGCTTCTAACTTATACGACTTCAATCAGCTGTTAAACACATTTATGTTAAAGTATCAAACTGGCGACATCTATTGAAAATAAGTTAAACTAAACTGTTAAAACTTACCGTAAAACATTACCTACTGACGCTAGATTATTTCCTAATGAATATGAAACAATACAACAAGGTTATTTTATTTAAAAATAGTTATTACCAGATATTATTTTGTGTTCTTAAAGTTATTGAACTGATATTGTTCAGAATTGTGTATATATCCTAATAGTTTTTAGTGTTTTTACAATGATCCTTTAAGAAAAATGAGGCAATATGTTATTTCTAAACATCGAAAAGTCTTGAGGTAAAAGTAACCCATCCTAAAAACACCATGGCAACCCCCTAGCTACCTTTTCGTACAAAAGATTACTGAATGGAAGCTACACACTCTATTTGACAATTTGGTCACCATGTAATATTATATTGGACATTAGATAGGTATCTGGACATATTCAGATTACAATAAAATACGCAATGATATAAAACGACCAGCAAAAGATTATATTTTTCATGACAGTGTCGTGTTAGTTAGTTTGAATTTCATGTTGAGTGTTAAACAAAATCCTTTTTACAAACGATTAGAGTCTATATTCTGTAATATTTCATTTCGGAATTTAACAATTTGTCAATATAACCACAAAAATGTATAAAAAAATGAATTAGTTGAATAACGAATGAAGATAACCAATCGGAACTCCAAACATTCTTTATTTTCCACCCTTTCGAATACCATCATTACTCTATCATCAAAAAATCTATGCATTCCTCAATTAGCCGAGGAGTGCCGATCTTAGCCGAACACCCTCGGATGCTCGCCACTGACATACCAAAGTTACGTATTCTACAATTCCTACAGCTGTTCACATCAGCTGATCACGCACACAAATACACAATGTTAGTGTACGGATATAGTGCGTGTGCGCATGTGTGAGTGGGTCTGAGGCCGTAGGGGCAAAAAAAGTGGGAACCCGTCTGACGAGCCCTGCGTTTGTGCATCCGTTGCATAGATTATTGTGTAGATGGGGACATCTGCAATAATATATGCAACGGATGCTTTTAATTGTTGAAAGTTCTATAATGATGTCACTTTGGATTACAATACAAAATTATAATTTTGTAAATAGTTATAAATTTAAATGTTCAAAGATAACCTGTCAAGTGTTACTTAAACATGGCCGATCTTTTTCTCCCTTACCGCAATTTGAATACGTGTTTTGGAATTGTATAATATGATAGATAGCACATGATATATTTTATATGATTGTTCTTCAACGATTTAGCACCACAATAACACACAAAAATTACAAATTTTATAAAAACACCAGGAGGACCTTATGTGGTCGAGAGAGAGGGAAAATATAAATAAGAAAGATATTATTTGAACTATAAATATTCAGTCTCAAAAAAATCTGCATATAGTATGTTCTTCAAATAATAATTTGTAAAGGCACTTAATAAGAACTACAGTCGAGTAATTAGTTCGCCGAAAAATATCAACATTTCATCAAATAAAGTATCAGCGAAATAGGCAGTAACTGTCTTCATACCTTCCACTCTCATAATCTATGTCCCCATTTTTTTCGTTTCCATGCCCTGTGAACGTTTTACAACGCATGTCCGAGCCATAGTGATTTCTAGTACCTGTCGTACCCGTACTATCAACCGTGAAGATGCCGAGTGAAGCCATGCGAAATCACTAAAGAAATACGTGTTTTTGACGGATATATCATAAATAAGGGTGTGCCGGGATGTTCAGAACTATCGTGGTTTTGGGTAAAAATAGAATGATCTTTGAGAGGGATTTAGGATAAACTGGAATTATTGCGTTTTTAAACGACTTCAAAGAAAAGAAGGAGGTTCTTTTATATATTTGTTTGCTCATTACTCGAAGATGCCTGGACCGATTAGAGAAATTATTTTTTGTATGAACGAGTGCTTCTAGAAGTCGGCATTTCATGTTGCTGATACTAAAAGGTACAACTTCACAACGGTAAGGTTGGTACGGGGATAATTCTTTAAATATAGGCACCTCTTAAGGTCGTTTACTGTATTCTTTCCTCTTTTATTCACAGATGAAGCAAGGCGTTGAATATTACTTAAGTATTTCTTATTTTTAAGTTAATTTTTATGTAATTGAAGTTAGTTTTCCTGTTTTCTAAAATTATGTATTGTTATACATATTTCGCATTTTATACACTCCATATATGCTTTTTTATTACCTACATATAGCATTATCGCCTTGTCTTAATTATTAAATAAGTTCCACTGCTGGACTCAAGACTCTTTTTATGATAAGAAGGGCTATGCCATAATCCACCACGCAGGCCAAATACGATATTTAGTATATATATATCGTTTTGATAGACTTTGTATACCTTCGGGCACTTTTATGCACCCCTGATACAGAGGTTTCCACAAGGAGTTTGCCTATCAAAACATTTTTCTTATAAATAATTTCAATATCATAACATTAATATAACATGACGCCTCTAATACCCTAAAGGGTGTTGCAGAGGTGTACAACACCCACACTTACCTGTTATGTGTTAGGCACAATTTCAATTCCATGCTGCTATTGTGATAATAATTTCACAAATAACACTTTGCTCAACTCGGGAATCGAACCCAAGTCCTCACAGTGAGAGGCGCATGTGCAAACCACTAGACCATCGAAGCATGCAATTTGATTGAAGAACATTGATATTTATCCGAAGTCTAAACACTTGGTATTTAAAAATATTATGCGATCTTACCATGTTTTTATTTTTTCGCTGGTGGCGTAATTATAGCACAAATTCATACATCATATAGAAATACGAGTATATTTCAGGGTGTAATAAATACAGTAACATTACCATTGCATGTTCAATTTTAGTTCACAATAAATTGAATGCCCTTTAAACTTACGATTTTATAGTTCAGTTATTTTGTTGTCAAACCGAGCGAAATTCCCGGTATCAATTATATTATTACTAATGCTAGCAAATTGGTAACGTATTACTTAATAACGTCAAGAATCGAAGCATAGCAGGCTTCTTACCGACATTTAAATCCTGGATTATCCCTGGAGACTGGTGGCTGATGTTTTGGATGCGGTATTGGAGTCTGAGTCATATCATACAATGGGGTCCATATCGGCTCTCATAAAATTTGTATTCATATTTACGATTTTACTACGAATTGGAGTTCATAATAATCACTCTTCATAATTTTTTTCTTCATAAACTTTATGTTCATACATTAATATTCCTATAATCCGAACTCATAACACCCCGTCATCATATTTTTTTATTTCATAATGTTTTCATTAAGAAGGTGTTTAATTAATATTTTTTTTATTCAGAATAGTTTTCTTCATAAGAGACAATGTTCATATTATTTGTGTACATAACGTTGTATGGAAATAGCCTTTTATTGACTTAATATCTTATTTTTATTGGGGTAGTATTTAAACGCAAATCATAAAATATCCTTTTTCTATGCAATTAAATACCGAATTCCCACGCTTCTTTTTTTGCCCAATAGGCACATTTTTAGCTTCTGCAGGTGGCGCCACGTACTGTCGTCTGTTACGATCTATGATAATAAGAAATTGGTAGGTAGTATAATATTATTTTATTTAGTGGGTGGATTCAAAAAGTGGTCGGAGTATCACACAGATTGATTCTAGCATGTTATGGTCGCAGTTCTAACCTAACCTAACCTACTACTTTACCCATAATTGACCCATGCCATAACTATAGCTTTTATTTTTATATTATTTACAGCAGTTTATTAGTAGTTATTATTAGTACTTTTATAGGTAATATACTAAAACAATGCACAAAGATATAGTTCATAAACTAGTTTCCACTTAAACTCGAGCAAGTTATATTTATCTAATGAACGAAAACAATAACAAATGCACGAACGGGTGCGCTTTTTCTTACATAACTTTTTAACTCCTAACATCGAAAGTCCGAAAATGTGTTTCATAATGTATGTTTATTAACAGTATGAATTTTGATGTATAGGATAAATAGCACTTCTGATTAAGAAATATATGAAAGCAAAAATGAGTACAAATAAATGTATGAACAATAAAATTATGAAGTCGATTCATTTGGCGTTTTAATATTTATTGAAATAAAAATTATGAAGAGTGATCATTATGAAATAAAATTGTATGAAACACATTTTCGGACTTTCGATGTTAGGAGTTAAAAAGTTATGTAAGAAAAAGCGCACCCCATACAATGAGCACGAATCTGGCTTACGTATGACCGCTTGTGAGTGCGTAAACAAACAGAATACATTATATATATATTGTACTGATGACGGCTAAAAGTAAAACTATAGTCTGAAAAATATAAGATAAGCCTGTTCTTTAAATTATAAGAAGCTGCATTCATTTTATTTGTTATCTCAGCTGCGGCTGCTCTTAATTATCGGTCGGATATTGTCTAATTGGGTGATGCTGTTTTTTAAAGAATTGTTCAAGGGTGTTAAGATAATTTTAATATAATAGTAGCAGCCCTGTATCTAATACATGTCCCACTGCTGGGCCACGCTGGCCATGTGCAGATTGAAAGACTTCACACGACCTCGAGTACTTTTTAGGCACTCTCAGGCATCCTGCATACTCATATCTTCGTAAAGACGAACCTTAACGATTTTTTGACAGAGGTGTGTGCCGTGGGTTCGAACCTTTGACTCCGCACTATTTTATGTTATCCATAAATGTTTAACAAAATAAGCGTATTTCGTGAATATAAATAATACCACATCCAAATTTCCAACTTTCCGTTTGAACCACGCGACACACACGACTGTACTGTATTGCATATTTCATAGTGCACGCGATCCCCGCCGCTCATTGTACACCGTAACACATTGTACTAAATATAGTACTAAGTATTAAATATAATACTCCACTTGCATGCTCATCGATTTTACATTTTTATACTTAGTGTTGCTTACTTCTTCTTCTTGTCGTGTCAATGACGTTTCCATTTATACAGTTTTAGACCGATAGGAGGCGACTAGGACGCCTTTTTGGTTGGCCTGCATAAGGTCTTTTAGGGTACAAGGTGTAGAAAGTATTGGGCAGGACAACAAATGGGCCATACTTTGGGTGGGCTATCCACTTTCGGAACTAGTATTGGATGTGTTTGTGAATCTCCACTTGACCAGGTTGTCTTTGCAGCGACCAACTTTGGCCCGAAGACGGTTTAGGGACTTCCAGATCGGCCACTGCAATTATTTACCAAGAGACAGATGTTCGGCCGGGTCTAGACAATTGGTGGTGCGGGCAGCAGTTGCTGACTTGATATTGAGGTTGAATAGGACGTATCTAACAGCAAAATAAGCCAGCTTCACTCTTTAAAATTACTCGTTAAATAAAATGTGTGGTAGCCAAACTTTTGTAAGCGAGCTTAACTTAACATACATTACATAACATGGAAACGGCCGTGGCGCAATGGATAAGGCATCAGGCTAACGATCGAGAGGTTCGAATCCTGGCCATTACACCACGGACGTGAACTTCTTCCTAACACAAACGAAAGAAACTTAGCTGCAGGGGCTTTACAAGAATACTAGTAATTTGTATCTGCGCATTACTAGTGAGCTTTTAAAAAAAACATCACGGTTATGTTATCCAAAAAGGTATAGCACAGGTGGATCCGTGTATAACACTCGCATTTTAGGTGCCATATAATAGGGAATGAGCCTATTCCCTTCCACTGGGCAAAATTTTAGACTCTGTGAGCTGTTATTTCCTAATAGAACGAATATCCGTAATGGTACTTGTGCCCGAGCTGGAAATTGAATCCGAGAGTTCACAGTAAACAAACTTGAAAGAAATAACATTTCCGTCTTAAATTTAAATGGCAAACTATGACTACTAACAAACAAACCATAATACGACATTTGCATTTAAATCTTTTGAATTTAATCACAATAGGTTAATCTTGCAGCTTGTCTAGTTACAGTCACATAAAATTAAAACTTCATGTCCTTCATTTCCGAATAGGTACTATTTGAAACTTAACAAATAATCTCTATGTAGATAAAAATCACAGATTCATCATTATCATTATTAATCAACCCAACGATTGTGATCAAACGCGAGCTTATTAGCAATAATAAATAGGTCTTACATTTTCTTCGTAACGGTAACTACCATTTTTCTTAGGCCCAAAAATTCGTAGAATTCGGAAGAGCAATAAATATTCCTTATCAATTCAGCACACCTTGGTCAAATCCATCATAGCTCTAGATAAAATTCTTGTAAAGAAACCTCAGATAAGGCCCACAAATCAGCTGTAGGTACTCATATATAAAAAGAACGTCATAATTAACAGAAATAAAAAATATAACCTCTTTGCATTGATAGAAATCAGTTAACATAAAGCATGGCGGTATATACAGCCTTTACATTCCAACAAGGCAGCTTCCTGTTTACCCCAATAATATAAAAAGCGATAAGGCTACGCGTACATAAGCGAGCGAAGCGTTAACTTGGGCTTTAATACAGCAAAATCACCACTTTATAATTAACTACGAATGAATGAATGAATGAATGAATGATGATTAAATGAATTATTTATTTACATGTAACAAACAGGTACATTTTTGGTGTTTACCTGAAAGAATCTTAACATGTCACTATAAGCTGGCATGCCAATATTTAAAGAAATTTTAATTACAAATTAGCACATAATATATAAAATAATCAGAATAAACAGAAATATAAAAATAATAATGGAAATAAATGTATAGTCAAAAAAAAAAATTAAAATAAAAAAATGTGACCATAAAAATCATTAAATTCATTTAAAAACAAGTACATAAAAATAATTAATACAATGCCAACAATAAAAAATAAATTAAATCAAAAACAACATTTTTTTTTGACATTTTGGATTTTATTAAAATTAAATATAATATTTTATTAATTTGTATGTATATATATATATAATGATAATAGTTTTAATATTTGCATGGGGACTCAATTTTAATTTATTAATGCTTACTTTCAAATTAAATCTGTTATTGTGCTTATAATTTAATTTAATATAAATTCTATAATGTTAATAATATGCATGCCTTTTAGTGAAATCTGTAGAAACATCAAATTTGTTGTAACACCTATTATTATTGTACTCATTTTCGCACTAATGATTGATTTACCATCGTAGAAATACAAAACGCCCCGCTCAACTCTCCGCAAGTCAAAGTCAGCTCTAAAAAACACACAATACATCACTTCCCGTTACTAGGACATTCACCTAAACATTAATATTATTGTTATTATTTAGATTACAATATTAATTGCGTTTAGTCTAATTTTAATTAGCTATTGTGTAGCTATATCAGTTTTATGTTCCGACTAACACTTTTTAATGTATGAGTGTGTTAAATAATGTGTAGGTACATTGTCTAATTTAGAGGAAATTAAGTGGATCTAATTAGCGCTCGCGCTCTAAAAAAGTTTTTTTTTAACAATAGTCTGTCTTTTTTTGGCTTTTGTTATTACAATTTTTTTATAGGTGTACTTCGTTGGTCTAGTGGTTAACGTATGCGACTTCGCATCGCGAGGTCTTGGGTTCGATTCTGGAGTCGGCAAAAGGTATTATATTTTGGATTTTGCCAACAGGTAATTTCTCAATAGCAGCACAGTGTTGGCATTGTGTCCGGTGCATGACGATAGGTTCATCACTTATCACATGGGACCTGAACATAACAGGGTGAAGTGTGGGTATTATAGTCATCTGCATTACCTTTTTGGAAAACAAAGGCTTGATTATATCTTGTTAAATGTTATGGTCATTAAATTTATATTCAACCAAAGCTAACAAACCCTACGAATCAAATTTAAACGCCAAAGAACTTTCAAAAGAAAACAAACGATTTTAGTAGGTAAAAGTATTTTCCTTAAGTAATTATGTCACCATAATTATTTATACACAGAGACGATTGCTATGATAGTGTTATTTACTTCCATTTCGCGTGTGAACACCTCACATAATAATATATTTACTATGGACTTGACAACTACTTTACTGGAATACATTTATTAGCATAATAATATCACAATATTGTGAATGTAAGTGGGTTGGTTTATTGTTAATTATATCTGTACAATTATCCTTTTTCATAAGCCTAACATCACTTGATGACACTGCTAGGCCAATAAAAACGAGATCCCTTTTTTTATATAATATTATTTGGCATAATTTAATTTGGCATAACTATAAGCATTTTTTTTTCGACATCAAGAATACTATGTAATTACGCATATTAGTAATTTTGCATTATCTTTGTTGACATAATGGATTTTTCGCATAACAGTTATTAGGCATAATGTTTTTCTACCTACTCAAAATCAAATGGAAAATTGGGTACCAAAAGAAAGTATTTTTTGATAAAGAATAGTATACTTTACCTAATGAAATAGTATGCAAAATGACAATTATGCCGAAAGACAGTTATGCCAAACGAGTAGTATGATAAATGTCTATAATCGTCATTTTTAGCATTATTTATTTAGGCTTAAATACTTTTGTGCCAAATAAATATATGCGGTGTTAAACAATGCCAAAAAAACTTATGTAGATAAAAGATAATATTATATACAGTTTCTAGACGTGATCAGTGTTCATTTTCACGGGTTAAAAATAACAGTACGTAAAGTACAACTAATTTCAATTTTAATTTTTTTAAAAGCAAATTGAAGATTGCTAGGTATTCAGTTAGAAGCCGATATCTATCAAAAATTTTAAATTTTTGTTTATTTCTATTTGACGTTAGTGTAAACGCTACCTAGTTAAATGTCTGAATTCTTTATTTATTACTTAAGATGTAATGCTAAACGTATAGTTTTCCAATATACTTTGTACTTACCTTTATTAATTCAACTTCCGAAGCAAAACATTAGCTAGTATTATTAAAAGTAAGGTAAATGTCCCGACTACGTCACGCAACGTGAATAAAAAAGTGAATTATTAATGACCGTTTGATGGCGATATCATTAATCCTGTGGTTTTCCTGTGGAGCCTCTACAGTAGCGATTTTAACAACATTACTTATTCATGTTACAACTTTATTACTTCAATATTTCAACCGTATTTATAACATCATTTAAAACTAAAGTTCATCATATAGTTTTGTCCCAAATTCCAAAAAAATCCTAGTTTGTCCCACATCATTATTACAGTCCTGCTTCGTCCCAAATTTCAAGTACTTAAAAGGTACAGACAACAAATAATATAGTGATAATAATATATATATACGAGCAACAACTGATATTTTTCGAAATACTTAACGATAATACAATACTTAAATTATTAGTTTTATCTATATTTGAAATATTTGATTAATTAAAATAAATTTATAACAAATCAAAAATCCCGCGCTCCGGATGCTTTATCCATACAACGTTAAAGAAAAATTCACTCTTTATTAGATCACTGATTAATATTGGCACAGAGGGCATCAATTACATATTGTAAACTTAATACAGTGCAATTTGCGAAAAATATTGAAATATTCTGTGCTTCTCGTGCTTTATGCATTATTAAATAAATAAGTAAAATAATTATATCTTAATAGAACTATTACATTTTATAGCCCAACACGGACAAAGGTAAAAATCTGTTAAGATCAAGTGTGCGATAGTGCGCGATGACTGCAAGACGCAGCGAAACCGACGCGAATTATACACCATTCATCAACTTATTAATGAGACCTACCCTGTAGCGTCAGCAGAAAAACAAAGTTATAGGTATCGTAAGGTGAAAAGTTGTACTGACTGGATAATCCAAATACCGAAAAAATATGATTTTAATCTATTTTAATTAAATTGAGCCGTTTAGGCCTAAATGTTTATTGAAATTCTTGACAACGAAACTCAATCAATGTATTTTATATACATATAACTAATACATATTAATTGAGATTAAAATAAAATTACTCATAAGCCGTTTTGGGCTTGATTGTAATAAAATAAGGAATTTGCTTTAATACCTTTAATGAAAAATAAAATTATATATATTTTATTATCCCTATTTCTCCAGGTCACGGCATCACGCGTGAACGGCTGGACAGATATCACTGATTCTTTTTTGTTATGTTTGTTGATGTCAGGAGATGGTTCTTATAAAACAAAAATAAAGAGATTTGCGCGGCAAATTAGAGAATTTAAGAATAAATAACCACTATACTAAATTCACTAATGTCGCCTTAGCGCTTTTGACATAACTTTGACATAATGCGTGTTGCAAAATATCGTCAAATAGGATGTATTCATAGTTAAGACATGACAGCGTATGTCGGGTCAGCTAGTAATAATATATAAATTATCACCTATAATTTAATTTACATTTAATTTTAGGGTAGTTAGGGGTACAATGACTATAATTGAATTTGGTCAGATGCACTAGCATTTCTGACAACCCATTTTTTTTACTGCTTGGCATAATGCTCCGCCAAACGTTCCCATTCTTCTCTCTGCACTTTGCGATTTCCCTCCAGTTATTAGTGTCTACCAAAGTAAAATGTCGTATATAGTTTAAGTAAAAACCTGTCTCAAATTACCATCTGCAACACAAGACAAATTAATTCCAAAGCCTAATGTTTAGATTGTTTTGCAGAGCGTACTTCAGCAGTTGGCGGAATATTGAGTCATTCCCGGTATATTTAACGGAAAGTCGTTTACCTCTGCTTGCACATTTCACTAAATGTTATCACGGTTACCTTTGAGAGCGGTGAATACAGATCTGCAGTGCCCATTCACTTTGTGTCCGTGAAAATGCGGACATTTTATTTAGAGTTACTTTTCTTTAAGAAAATAAATCCTTTCATTTGAGCACTCTTTGGCGGAGGCAAAATAAACGACGACATCTATAAATTGTAAGACAAAACAGACATTTTCGCGGGTAAGTAAAAAAATACTTTTGAGTAGTAGGTACGGTTATCTACTTAGATATATTCACTTCTATATCGTTATCAATAAGCCTAACATCGCCTATTGTTCTTACGCGATTTATTTGTTGTTTTTTCTAATGTAGATATCTACATATTTTTATATTTAGTCAGCAATTACTTTCCCATTGGCAATACAAATACAATACAACTACTATACCTAAATATATACCTGCCTCGATGGTCTAGTAGTTAGCTCACCGCGAAGTCTCCGGTTCGATTCCGTTCCATGGCAAAGTGTTATTCCGTTAGGAAAATCACAATTGCAGCATGGAGATGGAATATGCCTGGTGGATGGCAATAGGCTTACTCCCTATCCCGTAACCATAACAGATGAAATGTGTATACACCTCTTTCACTCCCTTATGGGTAATAATAAGGATGATATTATGTTAAACGATCAAAAAACCGCTGTGTGTGCTATGCGTTGGCCGTAAATTTTGAACTTCCAAACAATACAAGAGTTTTCATAGTATACGAGTATAGTGCATTGCTAACAATTTAAGCATTTTATATTGAAACATTATCCAACCAAGAAACCATTACCAGTCATTAAATAAATGATTCGCATCTAGATAACACAGCTAGTTTGCAAATACACGTCAGTTTTTACTCATATAATGTACAGCCGGCTACACATCAACCTATACATTGCCAGTATAAGATTGTCTCGCGTTGTTAAGGCTTGCCAGACCAGCTTATTCTGGAAATGAATAGGTTGTATGTTGTTGTTATTTAAATAAGGCATTCAAATTGAAATCTAACGTCGATAAATTATTAAAATGGCAGCTTGGACATAATATGATGTAAAAAATGCACCAGCTGCTTGCTTGACGGCAAATTAAGTAAGAAATAGATGCAGGTAATAGTATCAGTGATAGGTATCATGGTAACTAGTTTATACACATGATTATACACATCGTTAGGAATATAAACCTCACGCGTTGTTTGAATATTCTTTACTTTTATAATTTAAACTTGATGACACGATGCAGATGCAATAATAGGGTATAGAAAACTGACGGATGGTTAGTTTTCAAGACGTTTTGCGCCGTCCGCGACGCAACGACAAATAAAATGGGGTGAAAGCAGAAAGAAGAAGTTTTCTCTTTTTTTAACCGACTTCAAAAAAAGGAGGAGGTTCTCAATTCGGTAGTATTTTTTTTCTTTTTTTATGTTTGTTCACCGATTACTCGAAGACGCCTGGACCGATTTGAGAAATTCTTTTTTTGTTTGAGAGGATATACTCGTCATGTAGTCCCATTTTTTTCAAGTCACGTTCTGATGATGGAATCTTAGAGAAATCGAGGGCAACCCTCAAATTTAAAAGGCTTCTATATTGTTTTTTGTATATTATCTAAAACTACTTGGATATTTGCATCTAGTAATCAGCATTTTATGTTGCTGAGCTGATGCTGGAAGGTACAACTCCTCAATGGTTAGGAGTACGGGGATAATTCTTTAAATATAGGCTCCTTGGCGCCGTTTACTGTATTCTTTCAACTTAGACACAGATGAGGCGAGACGTTGAATATTACTTATGTATATTCATAATATGAGGTCAAGATTTGATGATGGGATCCTAGAGAAATCATGAGTAAGCCTCAAATTTCAAAGGTTTCTATATTGTTTTTCGTATATTTCCTAAAACTACTTGGATATTTGCATTTTAAGTTGCTGAGCTGATGCTGGAAGGTACAACTCCTCAACGGTTAGGAGTATGGGGATTATTATTAATAAGTTTTCCGTCTCAAGTAACCGTCGTCTCCTCATTCGAGAAACATTCTTGCTCGGTCTACCCATCACTTAAAATTGTAAAATAAAATAATTTTTAACAAAAAAAAAAACCGACTTCAAAAAGTAGGTAAACTAAAAAGCAAAAAATAAATTTACTTCGCACAAAATAATACGTTTTTTCATTTAGTTAAATAGAAATTATTAAATAATTATTTTATAATTCTGAAGTCGGTGTCAAGTAAACAATAACTCTGTATAGATAATATCAATCTTTCTAACAACTATTTTCTGACTGAATCTTAGTTCTTAATTATCCGATTTACTTGGCACCGACTTCAGAATTATAAAATAATTATTTAATAATTTCTATTTAACTAAATGAAAAAACATATTATTTTGTGCGAAGTAAATTTATTTTTTGCTTTTTAGTTTACCTACTTTTTGAAGTCGGTTTTTTTTTTATATGATACTTCATGGTTGTCAAACTTATATCAAAATCAATGTGGTATATTTTTTAAACATTGGAATAGAAATAGAAATAGAAATAAAAAGTTCTGCCATATAAGTCACCAAGTGGTTTGTTTCGATTTTTTTTAAATTACTTGGCGACTTTTAATTAGAAATATTGCGTAAGATAACGTATAACATTAAAGAAGTAGTGTCTCGAAAAGTCGCAGGGTAGTACCACCAATTATCGTCATGTTTGCTTTCGCTTCCATTGCAATAAAACCCCCGCGTTTGTTGTTTACTGACAAACGAATTAACTAATAACAGTATATTGCTGTTTCGTGTACGACCACCCTATCGCTTCCTGTAGTGTCTGTATGGAATTTGTCTTTGGGTTTTTGGTAAACTGCTTCGTTGGTGTAGCTAGTGGTTAGCGTAGCGGCCCTTTACCGTGGGATCTCGGATCCGATTACCGGTTTTTCGGATTTTTTTCACTAGTAAATTCTCATTCTTTTTTTATTAGTCTGCACTGTCCCAGTGCTGGGCAAAGGCATAATATGGTAGGGCGCTATAACCTGCCCTACCAGGCGATGAAAATAAAATAATGAATGAATAATAATATTATAGCGATACAAATATATTATAGTCTGGTGGTAAAGGACTCATCAGCAACAACTCGAAGTACCTTCCGAGGGCAGGATCCTCCGAAGCTGGATTCTTTTTTTTTTTTTTAAATTCTCAATAGCAGCACGGAGTTGGTATTTGACTGACTCCTATCACAACCTAGACATAACACGTAAAATGTGGATGTCATACACCTCTGCCACACCCTTCTGGGTAACAAGTCGTGAGGTTGCTTTAAGGATAAGAATAAGAATCATTTATTTGCTTGAACATGAGATATAAAAGTTGATTGAGATAACAATTGTAGTCAATTGTACACACATAAATACCAACAAAATACAAGTTAATCATAAAAATGAAAAAATAAAATACAACAAGAAATACCCAGAATTACATGCACAACACTAATTTTGCAAGTTACATTTTCTTTACAATGAGCGAGACATCTAAGGGCAATTTTTTATTGTTTAGGTAATCAGTTACATTATAATAACATTTAAGCACAAGATGGTCCCTCATCCCTTTTCAAAATAGTCTCGTACTTGTTATGTCTTTCGGATCATTTGGTATTTGGTGCAGTATTGGACGTTCTTACACATTCTATTATTATCTCGCCGATTACGGCTGATAACATCAGAGAGCTTTTTAAATTGACCTCATAAAAACAAACATGGTACAGTAAGCATTTTATATTTGTATTTGTTAATTTCATCAAGCAATAATAATTTTCTTTGATTAATATTCATCGCGTCTTACGTAAGAAATAACAAATAAACAAACAGCTGTGTCTGTTATTAACAATCTTATTTTTCTTTATATTCATGTTCGGTAATCTGAGACATGTGGCTTACCGAAAATAGGTCGAATATGGTTGTAGGGTGACGACACCTATTTAATTATCGTACTGAGTATTTTCTATGTTTTTACTTTTTGTATAGCACATATTATTATAAAATACAAGCTTTTGCCCGCATTAGATCAAGTTTCTTACAAACCTTCAAACACTATTTAACCCCTTACGGGTTGAATTTTAGTATCCCAAAATATCTAAATTTTAAGTTAATAAATTAACTGCATTAAGGAGTTTCGATAACGACGATTAAACTAGATAAAACATATTTTGCAACCTTCTTTTATCATTTTAGTGGTTGAAAATCTAGTTACGATTAAACACGTGTTTAATTATTTAAAAAAATATAAATTCCAAGTTTATAATTGATCAGACCAAGAAATCACGTTCTTAGTATTAAATTGCTAAGCATGGCTAAATGCTATATAAAAATCAATTAGAAAAAGAAAACACGGTGTTTGACTTTCTTAGTGCACTACCCTTTCCCCCGTACTATAAAATTTGACGTTGTCAATATAACAATATAAAACATCAGCCAAATGCGAGTCGGTCCATGTGCAAGCGCGTGTAGGGTTCTGTCGTTAGTCGTTACAACTAATTTTGGACTAAAAAGGGTCAATTATCTGTGTTAAACAAGTAACATCTTCATTCCAACAAGACATTATTTTCAAAGGATTATGTACAAACTTCTCCAAGAAACAGCATTTTACAATTTGGGGTAAAAAAAAAAAATATTAGAAGAAACACGTGACAAAGTATTACAGATATACGAATATAGCCCTTAAAGAGCTTGTAATAAAAAAATGAATTTAATCGCTACAGTTTTTCCTAAGCCACGGCGAAACTATAAGGGTTTCTTGTAGAAACTACGGTTCCCTAAACATTATTAGACAAAAATATATAAATTAATAAATAAGTCAGTCATATTTTTTCAGTCACTATCCAAAGTAAATGTGAAAAGAACCTTTAATGAAATGTTTTAAAAATAATCATTATAATATGGTCTTCATTTAGAATCCTATTGTTGTCAACTAAAGTAATATCTGACGACTACTGTAATCTACAAATACAAACCGTCAAAATTAAAATTAATTATTACCATCTTAGACAATACAACAATAATCCTGAGGCACTGCCTTTGGTTACGCAAAGATTGTGAAACGGGTATCCCAATCCAACTATTTTGTATCTAATCACTCCGTAAGTACGAAAATCTAATCCCAACTAACAATCATAAATCACTCCCGATATTTAATCACAAATGAAACCCAAACTCCGAAACTTAATTAAAATCAAATCAGCGGCGACAACTGTCCGGCTCACCCTACATCTCTTGACTTGCTTAGGGTCAAAGCCCTTAGCTAAGAGTTAAACAGATAAGGTTATTTTTTACTTTTTATCGAGTAACGAGACTTACTCTATGGAAAATGAATTTTGATTCGATTAGTACCGCTTAATCGATTTATTGACTGATTTGCGTAAAGAATATTTTGTTTATTTTTCGATCGATTAATTATTGAGGTAATTTTAAGTGGCTAGTAGAAAGTTTTTAATATTTTCAACCAAAGTTTATATTGGTTTGCCAATTTTTATTATAATAATATTCCTAAATAGATAGATATACATATAAAAAAAAAATTGCACCTTATACTCGTAATAATTTATTTTCGATCTCTGTCTGAGCACTTTCTCGAAAACTAGGAAGTGAAAGCGACACTTTCACAGGTGTTAGATAAACCTTATTGGCAGGATAAGCATATCACACATTAAATGAAAGAGATAGCTGTGTCCTTTTTTCAAGTGTAACACTTTTAAATTTGGTCAAGCTATATTTTATGAGTCGGATAAGAACTATCTGGAACCTCAGAAACTGACCCATAAATTCACCAATTATTGTTCAATTTGTTGTTGCACGTTAATTTTACAACCCATGATAAATTGTAGATTTAGTCTTTAATGTTGGTTCAACCTGTATTGATATAGGTCCTGTGTGGCGTGCAGCTCATTTTATTTAAGAAACAATAGATTGTTGTCAAAAATAAATTACATAATCATCTTATTGTTACTTTATATAGAAAGAGTTCATTTCAATTACGTAAGACCATTGATTTATATGTAGGTACTAGGTACTATATAATACATTTTTCACGGTTTTGATTCCTGAGTCGAGCAGAAGTGTTATTTGGGTTTATTCTGTCAGGAAATTCTTAGTTGCAGCACGGAGTTGGATTTGTGCTCGGTGGATGGCGATAGGTTCACCCCCTATCACATGGGACTTAAACATAACAGGTGAAATGTGAAATATAGGCGTGATGTTATGTCATATCTACAAAGTAAAATTTACCAACTGTAAAACATATTGAATTCCCACGAATCACAAAACAGGCTTGTCTTGAAAGCAATTTATGCAAAAAGGTTTTACATTTTTACCAGGCATCTATCTTATTTTTATCGTGATGGATAGACTCTGATTTTCAATGACCTTTTGAAATTTGTTCATACACGGCTACCGATCAACCTTCACATTGCCAGAATAAGATGGTCTCGCTTTGTAAAGCATTCACGTGTAATGCAAGGCCAGCTTATACTGGAAATGTATAGGTTGATCGATAACCGTGTGTACAGTGGGCCAACGAGTTAGATATGCAGGGCAAAAACTTCTAAGTCCTAGTAAAGACTTACTAAACCAGTTAAGGATAAGTGCTTTACATATCTTAATATACCCATATTACACTTATTAAATATGTGATTTACACATGCATACCTATTATAGTCAGTTTTCACTATGGCGTAGAAGTTTTTGCCCTGCATACCTAACTCATTGGCCCACTGTACTATACAAATCTCAAGTGATTTAAAATACTTAGATAAGAAATCTTTTTTAATATCATCAAAGTAAAAGAAAACCTTGTTGTGGATTTAAAGTCAAGTTTATTTTAGTGAATAGAAAATATCAAATATATAGTCCGAAAATATTATTTTTTAGCATTGAATTTTAAAACCAATCTGTAGAAGACTTTTGTAAATACAGATGCGGATAGAGACATGATGTTTAAAAACCCATTTATTGATCGTTGTTAGATGGGCAAATGGCAGAAGAGTCTACGGCTTTCGATTGTTCTTGTGAAGACAACTTAGCACTAATTTCGATGTCGCTCGATTTGGCGTAATAACACTATCTTTATTTTAAAATTTAATAAATAGACTAGACAGTGAGCCTACCACTGTGATTCACCCTTTTAAATTTAAATAGTACATGATTATAATGCATAAAAACTGATAAAATGTAGGATTTAATTTTATTATATGGGATGTAATAATCCTGAAATAAAAGCTATAAAGGGAAGGTAGACTCTTTAAGAGTTGTTGACTCTCAAAATTATTAAAATTTCTAGTAGGTTTAACATTCATTATAACAGCTTCAATAAACGTACTTCCTAAATTCATTAAAGCACTCACATTTTCATCACCACGACAACAAAACAGCGTTAGAACAAAAAGGTCTCGTAAACCGAATCCAATACACTCATAAATTTCCGCCAAAACTCATCTAAATCTTTTAATTGTTTCTCAGACATTATTGTATGGGCCTACAGTCGTTGCCGTCGGGCCCACTATTGTAAACGATGAAATATGGACCAATTTAATATGAAATATGATTTTACAACCCTTAAATTTTTAAGATACACCCCGAATTAATCATGCTTTAGAATTTGGCAGAGTTTTGAAGGCAGGTTTTGAATTCATTTTGGGTAGATTATATTTAATATTTAGATTTTGAGCAAAGATATCAACAACAGTTGAAAGTGAATATTTATTTATATTTTTACTGACTTAAAAAGATGAATATTTTGAATTTTATTAAAATATTAAATATTATTATACACCATTATTTTCTCAATTTTAGTAGGTAATACTGCCTCGGTGGTCTATTGGCTATCATGTGCCTCTCACCGCGAATTTTCGATGCCCGGGTTGGCCAAAGTGTTATTTGTAAACTTTCCGTCTTGAAGTTCACTATAGCAGCACTGGGTTGGAATTGTGCCCAGTGGATGGCGATATGCTCACCCCCTATCCCATGAGACCTAAACATTACAGATTAAAATAAATGTGGGTGTTGAAAAGCCCTGCCACACACTTCAGGGTAATATAGGCGTGATGTTATGTTATGTTAATAGGTACCCTTTATTCGACGTCATATTTATTATAAATGTAAAATATTGCTTTTTCTATATGTAAAAACTTTTAAATCCAGTAAACATTTCAAAACCTTTTTATTACAAACAAAAATACACAAAAAAATCTCTTTATGAAATCCCGTAGCGCGATTCTGTAAGGGAAACTGTCGGTTGCGCAAATTTAGTGCATCCTTACGGCCATATAAATACGGTCGATATTTAATTGACAGAAATTCAAATTTCGTGTGATTCCATTTATGACTCATAGGCCGGATAAATTTTGTTAAAGAAAATGTTATAGCTGATAAAATTTAACATTTCAAATAGGAAAAAGAATGCTAATTTTATAATTTTAACTAAAGTAATCAAATGAGCAATTGTCAGTGAGATCTATTGAAATTTTACAAGAGCGTTATTGAATTAACCGTAGATTGAAGTACTATTACATTTTGATTGAAATAATTTTAACTTGGATTGAAACATGAAATATTGATGAGTAGCCACTTTTGTGATTAAATTTAAAATATTTGATTGTCAGAAACATGTAACGCTCTGACAAGCAAATATTTTCAGTGAATTGGATAGACACTGTAATTGCAATTATACGTACTGTAGTCGAATAAAGTTATTATTTTGATGATAAAATCGGCTGCTTTTTAGCGTTGTTGACTAGTTAGCCTTTTGCCGCATGTCTTGGGTTCGATTTAGTATATTACAAATTAAGCTAAACTCACTTATTATTTGAAAAACTACAACTAAATCATCAAAATATAAACATTAAAACAATTGTTGCCGTCTCTGCCTATCCCGTGGGATAAAGGCGTGATTTGAAGTATATTGTGGTGTATGTCTATACACACCCTAATACGCCTACACTCAGCCTTATAGCATTAGTTATGGTAATAAGTACAATCTATGATTTGTCTATGTATATATGTCTCTTCCGGTTGGAACTGCAACAATAAAACACACAGTATCAGTCTACCAAGTCTTATAATTATAAATACCCAAACCTGGACCTCTAAAAACCCACAACAACCTCACATAATATAAAAACAATTGGCAATGATCATTTAGTGAAGTCGAGCTAAAATTAATTAACAATTATATAATTTACGTTTACATACATAAATACACATTAAGCGCAAACAAACAGACATGGCGGGTAAATTGACGTCCTTTGGCATTATTGGTAGTTGTTAAGGGCCGACCAAATCTATGATTTGATCAAGAATTTTATATGGGTGTATTTTGTTTTTAAGAGACGGCAAATATGATAAAATTTTGCGTTGGCTACTTGGCAGTAAAGCTACAGTCTCAAGACACAGTGTCAGATTTTTGTGTTATAGAAAATTTTGTGTAGCAGCCCAGCGTGGAATTGTGTACTGCGGCTACTGTATAGGCTCACCACTTAAGTTCAAAGTGTTTATTCGCTTGTCCCGATCACACCAAAACGTGAACACACACCAGGTGAATTGCGGAGGATCACACCTATGCCACACATTTCTGGTTAATATAGGCGTGATGTTATATTATGATATTTAACTTTGGATTTGGTCGGCTCCTACAAGCGGTACGGTAAGCGGAAATCAGTGATGTGCGACCCCAGCAATATCCGCTAAACACAGCTTTTACCCAACGCGCCTATGTAGCACTGAGCCTATGAACGGCTCGCACCCTACTGCTTTATTTATACATATCGAAGTAATTAGGATAGCTTTGATGCTACTACCGACCGATGCCGTGTTTGAGCAAGGATTTAAATGTAAATATGGTTTTGTTGGTATTTGTGGGTAGGTTATTGGTTGGGATACCCAAATAATAATGTAGTGCTGTGAATTTATATACTGTGCATAGTAACGTCATGCCTCAACCGATTGTTGGGTTAAGCAATGCTTACTGCCAGCACCTTACAGCGAGTGCAAAGCCGGAAAATCATATTCGTAGTTGTTGATCCACGGAATTGCACACAAATTAGCCATTATTCCGAAAATTATCTAGATCGAACTGTCAGATTGCTCACGTTTCAAACACACGCACACACACGGGGGGAAGGGGGAGGTTTCAATTCTAATGAATTGCCGGCGGCGTACGGTCGTTCTTAAAATCAACATTTTATGAAAGCCAATATAATGTCGGTATTTAAATTCTTGGCGAAAATAAAATATGTCTCAGACACTCTCTCCGATAAGTCTACAAAATAATAAAGACATAATACATTTCAGCAGTCTCTTTACAACCAAGTATTTATCATTCAACACCTCCGTACCCAGTTCAAGAGATCAGTACAGACGACTTACACATCAACCTATACATTTCAAGTATACGATGGCCTCGCGTTGTATAGAATTCCCGCGCAGTTCGGGGCCAGCTTGCTATGCCAGCAATGTATAGGTTGATCGGTAGCCGTGGGTACAAATATCAATACAATCTAGCCTAGTGCTTCCCATAAATTACCTTCGAAAGGTTCTATCGAGTTATTTATTATTAACCTAACAGATCTAGGAGATAGCTTGGCACCTGCTTGCCACGCCTTGGTGAAGGGCTTGCACATTAAGTAAGGCAATTCCTGGTGTGTTTTTTGTATGACAGAAAAAAATAAGACGTCTCTAGTAACAGAGAGTAAGATAAACTGTCTCCTAGGCTAATTATTTCACAAACAATATTTACAATAGCAAGTACAAGTATTAAAAAAGCCAAACGAACTGGCAATCAAATGGCAAGAAAAATGTAAATAAAATATATTATACACAATCAATATTTCAATAGAAAATTTCCCACCTTAGCATTATTTGTTTTACCAAACTTGAGTCAGAGCCTGAACTGGATAGACACAGCTTTCTATTCCATATTTTATAGCTTACATAATAAAATTTCAATAACTCTAAAACAGTTCGATAAACAGGATTATTCCCGAAACCTATTTCATTTGCGTAACTGAAACTAAATTTACTCAGAAAGGGTGTCAAGGACGTAGAATTAAGTTCTTTGGCCGCCATGTTTGAAACGTAACATGCAACGGCAAGGCCAGATAACACTGTTACATCATCCTAGGAAATTAATTAACAGAATAATGCTACAATGAAGTATTTATGTTAATACGTTGGTACTACAGTTTAACTAGTATCGAATAGCCAAAGATTTTGTTTATGTGTAAGAGCTCTTGTGAACGAGCTCGGGGGCCGCAGCAGCACCGTCTTCGCTGCTGCTAAATAGTAGTGCTTGCATTACTTTGTTCCGGATTGGTGGTGAGATCAGACCCTGAATTACTATAATATGAGGCATAACACCGTAGTTCTCAGCTGCAGCGACGCATTTACAATCTGCTTTTGAGGATTGTTGATGTCCATGGGCTGTAATCCAATTAACATCAGGTGGACTACGCGTTCGTTCGCTGCAGGTGTAGAATAAAAACAAAACATTTTCATTAATACTTATACTTATCACACACGTCCATGTTATGTCAAATTGTGATTGATTTCCTAGGTAGCTTTATACTTAGTTCTTCTTCTTAGTTTTGTTTAGTGGTGTTGCCAGACCACGAACATTCGCTAGTAACGTTACGTTACAGATTCGAGTATTACACCGATTTGGCAAGCGATTCGAGTATTAAATACAGTGCGTAATCTGTGGTAAAACAATTTTAAATTTTATTTGAAAATAAATAATGTTTCATTACAGGCGACTCCTAGTCAGTCAGGTCAGGAAGGCAATTTGTAGCGTAATACTCAAAATTGAATCGGTTCGGTCGAAAGTGTTACTTTGGATTTTTCCGTCAGCACAATTCTCAATGATAGCACGGAGTTGGGATCGTAGCCCTTCTCACATGGGACCTAAGCATATACGGTGAAATGTGGGTGTTATATATCCTCTGCCACAACCTTCTGGGTAATATGGCAACGATATTACGTCATCAGTCTGCAAAATGCAACTGAAACCAATCGATAGCTTGGGGTCGATAAGACTTTCATATCGAGTAATATTTTAAAGGGTTCCTAGATATTTTGCTGCAGTGTTAAATAGTTTAATTAAGTAAAATGTTGTTAAAGAGTAGTTAAGTGTTAACGATTCGATAAGATTAATGTCAACACTATAGATAAGGGTTAAATATTAAAACTAAACTGTATTTTACAATTAACTTCGTTAATAGTGCTGATAGTGAATGTTGATATTGTTATCGATTGTTTAGTGTCTCTTCATTCCAGTTATTTTGTATCGTGATAGAATAAATTATAAATTAAGGGTTTTAAGATTAGCATTTTTGCTATTAATAGTCGTCCTTATTAAAGGCAAGGTAAGATTAGTTTAAATTATTAAAGTTGTGAGGTTCAAAATAACGATTACATCTTTTACGTTTGATTAAAAAGTCGAATTATAGACGCTTTATATTTCGTTTTACCTCCTAACGAGCAGACCTTTAGTCCATCTAAGATCAGTGAAATAATTTCGTTTCATAGACTATAAAAGAGTTCTTGATAAAAGATAAATCTATCACATTATTAAAAAAAAAGTGTCTGTAAATTTAATAAAAAAAAGTAAACTTATAAAAGTATCATGACTCCTTAATTAATTATTTGCGAGAAATCAAATCGAAATCTTGGAATATCAAATGAAACGAGTAAAATTATTATCAAATATTATTTACTACAATGATACAACGGACTCTTCTTAAAAAAACCTTTTTAACGAATAATTAACATTAAATTAAACATATTTCTGAGCATTTTAATCGATATAATATCTTCTTAAATGAAATCGATTAGTATTTCAATTGAAACAGTAACGTGTAAAGGCATTACTCATTTTGAAATATCAAAAAGAAAATAAACGGTTGGACAAGGTATTCGCTCTCACTTTAGCACGTGTCATTTCATGGTCTTTGCTTGCTACTTTTGAAAAACATTTTCACTCCATGGGACCTTTAATAATAGTATCAGTACTATAACTGCCTCACTGGTCTAATGGTTAACGTATGTCCCTCTCAATGCGAGGTCTCGTTTTCTATTCCCTGGTTGAGCAAAAATGTTATTAAGGGATTTTCAAGTTAGGCAATTCTCAATAACAGCATGAATTTGGTGGCCGGTGGATTACGATAGGTTCCCCCGCTATAACATCACCGGTAAAGTGTGGGAGATAACACTATACTACTATTCCCTTCTGTGTTAAATAGGCTCGCTGTTATGTTATGTAAGTACCTAATATTTTAATTTAACTAAAACCAACCACTCCATCAAACCACAAAACACTTTCAAAACATGAAAGGTCCGAAAATCAATTCTTTTGGTCTCAAAAGCGATGGCAAGTAAAATAGGCTTTAATCTCCGTATATCGGAGGATCAAGCATTGCACGCTAAGTCGCCGGAGGGACCGACTTATTAATATCGCCTCCCTTGAATAGAAATGTCGCCATCATTATTGAGGGTTGTGTACTGGCCATCCCTTCACGATGTTCAGATTGGGTGACTCTATTTTTGAGATCGTATTCGTATTTCAATAAGTTTATTTTTTACCGACTTTCAAAAAGGAGGAGGTTCTTGATTGATTTGTATTTTTTTTCATGTTTGTTCGGCTATTACTCAAAGATGCCTTTTTATTTTTTAAACTGGGAAATGCTTGACGCATACCATCGTTCCTGAATTAAGACCGTTTCCTGTATTACTTAAAGTTATACAAAATAATCTACACAAGTTAAGTCGTTTTTCGTACCCGTCCTTTGAACTGCTGGACAAGCTGTCTAAATTCAAGAATGACTCATGGACTTCACTTAAAAGAGATAAATAAAAATGTAAAAATATAAACTGTAATTGGAAGTAAATAATCTTCAAGAAACTTGAAACTTCAAGAACCATTTATTCGACTATATGCGTTATTAAAGGCTTTTTCAAAATATTATGAAGTCGGTTAACTTTTTTCATAAACTTTTTTTATTGATAGATTGACTGAATAGTACTTGCTTTACTTAAACGACACAACACTTCTGTTACACCCTTCTGGGTAATATAGGCGTGATGTTATGTTATGTTCGATGTTAAAATACTTTGACCATAGTTATATCGATATTGCAACCCTTAAGGCAAAAATAAACTAGCAGCAGTTAACAAAGTTATTAAATATCTCTACAACGATTGTTAGAGTTTTACTTCCAGAAGCACAAAGAGAAAACTTTGAGCACTTGTCGAGGAAGCTCCTGCTCTTTTGTCTACAAAATAATACGAACTACAGACTTAGCAATATTTGCAAAGATAAGTCTGTAAATATATTTAATGAGGATTATTGTGAGATTGTTACAATGAGATGGGAGAAGTTTTGGTAATGAGATTGGGAAGTCAAAAAGTATTTTCATATTACGAGATTTTTGCACTACAAATGTTTTGAGCACCTAACTTTTAACCTGCCACTCTGTACCTGTACTCAAACATTGAGTGAATGAGATCGATATATGGGTTTAAGCAAACTGCAGTTTAAAGAAATTGGTGTAATTGAGGCTAAGTGACAGGAAGCATTGCATTGACAGTGATAGATTTTAGTATGTCTGACACTGAATTAATATTTATGTGAAAAAAAAAAGCGACACGGCCACCTGCCTGGCAGATGAAGTCATCGATAGCCGAGCTTAAAGCCTCAGCTTTAGAGTTGTTAGATAAACCTTATTGGTAGGATAAGTTTATAACACACATAAAGTAAAGTGACAGCTCTGTTATTTTTTCAAGTTTAACTTGTGACACTTTTATATTTGGTTAGGTTATATTTAAAAGGGTGGTTAGGATCTATCCGGAACTTCTAAAACTAGCCGTAAATGTCTTGTTGACTAACGTCTTAGACCCACCGCCGTGTCAAGCTGACGTTTAACGCTCAAAGGTCGTTTTATGTATTTTTTTCCCGTTTAAATATTGACAGAAAGATTTTAAAAAAAACTGCAGTTTAAAAAGCTTTGTGAATTCAGACCTCAGAAATAATTTAGCAACCAACGTGGTACATCCACGTTTAACGCTAAACGAACGTTTTCAATGTTTTAATCCCGTTCAACCATGGAATAGAGAGAAAGATTGAACTCGCTCTCTTCAACTTTTAAATCACATAATTAAATAAAAACTGTCATGATGATCCAATTAGTACGGGCCTCTCACCACAAGGTCTCGGATAAAATTCCCGGGACGGGAAAAGTGTTATTTGTGAACTTCCGTCAGGAAATTCACAATAGCAGTACGGAGTTGAAATTAGGCTCGGTGGATGGCAATAGGCTTACCCCCCATCTCATAGGACCTAAACATAACAGCTGAAGAGTGATGGCTGATGTTGTACACCTCTGCCTCGCCCTTCTGGGTAATATAGACGGGATGTTATGTTGTACAATCTGTGAAAAATGTTCTTTGAGTTTTAGTAAGAATAATAATATTAGCATTGATTACGTGAGATATAACTAGTAGCTAAGTCGGAACACGACAAACTAAAGTCACCTCGCAAAGCCGAGTGTGAAAGCGAAGGAAAGTGCGACTCCTTCAATTTGTGATCGATGGGTCCATCGCTCTTGCCGACCCTGCCTTACAAGTTTTTACAACCTATATGTATGTATATGATGTTATTTTAATGAATAATATTATGTCATAATGATTAGGCACTTATTTTTTACTTATCAGTAAAAAACAGTAAACTTAAAAATAAAAACTTTAATAAACTCTTCTAACATTTTCATTCTCACCTCAAGTCTCTAACATTCAACAAAGTTGACTGATAGACAATGCCCTCGGCATTAAATCCATCTTGTACATTATTTCGTGTTAAAGTTAAATATTTTTTTTTTTAATCTGTTAAAAAAATATGGGACCGGTAGGATTTGAACCTGTGACTTTTGAAAACCGGGCAGCTGCTTTAACTACAAAGCTACAGTCGCCTCTCGCCAGGGCCTTAATTTGACCCTTGTTAGTAAAATGTCGTTGAGCGTCTTTAATGTTCATAGTACTCCTTTATGATCAGTTAAGCGTGTGGATGATATCTACTGTTAAGTTATCGTGAATCCAGCCAGTTCGACTAGATGTTGTTTTTCTAAAGTCACACTGATTTGGCTTTCAATATAATTTGTTGAGAGATGGTATAATTTTCAGTAAAACTTGTATTATTTCTTCATCTTTAAACTAATGTAAAATAAAAATCAGTGTGTTTGTCCGTTTTTTCACGCCCAAACTACTAAGTTGATCTTACTAGTAGATATTATATAGTAATAATGTAATAATCAACAATATTTAGTTACTTTTGTAAAAACAAATAATTCTGCAGTATACAACTTTCAACAGTCACCTAATACAGGTGGAAACCGAGACCTGATATCATTACAACAGTGATAAATCTACTTCACGACCAAGAACCAGTTTAAAATACTTATCAATCAAACAGCTGAAACTATATTTAATAAGGCTAGGACACACAGTAGCTTACATTTACATACTTACATTATCTAGGATATCATCAACTAGACTCGTGTCTAATACTGGCCTATTAGCATACTTGTAGTAGAGCCGCCGATCTATAGTTATTCAAAGTGTATCGATACTATCGTCTGATTATCGATTATTCTTTTGTTGCAATTCTATCGATAAACAGCACCTTATAATCGATAGTATCGAAATAAGACCCGAACGGTTATTTGGCTTTATGAGAGAGGTTTATTTGCAATTTTCTGTCACGAAATTCTGGTCGGTCTGGTCTTCATCCGGTGGATGGCGATAGGCTACCCCACGTGGGATCTAAGTATAACAGGTGAAGTGTGGGTTTTAAACACCTGTGTAACACGTAACTTTTGATAAGCCTATCGATATTATAGATGATTTCCGAGATCAACTATCGATATTTCGACAACACTGATTGTACGGGACAATTTATTTAGTTAGGTCTAGTAAAATGTAAACTAGACAGATCTAGGCACATCTGCCTTTTAATACAATGTTGCTTACACTTTTTGCGGGTTCGTAAGAGATCAGGTCTGTAGTAGCTTCTTTAGGCAATTAATGTTTGTGTCTATTCATTATTAGTGCTACAAACAGAACCTGTAATAAAAGACTATTACTTAGGATCTGCTCTAGAGACGGCCAAACTAAGACGATATAATTAAACGAGAAGGTAATATTGAAACATAACATAACACCACACCTATTTTGCCCAGAAGAGTGTGGCAGACGTGTACAATATCCACATTTTCACCTGTTATGTTTAGGTACTATTGGATAGGGGGGTGAGTTTATCGCCATCCATCGGGCACAATTCAACCTTCCTGCTATTGTGAATTTCCTGATCGAAAGTTCACAAATAACACTTTGCCCGCCCGGAGGTCTCGCGGCAAAAGGCGCATACACTAACCACTAGACAATCAATAACATTGAAACCTGACTATCAATTTAAAAATGTAAACTGCTTTTACTCTGTCGTCGTGGTCACGTTAAGGCGTATTTGTCGGTAGTACAGATAGATACAGCTTTCCGCAAGATTTTTCGCTATCACATCATCAGTTCACCAGCAAGGAGACCTGTTGATAAACTTTCTGGCGCAGTCAGCCAGAGTTCCAAGTGGAGATTTGACTTGGTCAGTCCAGCGCAAAGCTGACCCGCCGTTCATTCTGGCTGCTATGCACTTTTACCTAAACGCACAGTAGCTCTTTGAAGTTATTATCCACCTAGAGAGATAGCCAAAGTACCGCACTACTACATAAAATAACTTTTTTTACGATTTTTTTAATAAATGTACATGAAACAAACCTATCTTATATAATTTACGCAGATAACAACTTAGAACGAAATATCTAACAGAAAATTGCACACTTATATTTTCTACGATCAAAAGCTTGATAACACCGGCCGCTGTATAATCTCGTTTATAATTGGCACTAGCTTGTAAAAGTCCCCTAAAGGGGTACTTTTAAGTTACTGATATGCTAAGCCTAGTCCTAAGTTTATTTTCTTTACACATGCTCTGCAGGTGTACGTTAGAAATAGGATCTGTGGTTTTAGAGACCTGTACGTAAAAGGTAAAAACTTGTGGTGATATGGTAATGTAGTTAAATAATTTTACGTTTTATGATTGCTAGTCCACCTATAAAATTACTTGAAAGAGTTTACATATATTATTTTAATGTATGCGTAGTGCTTAGAATATTATTGTATAGTGCAACAATCACAAAAACTAACACCGTGTACCTACCCTCTTCGTTCCTGTCAATTGCCGCATAGTTTTAAATAGTTTGGAGCCTTTTTAATAACTTACTTAATGATTAAAAAAGAAATATTCAAATTCTGTCATCAATTTAAAAGATTAACGGGTTCAAACAAACAAATTCTAGGAGTAATTACATTCGTAAAAATCTCAGCTTAACAATCTCTAATAGCTAAATGAAATTTATCGTTGGATGGGTATTTTTAATAATTTAATGGCGTATCACATGTAGCTATTGGAGGTTGAGACCAAAACGGTATTTGTTCTTTATATGCAAATTTGCTTGCTAAGTATATTCTTACAATAATGCATCGAAATCCAAATGGTAATAGAGTCGACGTCATTCGACCGATATAGCGAAGAAAACTATCGATGTATTCATAATACCAAATGTTCAAAAACATTAATCGATTTTGCTGTAATAACAACCTTTGCCATTCAAACGAGAAATATACCATATCGTTAAACAACGTGAACTTTGGATACATAACACAATTTTACAAAAAAAACTAACTTTATATAATATTTATGATAAAAATGATATTTAAAAAAATGCATAGCAAAGCTAAAATTAGCTTTAAAATATTACAAAAACTAGCTTATCAGAATCCTTCTTATAAAACTGAATTACACTTGACCACTTTAACAAACACTTAGTTGCAGTGTAAAGTGTGATATTTTTTACTAACCACTCATTTTGACTGACTGTACAACTGTCGGTCCCGGCAACTATCGTAAACATCACCATGATAGTCAATAGGCGATATAAAAGTGATATACGCTATCAAACATACAAGTAAACATGTCTTGTTAGTTTTTATATAGATTTTTAACGAGGTACTTACACCTACAATAATTTACATACTACCTAATGTCGTAAATGTAAAAAACTTTGTGTCTGTGTAGAGTTTAATGTAACTTCTTTATTACTGGATCGATTTTATAAAATAATTTTATTGCTCTCATGTTCCTGACTAACGATTAAGAGAATAAGCAGTATGGATAGCATATGGGTCTAACTGTGTTACAACTTGGTAGTAAAGTTTGACGCAGCATTTGTTTGATTTGAGAAATATAAAATGAGACGATCGCCATACTTTCTATAATTTTGTATTTTTCTGCATATTGGCGGTAGATTTTAATATAATTTAGTATTATTTCTTTACACTAAACGATTGTTTAAAAATGTGTATATTTTTTTTTTGGCACATTTAAAAATGTAGCTTAAAACAGACTTTTGTCTGTTTCGGCATTCCTGGGCCACAATTCATAAAAAACCTAGAAATCTTCATCCTTTTTAAATATCCAATATTTCTAGACTAATATTGTTACCCGATGGTCTAGTGGTTTGTGTATGCGCTACTCACCGCAAGGTCTCGAGTTCGATTTTCAGATCAAGCAAAGTGTTATTTGTGAACTTTCCGTCAGATAATATGTTATGGTGTGAAAACACTGCCTTATTGTACTACCTATAGTTAAATACGTTCAATACCAATAAACTTCGAAACAACGACTAGTCAAAATATATTCAGGGAAAGTTATTTTGTTTGTATTCAAGTTTATTATTTCTTAATTACCAATTTAAATGAAAATTAGTAGTAAAACGTAATCGTAAATTAGAAAATAACATAAAAGCTATTTAATTCAGAATTCCAGACGAGAGACATTGTTTGATCGTGTTAGTTAAAAAAATATGTTCGTTAAGTTTTTATAGTTTTTAAATGGGAGGTTAAACTTTACAAAGTTAAGTTTGCGTGTGTTTACGTCATACAAATGTAATAAAGTCGATATCAATAGAACTTTCCGTTACTATAACTATTAAATCTTCTGTGTGTTTCGAAAGATATTTTTTTACAGGGGTTTATAGGGGTTAAATATCTTCGTCACAATTTGGGTAGTGCGTTAAGACTTAGGGTAGTTTTTATTCCTAAATATTTTAAACAAAAAAACTGTTATAGAAACAGAAAGTTCCTTATACAAATACATTAGTAAAATAATGTTAAGATCGTGAAAGAAAAAGTTATATCAAAACAAACGTGTTTTACCCTAAAAGAAGACTAAGACTTCATTTGTCGGCTTCTTGCAATTTGCAAAACACAAATTACTAGTTTTATTATAGTCATTAAATTTTACAATAAATCTTCAGTTCAGATTCAGAAAAAAATACTACAACAGAGTGTAACATAAAACAGTTTAGGTATATCCGTACACCAATTCGTCGACGGTTGTGTTAAGAATAAGTTCACGTCCGTGGGGTAAAGGCCGGTATACGAACCCACAACCTCTCGATCGTAACACCGATGCGTTATCTATTGCGCCACGGCCGCTTCAAATTTAAATGCCACAAATTACATTTACCAATTTCATTAATATAATGAGAAGGTAATTAAATATTAAAAGTAGATAATCAAGTGGGCGATACACCATTAAATGAATATTGTTACAAAGTAACTTTATGTTTTGGTAGTAAAAGTTTTAATGTTGCCATTTTAAGTTTGTTTCGTAATATTTATATCTGTTTAAATTATATTCTCAGTTCCTATTACAGATAATTGGATTACTTTCATTAAAATTTGTAAGTCTATAAACGAGTCTAGACCTACCACATGCAAACGGATCTATTTTGCACAAGTTCAAAATTATTATTGAGAATACGGGTTACTCACGTTATTTTAGCCGGGATATGCCGACTAGTTTCGAATCTATTACAGAGATTCATCAACTGGGCGATCAATCGCGTTTCGTCGCCGTCGCGCGACGTCTCGCACTGAACGTGAAACTTTAAATGCTATAATCTGCCATTTTTTTACCTATCTGGCAAGTTAAAATCGTCTTGTTGCTTTTGGTTATCAAGCGAGGTCAATGTTATATCCATTACACAAACGATACTTGTTTATTCCGTTTTTTTTTATTTTATTTTCTTTAAAAAAGAGAGAGGTGTACAATACCCATTAAGGTCCCATGAGATAGGGGGTAAGCCTTCCACCGGTCACAATTCTAACTCCGTACTGCTATTCGGGAATCGACAACACTGTGCACTGTACAACAAAAGTACAGTAGAATGTACCAATAGTACGATATACAACGTCCACGTGTTGGCATTAGTAGTAGCGAACCAAATCTGTCACTATTACACAACTGCGCTCGTTGAGAGATACTGTGCGGTACACGAATTGAATAACTTTGGAAAGAAGATTATGGTATAACTTTTAGGATTCTGTAGTACCTACGAAGAACCCTTACAGTTTCGCCATGTCCGTCTGTTCGTCTGTCTGAGGCATAACGTCGAAACTGTTTGCGCTAGAAAGCTGAAATTTTGCATGGGTATCTTAAAAATGTCAAAAAACAGGAAACTTTTTTGTTTTCGGGTACCTCAACTACATGATTTTTCAGTCGCGTACTCCATAGTCAAGAGTATTATTAGATGGTTATTTTAAAATCATTAAAGGCGTTGCATATACGTTTTTTTTTTATTTAGAGACCTATGGCGAGAAATTTAACTTGCCAAAATTGCGATAGGAAAAGAACATACTTTTTGTATTGTAATTTATTACAATCAACGTGAAACTAAGAATTACCTTTTTAATTTGTAAAATGTCATATAATGCTAGTTAACGTGTACCTTTTTCGTGTACCGCGTAATACCATCTCTACAATACGCGCATAAGCACGGTTTACCTAAACGGGTCGTGAGTCACGGGATGCGTCAGCGCAGCAAATAAATACCGTGTATCTTTGACAGGGCTGCCTCAAACTAGTGTCGCAATTATTAATTATGTTAATATGACGAAAAATAGTTTATGGATTTAATTTATAATTTAATTAGGTTATAAACTACAGTTACTAGTAACTCTTTCGTTAGTAACTTATTTGGTTGTTGGTCTAGGGGTTACCGTATGAGGCCTCTTACTACCACCAACATGGTAATAATTTAGGTCTCGGGTTCGATTCATGGCTGTTGGGCTTTTGCTATTGAGATTTGGGATATTGTTGCCAGGAAATTCCTAAACAGCAGCATTGAGTAAGAGCGGTGGCTAGTTGATATTTATAAGCACACCGTCTATCACATTGGACCTAAATATAACGGGTGAAGTGCGACTGTGCTATACACCGTAACAGACCCTTTTGGATAATATAGTCGTCAGAACTTTAAGTGAGTATGTAGTGATATATTATTAACTCTTGGGAGGTTTGAAAGCAGATGATTTTAGTAGATTTCAAGTTCATTTTCTTTACGTCGCACAACAAATAGGACAAAATAATAGTCATACGTTACGGCTATCTATATCAAACTTGATCTGAGAGTTTATTTTCACAATATTATTTTTAGAACAAGCTTTTGTTTATCTACACCAAACATCAACAATATTCATATTTAGTTTGATAACGTGAACTAATAAAAACTATCAAACCGAGTTTTCATTCGACCTATTTCCCTAACAAACAACAAGGCAACTTTCATAATATTTCGCTATGAAAACTTTTTTGTAATTTTACTCGTTTAACAAATTCGATTTGACATTTACGAAAACGTTTTATCAAGTGCCAACCCTGAAATATGTCACGCACTATCACTCTACATCTATGTTCTAAAGTTGAATATTTTCCTACCTCGTCACCTCTTGATTTGGACAAACTAAATTTAACAAATTTTGGAAAACTAGCTTTTATATTCATGTCATTAAGGTTGATACCAAATGCTACTTATATCTCTGTTGGTATCACGCATTCGATTTACAAACATAACAATGCGTTCCAAACTCATAATTCTACTTTTAAATTATTTAGTTTTGGAAGTTTTCAGCCAGTACATTTTGTTGGCAGGTTGTAAATTATTATACAACATATTTTATTGTGACTCATCGATCTCGGTTGTCAGCTTTGAATAGGCCATTTGAAATTGAAAGGGTAATACATTTCTTTTTTTATAATCTACGTGTGATATATTGCTGTATGACGTAATGCGTTTGTTCATGGCTTTGTAATATTGGATTTTGGGCTTATAAGGTAGAATAAAATTTAATTGCGACAATATGTTTTAATAATCATTTACGTCAATGACAGCAATCGAGTATGTAGTCTGTAGTAATAGTTAGTAGATTTGCAGCAGGAGAAGGTTTCACGTCAATGATATAATAGCCAGGTTTAGAACTACCTACATCTAAATTAAAAATCCAATCATTTGAAATTGATTGCACGTATATTGTATATTATTTTTATTTAATACTGCTTAAGAACCTTAGGACAACACAACATCACGCCTATATTACCCAGAAGGGTGTGACAGAGGTGTACAAAACCCACTTTTCACCCATTTTATTTAGGTCCCATGGGATAGGGGCTGAGCCTATCGCTAAATTGTGAATTTTCTGACGAAATGTTCACAAATAACACTTTGCTGGACCCGGTGAGAGGCGCATACGCTAACCACTGGACCATTGAGACACTCAACTTGACCATCGCGGCAGGGCCATTCTTTCTTTTCTCCTTTCTTTAAAAAAAAATGACTCCCGCACTAGGAATAACTCCTGTGTCGCGGGGGTGTTCACAAACATACATATCACACACACAAAGCACAACCAGTCTCAGAACAAATCTTTGCGAACCACACAAAGATTTGTCCCATGTGGGGATCGAACACACAACACCAGTGTAGTGGAGAGCGGCGCGGCGTGGCGAGGATGAGGTTTGATTCGTGTCTGCCCGGACGGCTTCTCGCACGCATTTTCATTGCGTGATAAACACAACTAGCAGAAAGCTGTCTGATTTGTGATCTTTTCCTTGGAACTAAGTGTAAAGTTCCATAACAACCTGCCACTTTTTGCTCCGTATCTGTAATTTAAAATTCAAATAAAACACGAATTACGAATTGCTCACTCACTCAAACACGATGTTAACCAAAAGCCATCACACCTACTCAAAGCAACCAAGCCGTAAAAAATATTCAAAAAAACTTAACACACCGAGAAATGTACGGACAATTTGTCTAACAATATCACTTTTAGTGCCATTACGGTTGAAGAACCACTTAAAAACCAACAAAACTAGCATGAAACGGTCGAAAAAATAACATCAAATCGGATCTCGTTATCAACCATTTCAACCAAACGTGGTTACTGACACGCAACCACGTAGCAACCAGATGTATAAAATAGTGTAATCTGCATTTCAACTATTTCCTAACATTACGTATATACAATTAAACGTTTCCACCGATTTGAATAAAAACAATCGGATGTAAGCATCTCATTTTGAAAAGTTACAACCGAAATTTGCGTTGGGGCAACCCTACGCCCGCCACATCTGCAGCCTTATTTTCTTCGACATAAGGTTTAATTTAGTAACCTTTTTTTAAATTTAATAGTAAATGGGATTTGTTGATATTTATGTAGATCGTTTGACACGCGTCGACAACTCGGCGCGCGCGCAGGGTCACCGACCTCCGAATCTATGACCTCAGCAACTATTGTAATGTAAAAGTGTTTATTACAAGTTAATGGCTTAATTATTTAATGGTGTGATTATGTAAATTGCTTGCATTTGTCATCGAGTTTCGATTTAAATACAATGTCACCGTTACTTCTGGTATTCAGCCTATGTAACATTAAATCATATTGTGTAGCTACGAAATAGTTGTAGACTATAATCAATCTTAATATATTATGTATGTATTTGTATAATTTGTGCTGTCAACTGCTGTCAATTTTGCTATTGTAATAGTATCGTTAAAAAATTTATACGCCATTGAAAAGAAGAAAAATTGGAACTTATGTACCTAAACCTAACAGGTGAAGTGTGGATGTTATATACCTCTGTCACACCCTTTTGGGTAATATAGGCGTGATGTTATGTTATGTTTTATTAGAACTTGCCGAAGTATTGTGGATTGATAACATTTTTAATTGATAAAATTGTAAGTTACTGTTTAAATTAACTGCTAAGTAAAGTATGTTTATAAAATATTGACCTTCACTATTTAAAAATAAAATACCTTTACATCAAAAACACCAAAGTATACGCAAACCATAATTCAGACAAAAATCATTTCGAAAAGTACCCAATCCAAAAACAAATTAAGTCCAATTCCATGTCAAGAATCTGGTAAAATACCAAACCTAATAACTATTTCTTACCTAACACTTACTTACACGCGCCCATACTTAATTATGTATCATATAATTAGTCAATAATTTAACCTCCAACTAATTCATAAGTATTGTTAAAGAACTTCATTAACAAGATGTATGTGTAATTATGGTGAATATTTTGTGATGGTAATTATATCAGTAATTACTTATTTAGCTGTGAATAGTTATTAGTAAAGTGTAATGTTATAAAGACGGTAATTAGTAGAAATTAAGGGCGCATGAATGTAACATACTTTGAAAAAAATTGGATTACTTACAATAAGAGATGTGTGTGATAACTGTGCAAAGGTATTTTTGAGACTTACCAAATTAGTATAATTTTAATTATGTCTAAAAAGTTTGAGACGATATTTTTTTTTCCAATTTGGACCAGTTTTGCAGGTTTCTAATAAGTTATTTTTATAGCATTTAGCTATGCTTAGCAAATTATACTAATACGTGACGTCACAAAATAACGTAACATGAAGTTGAGAAATTTAGAATCCTGGCAAGAGGCGACCGTAGCTGGTTGGTTTAAGCTGCTGTCCGGTGTGCACAAGGTCGCAGATTCAAACCCAACCAGTCTCATAATTTTTTCAACTGTTTATTAGTAAAGAGTTATCTGAGACCTGATTTTACCACACTGTTTAATTCAACGGTAACGCTTATCATCTATCCCATTCAAACATTGAACGACAGAGCGAGAGATAGATTTGGTATTATGTTCTGGGGTAATGCAACAGGCATAGAGTCAGTGTTTAAGGCACAAAAGCGCTGTATTAGAGCGATATGCAATCTAGCTACGACAGATTCATGTAGACCTCATTTCTCTAGACTGAAATTGTTAACAATGCCTTCTATGTACATATTTGAAACATGTGTGTTTGTAAAGCGCAACTGGTCAAAATTCACAGAAATAAGTAACAGCCGCAGACCGGGCAAACTGCACTTAATACCAGCTAAAACTGCGTTATTTCATAAAAGTATCTTTGTAATGGCACCAAAAATGTACAATAAATTACCAAAATGTATTCGATTAACTGAATGTTTACAGGCGTTTAAATTTAAGTTAAGATCATTTTTAATACAAAAATCATATTACTCAATTGGTGAATATTTTAATGACATTGACATTCCATTTTGATCTCTATTTATTTATTTTTTTAATAGGTATTTAATATTTAATAATTTGTATTCATAATGATATTGATTTATTTTTGACATCTGGTTTTTAATTTGCTCAAGTTGACATGTACTGGTAATAATTATTTTAATTTGACATTTTTTTTTAACAATAGTAATTAGGTAGAATAATATGTTATAGATTTTGATTTTCGATTATTCTGAGTATTATTATGTTTTTTCTGTCAAGTAAGCATGCATGTATGAGTTATTTTCATTTAATTAATTTGTACACCACAATAAGTGGTAGAACATAGCGCACATATAATATATTATAAGACCTTTGTAAATTTCCTATGTTTCACAAATAAAGAATTATGAATTATGAATTATGAATTATGAGATCGAACCAGTCGGTTAAACAAAACGTTCGTTTAACACGTTGGTGAATTCGAATCTTAAACTTTATCAGGAACTGGTGAAGTCAGTGCTTAGACTGCATGTTGCTTGTGCTACTGAGTTTTTTTGAATACCATTCGCAAGCTGTGAGCTGAAAACATTACTTTTTGGCAGAAGCTTCGAGGAGATGTGATGATAGTAAGAAAAAAGTACATTCAGCTGATGGCCACAGGTCTTTTCCCATAATCCAAAGAGCATAGACCTCTGTATGAATCTAAACTTGTGTTAATGTTGACTGCACACGATCCAGGCATGTTAAAGAACTTAACCTATGAAACCTGATTCTAGTTTCCACAAATCAATACAATTTCTGTTGTTTTTTCCTTAGGATGATATTTAATCGTTTAGGTACAACAAGCTTTCGACGATTAACTTTTTACACACATAACTTTGAAAGCACGAAAATCATTGGTGCGTTGATAGATAGAGTAATCTTTAGATACGGTTCTTTAAACATAATTTACATAGCATCTTGAGTATCTATATACATATAATAAAATTGAAATTTAGCTATGTCTGCACAAATAAGACTTTTAAGAAAAAAATATACGAGGAGACTATGTTAGCAATAGAAGTCCAATCACATTGTTTTAGATTTTTTGGTTGTCTGTCTGTCTTTAGGTATGTTTGGTATCACGCAAAAACTACGGCATAAAATTGGATGAGGTTTTCACAGTTGTATAGCTGAAAGTCTAACTTAAAAATTGGAATTTGTTTCATTTTGGTATTTTTCTAAAGGGTTAAAGTGTTAAATTAAGTGTTAAAAGTGTATTATTTCATATATCGAAATCCAAGCAGACGAAGTCGAAGGCAAAATCTAGCTATAAATAAAAAATGTTGGACAATGGGCGGCCTAATCGCTAAAAGCAAATAGGTAACCGTTAACCTTGAGAAATTGTGCGCTCGAACGTGCTTACGTGAACTTAGTTATAACTCAGCATTACTACTTTATATAAATGGATGTTTTTTAAATTAAGATGGCAGTTTTTTATGATTTGCTAAATAGACGAAGCCATAGGTGATATAGCTATTAGATTAAGCCCCAATTTCACAGGAGTTAGATAAACGTTATTGGCAGGGTAAGCATATTACATAAGTGACAGCTGTGTTCTTTTTTCAAGTGTACCTTGTGTTACTTTTAAATTCGGTCAGGTTATATTGTATGGGTGGTATATTCTATATATAGGTATATATTCGGCACCTCAAAAACTGGCCCTAATAATTGTAAAGTTGTACATTTTATGCAGACTATAATTAATCTTTATATTATATTATTATATTAATTGTAACTATTTTTGTTTTGCTATAGTAATTGTATCGTTAAAAAAATAGATTCACGATTGAGAAGAAGAATTAGAGTATCAAATTGGAACTTTGGGACCTAAACATAACAGGTGAAGTGTGAATGTGGAATGGAACCATCCAAATAATTGTAAATTAATATTTTTTTTATTGTTAGTTACAGTAACAATTAACTTCTAAGTGAAGAATTAATTAGTATGTTTCCATAATATTCATTATCATATCAAAATATGATTTGGTTTCCATAGTTTTCTCTATTTGAAAATAAAACATTCGTTATTTTCTTTTTTTTTCCGTTAGGTTAGGTTAAGGACATTTTGCGACGATAATTACAGAAGTATTTGATTTCTCAAAAGCTCAAAATATGTTAGAACAAAGGGTTTAGGCAAGTTCATAATTATACTAAGAAATAGTTGGCAAAATGTGGGACCGGCAGGACTTGAAATTGTGACCTCGGAGTACCGTCACGCTGCTTTAAACCAACTAAGCTACGGTCTCAAGTAGCCGGGACTCCTAATAGTCCAAGATCCCAGAGCTGACAGACATAACTTATTTTCACATGGATGAAACCTGAAGTTTTCAGTAGCGTCTCGTGTGCCTTGAATACCTACGCGCTTTGTGTAACTTGCCGAGTGACACCTGGGCAGGTACCAGGTGAGAAAGGTAACTAAAAATAAGAGTTATTTAACTTAAATTCACATGGCTGATTTTTACATATGTCATGTAGAATATTATTTTAAAGTAATATCATAAGTGCCAGACACTTTTAATGGACCAGAGCTTTTGCCAGACGCTTTTACGCTACCCAAAAAATAAATGAACTTTACTTATTTTGATTAAATTAAATCTGCCCAGGTGTCACTCGGCAAGTTACACAAAGCGCGTAGGTATTCAAGGCACACGAGACGCTACTGAAAACTTCAGGTTTCATCCGTGTGAAAATAAGTTATGTCTGTCAGCTCTGGGATCTTACTCTATAATTTCTCAACTGTATGTTACGTCATTACGTAAGGTATGCCGGTCCCTTATTTTGTCAACTGTTTCAAATTAAATGAAATCATTAATTTCCATGGGCCCCAAAGGGCGCTTGAAGACGTCAAAACAAACATCAAAATACAAAATATATAAAATTAAAATAAAACTTAACTAATTATATACACTTAGTTTCTTAGTATAATTAGCTAAGCATGGCTAAATGCTATAAAAATAAGCAATCAGAAGGTCCTGTATTTAAAACATGTCGCACTGCTGGGCTCGGGCCTCTTCTTATGATGGCTATAGGATGGCCTATATTCTTGGATAGGCTATAGTCCACCACGCTGGCAAAGTGAGGATTGGTAGACTTCTCGATCATTTTTTAGGAACTCTCAGGTATGCAGGTTTTTAAACTTTATTTGCTTCACCGTTAGCGAGCGATAATATATATTAAAAATACACACATATAATAGACAACTCATAAAAGACGAATCTTAACGATTTATTGACAGATGTGTGTGCCGTGGGTTTGAACCCGAGACCTCACCGGTTGACTACACCGGTCTCCCACTCGGCTATCGCAAAAGGTTCATAATTATTTATAATAAACACAATATGTTATAATGGACAAAAAGAAGTTTGGCATATTATAATATTCAAACATCTTTAACCTTTTTAAACACATAATATTCACAAATGTTTTATATAGGTAATTAATAATTGTAATTTATATGTACATAATATACAATACCTATTATGTTTTATAAATAATTCATAGTTATTACTATCATTAAATTTCTCGGCATTTATCGCAAAAAATGGAGTAAAACCCGGGAGCTATAGTTACTTAGCTACTTAAGCATTTAAATACACCAAAACATGCAACCAAGTGACATTCACTTAGCCGCCATCTTGGAGGGCCTCAAAGCCTCAAGGCTGGTTCCCTACAAATTTCTCCACAAAAAAAGCAAGTTAGGGCTGCCGCTAACCACTTTCACTGCGATTAATTAGAAGTACGTGCTGACTTGATCAGTAGGGATGCTAAATTATAGTTTTTAAGTGGAAAAAATAACTAAAATGTAATCGTTTAGTGTTCAAAAGAAAGCTTGCAATTATGACCATTCCTGGCATTGAATTATGGTCGTGTTTGAAATATATTATCGTGTATTGTTAATTGACCTTTGAAGTAATCTTCAGTCATCTAATAATCTTCATCTAGTAATCTTCATTCATCAGTCTTTAATCAATATAGGAGTTTTTAATGGTTAAATTGACATGCGGCATAAATAATTGTGGTACTCTTTAGGGTATGAACAGTTGATGAAATCATATTTCATTAAATTTATCTTTTTAATTTATATTGTGTTCTATTCTTCTTCATGGTGTCAATAGCTTGTGTCATAAGTCATATCCTGGAGGCCCAATGAGTGGCTACTAATATGGCACCATCCTCCGCTTTCATAAGTGCTTCTTTTGTGCAAATTGTGAGGAAGGCCATAGATTGGTGGGCTCCACACTCATATATTGTAGCCGATGATTTAAGGAAGCCTCCACCTGGCCAGGTTCTCTTTACTTCAGCCAACTCGAGTCGAGAGATTTCCAAATTAACTATAGTTGAACTAGCCTACTTCTGATACAAATGCAAATCATTTATTCGCTATCAATATTGGATAACGAGGTCTTACATAATATGATTAGTCTGCATATCGACCATTATTGGCATGCAAAATTATACATACCTAAGCACAAAATAGGCATGAAAATTTCATTCACCATCTAAAACATTCATATAAATTCTAAAATCTTGTTAAGATTACACACAGGCAAAGCTGCGGGTGGAAGCTCGCATTAATATGATGCAATACCCATCGGAGCTGGTACTTCGATTGATTTTAATTCAAATTTCTAAGTTGAATTAAAGCTCTGGTGTCAAATCATTTTATTGCAATAATTAGTATTTAAATGTAGTAAAATATAATAATTTATAATGTTTTATTTTAATTTTATATTTTTTGTATTTTGATGGTGAGCCCATGGAAATAAATGATTGGATTTGATTTGAATATATCTTGATTGTCTTATCATACCTAGTACTATCAGCAAAATTGATTCATGACACATACGACAAATATTTCCATTGAAATTTGTTAAAGTTGACATTCGTTGACAGAACAAGCGAATTCAGACTTAGTGTTTTGAAACAAAATTAAGGTGGATCATCAATCTACTTAGTTGATAGTACACAGCTTACAGCAACGGGAAAGTTCACACCTAGAATTATGTTGTTAAGTTGAGTTAAAGACCCTTAGTCCTAAGTAGGCTATTCGTGGCCGGCTATTATCGTTCCTGACCGGTCAGGGTCACTACTGGCCGGTCTAAATGACCCTGGACAGCCCTGCAATATTCTGGTAGATAGTTTCAAGTTAAGATTAACGGTTATAACCCTTAATGATCCTAAGGGTGTTTTTGCACCAGAGATATGCTATACTATTGTGATGCATGTATTTTGGAACAAATTGAACATTGAGATCATTGAATTTGTACCAAAAAGTGTTATGTTTTCCATTTTTTCCTTAGACAATGAACACTGACCATGTCTAAAACTTTTTTTCCTATAAATGTCCTTATGGTGCATCAAAATACCCTGTATACTCGTTTCGACCTCGTTTCGGAAAATCCCTCAATTTTGGTAAATACCATAGAAATATCGAATTCCACGCGCTTGAATTTTGTCGCACGCAAAAGCTAGTAAACTTCAAAAATACAATGGTACTGTTTTTCACGCCGTAATGAGCCCTCTCAAATCAACATTATCATTTGCGCGAAGCAAGGATATTGGGTACAAAGCACGTTCAGAAGCAGTTCATTAACCACGGAAGCTCAGTAATTGAAATATTAGCCGCGATGTGGTACGACTCATAATAGAACTTATTGATACACACGGCCACACATCTAGCTATACATTTCCAATATAAGATGGTCTCATATTTGTAAAGGCTTCACGTGCAAAGCGTGACCATTTTGTACTTGATGTGTAGCAGCTTGATGTGGGCTGTGTGAACATTTTGATAGAAATTTTAATCTTAGATCTTTTAAGGGTTCCGTAGTACCTTAATGGAACCCTTATAGTTTCACCATTTCCGTTTGTCCGTCTGTCCGAACCATTACGTTGAAACCGTAAGTGCTAGAAAGTTGAAATTGTGCGTGGATATGTACTATGTTGTGTACGTGTAACTATTAACATAAAAAAACTGTGGATGTTTTTTTTTCACTTGATTACACCATAATGTTGGGTATCGTTAGATAGGCTTTATAGATAACTCTCGGTAAAAAAAGCAACTTTGAAGCAAAAACTTTTGCTCGAGAAGGACCATTTATCCATTTATTGAAAAATCAAGGTTCTAGCCGTGGTCAGTGTTCATTACCAACGGTTAAAAAAATCAAACTATATATAACTTTTTTTTCAGAATTACGTTTTCAAAGCCAAAATGATATAGTATACAGGTCAGCTAAGTCTATACCAACATTTATTAAAATCGGTCGATCTGTTCGAGCTTTATAATTATTATTATTAATTTCTTACTTACAATGAAATTTAATTCAGAAGCGGTCACCATATCCACCGTAACCAAGTAACTACCTCTTAAACATCCAAACCACTTAATATTTAAGCCGGAAACGATTATTATATCACTTTATCAGACATTATCTCACTCTGATGACAGCTGATAAGCTCAGCTTTCATCATAATACGGAAACGGTCCGTGTACTACAAATAACATAATAATATGTCCAAGGTGTACTACTACAGCTATGGAACTCATCTAAATAATAGATGTACTTGAAAATTGCAGAAAGATGATTAAAATTGTTTTCATAATACAAAATTTGTTAACAGTACTACATATTTCATTCAACAAACCTTTTGATACTATTCAGATAGTATCAAAAACACGTCAATGATAAAACATCAAAATCAGCTATTTCTGACAGATGCGAAAACCGTTACAATACTACATCTCATTCATTCGAAGAATTCCGTTGACAATTGAAGACCGGCTCGAATTTCGACATTTTTGTGAATGCACGCCATTGGCTGCCGCGTGCGCAGGCGTCTACGCATCGTAGGCTAAGGGAAAATGGGGTAATTTGGATACCTAGACAAACAATTTTATGTTTCAACACATTACTGACATAATTTACAATTCAAAATACATTTGCTTGTACTATGGAATTAATTATATCTTTCCATTAAAATGGCATCCTTTTTATGTTTAATGTTACTTGTCATGTAAAATAGAGTTTAATGAGTGCATTAAGTGAAATGATACTTTGCTTTGCTACTAAGCTTTCTAATCATTGTTTAATAGGGTACAATAAATAGTAGTCAGGACAGTAATTTCTGCAAATCAGCTGCCTTTGCTTGCGAGTTTTTACTATTAATAGGAGAAATAGTGTCTAAAGTCTCTTATAATTTGCAATAAAGTATAGCAGTTGAGAGTAAAATATTATTTTGAAATAAAAATTTAAAGGAAAGTCTTTCAACATTATGATCTTTAAAACCAAACAAATTAAAATGCAAACAAATTTCGCTTTCATTTTTAACTTACAAACTTTAATTTCAATAAAAATAACAATTTGTTTACGTAATACTCGCCTACACCTGCCTAAAATAAATAACTTAAAAGTGTTCACCGACTTCGCAAATTGACGAAATATTTTGCACCTTTCACTTTCACTAACAAATACTACTAAATTATAATAAACAACAACGAAGCAAATAACATAATGTTGTAATCCCCGTCAAGTAAACTAAGCACTAACTTCATATTAAGCAATAAAATAAATCGCTAACGATAACTGCAATATAATAATTCCCAGTTGGTTATACAAGGTGAGTTCTTAATTATTTATATTTTTTTACAAATTTAAAGTAATACGTTTGGTACCGTCTTTGAACTTTTGAATAGAAATATAAAGCACCTTAGTAAAACCATATATATTACCGTTAATATGATATCAGACCTGAAATTCGTTCAATGAAAAAAATAAAATAACATAATTAAAATATGTTTTTTTTCTTTTAATGATGTCACTAACTGCTGTTGACCAAATGCATATTCATTTGCTTTCGTTGAAACATGTTTTGTGACTTCAAAAAAAAATACAATACTCTTGAAGTTTTGCAGTAATAAACAATATTTAATTAGAAATCTTAACGTAAAATCTGTACTTTTTTAACTGGATATGAAACATGACTCAAACTTATTACAAAAAATCTGCTTACGAAATTTATTTACATATTCCAACATCCTGTACCACACTCATAACTATATTAAACTGCACGAAGCCATTTCACCCGCGTCTCCTTACACTCACACATATACAAATTGCACTTGTCACGGCACGCATGCAAACGCACCTGGTGCAGGTGATCGCTGCATCAGCTGTAGTCGGGTAGCAACATACCGCATATTTTTGTGCGCAGCCGGTTAAATGACCTACTTTTGGTCGAGTTCATCTTTGGTTTATTGTACTTTAATGATTGATTCTGATTATAGTACTCTATCTAAAACATCTAACATGCAACTATTTAGAATTTCCAGCTGAAATAATCTCAAATAACACTCTTGCCCGCCATGGAATCGAACGCGAGATCTCGCTTACTCTAATTATTTTATTAATTTTGATGAATTTAGTTAAGATGAAAAGTTTCTTTGATCGTCCAGCTTTAGCGGTTAAGTGGACATCATTTTCCTACAAATAAATTACATAGGTGGCTAATCCCTTGCCTGGCGACCGCGCACGCCTAGTGTGGATATGCCTAAGGTCCGTAGAAGATAGAAGAGAAAAAAAATTACAAAAATAAATTTTTCGATTTATAACTCTAGAAATCTATATTTTTAAACTTTTGCGATTTGAGAACATTTTTCAAAAATTACACAACGGATCGCGTTATTATTATAAAAGTAAATAAATACCTATGCTCGACGTTTCGAAAAGATCGTTGTCTATTTTTTTAAAAATCTTACTTCGATTGTTTGGCAATATTGACACAGGTCCATTTTACAATAGTTTGCGCTTTCGTATTAAAATAATGCACACCTTTAATTATTTATTAAAAAAAAATTCACATTTTTTTTATATTTTGTACTTTAAGTATTACATTTTACTACACAAATAGAACACTAAAAGGCGCTCGCGTGTATGACATGTGTATAATTTAGACATATTATTCACAATATTCAAATGCGCTATTCGCCTAAGTGTTGCTATTACAATATCTGGGTAATAAACAGCGTAACGACGGATACAGGATATTAATAACTTTAACACTTAGGGTGACGTTACAAGTTTTACACCTATTTTCCAATAATTTGTTCTTCTAAATGTCAAACATAGCTCGGAGCGATACTTAGCCACTTCACACTAACACATGGTGTGTTCTCACAAAAAAAATACAATAGTAGAACTTACTTTTAAATGGAGTTCGAGTAAATAAAAACTAATAGCTGGCAAAATGCAATGGTGTAATTTAAATAATTGTGCTTTAACTGACTCGAACGTCTAGTGCTTTCAGCCCGAGTTCTTCGGTTCGATTCCCGGGACGGGCAAAGTATTATTTCTGAACTTTCAGTAAGGAAATTCACAATAGCGGCACGGAGTTGGAGTTGCGCCTAGTGGACGAAGATAGACTTACCCCCTATCCTATAGGACCTTAAATTTAACAGTGAAATGTGGTGTTGTACACCTCTGCCATTTGGCAAAAATAGGCGTGATGTTATGCTTGTGCTTTGGTTCGCCAGCAAGATTGGAGCCTAAAACAGAAGCAGCTTGGTGACATACATAACGACGCATCCCACAGCAGTATATAGCTAATAAGAGTAATTACATTTGACTGCCTCGTCGGCCTTATTCGTTTTATCTTTATCCTCTTAGAACGCGAGGCCTCGGGTTCTATTGCCGAGTCGGGCATGTGTCATTTGAGTTTTTCCGTCAGGACCCCAAGGCGTGTCTCCTGCAAGCCTAACATGTTTTAAAACGACCGATATTTAAACTATTTAATTAAATTCTAACGGAAATGTGCTAAAATCAAGCATTTTGGTTTACTGTTCAAATGTTTTGTTAAGCTTAACATCTCGCAGGAGACACGGCTTTATACACCTCTGTCACCTTCTTCTGGGTCAGATGTTATAATCCTATAATAAAGAGCATTCGGGTAACTTTCACCTAGTTTGATTCTTTTACTTCTTTTGCAAAAATACAACAAATAAACCTTATAAATATTATTATTAGGCCTCCATTACTTTATATGCAAGTTCCTTCCAAATAGCTTATACAAAGCTATTAATTTTTTAATCACCAAAGTAACAAGCGTGCAGTCACGCGATGTGGATATAAGGGTAGGCAGACAGCTAGGGTTATTATAACACGATTTGGTAATATTTGCCGAACAGGGACATCTTTTATGTGAGTGAATGTTAAACTTTTTATTGCATACTTTGGAGTTTATAAGGCAAGCTATTTAAAAAAAACAACTCGTTATTTAGTTCATTTGGAACTTAAAAATTGTAAACGATGAAATGTTCAATATATAAACATTACTACATTAAAAGTTCCACCTAGAAAGGTTATAAAACACAAACATCGTATGAAAATGTTAGTACAGTTTTGGACAGACTTAAGTATATTACTTAAACGGTCTAACGAAATCGAAACTTACGAATCTGCAAAACAATAATCTCTTTTTCTGGCAGTTCCAAATTAAATTTCGTAAGTTCTCTATCCGTGTACCTACGACTATAAAATCCAGATTCTGACAACCTCAATACTATTAACTTCAGAATTAAATAAAGGTAAATTTGCCACAATGTAATGTATAGTTTTCACATTATTTACAGTTTTTCATCACAAAATCAATTTCAATAAAACTGCAGATTTTTAATTTGCTATGAAGGTGACGATATTATTGTTCCTTTTCTACTTAAAACACTTAACAAGAGTTAGTTCATAATAAATCAAAATAAATTTCAACCTTTAAAATTACGTCGAAAATAAGACCATATATTTGATTCTACAATAAACATTTGCCACAACACCTGCAAGAGGAAGATATTAAGCTACCTCTTTGATAACTAGACAGCTTAAAAATAAGGCTTTCATATTCACAATTACATTATTCGTAAAAGTCGCTTTCTATGACAAGCACTAATGACAGCAGTGGCTGTACGCAATATTTTCAGTGCAATTTCAATAATTATATAAAAAAGAAAGTGTAATAAATTACGACAATTATCGTTGTAAAGGCAGATGTGCGTCCAGTAGGCCTATTCGCCGCGGGGAATCGAACCTAGGACAGCAGATGCGTGATTAGATTAGAGTTTTTATAGCAGGGAAATTATTAGGTTTCTGCCTCTAAGAATGGAAGAATATTTTTTACTGTAATTGCGCTGTGTAATTTGCTGTAAGATATTCTATGCACGGTAACTTGACTAAATGAATTTATTATAATGGGGTAGCTACTCGTATGTGTATGTCGTATTTTACTACACACGTGTTTAGGGTCTTTACATCTATTGTAGAAATATACGATATGGTTTTATATCAATATCGTCTATTATAATTCTTAGTGTTTATAAGTCATGGTTTGATAATTATCTTCTATACAATAATTGAATTGTAAATTTGCCATGTCTGTACATTTAAGATATTTAAAAGAGCTAGTACAAAGGGTTTTTATAACAGCAGTAGAAGTTTTTAGAATGTTTGTGTGTGTGTCTGTATGTTCGTACGCGCATCACGCAAAAACTACTGCATGGAATAAGATGCGGTTTTCACAGCTTTAAACGTCAAGAAAGTAAATATTGTGACTAAGTTCTATCTCATTTACAGTTTGTGGAGATCTCGTAAGACTTTAGGCTACCAGGTTTTCATAGCGTTCAAATAGCTAGATCTTGTAAAACTTCGCCCTAATGCTGCATGAAATCTCATCCTGCCTGATGAAGATGTAATCATTTACTACTCTGGAACTATAAAACATAACTCTTGTTGTTGTTGTTGTTGTTGTTGTTGTTGATGTTTCTTCTCAAACTTCATAATTTTATGATGTGTGATCAAATGTTTTTTGATTGACAGATGATTTATAGGTATGGAGATTTTATAATTAAGATAAAACATTACGATCGCACAACTGGCGAAGGTCCTAATCATCCCATACTTTTTTTTAATGCCACGATTTGCTGCCCTAAAGTTTGTTCAAAAACCATGAACCGTTTCCAAACATGTTAGCAAGTTTTTAAACACCAATAGTTTGACGTTTCACCATCAAATTGTGTAATTTCAATTTAGACATTCCGTGCCGAAGATCTCTAAAATATATTTTAGAGCAATCTCAAGGTTTTAGATTTCCAAGACAAACAGGGCTGATAATTGAGAAGTCGATAGTTCAACCCTTGTAATACGAACTTGATCGAAGGTCACGAGCTCACGCTTGACCTCTGATCCCAATTTTGGCAGATTTTATCGAGAGGCTGTTGTATAAGTAGTAGTATAAGCTCAAGTGCTCTTTAGGGACTATCTAAGAGAAATTACATTTTATTGAAATCATATTTTTTTTTTCAAATTAGATAGCGAATTGTAATATGGTACTCGAAGTTTTAAATAAGCTTAAAAGTTGTCCTTCATTTTTTTTTAACAAAACATATAGGCAATATTTTGTGTTATTTTAATATTTTTGGTAAAACTGCAGAAAAACAAAAATACTGTTTTGCACAATTTACAATACTGTGAATACATGTTTATTACAACTGTTACGTTCATAAAATCTATTGACGGACCAAAAAAATATTTTGCTTAAGATAGTAACAAATATGCACACATTATTATTAGAAGGATAGTACAAAAATAGTGTAGTACAATATATTTGCGTTATCTTTAGGTTAACTTGTGTGCAAGCAATATTATTGACAATATTTTCCATATTGACTGTTTTTTTAAAGCTTTTACCAATCAATACTGATAAATTTTGCAATATTATTGCGTGTGTCAGCCTTAAAATATAATAAAAGGAATATTCTATAAACGTAACTTATACCTTCGCAGCAAAACGATCCAGTGTCAGTCAGACAGCCTCGCGGGACGCTACACATTCAATTCTGCGCATGACGGAGCATACACCTGCATCCATTCTGATGCACAAGGCACTATTTGTTGTATGAGACGTTTACTTCAAAGAACTCTTGTGAACGAGCACAAGGAAGAAAATGCCAACGTCATCATTTACCAGCTGCCAAATAGTCCTGAAGTTTTTAGAACGTAGGTCTTTATGAGATGCTGGGGAATTACGTTAAGTTAGACGGCAGAAATTGCAAGAAACTTAAGCGTTCTATGGATATTTTCCAGCTACAAGGGTAGAATAGAATATAGTGTATAATATATATAGAATCCAAAGAGGTCTTCATGTCTCGCTAGACTTCAATATACCAGGCGATCATAGTCTTCGACGTATTGTTTAATACGTAACTTATACCTTCGCAGCAATACGATCCAGTGTCAATCAGATAGCGTCGCGGGACGATCGCTACACATTCAATTCTGCGCATGAGAGAGCTGCTCTCCCGATGCACAATTTTCTATTTGTTGAATAAGACAACATTTTACTTGGTAGAGTTCTTGTGGACCAGTTACAGGAAGGAAGTAAAAAAGGTTGTCTACTTTACCTAGCTGTAGCCCAATACTCCTGATATTCCAGAAAAGTAAATGAGTTTCATAAAAAGAAATAACCGGCCAAGTGCGATTCGGAATCAAGCTCGAAGGGTTCTGAACCGTTATCTATAAATACTGTAAAAAATCATTTCTGTTGTATGGGAGCCTCACTTAAATAATATATTTATTTTATTTAGTTTTTAGTATTTGTTGTTATAGCGGCAACAGATAGACATTATTTTTGAAAGTTTATACTAGCTATAATGGTATATTTTCTGTCTAGCTATAACGGTTTATGAGATACAGCCTGGTGACGGACGGATGGCGAAGTCTCAGTAACAGGGTTGCGATTGTACCTTTTGGATTTTGTTTGTAAATTTAAATTTTTCGATAACAAGCTTCTGCCCGTTGCGGCGCCAGCGTGGTATGTCAAATAATAGCCTATATTCTTCTACAAGCCTTTAGATATTCCCAAAGCAAACATCAAAATCGGCCAAACGGTTTGGCCGTGACTGCATGAGTCAGACATACTTTTGAATTTATGATATTAGTAAGGACTAGATAGAAAAAAAAATAGTAATAAAAAAATAAGTAAATAAATTATTTCGTAGCAAACATAGACTTAATGATCTTAATTTAAATTTTCATTCACTTCACTTCTATGTTCATGAAAATGGTGATATTGTAACATAAATGCGAAAGTTCAAGTTGAAAGCTAAATGCTTTTTTTTATAAATATTATATATTGCAGCTATATCAAAACGAATCCATAATTAAATAGAAAATGGTCGATATAAAACTAAATAATAATATTACATCGACTAGTTGCTATTAACAGCAGCGACGATGTTCGATGCTAAAACACGGAGTTGATAGATCGCATCCGTCATGGCCCCACTTAATATTCGTTCGGAAATTATTTCATCGGGATTACTCGTTCTAAGTACTAGGAATGTCGGAAGCGAGCAAAAGCATCGATGTATCGATATTTATAAAACTATCAATATCGGCATCGATATCATCATCATCATCATTCAGCCGCTCGTAGTCCACTGCTGGACATAGGCCTCTCCCAATTTGCGCCACAACACCCAGTCCTGCGCTTTCCGCATCCAATCCCCTCCAGCGACCTTCTTCAGGTCGTCAGTCCACCTGGCAGGAGGGCGTCCCATCTTACGGTTGCCGAGAAGCTTCAGGAAATTAATATTTTTTACAAAAACAATTCTTATAACCTTTGTGGTTAATCATCATGGGTCCTGGATAACTTTACGTTATAAGAAAGTCGTACGCTTCGACAAAAATATCGTTTTTGATACAACTTTCGATATAGAATAATTTTTATCAATATGTTGATACATTGAATTAAAATATATCGCCAATAATATCAATAAATCGTATATAAAATATTGTATATAGAAAGTAATATTAATATATTGATACTTTTCAACCAAGCAAACTAAGTACTGGATCAGTTATCTATTCTATTTTGGTTGTATAGATTCTATAAATAGTATGAATAATATAATCATATGAAAGCGTTGTCAGATTTTGCACCTATGAATATCAAAAATGCTTATATAATTTCTGTATTCATATGTGTAGTTGGAGGTAGACACGCTGATGTTTCAATTAAATAGTCAACTAACTTTCTATCTGCGTCTTCTTTTCTCTAATATATAAGGTGGCAGGTTTTCTTCGCTAATACGATCAAATAACGTCGACTCATCTGACATTTCGCCATCGATCGACGTTCGATCGATTGGTATCACAACACCCTAAGTTACGGCAATGATAAATTTAATCTCTCATTGCCCCACTTCATATTCGTTTCGGGAATTATTTCATCGGGATTACCTCTCCTTTTCAAGTACAGACGGCTACATATCAACCTATCTATTTACCAGTATAAGATGGTTTAGCGTTGTAAAGGCTTCCCGTGTAATGCGAGACCAGCTTATACTGGTTATGTATAGGCTGATCGGTAGCCGCGGGTACTAGTTCAGATTTTTCATTCTATTTGGCTCAATTTCCCTTCTAGCTGAATGGAATTACTTTTTATATTTTTTACAATCCGTTTCGAGTTCCTCTTGTATGTTCATTTGATTGAGTGAGATTTTGTTTCGTTCCGTAACAATGCGAATCAATTTCTCATCTCTCAATGATTCATGTTATTATTTTCAAGATTTAAAAGGAAAGCGTTGTTTTGTTAGTACAAAATGTGTTCTAGTTGGAATATCAAATAATTTCTGTTTTGAATAAATTTTAAAAAATGATGGGCTCATTTGGGTACTTTGAACTTGTTTTTATTGTTTTTAAATAAGTAAAGTTGTATGTAGTTGAAACACCTATCGATATTAGAAACAACATTAAAATAGTTAAATAGATATATTTTTTGAATTCTCATTATTAATAGACTTGTTCAAACGCTCCTTACAAACGACTACAATGGCGTGACGTAACGCTTATGTGAAGTAATCAATTTTGTTTGATAGCTATACGAAATATTGTGTTTAAAATGGTTTTATTACATAAGTAGTTATAAATTGTGTGGGTAATTTTATAATAAAATAATTTCAATTGGACTTGCCAATGAAACTTTGAATGATCATAAAATGAGTTAAATCTAAAGTATGTATGTTTACCTATATTTTGATAGTGTTTCCTATATTTTACTATCTATGGACCAGTCACCATGCCTTTTATTACACCTTTATGGAGTTTAATTAAACTACTTACTTAATTCGTTTTTCTCAAAATTAAGAAGGAAAGAGATTTAAGAGGGCTATTTCATATAATATGATATTCAGAAAAAAGGTTTTGCTAGCTTTATAATACTGACAATTATAACTTATATATGTACTTATATATAATACTGACGATTATAATTTATATAAGTCGGGCATAACAGTTTCTTCTAGCCATAGGCAGACAGACTGACCTGCATCCTTAAAATAATATAAATCCTTAAAACTACTATGTATTTTTTAAGTCTCGTAGCGCCACCTAGTATAGTAACTAACAACTATAAAAGTAAACAAAGATTAAATTACGTTTTACGAGCATTTAAAACAAACAATAACTAACACAGATCATTTGCATTTAAATAGAATTAATCTAGATGTTATTTTATTCTTCTTGTTTTATGTTAATTAAGATTCCTATGTGTTTTGATTACTCAGTGATTAACGCTGCGGGCACTAGTAATGCCATCTCATGGGAGCTTCTAGAACTAATATTGAATTTATGGATCATTCATTTTGATTGAGATATTTGCACTTATTTTATGCATTGGACTATTATATAACAACTAAACTTGTAGTCCACCTGATGGTCAGTGCCAACGCAGCTTATGGTCTTTGACTGCAGTTAATGCAGTTTGTAAAGCTGACGTAATCGTTAGATCAAAATCTAAATTTTGTACCCGAAAGTTATTACACTAATTTATTGGGTATATCAATCGATCAATACATCGATTGACTTAGGATTGCGGTGTTATAATAAAAACCCTAGGGAATTTCAGACCCGGAGCAGATCAAATCACGAAAATGCAAGCAGTTCTTAATATATAGTTTCTAAGTACCGCTGCATTATCGGAGGACCACAATATTTTTTTTCTAGACTGATTCGACTTTTAAATCTTTAATATTTTAACAGCCACCATATCAATATTAGCCTCCTGATAATTCACACTAACGGAGTTGGAAAATGTCTTATATGAAATTAAAAGAGAGTTTTTAATAAATTATGGATAATTTTCATAAGGAAAGTTTTTTTTTAAGCGATTTACTTACTGGGAGTATTAAAAACAATGTAATCTATTGGTAAAATAACTTGCAAATACCATAGCTCCAGCTGGAAACTATTGTTAATTTCCTCTCGCCTATTGGGGAGACTTGAGCCATTTCCCAATGAATAAAATGCTAGTAAAATTCTATCTGTTAGTTATATTGAAAAAACAATCTGTCAGTTGTATATTCAATTCCTTAACACCAATTAACAGAAAGTTTCAATGTATTATGTAAAAAGGGGTTCAAGACTGTCGGACTCCTTCTATATTCAAATAAAATAATAACCAAAGCTCCACGTCTTTATAACTTGGTAATTTGTCGACCTCGCCTCGCAAACTTGTACTTGGACCAATTCTAACATATGCATGAATAAAACACATTATTACTGATTTCCCATGAATACATTATTTCTATTGATACTTCAATCTTCGTCATAATCTCCTATTATTAGAGAATAACACAAAAGAATTTCACACATGTATTGTGTGTCCCATTCACTATTCTAATAATGTATTAGTGCAGCGGCGGCATTATTTCAATCAACATCGCTCGTTCGTCACGCTTATCACAATGTCACGTTTAGGGGCCTCACACTCATTGTGAATAGGGCTGTCGAAAAGATAGTACAGAAGATGCCTGCTAAACGTGAGAAGATAAAAATCTGGAGTAAAGTCTCTATTCTTCTAATATTTTAGTGGTGATAGAGCTCTGTGAACGAGCACAAAAGCGAGAGCACCACCATCTAGCCTTTAACCTGTTGCCAAAAAGTAGGTTTGTCGGTGAGATCAGGCCCTGAAATTACTGTCACTTGCAGCAAAAATCGATGAAGCTACATATATATAATGTATGTTCTGCTTTGTAGATTGTTGATCTTCACTTTACATCAGGCACATATTCGTCGTCTAAAGGAAAAAAGAGCCTCATTTTGTAAGGATCGTAAGGACTGCTGTGTGGATGTTTGTTACTGTTTCACGCAAAAGCTACCGCATTGATTTAGATGTTTCTTTCATGATGTACCTTGTTGTATACACAAAAACGCTACTAAGTTTATTTGTGGTTTAAATTATATATTTTTTTTAAATAGTCATAGTTTTCAGTGCCATCCCTAGCCCTATTACGCATGGTACTCGACTCAAAATATTCTATAAGCATGACAGCGAACCGGTTTGTGCCGGGGTGAGCAGACAGGGTTGTCGCAAAGCTGTGTGAAATGCGGTGGGGCCACTTAATACAATAATACATGAATGCTATATTTCTATTCAGTTTAATAGCTTCTGACCGCTTTGGGAGAAGGGACGAATTCTATACCGTTCAGATGCGTCATGGTTTAGTTATTTAATGATATATCTTCAAAGTATTATGTAACATTTGAAATAACTGGCTTAGTTGATGATATGCCTTCAAAATATTAAGTTTCAGTTGATGTTAATTGACTCACAACATCAATTAAATGATCTCAATGATTTATTTGTTCGGGAAAGATGTTTTTTTCCTTAACCATCACCGTACAGTGTACAGTACACTTATGGTGAACGGCACCGCAAAGGCAACCGTGAAATTTTATACTTTTTGTCAAAAAAAAACAGTGAAAATGAAAACCGACGACTAGGTCTAGAAATTGTAGATTCAATAAATGTTGCATCCACCCTGTATAGAAATTTAGTCCAGAAGCAGCTTGTAGACAAATATTTTAACCTCGCTACAAACATAATGCCATTTAATGTTACTTGCATTAATTGCTGCATGTGGAGATTAACAATGTTTCAAACTTTGAATTGTATAATTCAAAGTATTCAAAGAGCGCTTAGTAACTAATTAATTAAAACATTTAAAAACATGTCAGTGTTAATTTTAGTTTAAAATAAAACAAAAATCAGTGCTAGTAGTAATTTATTGTATGCGCCTTTCACCGCGTGGTCTCGAGTTCGATTCCTGGGTCGGACAAACGTGTTATATGGGTTTTGCCGTCATACAATTGTCAATAGCAGCACCGGGTTGGATTTGTGCCCGATAGGCTCACCCTCTATCACATGGGACCCAAACATAGCAGGTGAAGTGTGGGTACTATACATCTTTGTCACACCCTTTTAGGTAATATAGGCATAATGTTATGTTATGAAACATAAATCGATAGGGTAGAATCACAGATATAGATCTACATAGATAACGCAAGTATCACGATTTGTATTGAAACCAAGCGTGCCGACTTTTTAATACTTATTGTGACGTCACAGCCGAAATTTAGTGACGGGAAATCCAAACCGATTCAAAGACACCGACGGCGCCGGAACTGGAGCCGTCCGCTATGATTTTCTCTGACAAAAGACGCGCGTGGACTGAAGTTAGCGGCGACCAACCTCGACGCTTGGTCGGGGTTGAGACACGCGAAGTACATGCATTTGCGTTATCTATGTAGATCTATATCTGTGGGTAGAATCAAACTGCCTCATGGTCTAGAGCTATTTGTCACCAATCATCGTAAGGTTTCGGGTTCAATCCACGAACAAGACATTTCTTAAAAACAAAATAACAGTCCACAATGTACTTGTTACAAGTCCTTCGGTTGTTTAGTTAGAGAGCTCGTGTTGGATCGTCAGACGTAGCCGGGGGGCGCTCGCTAACGACTGCACTCCTGTCCTAGCCTTAATGTGAGCTGTCGTTCATTCATTATTCAAATAGTTTTGCTCCTGCTTGTTAAGCTGTGTAAGAAGATAGGATTGTAATATAACTAATTAATTGTACCAATAAACACATAACCATGAAAATTTCAAGATTCATCGAAATTATTAGCTTTTAAAATCTGTACCATAATACTGCTTATATATTATAAAATCTTGCATATATTGTACGTACAGTAAATGCTCAAACAATATTTTCCTTTAAAACAAGTAAAAGCACCCCGCAATGTACTCACTTCAAGTCCGTTCGGTTGTTTAGTTGGAGCGCTCATGTAGGATGTCAGACGTAGCCGGGGGGCGCTCGTTAACGACTGCACTCCTGTTCTAGCCTTAATGTGAGCCATCGCATAATCATTATTCAAATAGTTTTATATGCTCCTTCTTGTTCAGTGTAGTGACCTGTCCGGAGTACACAGTAATCACGCTACTAAAAAACTGAGATTTTTTATCTTTGATAGGAATGCATTTGACCATCACGTCATTTATTCGTTTATTCTTTGGGAAACAAATAGCTTTTAACACAAACAATAAAATAACTTATAAAAATTACAACGTAAGCCAATTGAGAGTTAGTTAGTTTTCTGATGGTAAGTTATCATGTAGTAGACTACATGATAACTTATTAGCATAGGTAAGCGTGCTCAACAGTAGACGGTTGAGCCCGCTTACCTATGAGATACCTATTTACTCTTGCTTTGAAGATACCTAAGATAGATAAGATATTGTACTCATGTGGTAACACAGACTTGGGCTGGGTGTTCCATTTTTTGACAGTTTGTATAAGGAATATTGAAGCTAATCGCAATATGCGTATTTAAGAAAAACTTACAATGAAGCGATGCCGGAATGAATAACACAGCAATGTAATGCCAATTTGTGAAACTATATATATATTATATGTGCGCTATGTTCTACCACTAATCGTGGTGTACAAATTAATTAAATGAAAATAACACATAAATGCATGGTTACTTAACAGAAAAAACATAATAATACTCAGAATAATCGAAAATAGCATTGAAGTATCATAATAATCAAGTAACAATCAAGATAACATAATAATTTATTGTACCTAATTACTATTGTTAAAAAGAATGTCAAATTAAAATAATTATTACCAGTACATGTCAACTTAGTAGAGCAAATTAAAATCCAGATGTCAAAATAAATCAATATCATTGTGAATACAAATTATTAAATATTAAATAACTTGATTTAAAAAAAAAATAGAGATCAAAATGGAATATCAATGTCATTAAAATATTCAGCGATTGAGTAATATGATTTTTGTATTAAAAATGATCTTAACTTAAATTTAAACTACTGTAAACATTCAGTTATTCGAATACATTTTGGTAATTTATTGTACATTTTTGGTGCCATCACAAAGATACTTTTATGAAATAACGCAGTTTTAGCTGGTATTAAGTGCAGATAAGCAGAAATATTGTAATTACTAGGCCAACGAGGCAGTCTAGAATAAAAGAACAGTGAAAAATTTACGAATGCTAGACATTTGGAGTAAAACACGAACATGATGCAAACTCTTAAAGAAAATAGCAGTAACATTTTGATAGTTTAAAAGGCAGTTGTCATAACAAACAATAGTAATAAGCGGTGCGATACACGAGAGCCAGAGTCGGGGAGAGACCACTTACAAAAATTGTTCACTCACTCGCTACGGTCCTTGTAGCGAGTATTTGTGAGAGACTGTGTACATTACCTGTTTGTTGAATGCATTGTTTGTTGGTTACACATAACAATCACGCCTATATTACCTAGAAGAATGTGACAGCTCACTCCACCTTTTATGTTTAGGACCCATGTGATAGGGCCTATCAATACCTTCCGGGCTCCATTCTAGACCAAAATACCAAATAACACTTATAATAATAATAATAATAATAATAATTTCTTTTGCCTGACCGACCTGTGTTCAAACACGAAACTTCATGCACGTTCAGCAGTAACAAATTATTCTTTCAAACCACGAGGTAGTCTGATCCTATTCTACAACATCCTACTATTAGATTACCTAAAGTTTTTTCATTGTTTGAATTTCTGAATCATTGATGCAAGGTTTTGTTATACCTACAGATACATGCAATACACTTTATCACAGATTTTCTTTTGGCAATGATTTCGATGACACAAAATCTCGGTCATGTATTTACACTTGACTTGTTATTTTATAATCCGAATTTGTTACTAAAACCACCTGCAGTATATGAAACTATTTAAATAGTGAATAAATGACGACTCACATTAAGACTAGGACAGGAGAGCAGTCGTTAGCGAGCGCCCCCCGGCGACGTCTGACTATCCACACGAGCACTTTAAGCTAAACAACCGAGAGGACTTGAAGCGTGTACATTGCAGACTGCTTTTATCCTTGTGTCCTCGTTTAAATTTTTATCTTGTTAAAGCATTAATATATTTTCAATAGATGCAATAGATTGTAATAAAAGCAATATTATATTACAGATTTTCATCGCCAATGATTTTAATAGAACAAGAAAGTTTTTCGGTTCTGAATTGAGACACTTGTTATTTAACAATCCAATCTAGTTACTACATAGCAACAAGCAGGAGCATATAAAACTATTTGAATAATGAATAAGCGACGGCTCACATCAAGGCTAGGACAGGAGAGCAGTCGTTAGCGAGCGCCCCCCGGCGACGTCTGACTATCCACACGAGCACTTTAAGCTAAACAACCGAGTGGACTTGAAGCGTGTACATTGCAGACTGCTTTTATCCTTGTGTCCTCGTTTAAATTTTTATCTTGTTAAAGCATTAATATATTTTCAATAGATGCAATAGATTGTAATAAAAGCAATATTTTATTACAGATTTTCATCGCCAATGATTTTAATAGAACAATAAAGTTTTTCGGTTCTGAATTGAGACACTTGTTATTTAACAATCCAATCTAGTTACTACATAGCAACAAGCAGGAGCATATAAAACTATTTGAATAATGAATAAGCGACGGCTCACATCAAGGCTAGGACAGGAGAGGAGTCGTTAGCGAGCGCCCCCCGGCGACGTCTGACTATCCACACGAGCACTTTAAGCTAAACAACCGAGTGGACTTGAAGCGTGTACATTGCAGACTGCTTTTATCCTTGTGTCCTCGTTTAAATTTTTATCTTGTTAAAGCATTAATATATTTTCAATAGATGCAATAGATTGTAATAAAAGCAATATTATATTACAGATTTTCATCGCCAATGATTTTAATAGAACAAGAAAGTTTTTCGGTTCTGAATTGAGACACTTGTTATTTAACAATCCAATCTAGTTACTACATAGCAACAAGCAGGAGCATATAAAACTATTTGAATAATGAATAAGCGACGGCTCACATCAAGGCTAGGACAGGAGAGGAGTCGTTAGCGAGCGCCCCCCGGCTACGTCTGACGATCCAACACGAGCTCTCTAACTAAACAACCGAATGGAGTACATTGCGGGCTGCTTTTAAAGAAAGTCTTGTTAGAATATTGTTATCTTTATTGGACAGTAGTCAGGTTTTTAAATGAAAGCAAATAGATAAGCAATATCTTTTTCTTATTATAATTGCGCCAAAAGACAGCGTTTGGATCCATTGTGAACGCTTTTTAAGTGTTATGAAGTGTATATAAAGTAAATGTTTTTACAAAACTATGTCAACTGGTAGCATAGAAATATATACTATAGAAATGGCTTGTCCGAACAAATTGCCCTTCAAATTTGACATTATGAATAGCAGGATCAGTAACGCCATCTGCATTGAACTACTATGTGACAATTCTTAACAAATACTTTTTTAAATTACCAAAAATATTCTCTTGAACGCCCGCGGCATAGTTCAACTAAGCGCAGTTGCGCAGTTCCAAAGTCATGTCACGCGGATATTCACGATTAAGGAATATGGCGTCGGAACGAAAAATTTTAGCAAATAAAATTGATAAAATAATGTAAAGAGGTGGATATAATAAGATATTTGTGACTTACCGGTGATATGTAATACCATAATCTTTTTTGTTATGTTTAATTTGGTAGTTCGTACAACTTTTCAGTGCACAATTAGGCATTTTGTCATGTTTGACCGCTCACGGAGGCAGCCAACCACAGACAATTTCACTACGCGCTTTTTGTAGTCTGATTGACTCCAAAAAGGTTCAGTTCATTTATCGCGCGTTAGCCGTGTCCTTACTTTATACGTCAATGACTGGTAGGCGTTTCAGTTTGATAGCTGTCCAATAAGGTTAAGAGTATATTGTCTATTGTTTCATCTTTTTGTCACATTTTTATTAACTGACAGACGTCAGGAGCCCATTGTTTCAGCGTCGGTACCTTATATAGCGAAAAGTTTTTAGTATTCAAGTCATTGACCACCGACTGTCTCTGAAAATCAATGAGTATCTACTTCCAATCGCAAGTTAAACACATATTACAGAATTTTAAAAAGTAGACTCAATTTTCTTTCCCAATTTTCTTACAATCTACTTCACGAGACATTTTTAACGAATCAGCAACAACTATACAAGATAAAATTTTGATATTCACAGTCAAATGTGTCACAGATAAAATTTTACGGCTGTTTGCTTGCGAGAAGAGAAGCTCTTAAGAATACCTTGTGCGGAATAACAATGTATTTGTAAGCTATCGTCGATAATATTTACTTTGTTTGCCTGTTTATCAATCTACTGGAGAAAACGACTCTTTGAAGCCTTTTAAGCTCAGCAAAAAGTATTTATGAAGCAATCTGAGAACTACCTTTTCATTTATTAAACTTATTTTCCTGTTTAATACTTCCAAGGATTCGAGTGCTAGATAGAGTAAGTTAAGTTTTTGTCATATTTTTATTTGGGGAAACATGGCAAAAACACGACATAATCTATCTGGCGCTCGTATGCTTGCCCTGATGATGAAGTTAAAATTATTAGCTAATTACGATTATATTGTTTCTGATATGTATGGACTGCACTGACTGAGGAATCAAATAATTAGGTGTTTTCAATTATATTGGAACACACTTCATACGATACTAACAGTACTTAATAACAAAACAAACGATTAATGGCTGATATAAAATTTGCCCACAACTACTACAAACAACTATTTTAATATTATTAAAATTATGAAATACGGGTGTTACTCACGTAATGTTGGTCTATTTAGTCGAAGACTGGCTGCGACTCAGGCGCGACGTATCGCACTCTCTTGATAATGCCTAGACATATAGGCGAAACCGCGGTCGACTAAATAGACCAACATTACGTGAGTAACACCCGTATTTCATAATTTTAATAATGTTACAAACTCACGTCAGTTTTAATAAAAAACTATTTTAATTACTAAGAAAACATAACATAACATAACATCACGCCTATATTACCTATCAGGGTGTGGTAGAGGTGTTGTTGTACACGTACAACACACACACTTCACCTAGTGTGTTTAGGTCCTATGGGATAGGGGATGAACCTATTGCCATCCACCGGGCTCAATTCCAACTCCATGCTGCTATTGTGAATTTCTGGACAATAATTTGTATTAAACATTATAATTATTTATTATTAGAAGCTTGCTAACTACTATACCTAAGCCCCTATTTCACAGGTGTTAGATAAACTTTATTTGCAGGATAAGCATATAACACACATAAATGAAAGTGACAGCTGTGTTCTTTTTTCAACTTGTAACTTTCTTTGTAACTTGTGTCACTTTTAAATTCGGTCAGGTTAAATTTTATGGGTGTGATAAGATCAATCCGACACCTCTAAAATTGGCCTGCTTATGTGGTACTTTTATAGTGCCACCGAGTACTAATATTAGGTACTACTTACGAATACTTAAACCAAATACCAAATCCGTTCCCCTCTCACGTGCAAACCAAACTTAAAATAAGGCCGTTTACAAACGAAGAAACGTATTAGAATCGCTTCGCAATCTCCGAGAAACATTCGGCATATCGTTTGTAAGTTTAATTACCAAGTGCGGGGACGAACGGGCAGATCAGGACGTGCTCGGCCTGCGTTATTAGTTCGCCAATTTTCATATTAGCTTAAATAATATGTTAGGTTAATTGACGATGCAAGTTATGAGAGATGAGCTGGTTAGTAAGACAAGATCTGCTTTATTCAAGGAACATACGATGATTTCTGAAACTAAACTAAAAAGCATTGATAGTCGAGCGGGCAACTGTAGGACTGTAAAGTCGAAGGTCTCGGGTTCCAATCCACGGTGCACACCTCTATCCATAAATCGTAAAGATCGGTCTTTTCGACGATATGTGTGTAATCATCATTAAAATTATCACTTGCTAAGTGGGTAGGAAACCCTAACGACGATATCTATACCTTAGAGTGTCTAAAAGTGCAAGTTTGCGATATCTACCAACCCACACTTGACCATCGTGATAGACTAGTCTTACCCTTCTCATTATAAAAAAAAGAGCAAATATATTTTTTGCATTTCATATTACTGTTTTAGATTATGCTGTATTATACTGCTTCGATAGTCTAGTGGTTGCGCCTCTCACCGTAAGATCTCGGGTTTGATTCCCGGGTATAGGATCACCCCTATCCCATGAGACCTAAACATTACAGGTGAAATGTGGTTGATGTACACCTCTGCCTCACTCTTCTGGGTAATATAGGCGTGATGTTATGTTATTATACTGTATTACGTTATTTTCTTAACCAGTACACTCTTATGACTTGCCCCACCCGCAAACCCGAAGCGATCCAAAGTTAGTGAGGGAACAAGTTGGTGGCGCGTGTGCTCTTTACTGTGTGTTTTGATGCTGCATGCCACCTGTATTGTAATTAGTTTAACTACAGTACGTGAGTGTACGGTGTTGTACTACTGTACTGCTGTACGCTGTGGCGCTTGAAATATTGTTCTGTTAGGGCTGTTTAAATTACTTGAGACATGTATATTCGATTCAATATTAGATTAGGAAGCTAGTTCATTTAGAAGTGAAACTAGCATACTATCACGACTTTATAACGCAGAGGGGAGGAAGAGGTGTATAACACCCGCATTTCACCTGTTATGTTTAGGTCCCGTTTGATAAGGGGTGAGCCTATCGCCATCCACCGGGCAATATTCCAACTCCGTGCTAAAATTTCTTTGTGGACAAATCATGTTTTAGTTTCTATTCCCGGCTCAGGATTAGCCCAAACCGGGAATAGAGGACCCGAAACCACTAGACCAACGAGGCAATTGTAATTAATTGAAATATAAATACTTAATACACAACTACTGAGAAAATATCAAGAAAATTAGAATTTAGCATTATTGTACCTAAAGGTATTTTACTGAATAACGCCAAAATTTCTTTGTAATGATGTAATAATTTAGTTAAATCTTCTAAACTTGACAAATCAGATCTTCAGTAATATTGAAATCGCTTTGCACCATTTAGTTTTCGATTAACAAAACAAATTGCTAACCAAAAACAAATATTTACCACCGCAACCTCAGGCAAAACCGCGGGATATCTCTGACTAATAAATAAAAGCAAATAATACAGAATTACCGGAACAAGGAAGTCAATGGCGTGCCTCTAATAAGTCTAAAACTGCCAAAATATTATGTTACTCATTTAACTTCGTACATTAAATGTTGGAAGTTTGAAACGTGCGTCCACAAATTTAAGTTTTTAAGCTTTATGTCGCTTTGCCGATAAGCCTTTGTTTAATAGCTGCATTAACTGTAATAATAATGATCGAATTCGACCAGCTATAGGTCTTATCGTGAATCAACCGGAAAATAGGAAATGCTCTATGAATTTGTATGGCTACACAGGTGGCGTAGTGAATTAGTGCATGAGTGTTGTGGTTTCGATTCCCGGATGAGACAAATAGATTTGTGTTAGTTTGAATCAGCTTTTTAGAAACTATATTTGAAAAGCTTCAAAAGTTTTAGATATTTTTATTTTTTTACTTAAAACTTGTATGTATAATTGTTACATTATATTTATAATGTTTAAATAAAAAATAATCTTCTGAAATGTAGAGCTATCGATTAAAATTTGCCTAGCATAGACATCTATAACTGCTTATATTTTTAAGGGTTTCAACATAATAATATACTAATTCGTCATAAAGCATGAATATCAGTAAATTCCTCATAATTTTATTTTATTGTGATGTGCTTATAAAAATAAAACTATTTCACTCCTGATTTATATTGCCTCCAATAAGTCTTATCTATACGTGGAACTACTAATTTTATTGTTCTATTTGTGTTTGCCTTCGAGCTAACTACACTCATTACTATTTTATTATAGACTAGATGCCCCGCGCGAATTACCCCGGTACAAAAATTCAAGTTTAACTCTACGAAATTTCATGCTTGTAACTCCATAAATGACGGACTGGAATTACCAAAAATCCTTTCTTAGTGCGGCCCTACGCCATGTAAGGAACCTTCATAGAAAATAATATATGACTTAATGTGTAAAATGTTACCAAATTTATATGTTTGCTTGTTAGGCTGTTTTAAGTCGTGCACTAATTGACTTTATTCCTATAGGCAACAAAATTCAGAAAAAGCCTCCCCAAAATAATGATATAATTTATTTAAGAATGACTTTTATGAAAACAGTTTGATGTTTATGAGCAGTGGAGATTGCTAGCTCATTTTTTCAAACCATAAATACAAAAAAACATTGCCTTTTTCGCTAATATTGCCCACCTAACAACAATTTGCGTAAGTACAAAAAATTACGCCATCTTATTTTCCAAGAAGCATTCAAATAAATACAATATCTTCATCAATTATTTATGAATATATGGCATAACGATACATTTACCTGCCATTAAACACATATTGCACTCCCTGAAAGCGTTTGAAGAAAACCTTAGCGACATCAAAGGCTAGGGTACCAATAAAATTATCATTACGAGCATTTTTGTCTCTCGTGTAAGGGAATGGTTGCTAAGGATGTGTCGTCGTCAGTATGAGTTTTCGTGATTTTAGTAAAATTACTGGCAGTCACTTTTTGCGTGATACATTTTAGCTAGCTAGCTTTAAGTTAGTTTTCCAACGTAATTTAAGATTAATTTTAATGTTATAAATAATTGTAAGTACGAATTATTAGATATAATGGGATTCAAAGATGTTGCAATCTCTTTGTTCACGATATAAGTCAGTAATGATATGAAGTATCGAAATAACTCGCTACAAAAATATACATGGCAAATATTCCGTTATATCTAATAATTACGGTTTAAATAATGTTTTTGTCACTATTGACTTAGGGCCTCGATTTATTTACACTAAGGCATTATATTACTCTGTATGTAAGAAAATAAAACCTATATTAGTTCTAAAAATGGAAGCAGAACAGTAGAGTTCTAGGAATTAGTATTGTAACAAAAATAAAAAATAACATTTAATAATGTAACATAAAATTATTAGCAATAAGAATACGTATCGTACTGCGACATATACGGCACACAACAAGGGTTGATAAGGAAACATTGGATATTTTAGAGATGACGTAGTAGCGATATAATGGCGCCAGTAACGAGCCTCCTTCATACAATTTTACGGTACAGTCGAAACCAAAATAAGTACACTCGGCGACCGATCAACCTATACATTCCCAGTATAAGCTGGTCTCGCATTGTACAGGAAGCCGATACAACGTGAGACCAGCTTATACTGGAAATGTATAGGTTGATGTGTAGCCGTCTGTTCACAAGCTAGAGTGGTTACTGAATAATGAAGTTGGATGGGTAAGAAGAAACGTAAAAAATAAACGTTTCATTTATAAATTGTTTCAGGTTTCTCAAGATTTTGGAGACATCAACTTAACTAAAAATTTTAAGGTAAAATTTTACATTCTACACTTAACTTAATTATTTTCGAGAATAATAATATATTATTTTTATTAAAACTGACGTGAGTTTGTAACATTATTCAAATTATGAAATACGGGTGTTACTCACGTAATGTTGGTCTTTTTAATCGACCGCTGTTTCGCCTATACGTCTAGGCATTATCAAGAGGGTGCAATACGTCGCGCTTGAGTCGCAGCCAGTCTTGCACTGTACAAGTGCAAGACTGGCTGCGACTCCTGTGAGTAACACCCGTATTTCATAATTTGAATAATAATAATATATGCTTTGCATGCAATTGTTGCACTAACTTAAAACTTTACTAGTGGTAGAGTTCTCGTGAAGGAGCTCGGGTGGCAGCACCACCGTCTCACCTTTAACCTGCCGCCAAATAGTAGTGCATGCATTACTGGGTTTGTTGGAGAGTTACTGGCACTGCTACCTGAAATTACTGGCATATGACGAATGACACCGTAGTCCTCAGCTGCAGTGACGCATCTACAATCTGCTCTTGTGGATTGTTGATGTCCATGAACTGTATTATCAGGTGGACTACTTGATCGTTTGCTGCAGTAGTAGTATAAAAAAATATGAAAGAAATCGGCAATTATTAAATCGTTCGGAATAAGTTATTTTACTTTATTAAATTACCAGATAACTATCCTAATTATTTAAGTCTCATACTATTATAATGCTTAAAGTTCTTGGAATTGTTGTGAGTTATTATCGTTTAATTTCGTTTAATCGTTACTTCATAACTTACCCACTTTTCGTGTCTTAATAAGCGTAAAAGCTTTTATTAGAAAAACATATATTAACTCTTAATACTCCGACTGTACTCTGTTTGTACCCTTACTTATAGCAGTTAATGTAAATCTAATAACGATTGTATCGCTATCTCTTGGGAATTGTTTTCGCACAACAAATCTCAAGGACACTGTCAGAATCGTTTGTAAACAATTAAAGTTATTTGTCTCGATAGAAATATGAAGTGAAGCAGTTTTAGATGTAATGTAACGTACAATTAACTGTTTGGTTAATAAGTGTTAATTAAAACGTAGAGCCACTTAAAATTATTTAAGGACTCGTCATTACCTTCGATGGAATGCAAAATTAAGTCATATAAAAACATGAGTAACAACCAAAACAGCAACAACTGCCTCAATGGTTAGCATATGTGGCTCTCACCGCGAGGTCTCGGGATCGATTCCCGGGTCGTGCAAAGTGTTATTTCGTTATGTCTGTTCATACGTTATGTCACAATATCAGCACGAAGTTGAAATTGTGCCCGGTGGATGGCGATAGGATCACCCCCTATCCAATGGGACCTAAAACATAACAGGTGAAGTGTAGGTGTTGTACACCTCTGCCACACCCTTTTGGGTAATATAGGCGTGATTTTATGTTATTAGTAACATATAAATAACTTGATTTTGCAGTCCGAGGTTGCAAATCATCCTCAAAAATAATACAGATTTTCCTAAATATTATTATGCTATTTATTTATAATATTTTGGAACAAATATTATTTATAGGGATTAATGAATCAGAGAACAAGCTTTTGCAATAAACGTCTCAACATCATTAACGTTACCATTGAAATATAATCATTACGTTGGCAAATAGGGCGCCAGAGATTTCCCCGCAGGATTTCTTAGTTGGGGCTACACATTTAAGCCGGTCGTAAATTGAAAAACAAGTTCATTGAAATAAGTGAAATCTAGTTAGAACGGAATCCGACCTAAATCTAAGTGGAAGAGACTAGCAAAATTCTAACTAGACAAAAGGGAACATTTATTACTGGATTTGAACAATGAAATACTCATTTTAGTCATAGTGAGTTAACCCAAACTAAAAAAAACGAACTATCTTCACAAATAATTGTTCAATGTCACTTGGTTTATTTTACTTTTTTTTATTTAGCTTTTGCCCGCGATTTTCTCCGCGTGTAATTCGTTGTATTAAGTAGAAGCTGCGCCCACGCTTTGACTCGCCTTTAACCTTACTGCTGCGCTCTCATGTAGATAAGCGTAATGTTATATATCTGAAGACCTTAATTGAGAGTAAGACTATCAAACACAAAAGTAACTATCAAAATTCGATTAGTAGTTCTTGAGATTAGCGCTATTGAACAAACAAACTATCATTCGCTCGCGGTTTTGTCTGCGTGGTAGGTACAGTGGACCAACGAGTTAGCTATGCAGGGCAAAAACTTATATGTCATAATAAAGACTTAATACACCAGTTATGGATAAGTGAGTTACATATCTAAATAGTGGGTATATAAAATAAAATAAATTAAATATGAATTTCACACATGCATTATCTATTGCAGTCAGTTTTCACTATGGCGTAGAAGTTTTTGCCCTGCATACCTAATTGCTTGGCCCACTGTACATCGATAAAAAGTAGCTTATGTTACGCGCCTCGTAGTCAGTTACCTGTACCTACAGATGTGACCTGTAATGTACAGAAATTAAGTAAAAATCCAGTCAGTTTTATGACAAGCTACCATACCCGTAAATTATACCACTTATCATGCTAAGCCCCATCGATCATGCATGCATGACCGTAATCTTAGCTCACCGAGAGCCTACCATCGGTCCCTTCGTCATTTTTACGACCTACAATGATCTATTCTTCTCAAGTACTCAATAAACAGACACCAAAACACTTATGCAAATAAAATCAACCCTACTTTAAAAGCCAGCCATATATTTTTACAGCAAAACAACACACATTTGATAGTCATACGAGCACTTTTATTTCGGTCTCTGCCGTTATCCCGTACCTAAAAAGCGTGATGCATGGTAAACGGCCTTAACAGCTATATCGGAATCCAGCTCTGAATGTGTACCTGGCCGTAATCGTGTGACGATGTGTGGCGGTCTACATAAGCGGTAGCGATTTTTAATTAAACATGTTCAAGTCAAATTAACAAAAGCGGGTTACTCACGCACCAGCCGCAGGGGCAATCTAGGAGGCAAGTCGAGTTGAGCCATGCAATATTGAACGCGACAGTTGAGAATTGATAAAACGTACAAAAATGGGCAAACCAATGAAAATATATTCGAAATGTTATTTCCAACGTGCATCATACCGTTAAAATAATATCTATTTTGTAACATAATTCGTAGCCATTAGTAAAATAATATTAGAATTGATAGATAAGCACTAGATTTATCTTTGAAATGTGTGCCTATGTGATTATATTCTTCAAATCTAATCGCATCAATACATAAGATTAGATAGGGTTAAATTGTTTACTGTAATGATTCAGGGCTTGTTCAAGTATTACGTAAGCAGTTTTTTTTTTGCGTTTTTTCCTCCTAATTGTCAACAAATATACTTTTCCATACTTCCTTTTTCTACTGTAAGCAAAGCATAGCAAAGAACAAGTATGAATTACATAACCGAATATTTCATACCAGTACGAGTATTTTTTGGATCTTCCACACTTGAACACAACAATTTTCTTCTAGTTTATTTTCGGTATTCCCGCTCTGTCCTACAAATTGTTCCACAACAAAGGTCCAGCCAAAATGGGCCCTCACAGTTTTCACCGCACATTTGAATGGAAACGGCTTTATCCAGATAACTACCCGCGATTTTATCTTCCTATATTTCATGCTCAGTCTACGTGCTAGCTTGTTTTGTTTTTTTATCGCCAAAATAACGGCTTTCGAGAAATTAATTGGCTTTGATATTTGAATGTTTCCGCCGGTAATTGGATGGTGTTATGTTATGAGGGTGATGCTGTATATTTTCTTGATTACTGCGAGTGTGGAATTGGGGTTTGGTTTCGGTCGTTGTTGCGCAAAATTGCTGTCATCTGATAAAAATGTTGTTAGGTTTGGCTTTTTAACGGATTATGGCGTAATCAAGGAATTGGTTATCTATAGATTCAATTTCTATGACCACGATATGACAAAAAAATTTCCTCTCAGGACAATATCATTAAAATATTCGCCTACTCCAATCTGTCGCATTTTTACGACAAAACATGAAAAAACACTATATTTAAAACAAGCAGAATTGTAAACCGCTAGTACGTGGATCACTATCAGTGACATAATGTTTCAGAGTTCACACATAATGAGCATATTGAGAACAAACATCAATAAACATAGAGATAAACGAATGATAACAACCAGACAAACACATCCATTCTATTATTAACATCCAGTATTGCAAGAATCTTCAAGCTGACAACATGCCGGTCACTCTATACAAAGCTGATGTCTCACCACCTTCGAGAACATGTCTGATGATGGCAGAACTTATCAACATTAAATTCAAGACAGAAGAAGTAAATTGTGTTGTTGGAGAAACCAGAAAACCGAAATTTCTTGAGAAGAATCCTTTGCATACTATCCCTGTACTAGAAGACGGAGATCTTATCATAACAGATAGTCATGTCATTATAACGTATCTTGTATCAAAATATGGAGCAGATAAGAAAGAGACTTTGTACCCTAGTGATTTGGCTTTAAGAGCTATTGTTGAGCAGCGGCTATTCTTTGATGCAACAGTGCTGTTTCCACCATTAAAGTTAATAATAAGAGGGATTTTGTATGAGAGATCAACTGGACCAAATAAGAAGCAGATTGAAGATGTCAATGAAGCTTATGGGATATTAGAGCAGTATTTAGAAAAGAGCAAGTATGTGGCTGGTAATAACATAACGGTAGCAGATGTTTCGTGTGTGTCAACAGTGTCTTCTTTGGAGATAGTGGTGCCAATCGATGGGAAGTATAAGAAAGTACATGCGTGGTTCGATAGGCTGAAGAAAGAGGTATGGTACCAAAAAGCCAATGTGCCTGGTCTCACCCAACTGGATCAACACCTTAAAATGACTATTAAGAAGTATTCCAAATAATTTATCTCAAAAGTGTTTGTAAACACAATTAATATGTTTAATAAAATATATTTTAATTAATGTAAGACTTTACTTTAGACTTTATTTTAGATTAAGACTGTCTTGGACTAGGTATAGCTTTTTTCAAATCGCGAAAGTTTAAAAACATAGGTAAAGCTTTTCTTTAAAATTATTAAGCGAAAAAAAAATAAGTTAGAACTTTGAAAAAAATACTGTTACTATTTTCAGTCAGTTGTAATTAAGTGTCAATAAAAAAAGCACACAAAATTCAAAATTAATAAAATCAAACATTACTCCAAATTCAATACCGTAAATAATATCAACAATGCTTTCAATTTTTACGACGGCCTTTTACCCGCAAACTCGATACAGTCGAAACAAATAAAACGATATTTTATCTTAATTACTTCCATCCCAAATGACCATTCAAATACGTGGCGCTGGACTCGAACCCTGACCGATCCGTAATTAATTTCACCGTGAACATTGACAAACGGACCGGCCCAAATAAATCTACGGAGTATATCATTACGATTTTGGCCCCTTTTCCTGATATAGGTATAGGAGTGTATGGCACTTCCCTGCCGGTACTAATGAGCAGATTACAGAAACAAGATTTTACTACCATTATTAAAGAGTAATTTTATGATATCGTTTTATTTTTTTTAATATTGTGACATAATTACTTTGCGCCATTTACAAAAACACTGTTTCTTAAATGATAATGATACATTATTTCTTCAAAATAAGCTAATAAAAATCCTCTGGCTGACATATAAGTATGTTTAATTTAGAGAAGATTAAAGAATACATTTATCTAAATGTGATGAAGACCTTTGGACCAAAGCAAATGACTCGTGATTTTCACGATTGGACTCTCTGGTATCTCTGTCGATATATTACCGCTAACGGCACACTGTTCACTTTTTTTTGTTTTAAATAAGGGCTAAAAATAAATGTAACTACTACTTAAATTGGAAATAGTATTTCACGACAAATCAATTTAATGAACAAAACCAACTAACACTAATTTAAGCACGGTTTCTCTCCATAGTTGCCTGTAAAAATTGAATAAATTGCTGAAGTCCAGGCTCATTTGCTTTCTGGTACCATTCTTCTTCCTGTAACCTGTTCCACCAAGCATGTACTTTTTCATACTTCTCGTCAACTGGCACTACCGCATTCATTGAAGATAGAGTAGAAACACACGATATATCAGCAACAGTTATATAATCACTAGCAACAAATTTGCTTTTCTCCAAATATTTATTTAACACTGCATAAGTTTCATTAATCTTTTCAATCTGTTCTTCATTAGGCCCTGGAGATTTCTTAAAAAAAACTTCTCTGGTAACCACAATCATAGCTTGAAATAGTACCGTTGCATCGAAGTACAGCCGCTGATCGATTGTAGCTCTTAAAGCCAAGTCACCTGGGTACAATTCCGCTCGCTTCTCAGCTCCATATTTTGAGACTAGGTAGGTTATGATGGCATGGCTATCTGCGAGGATTAAATCTCCATCTTCCAGCAAAGGTACGGTATGCAGTGGGTTTTTTTCAAGGTACTCGGGCTGCCTATTTTCTCCGGCCATAACATTTACCTCTTTGGGTTCATAGTTCAGTTTGAGGAACTCTGCTGTCATGAGCACTGCCCTTGCTGGTGGGCTTGCATCTATTTTGTATATCTTGATCGGCATGTCGACTGGCTAAGTGTTGTAGCAATACTGAGTTTTGACAATACTGTAGGTACGTTTTATCTCTTATTGTGATAAATATGTATCAATGTCGAGAAGTAGATAATAATTTGATTAAATACAAAGATGTACAATGACGTTTGTACACAGCATACTAACTCTTAACTGCGGATAAGGCTTTTTGAATTTAGTTACACCAACATTTCTCTGATTTGGATGTAGTTCAAATGTGTCCCTCCCAGAGTGAAACTTTTTGATTTACCCTACCTTGTCTTACCGCAATGGTAGTATTTGGGCATGGTATAAATATTTAAGCCTTTGACCAAATTTCAATAAAAACACAATATAAGCGTTTGTAGAACGCTAGTTAAATTAATAACAATGGGCTTGGTTCATTTCTCATGAAAAAAAACGATGTTTATGTTTTTTTTATTTCTTACATAAAATACTATCAAAATCTACGTTTTTTCTGGCTTTTTCCTATAGTTGGTTTTAATACCTAACATTCGACAACTGATAAACTAGATAATATGTGATAAATATTAAACTTAAATCAATATTAAAATGTTTTAAGATAATGATCTGCCAGGGTTACTATTACGATAATGATATAAATAAGTATGTCTCATGGTTCTATAATAAAGGCAAAGTAACAAGATAGATTTATTGATGATATTAAACTTTACACTTATTTGAATTATATTCTTGCGTTCTTGAAATAGATTTTCAAATAATAAAACTGCTAACAATGTATTTAGACTATCTTAAATGCAGTAGAAATACATCTATATGACCTGGCAATTAGGTGTTTAATTGACAATCATTTGAATTATTTCTTTTTCGTTAGCTGAAGTAAAGTTTATGCACAAAACTGTTTTTATGTACATTTTAGCTACGGTTTCTCTCCATAGTGGCTTGTAAAAATTGAGTAAATTGCTGAAGTCCAGGCTCATTAGCTTTCTGATACCATTCTTCTTCCTTCAGCCTGTTCCACCAAGCATGCACTTTTGCATACTTCTCATCAACTGGTACTACCGCGTTCATTGAAGATAGAGTAGAAACACACGATATATCAGCAACAGTTATATAATCACAAGCAACAAATTTGCTCTTCTCCAAATATTTATTCAACACTGCATAAGCATCATTAATCTTGTCAGTCTGTTCTTCATTAGGCCCTGGAGATTTTTTAAAAAAGACTTCTCTATTTACCACAGTCATAGCTTGAAATAGTACCGTTGCATCAAAGTACAGCCGCTGATCGATTGTAGCTCTTAAAGCCAAGTCACCTGGGTACAATGCCGCTCGCTTCTCAGCTCCGTATTTTGAGACTAGGTAGGTTATGATAGCATGGCTGTCTGCGAGGATTAAATCTCCATCTTCCAGCAAAGGTACGGTATGCAGTGGGTTCTTTTCAAGGTACTCGGGCTGCTTATTTTCTCCGGTCATAAAATTTACCTCTTTGGGTTCATATTTCAGTTTCAGTAACTCTGCTGTCATGAGCACTGCCCGTGCTGGTGGGCTTCCATCTATTTTGTATATCTTGATCGGCATGTTGACTGGCTGATTGTTGTAACAATACTGAGTTTTGATAATACTAGTGGTACGGTTTATCTTTTCATTGTGGTAATCTTACAACATCAAGTGTAAGATAATAATTTGATTGGATATAATGACAAACATAATTGTTTTTCGGCATACCACCTATTAACTGCGGATTATATGTTTTGAATTTAGATACACTAACATTTATCTGGTCTGTCTGTAATTTCCAATTTGTCCCCTCTCCCTGAGGTAAACTTTTTATTTATTTTTACTCCTCACCGCAAAAGTAGAATTTGGGAATTGTAAAACTATTATAACGAAAGATACGGAATAGGCTTTTGTTATGTGCTATTTATTGCTTAAAATGCATTTAGCAAATAATTTTTAATTCTACTAATCTAATGTACACAATAAAATTACAGTAGAACTTATAATATAATAATAAATCATGTACAAAGGTGAGTTTAATTCAAAATGAATTTTCTCCCAGCAAATCTTTAAAATAGAGAGAAAGAACATCCTTAACGGGTAAGACAAAAGTGTACAAACACAGAAAGTGCATGAAAAAATTACTAAATATACCTAATTCTAATTAACCTAAATACTTTAAAGTATACTTAAATAAATGTGGTGCCGCTACAAAATATGCATATAAAATGAATTTACCATAATAATATGTATTAAACAAGTAACAACTTCAGACAAGTCATTAATTTGAAAGACTTTTGTTCTGTTCATAGTTACTGCATTTTACAATAATTAGTATCCCTATTACTCATGAACAAACAAAAATAAATTAGTCACTATAGTTTTATAGTAAAGTTCATTATAATTACAACCGCCAAGGTCTTTGCAACAAGGTTAATGTCATCTAGCACTGACAGTTACGACGCTATACGACTTGAAGACGGACTGATGGATTTTGCGAAATTATAAGGGTTCTTTGTAGGTACTAAAAAAAGTGTTATGTGATAATAGTGCTTTTATCGCACTATGATCAATAATAAAACGGTTTTCATATATTTGATACATAAGTGTGTCTCCAAATTTAATTATATATTATATTATAGTTATATATATAAATTCTATTACTGTACGTTTAAAAAATATTAAAGTGTGCTAAAAGTTTATGACCTGCAAATTGTATTATAATTGTAATTCATAAAATATCCTCTTTCTCGTTAGGTGATGTAAAGTTTGTACACAAAACTATTATATTCTAGCCAAGATTTTTTTTCATAGCTGCTTTTACAAAATTAGTAAGTTGCTCAAGTCCAGGCCCATTAGCTTTCTGATACCATTCTTCTTCCTTTAGCCTGTTCCACCATGAATGCACCTTTTCATACTTTGCGTCGACAGACCAGTATAGCATTTAAAGAAGACAAAGTAGCTACACATGATATATCAGCCAGCGTCATAATTATAATTACAAGCCACAAACTTACTCTTTTCCAAATATTTCTCGAGCACTCCATTGGCTTCAGTGATCTTTTCAGTCTGTTCTTCATTAGGACCAGGAGAATTTTGGTAGCGGAGTCCTCTTATCACCACTACCAAAGCTAGGAACAATATCGTTGCATCAAAGTATAGCCGCTGATCGATTGTAGCCTTTAAAGTCAAATCATTTGGGTACAGTTCCGCTCGCATCTCAGCTCCATATTTTGAGACTAAGTAGGTAATGATAGCATGACTATCAGCGAGGATAAAATCTCCGTCTATCAACAAAGGTATAGTATGTAGCGGGTTTATTTCAAGGTAATCTGGCTTTTTATGCTCTCCGGCCAACATGTTCACCTCTTTGGTTCTGTAGTTCAGTTTAAGGAGTTCTGCTGTCATAAGCACTGCCCTGGCTGGTGGGCTTGCATCTACCTTGTATATCGTGAGTGACATGTTGACCAACTAATAGTTGTAATAATACTGAGTATTGATGATATTTGAAATACTTTTCATTGCGATAAGTACATAATTATGTTACAAAGTCAAGTGTAAGATAATATCAATGCTACTCTTAACAAAGTAAGGCCCCATCGTTATGGATTTAAAATTGTTTTTTCTCAAGAGGCACTGGTTAGCAATACTTAGCATATTATTATGATTTTATATTATATAATTGTTTTAAAAACATTTATTTATAAAAACCATTTGAAGATGATTATTTTAAATTATAATCATAGTCTTTTTTCGTGGCAGTTTATGCAACTATCTAATCTGAATCGTCATTTCCCTATTTTTACACATTTTATTTCTGATTCAGCTATTTTAATCGCTAAAATTTGTAGCTGTAGTGGAGGTGGTAAAAGAAAAATGTATTTTCTTTACGGTTCCGTACCCAAAGAGTAAAAACGGAATCCTAATTACTAAGACTTCGCTGTCCGTCTGTCTTCAGGCTTTATCTCATGAACCGTGACAGCTAAGCAGTTGGAAATTTTTAGAGATGATGTATAACTTGTTGCCTTTATAACGAAACATACCTTATACTAATAGAATATAAATATTATGTTTTTGGTCGTTTTTACTCGATATTGATAACGGTAACATGTAGACGCTTGAAATATTCACAGAATATTTAGTTGTATATTTAGTTTAATAAAAGTGCGAGTCGAACTCGCGCTCACGTGACTTTTTTACCGTTTTTATAGATAAGTACGGAACCATTCGTATGCAAATCCGGCTAGCACTTGTTCGTTTTTTTATTTATTTATTTATTTATTCATTTCATCTTACAAGCTAACAGATGTTACATCCAAAACGCTTACAAGATTAGTGTTAAATCAATATTAAACATAAAAAGTTTATAAAATTAAATTATTTACAAGCATTTTACAAAAGATTTTTATAACTAAGAATAGAATTTTAATGTCAATACAAATACAATAATAACAATAGATACAAATGATAAAATTAATAAAAATATAAAGAATATAATGTCAGTATACCTAGTGTCAAATCAGAAGTAATAAAAAATAAAAAATTGTACTTAGTTATAATAATAATCATGTCACAATAAAATGTCTAATTTATGTCATTTAAAATATATAAAATTGATTAAACAAATGTCCTAATCCATCGACAAATAGTAATTATTGATTTTTTATGTTATAAATTAATAACATGTCAGTCGAGATGATTTTCAACACAGAAAGGTATTAATTTTAAACATTAAACTGATAAGTGTACCTTTATTAATATAAATGATAAACAATTAATTGTTTTAAATATTTTTCTAGGTAACCCTTACTGTATGTATATGACTTTTTTAATTTAATTGCACACGAACGTTTGAACACTATTTTAAACACGATTTTTCTGTATCAACCCTTTAAGTAGACCAGTAATTTGTTCTAGACCAGGTACGTTAGCTTTCTGGTACCATTCTTCACTCTTCAGCTTGTTCCACCAAGCATGCACTTTTTCATACTTCTCGTCGACGGGCACTAACACATTCAAAGTTGACAAAGTACTAACACTTGCTATGTCAGCTATTGTTATGTGATCACAAGCTACAAATTTGCTCTTGTGCAAATATTTTTCCAACACTTCATATGCTTCATTGATCTTTTGAGTTTGTTCTTTATCAGGCCCAGTAGACTTTTTGAAATAGATTGGTACAGTGACCGCTGCGAGTCTTTGAAACAGGATCGTTGCGTCAAAGTACAGTCGCTGGTCTATTGTAGCTCTTAATGCCAGGTCGCTTGGGTACAGTTCCGGTTGTTTACCTGCTCCGTATTTAGAGACTAGGTAGGTTACGATGGCATGGCTGTCAGCAAGGTAGAAGTCCCCATCTTCCAGCAAAGGCACGGTGTGCAGAGGATTTTTTTCCAAGTATTCGGGTTTCATATGCTCTCCGGCCCATAAGTCTACATCTTTGGTGTTATGCTTCAATTTAAGGAGCTCCACTGTCATAAGCACTGCCCTAGCCGCTGGACTGGCATCTAACTTGTGTATAGTGACCGTCATGTTGACTTAATCAAGGTTGAAACGATACTGAGATTTCTGAGAGTAAGAGGCTTTATAAATATAAAAAATTTGAACAGTCATGTTAATGATTGTGTTTGTGTTCAAAATGCCTTGTCATCTTAGCTAAGCAATTATAGTCGAGTATTATAGTATTTGTTGTCCGCGGCATGTATGATGCATAGCTATTTTTAGTCTTCATACATTATATAACACAGCAGAAATACCAGTATACTAAAATAATCACGCAATTTATTTTTATAAATGAATACATAATTAAATACTATAGTTCAAATCAATGTTTGGAATGCTTTTTTTTACATTTCATTTATTCATTTTATGCCAAATCAAAGTGAATTATTTATTTAGTTTAAAACGCAAGTTTAACACCATTTTTTTTGTAAACCATAATGTTGCTAGAACTTTCTCAATCCATACGCAAATTACCTTGAGAATGGATATTTTTTTGTTTAAATCGCTCATAAAAGTTGTAAAATACCAGAAACTCAATAAAAGGGATGTTTTCACCCTCGAGGTTGGCACCCACCGGGATATTTTCAGAAACAACCCCTAAAGGGAAAATCCTCAGGGAAAATCTAGTTGTCTATCAGTAGGGTGACCAAGAGAATAATAAAAATTACACGTTTTGGTATAAGTATTCTTTTGATTCTATTCGTCACTAAAAGAGAGAGAAATAATTTAAATTAGATATTTTTTATTTAATTTATTATTTATTACAAATAAGCCCTATCGAGTGTAGAACTCAAGATTTAAAAAATAATTATGGAAAGAATAGTGTATTTCTCAGATAAAGTATGGCTGTGGGAAAATATATTATAGCAGGCTGTTGCTTTATCAATACATGCAATTGAGATGTATCACGTTAATTACAAAATGCATTCTAAAGGACCTTGCACAATATTTTTATAAGATTTTTGTGTTAGATAGGAACGATCTCACTAGTTCCTTAAGAACACGATTTTGTTTACAAACTTAAACTAAGTTATCCTTGAAATATCCCAAGTAAGAGTGTCCACCCTACTTATAAGTAACAAATATATCGTCCCACCTTTCTTTGTTTTTCGCACAAACTCGGCCGTTGGCCTGAGTTATCGGTGTCTTACCTCACAACATCCCCTGCTCCCCCCCCTGCCTCACCCCCTTGGCACCCTCCTTGGTCATTTGTCATGCCTGCAGTTATGTACTTCGTATTGATTGTTATTATGGGACACCCTTGTTTTGTATGTGGGTCATTGATGCACGGTCAAATTGTGAATCATATTTTTGCATTGGCCTAAATTGGCCCTAAAGAGTGTAGCAGAGGTATATAAAACTACCACATTTCAACTCTAGTCTCTGGGCCTAAATACGTCTATCTTCCTCTATCGGGCATAACACTTTTGTCCAACCCGGGAAATAAACCCGAGATGATTAGACTAATGAGCCAATTAAACAATATTTTTTGAATTTATAATTCTGCTAGCATCCACGTTGATTCATAGTAACTTATGTCCTTTTCTAGGTCTTGTGCTGTACTCACACGAAATTTCATCAGAATCGATCCAACAGTTTGGCCATGAAGGCGTAACAGTCAGACAGACAAAATTCAATTCGACATATTTCATCAATAAAATTAATTAACAACGGCGCCGGTAGTCATGTAAATCTTATACACACGAGTGGATTAATTTATTACATTGTAATTATCTTGCTCCGTGATACACGTGTAGTTATAGCGAAGTACCTACAATTTATTTCAATGTCTTAAGTCAAATTCAAGCCGATACGAAACGTACTTACAATTTATGATTCGGTACTTGAAGAATACTAACTTGTCCTACTAAATCATAAATTGTCTCATTTTAGTCCAAACTGGAATAAATGTAATGCGTAATCTCTGTAACTACTCAATAGATATATTGAACATACTTTCACAAACAAATTTGAGTGTCATAGGGTACTGTTAATCGACAAACCAAAAATAAACAGCTTTTGTGTTTCCGTTTCTGAAAAATAAATTATTCAATATCACCAAAAACACATCATGAACCTTAAAAATGTTACCACCAAACATCCACCAAAGCAAAATTTATCTACCTACTCATATTTCGACAAATTTGTTAAGTGAAGCCTACGAAACAGTGGAACTCCATCAAAACGAGAACAACAAACATCATTAAAACTCGGCAACTTGCACAAACTTGCATCAAGAAACAAATTACCAGCGATCTCATTCACACCGATCATTTGCAAAAGCGAGAAACTTGAAACAATGATCTATCATCGTTGCCAAATATGTTTGTCATAGTTAGCGTGGGGGTGGGCAAAGAAATAATTACCCAATAAAGATTGCTGATACGTTACGTTACAAGAGAAAGCTATTATCTGCTGGGAGGGGGTGGGGGGCTGTCAGGAACATACTTTGATGAACGGGAGTATTAATATTGGGATTGTGGAAGTTATTTTCTTGGACATATTTGGAATGACTGAGCAATTTTCCGATATTATTTATGTGTGATGTCGTTTTGTCGGAAATGCAAATATAATCTCAGGTTTTAGATAGTAATATGTGTTTTTAGGGGCTAAAAGTGGTGAAGATTGTTTTATTTTTGTCAACTAGCTTGAGAGCAAAATATATCTAAATTGATAAATTCTAAATATCAATTAAATTTTAAAATAATTGTTTTGACAGTTCATGTATGGAAGTTTAAAAGCTTTTACATCGTTTTAAGTAACTACATTTTTAGTAACTTAGATACCGGGGTTGATATTGAAATTAAGCTTTTTAGCCTCCTTAACTATGCTTATACTGATATGCTTTTACTCGGCTCAGTTGCATTTAGGGTCAAACGATCGTGTGGCTTGATTGTAGTTTACTTCTCCATACATTTTAATGTCATTATACCCACTGTTGTAATTGACGTAAAAAATTAAATTCCATCCTTATTCTGTTAGTCTTGAACATTAAACCACTTAGATAACAGCTTGCGATGACAGAAATACAGACTTGTAAAAATAACAACTCTACATAATAGCATGTGTTTAGGCTTGGTTTACAGTTGTCAATTTCAATGTCAACTGTACTGACGATTCAATGTACAGAATCGTCATCTTTGAAGCCTTTACGAGTTTTTTTTTTATTGTGGATAGGCACGCGTTTGACCACGATCTCACCTGATGGTAAGTGATGGTGCGGTCTACGGTGGAGCACGCTTACCTATGAGATACCTATTAACTCTTGCTTTGAAGAGATCCAAGTTGTACTCATGCGGAAACACAGACTCGGGCAAGGCGTTCCATTCTTTGGCAGTTCTCATAAGAAATGTAGAGGTGAAACGCTTAGTGCGTATTGGTGGCATATAGCTACCGTGAAGCGATGCGTGAGTGCCGTTCGTCTGGTAGTCCGATATGGTGAAACGGGGACGTAGGGATTAGGTTGTGTAGTTCCTTGTTTAGTTAAACAAATTCAGCTGAAATATCAGTATTTTGGAACAACTTCTAAACTGTCATTAGACTTCGGAGCGGAGCGATATTTTTGGCACGATTTAGTAAATAGTACTAGTTTAATTCTGAAACAAAAGAGTAACGATTTGTGGAACTAAGAATGAAGGCCATGCATTTGCACGAAATGTATTATTATTGAATTCTGATGCTTGCTGCTCAAATAATATGGTTGATTCTCGGCTTCAATTCTCGCTTACGACCTCAGTTAACAAGCAAAATCGTCACCTTTGATGTATTTTTGGCAAACTGGGTGATCAAAAAAAGATTAGTTATTGTTTTAGAACTATAAAAAAGCTGACTATTGGTTTAAAAAAATCATACAACTCTCGCTGAAAATCACGAGAGTTGTAGGTAAGTAAAATAGTAGTTTATTTTGATGGTGATATTTAGATTTTTTAAGAATTACTGAGTCCCTTTTTAATTATTCTGTACGATTAAAGCTAGCGGCGTTATTGTCGAGCCACTACAATTAGATTCAAGCTTCTGTGTTTTGGTCTCAACAAACATAAATATTAATCCACATTTAGCAATACTTAATTCAAAGTCTAAAACTACATATTTGGAGTTAGGTACATTCTGAATAGCATAGAAAAAAGATTAACAAAAACTTCATTTCACTGATGTATTCAGTATATATGAATCTATTTAATAATTTATGTAAGCCGCAAAGCAACAGCACAATCTCATCTCACCCTCATTTCACCGTCAACAATTGAAATTTACACGAGTATATCAAGCTTAATTCCTTACACAACGCCTAGTAAACAAACGTGTGTACTTTAACACTCAAGAAACTTGATTTTGTACATTGAAAGCTAGATATCACTATGTGCCTGAAGTTTGTAACCTAAATATAGATGATGTATTTTACCAGTATATGACTAGTCCAACTAGCTCAGATTGCCATTCTTGGCATTTCAATTGGACGATGACAGTTATCTATCTAAAAACTTCAAAAGACAAAATAAATTGACGTTTCTATGTCGAATTTACGTCATAGTTGAATCTAATGATCCAGAGTGTGCCATGCTACAAGAGAAGCAGTATTTGAAATCATGAATCATTGCATTAAATCTTTAAACAATTCAATCTTTAATCATAATCAGTAAGTCGCCAAAATGTTCAAACAGTTATTACGAAGATTTCTAATAGAGTAGGTCCTGTAATTGTCAGAAGCAATCACATGAATCTTGAATTATTATTACATATATCCTGAGTATACGTGTATTCATATAACATCTTATGACAGGGGACTGAGATAAAAATATATACTTCTTCTTCTTCGTCGTGTCGATGGCTGAGTCAAATTTTATTTTGACTTGCCTTCGTGATGAAAGGATTAGCCAATTCGCTTTGGAGAACTAGCGAATTACCCAGGGTGCGCCGTTTTAAAATATATACTGATCCTGATTTAATCAGGAACAATATCAAACGACTGAGTGTTATTTAATGAAACACACAACAACACTTACACCCGACATGGAACTTGGGACTCGAATCCAAGATCTCACAACCTGCACAATAAGAATAAGATCAAAGAATATATATATATATACATTAAATAATACATTTAATAAATCTTCAACAGATATCCCAAATGTATATTTTTTTGCAGTCACTCCGAGCAGCACAAGCAATTTAAACCATATGTCCATAAACACTATAACTATTCATTAAAGCAATAAAGTACATAATAAAAGTGTTAATCTCTGATCTGTACTAACTGGTGCAATTAAAATAATCACGCTCCGTGCCGCAGTAAAAGGAGTTTGTTTTAGGCTGGCTGCAGCTGAGCGGTGGCTATGAAATAGATTTAATATGATGTATCAAATCATCCCTCAATATCACATAGGACCCAAACATAACGGATGAAGTGTGGGTGTTATACACCTCTTCCACACACACTGGCAATATTTATGTCAATATTATCCGTTTTGATAAAATAAGCACTACAAAACAAGTCAAAGTGCGATATATTCACAATAATATGGTAGGTGTTTATTTATTAAGTTAGAAGCACTACAATAAAAATACAATATTTACAAAAATATACAAAACTTGATAGCCTTGGTAGTTTTACTAGTTAATCACGATAATACCTCAAAGGTCTATTAATAACCGCCAGCTAAAACTACTATCATTAAGTCCGAAGTCCGTTGTGAGTCAAGTGCAGTTTGACACACTTTCGAGATCATTCTTAGGCCCAATAATACCAAACTTCCAAATCTACGGTTTTACTAAATCTGATTTGATTTATTTTATTTATATATTTAACTTTTTGCACATAAAAATAGTACATAGGCGGACTTAATGCCTTATGGCATTCTCTAACAGTCAACCTAGGGTGGTGCAGAGATAAGCATAGGTAGGTGCAGATTAGATAGGAATAATTATTGATATGTAAATAGAAGAAGTACATATGAAATACGTAATAAAGATATATAAAATATAAATATATATAAATTTATAACATAATAAATACATACTATAAATACATAAATAAAATATAATAATAATATATACATAATTAAACAGCCTTACAGGAGGAGTTGATAATTATACCTATAAGATAAATAAGATATATTATGATGATTCTGCCAATTTCTCAGTCAACAGTTTACGCACATTAATTTTAAAACTGTAACGTGTTGTTGCCATCCTGATTTCCAGAGGTAGCGCATTCCACAGAAGAACGGACTGAGCGAAGAAAGAAGAATGGACATAGCCAGTAGTGTGTGAAGGACATAAAAGTAGTCTGTTATTAGATGACCGTAGATCTCTAGCATGATTAGAGCTCAAATACTGGAGGTAAGGTGTTAAATAGAAGGGTGGAGTTGGAGAGTTAAGGAAGGAGAAAAGAGTGGTGAGGGCACGCAAGCTACGGCGTTGGCGAATAGGTAACCATTTGAGCTCAGAACGATAAGCAGATACATTATCATACTTGCGAAGATTAAAAACAAATTGAATGCAGTTATTAAGAAGGCGGTCATATTTATCGAGAAGGTCTGCATTCCGGTCGAAATAACATACATCACCATAGTCTAATTTTGCACCTCACTCTCTCATTCACTGTTCATGTAAACGTGTTCTGGAGTGGGGACCACGTCGGAGGCAAACGTAGTGTGGGACGCTCCGCGACGACGATCTGCGTAATATTGCTGGATTTTTTGAATACGTAGAACCGTGAACTCTGGCTCCACCTTGGGAGAGACCTATGTCCAGCAGTGGACTGCTACAGGCCGATGATGATGATAACGGGACCGAGAGGAGAGATGGAAAGGTGTAGCTTAGCGTTAATCTTAAGTTTAATACGTTGGTGGAATCGACACTTAAAGACCCGTCATCTCAAATTGGGATTTTGATTCGTTCTGACGCCCAACGCTCAGGTATAATGAAACACAATTAATTATATCATTAACTTTACGAAATCGACGCGCATTAATCTCAAACTATTTATTACAATTTTTTTATTTGATGGCTGAGGTCGGCCTGGCGCCAGTGGCGTTTAGATGTTTATGTTAATCTGATAGTAATTTTAAGAGAAATGTATGCATATTTAGCATAAAATATGCATATTTTGACAGTTGTCAAATATAGATAGATATGATGAAAATGTTGACCGTTTGCCGCTTCATTATAGATAGTATCTCTAAAGAGCGCCAGTAAAATTTAAAAATACAGTTTCTATAATGAGAATTAGTTTTGATTATAATCAGAAATTAATTGTTAGATCATCATAAGAATGCGTGATTGAGCAAAACTTCTTCTAAATTATGTGGGAGTTGTATATATTTGCCTTGGCAGAAGTAAACCCAGACCGATTGTGAAGAAATTTAGTAGACATACCTTATAACTTGGACTAACATATAGGCTACTTTTTAGGCAGAACCAACTCTATCAATAATTTTAAATAACATTCTTAGCATCTCTATGTAAAATAAGTACGTATTTACAAAAGAAAATTATATATGTTTTAGTATTAGTTAGTCTAGTACCCATAGTAAAGTCCCGCTTGGTTTGGGACTAGATGGCGTTGTTTGATACGTTTTTTGATATTTACTTATTTATTTAATTATTTATTTTAATCGCACCGTGTTCGTCCAGCCTAACGCTCCAAATGTCGAAACGGGCAATATGGCACCGCGTTTCAAAGGGTTCATTGTGACTACGCACTATGCCATACGCACACCGCTACGCACGCAGTAACTACGCACGTGGTTACTGCATGTATTATATGTAATGTGTTGTCTGTAAGAGTAACACTTATGATGGTGTGTGTAATGACAATAAAGAAAAGTTATAAACTTACTTTTCGAATAAAGACGCCTTATCTCAAATCCATACTAAAACTATAAATTTTAAAGTTCTGTTGGTCTAATGCAATAATAAAGAATCGACGGATCTCGACGGCAATAAAATTGGTTCGGTTAATAAAAGACTTCAGAAATCGAAGAATGTTGTATGCTACGCCACGTTTTCTATGAACTATAATTAACTAGTGTGTTAATCATAAGTATTTTGTATAATTGAACTTATAGTTAATTAAACGTATAAACTAAGATATAATCCGCAATACAATCTTTAAATACATAAAACTGTAAAATAAACATTTAAATACATTTGCAGTACATATATATTACATTTAAAATATTTTTAATAACCAAATCTATAATATTGTAGTAAAGAGTTTTAAATATTTTAAAAGCTATTGAATTACGGTAAAACATTTATGGGCTTCAAGGCATACATCGAATTAACGATAAGCCTGTACAGAGTGTTCATAGATTTAGCTTAGGTTTAGCTTAGACTCTACCCTTGTGACAAAAAAAATCATTGTGTTCTGAGCACAGACTATTAGCTAAGTCTTAGTTCCTCCTTTAGGCCAGGGTTGTATCATAATATGTCCTAGTTCACCAAAGCTCTACCACGTGTAGAATCAAAAGTTACTTTTATTATACCTTAATACCGGCTGTTTATATCTAAACACCTCATTGCTTCAAACCACTACAATATAATTGCTCAATTTGTGAAATAGCTTCAGACAACGTATTATATTCTTAAGCATGTTATCTATCACGCACATGTATTATTACATTATCACATAAAATTGGAGAAAATGGAGCAAAGAAATAGTATAATATTATTAAAGGTACTGCAATTATTGTAAAAGATCTTTTCTATAATGATGTCCATTGCAACATCCAACAATTACTCCAAAATTGAATAGTTGCAACAAAACGGCAATTACTTAATTTTCCAATTTAATGTACTTATACACGTAATGAAACATGATTTAGTAGCATCGATAGTTAGAAGGCCACTTTATTTCTAAACTCAAAACTAAAGACCACATCTCTCTATGCTTTAACCATTACTGGGTAAGTTTCAAGGTGCTTATTGAATGTTCATACAAAACAGTCAACGTATATTAAATAAGGCCATTTTGGTCACATGATTTAGCGTTGTGTCATTGATATAGTAAGAATACTTATCTCTAAGTCCATAATAAGTCAAGCACATCTATAAATTTGCTAACCATTGCTGGCTAAGTTTGAAAATACTTTTTGATCCTTGATACAAACAGTTAATGTATGCTCAATATTGTTTAAGATACAGTTATGGTTGGTTGATAGGTAGGTCACCAGATGGCTGGCAATCGGCCGTCGATGTGCCACTGAAGTTGCGTTTACGCAACTGTAATTTGTGTGGATATTCTATAGAAATGGTAGTACTTTCGGGGCTTTTGTACAATTTGTACTAAGATGAGTGAAGTGTGGGTTTCTGTCCCACGTTTCGGTCTCATGTTACAGGGGGGTGAGCCTAGCGCCTTCCACCGATCACAATTTCAACTCCGTGCTGTTATTGAGAATTTCCTAACGCAAATCACCTCAATAACACTTTAACCCCGAACTCGAGACCTTGCGGTGAGCGCTAAGACCAACGAGGCAGTAGCAACAAGCCTTATATCGGAATTATAGTTAAAAATAGCAAGTCATAGTGAGTCGACTGGAATCTCAATTGTATGACAAACACCATGGTATCATTACGGTACCACCAAAAAAACATGGAAATGTTAGCATTATGCAAAAATAACGTTGATTTAATTGTGATTGCTTAACCTTGACTTATTGTTATACCTAAGGACCTGTAAACAAGTGACGTTGGTGTTGCGTCAGCGCTAAATTTCCTGGCGGATAAATATTTAACATCACTTTGTCCAATCCAAGAATCGAACTTGAGAGCTCATGATGAGCAGTGGCATACTCTAACCATTAAAATTTTGCCGTCTCAAAAATTTACGATGCCCCTTAGTATAAAACAGAACATAATCTGTTGGGTATTATCATCTCTGCAAAGCCCCCGGCCGTAGCCCAAAGCGTGACATAACACGACAAGTGTCTCAACACGTCATAAGAAGAGTAAGGTGTATAACACCCTCACTTCACTTGTCCAGTTTAAGGACGCGCGAATCGCCATCTACAGTGCGTGATTACAGACAGCATGCTGCTACTAAAATCTCCTGACGATAAAATCTCTATCATCACATAGTCCAACCTAATAATCGAACTTGAGAGCTTACGGTCGACCGCGCTAACAGTCGGCCGAAGCAAAGAAAACATGATACAGTGAAGTTTTGCAAATGAAACAAATGTAAATTGTGAATTTGGGGCCACAAAAACCATGGCCCATATTCTAACTTGTCCTGCGTGCCCCACTACCTGCACGAAGGACGCGCTAATGAACCCGGATGAAAGCGCTGTTCAGGTAGCCACATACTGGGCTAAAAAAAATTGACTTTGCCGTCGACTCAAATGAAGAAGAAGAACGTTAACAGTTACACTGTTTCAAAAATGTCACACTTCACAACCCTATATTGCTTCTTCAGTACAAAAACAGAACATAATCTGTTGGGTATTATCATCTCTGCGAAGCTCCTGGCCATAGCCCAAAGCGTGACATTTAACACGCCGAGTGTCTCAACTAAAACTTTAATAGCTAGTAACGTACTGACTGTCTCACCTAACTGTAGGGCTGCCCCTAGCGGAATATATTGTTGTGTTTTTAATTTGTTTAACGAGAAACTATATAATGTGTAATGATGCACAAGTTTTGGTTTCAAACGCCTTTCATCACGCCTTTGTTACTCAGAAGGGTGTAGCGGAGGGAAACTACCCCCACATTTTATCTGGTATGCTTAAGTCCCATGGGATATTGTTTGTTAGTAATTCCATAGCTATGGAGAACGGTGACTCCCTTGTTTTTATTATGGGGTCATTTTTAAATTAAACCGATATAGAGCAGTGCCGACTGTTATATAGTACTACATATTTTTTATGCAGATGAGAAGGTTGCTGTTATCGATAAAATGTTAAAAAAAAGTATGGTTTACTTCATAGCCAACATGTAATTTCGATAGAATAAAAAGAAATAATTATATTTTGTTAGTTGTATTAGTTAATCGCGTAAATATTTTTAAAGGCACAAATACCCTTTTTTGCTCGACATTTTCAATGGAATCCCACCAAGCGTGGCCATTAAGACCCGCGTCTCCAGTATATAATTATGTGTACAAATCGCGAAAGTTAGAAATTATTAAAATAAAGTAAGTTGGTAAGATCTAAATTAACAATACATTTGAAAAACTAGGGCTCAACTAGAAATCTACTTCAAAATGAATTAGTCTGGCACATGCCTTCATTCTCCAGAGCATATTCAACGCAACAAGAAAATACTCAAATCAGAATTAATTCTGCTCTGCTGTTTCTGGACTTGGTGTGAAAGCCACAAGTCCCACGGCGAGAAACCACAACATTGCAACAACTAATCACGGAATCTTGGGACTGCATACTACGAGTATTTAGGTAACTATGTGCAGGTACTTGATAAAGGAATGTTTACTTGTTATTGCTGGATAACATACTATCCTTAATTTAATAATAGATTTTTAAAAAAACATAGTACATAACATTGCGCCTATATTACCCGGAAGGTTATGGCAGAGGTGTACAACACTCACTCTTCAATTGTTATGTTTATACCCATTGGATAGGTGAGCCTATCGCCATGCACCGGACACACTTCAACTCCGTGCTGCTATTGTAAATTTCCTGTCGTAAAGTTAACAATAACACTTTGCCTGATCTGGAACCGAACCTGAGACCTTGCGGTGAGAGGTGCATACGCTAACCACTAGTCCATCGAGGCAGTAAAATCATAAATTCATCTAATAAAAAAAATATTATAAATGAATTAATTATGCCCAAAAAGAAACAGATTTAAATCATCGATTTGATGTTATCTATGAAAATATTTGCCTAGTAGTTTTATATTATGCATTTAATTCAATCTTATAATAAAAAGTATGACATGTACTTTGATACACCACAAACCGCTTGTGGCAACCCTGCGTAACGCCATCAATCATAATAACTAATGTGCACCAGGGTTTAGTTCAGAGAGGTTATAGTTTGCACACCGTTCATTACTACTTATTGATGTAATACTTAAAATTGGATGGGTAATTGTTCCAGGCCAATTAGGTGGGGGCTACGAGATATAGGGTATTTTTAAAAATACTAATAACCTTTTACACGGATATTGTTGATTACTATCTGAGTGGACTGATTAATTATGCACTACGACTGTAACAAAAAGAACATCGTCGTTTTTTTTATTTCAGAAATCAAAATATTAAATTTGAATGCGATGCAATTATCATTTATATACATAGATACATGAAATGTAAAAGCATTTGAACGTGCTACTGCAATATTTATTATTTTACAAGCAGCCGTCGCGCAATGGATAAGGCATCGGTCTTACGATCGAGAGGTCGTGCATTCAAATCCTTAACACCACGGACGTGAACAAGAATATTAGTAATTTGTATTTGCCAATTACTAGTAAGCTACTAAAAAAAAAAAAGCTTGAAATTATAATGATAAATTAACTGCTGAGTGGCAACGGAAGATGTAATGTAGATATAAAAATTATGTGCGATAAATTGTAAACCTTCTCGTTAATGTGTTGAGTAGGTAAAAGTGGTAAGTAGTTAAAAAAAAAAGAAAAAGCATTTAATTAGACTTATAAAAGGAGTACAATGGTAAAAATAAGGCATGCAAAAGTAACAGTAAACAAAATAGAACAGTAAAATTAAGAATAAGCACATATAGGCATGGTAAACAAGTGGAACACTCCTGTATGAGACCAAAAAGGAAGCATTAGTTAAGCATTTGTTTAGAAGTAAAATGTTATTAGTAATCTTCTTCTTCGTCGTGTCGATGGCTGAGTCAAATTTTATTTTGACTTGCCATCGTGGTGAAAGGATTAGCCAATTCGCTTTGAAGAACTCGCGAATTGCCCAGGGTGCGCCGGACGTACGGAATTATTGTGTACGTCACTCGGGGAGGCTCCTTTCATGCACCCCATTAGTAATCTTAAAATGACCCTGTATAGACGCGGTGGCTATTCATTTTCTTTGGCAGTTAAGTGACACCAGCACTTATGATTTTCTAAAGATTAATTGGTATTTTTACGAAACAATCTAAGTTGTACCACTCATTGTTAAATATGGAGCATGAGTAACGCTTTTCTTGGTATGGAATCATCTTTGTATCGGTACTTTGATTTGTGCGTAATAAATCATTTGAACTATTCTGGTGGCACGACATCATTTTTACGGGAAATGTATAGTAAATGTGTTAAGTATTTCATAATCCTGGTACGTAACATACTTATTGTTGTGCAAAACAAACTGTAGTTTTAGTGTAAAATATAATGTAATTGTGCGTCTAGATTGTGTTTTTTAAATACTTCGCGAGTTCTCCATAGCGAATTGGCTAATCCTTTCACCACGAGGGCAAGTCAAAAATAATATGACTCAGCCATCGACACGACGAAGAAAAAGGCCCTAAATAAAAAGTTTAAAGGTTTAGTAATAATAAAATAGAACTCATCCACTTTATGTTTTTTTAAGTTGAAATGCAATAGCTATCCGTTATAAACGTTTGTACAAAATGTATAATATCCTATGTTGTATAGCAAATAAAGTTTTATCTATCTATCTATAATGCTCTTGGATGAGAATTTTAGTTACTGACAAATTAATAATAATTGTTATAATACGACTTCTTAGATTCACGAATCGTATCGAAATTATCTAACCACCGTGGCACCGGATATAATATTAGGAATATTTTTTTAGAATATACTAGAAAACAGTTGAAAAATTATGGGACCGGCAGGATTTAAACCTACAACCTCTGCATACCGGGCATGCGCTTAAACCACTCAGCTACGGTCGCCTCTTCCCAGGACCCTAAATTTCTCAACTGTATGTTACGTCATCACGTGTCGTCCCGGTTCATCCATTTGTACTTATCTTAAGTCGGATACTAATGCAGAGGTCGCAGGTTCAAATCCTGCCGATCATAATTTTTCAACTGTTTCGTAGTATAATTTGCTAAACATAGCTAAATGCTATAAAAATAATCAATTTCAAAGAATGTTAGAACAACAATCATGTTTATTGGTCATAAATTAAAAGGGCAATAAACTGGCAATTAACACCGCCAAAACAAAAACGCCAAATACCTTCTATCGGACCAACTGTACTCGCGCTAAACGAATTTCGCCTTGAACTAAAAACTTGAAGGGTTATAGGTCTCCAGCGATTTGATTAAACCAAAGGTCAATCAATTCAGCCTCTGTTTATTCAAGCCGAAAATAGCCCTTAATTGAACCGCAACGTTACAACTAACGAGACCAAATGGCCCTAAAACTAATACTTTGTTATTAGCTTGTGTGTTTCAATCACGCATATTCATTTACTGGTTTAAAAAAAAATATACAAATCAAATTCTTAGGCTGAGCGTACATCGAAGCACTATGTTGTTGTACAAACTTCAGTATATCGGTCCCTTTGTAAAAAGTAACTAAAACTCTGGTAAAGTCGTTTGTCAAACAATAATAACTCAAAATCATGTGCAGATTTCTTTAGAATGTTAATAGTGAAGTGTGCGTTTATAATTTAAGGGGTATTACTATCAAATAGTGACATAGAAAGCAAATTAGTCCAAATATACTGAAGTACAAAACTTTGCTATAATAAATAATAAAGGCTCACACATACTTAATAGTCATTTACATATGAATAACCCTCACACTAAAAAAACTAATATGAACACGCAATGAACGCAAATAATGCTGCAAAAACTCGTGATGAAACGGGGCGGTTAATTTTACCGCGCCAGTGTCAAATCAAAGGATTTAGTTTTATATGATATGTATGATCGGCGGTCATTTGCATTTGGCAGCGGGGGAAGCTTGACAATGACACCTCCGGTTGGCTTATTTCTCTAAGGAATAACCGTACATCACGCCTATATTATCAAGAAAGGTGAGGTTTAACCCATACATTTAACATGTTATGTTTAGCTCCAATGTGATAAATCAGCCTATCGCCATTCAACATTTACAATTCCAACTCCGTGCTGCTATTGAGAATTTCCTCAAGAAGAAATTTCCTTAAGAAAAATGCCAAATACTACTTTTCTCCAACCAGAGAATTGAACCCGTGACCTCGCGGTAGAAACGCATATGCTAACCACTAGACCAACGAAGCAGTCATATGAATAATAGTTATTATAAACAATTTCTATGACACAACAGCTCCTAACATTGACACCTCTAATGGCTGCGGCTCACAGCATGTCCATCACTTCTGTCCAATTAAAACAAAAATCGTGAACACCTCATTATGTCATTCTACGCGATTAATAAATGACTGTGTAACAACTACGCTTAATACTTGTCCCGAATCTTAAAACTGTTGCTTTGTCACCCCTATATATCAAAACGACCACAATATACATCAACTAGCTAAACCGAAAGCAACCTTATTGTATTGTGAGACAGTTTGTTCAGTTGCAAGGATAACTTGGTCAGTAAATCCCCAAATGTTGAACTTCAAATAGGCATTAGCAAGAGTCCGTGACGTAACATATTGTTTTCAGTCACGGTGTAAGCTATTTGTACAGAAATAGGTGTGTTTATAGATATTATTTTGTATGATACAGCCGGTTGAGAATTTCCTGGTTACATAAATTAAGCTGGTGCCTTCCTTAGGTAGCAATGGATAAAAAGGTAGAAGGACATAATTCATTAAGAAAAGCAATGAAAAGCGTTAAAACATAACCATGACGGGTTATTTTTAATCTTTCTGTAGTCGATAAAAGTCGAGTCGATTAAAAAACATGAAGAATATTTTTTGCTGCCTCGGTGGTATAGTGGTTAGCACGTGCGCCTCTCACAGCGTGAACTCGGGTTCGATTCCCGGGTCGGGATTAGCCTAGAACCCGATCTAATTCAACTGGGAAAAGGCTTGGAAGATTGAGTTGATTATATGCTTATATGCGTATATATTATAATGTAAGTTACTCTATTCTCGATACCAAAGTGTTGATCCATTTGTATCCAAAACGAGTTTTCTGTAAATTTATTTTAATTAGTAAAATGTCTTTATGCTCTAGTTAACAGAGTTGAAATTTAATTGCGGAGTTAGGTGAAACAGTTTCTTTTGATCAGTCAATAAATTGGAAGCAGTTTGCTCGTTATGTTGACAACCTTTGTTTAATGTGTTTAAACAAACAACCCTGGTTAATGAGGTGACAGTTCCGTGTTTTATGTGATGTACGCTTTGAAAGTTTAGTGAAAGACGTTTTTAATTTAATCGTAAGTGTTGTGGTGACTGCCATTATAAACTGGTAGGTTTTGAACTTTGACTGGTACAACTAATAACTGAAATATCATGTAACATGTTTTTATTGAAGATTGAATTTCCTGACGGAAAGTTCACAAATAACACTGCCCGACCCGGGAATCGAACCTGAGACCTCGCGGTGAGAGGCGCATACTCTAACCACTAGACCATCGAAGTAGTTTCACTCCGTAATAAGTCAATTATACATATTATTCAAATTGTTAATTGAAAATATACAAATCATTTTATGTATAAAGTGTATATTTCTGTATGGATTGCGCACTTATTATTTATTTTAATTATTTACCAACTTTAAAACACCATCTAAGTAGCTTAACAGAAGGCTCTCCATTACGGCGGCAGAATTGGAAAATTTGTATAGAAATTATTCATAAAATGCCTTATAGATGAAGTTCAAATAATAGATTCTCTTTGGGCCCAGTGGTTGGTTTTGACAGCTGATTATATGGAAATTATGGCAATTTGTGCCAATTCGTGAGGCCAGCGAAACGAGCGGATTGCTAATTTGCTGAAGCCCGTTTCAGCGTCTCTGGATTTTTAATGAGTTATCGCCCGACGTTTATTTTGAATCGGAACTTGATTTATTTCGCTACGGTTATGTTTTTGCATTAAATTAGAAATGTTTCAGGTGATTTGAAATTATTTCGAAGTATACTAAATTGAGGCAATAAATATAATCTAAAATCTAAATATATGATGTCTAAGAAATCATTGCTTTTGTATAATATATTAAATAAACGGTTTTCACTAACAAAGCATTAGTTGATACCAGTCCAACCCAGTCATAACATACACCTGAGCACGTATACGACACGTAGTGATTTTTTATGACATTTATTTTCTTACAAAAGCATTCGTTAAATTCAAGGCGTGTCAAAACGAAGCAAACTCCACACCAACCTATTTAAACACAAAGACTTATTCAAATTGGATCAAAAGACTCCATAAATGACGATAGCACTATTTCTAACGTTACAAGGATTTCGTGACGTCATAGCAGCTTTATTCGGAGGTGAATATGTACTTTCTATGGAATCAGGTCACGTGACTCATGCACCTTTATATCTGGCTTACGAATATGTGATACTGGGAGCTGCTTATTTTGAGACAAAAACAGTAGAACGTTCTAGGAATGAAGGTACGTGACAGTTATTAGCTACGGGCTGAAAATTTAAGTGAATTTACTCAATAATTCAGGTTTAATAATCTCGCTATTTCTACTAAAAATATTAAAGCGAATGATTGTGAAAAAGGTCGGATACTAAATCTACTGGTTTTACTTTTATTAAATGTCGCACATATTTAAAGTCTGTATTAACTTATAACATTTGCACATTGTATTCATAATTTTACATCAAACAAAAGTCAAATAAACCAGTTTCCGATTGAAAACGACGATAACTCATTAAAAATCCAGAGACGCTGAAACGGGCTTCAGCAAATTAGCAATCCGCTCGTTTCGCTGGCCTCGCGAATTGGCACAAATTGCCATAATTTCCATATAATCAGCTGTCAAAACCAACCACTGGGCCCAAAGAGAATCTATTATTTGAACTTCATCTATAAGGCATTTTATGAATAATTTCTATACAAATTTTCCAATTCTGCCGCCGTAATGGAGAGCCTTCTGTTAAGCTACTTAGATGGTGTTTGAAAGTTGGTAAATGATTCAAATAAATAATAAGAGCGTAATCCATACAGAAGTGTACACCTAATACTTGAAAGGAGTTTGAAACTACAAATAAACATCTCGCATTATTCGTATATTTGATTTAAGACAAAGTACCTTGTTGAGACTTAGTAACATACAGCACATTAACATCTATAAATAACTATCTTCCGTCGCGGCTCTGTCCTTGTAATGTGTTGATAAAAAGTCACCTTAGTCTAGACTATAGATTCGATGTGTACGAAATATTATCAAAATTTACCAGTAGTTTTTACGTGTTTTATGTTTAGGAAGGCATATTATAACTTTTTTAACATTCAAAATTAAAACTATTTCAGAATAGCTGGTTCTCTTTACAATCCTAACAACAACCGTAGGAAAGCTTTTCATCGCAAAGTTTTACGACCCCTAATATATCAGTGTGAGGGCCCAATTTTCCGAACAGTGGAACCAATAATTCTTCAAAGTCCAAATTCCGTTTTACAAACAAAGCCGCGGGCTATAACCGAGTTTGAATTCGAGTGGCTGCGAATGCATCGCTAACAAAAATAATTCCACCATTATGAAAACTCGCTACACTTCCTAATACTGTATACTGTTTGTGATATACGGGGCGGTATTGTGAGAGCTACCGCTTATATTGTCGTTGATAGATTGAACTGACGAAAACTTTTGATTTATAACCGTTAATTATTGTTAAATTACAAAAAATGGTCTTGGATATACAAATGGATTCTAGCTTTGTCTAAAACAAATAAGCAAAAATCAGTTGTAACATAACTCCAAGAAGATATCTAATTTTATTTATTCATTATGGTTTAATCGTTTCGTCGTCGTTTATAAAGCAAAAATCAGAAAACATGGCAGTGTAAATTGTTTAACAAAGGTTTGATACATTTGCGAGTACTCGTACCAGATTACAAATAAAAACTACGTTTTCGGTTTTATTTCGAGTAGAATTAATTTTGTATGACGATTATCTTTATCAAATCTAAGGTATAAAGATTTCATTTCAATTATTATATTTCAGTTCAATTATTTATTTTGTACAAATACAAATTTAGAATTATATCGCGTAATACATTTGACAAACATTTCATTTCTCTCGAACATTTGAACATTCTCTCGTCAAACTATAAATGAACCCTCACGTGTTCAAACCAACTCCCCTCCCGTATATCCGTCAAATCCGGCCCAAGCGCTAATTAGTAGCATTTCCGTTCACCGCGGTTCGGCCTAAGGCTTATATTATTGTAATGGCGGCCACAATTGCGAAGCCACGGCCTCGCTTGGACTTGACGGCTCCATTGTTTCTTACAAACTTTAACCCGCTAATTTAAACTTTACACTTTTTGAAGTAGGTATATAGGAATCTAGTTGTTTACCATTTCATGTTTACAACTTTGAATATTTTGTGCAATATTTCTGAGAAAATTTAATGATCTTTAGCTGTATTTTAATTTAACAAGAATTCATAACAATCAATATTTTTAAGGTTTTATCATACTTTTTCCGTTATGCTAGCAATCAAAATACCTGCCAATTTAAAAGCAATTGCGTATAAATAGCAATTCCATGCTCTTTGTACAACTGCGCCTAGTAGTAAAAGGCCCATTAAATATTAATTTAGTAATTTTAATCTTATTACAGTATAAACGGAGTAAATAATGAATATCAAAATCATGTTTTTATTACAATATAAATGAAGTAAATAATCAAGGCGATTGTTTCAATTCTGAACACCAAAACAAAGAAAAGGCCTTTCTATATTTACATCTACCTCCTTTAAGTAAATATACTCCATTTCCCAATTTCCTCTCATAAAACACGCACAAAACATTTCAATTTAATTCGGCACATTATTATTTCATAGGCCTTTCTAAAACTTGGCAGTTAAATAGAAAGTTGGCGAGTGTTTTTAAATGATCAAAACGTCATATCCGCTGGAGATTGCGAACGGGCACCGATCCAACATGGCTACCGGAAATTGACGACTCTATATAGGGTAATTTTAACAATATTAATAACCTTGCCGGGCAAATTCTACGTTGTACAAATTTTTTAACATATATGATTGCTTTTTTCAATCAATATAAAATAAAATTTTGAAAATAAGTCCAGTAAAATAATTAATATTTTTCCGAGAGAAAAAAAGGTATATGTAGTGTAAATTATATATTGTCCTAATCGCGAAAATATTTTTAAAGGCATGAATACCTGTTTTGCTAAAAACCTGTGTCTACAATATATCATTATATGTACGAAGCGCGAAAGTTTAAAATATATAATAAATTATTTTGGCATAACACAATTTATTTTAAAACGTGGTAGAAACCTATTTGAATTAAAGTAAGTTGTAAGTTACCCGTATAAGGCTATAAGTATTTTCAAAAATACCCTGTATAATGAATGAATTCAAATGGAAGTAATGCAGGAATATTTTTTAAGGATTTTGTAAGTTTGGCGGGAAGGAACGCGGGGTGAATAGCGAATGATCCACGTCTTTGATATAAACTAAGTGAAAAACGGCTCTGGCTTACGGTTGACCTGGCTTTTAGCAAGAACGTTTCAACATGGACCTTCTCGCTTCAATGTCCGTAATTATTAGGCTCAGCTTCCTTGTAATCTAATTCGGCTGATTGCTTGTGTTCCACGGACTGTAGAGTACTATAGAGTAATTTTGTTGAATTTCTATACTTATAGTTTGTTTACTAGACTTGACTTGATAATATTGAACTATTAAAAAAAAACATTTTTAGCAAGATAGCAAGCAAAAACCAGATTGTAGGTGCCTTACTTCATCTGGGAACTACGATGTTATGCCTCATGTGCCAGTTATTTCAGGGCCTGATGAACCTAACCGGAATACAGCCAGCAATATTATTTGGAGGCAAGTTAAAGTGAGATAGTGGGGCTTCTGCCCTCGTTCACCAGAGCTCTGCCACCATCATATATATGGCGATTTTAATTTTCTTATACTCTTGTTTTTTTGTTTAGGTTTACAGTATTTCAAGTATTATCTAATATATATCTTCGAATGACTTTACAATATGACTACAAGTAGCATACATACGAGCTTCTATCTATCTTACATAGTTGCTCATATTGGATTACACACGCAATACCTCAAAGTGCTCGACAGGAGTGCATAAGGGATTTCTTCACTTAACCAAGAATAATCCACCTTTTCTGACCTCAACCATACAATAAAGATCTGGTATATAGTTCTTCCAATTTACGAAAACATTTAAGCTTTATTTGTATTTTGAACTATATACATGTTTCATTGTGTATGTGAGAAAAAAAATCGACTAGGACGCGATCAATCGAAATTGCACACTATTATGTTGTCCAAGTCCCTAAAATTAGCAGAACTGCAACAACTATACAGCAACGATTTAAATGTGTATTTATGAAACATTTTATATATCAAAATTATTATTAATTATTTTTTTCATTTAATCTTTTATTTTTGTTCTTTTGCTGTTCGTTTTTAATTCATCTTTTATTGTGCTGTACTGTTTGTTGTTTTTTTTATTATTATTTTTTTGCTATATGCTATGTTTATATGCGGAAACTTTTAATTGGCCTTAATAATGTTATGTTTGTTTTTCTAGTCTTAAGTTAGCTGTAAGTTTCCCTATCAAATAAAAATAAAATAAAATAAATAAAATAAAATATGACCACTGACTATAATATCAAATGTTAATCTAAACGATTAAGCAATAGATAGCTCCTAAAGAAACTTACTAATTTATAAATCAAGGCGAATTTCCTAACAAAATTTTCGGGTCACAGCAAGCCATCATAACGCCAACCATAATAATTAGGTACTAAAACATTCATCTATTTAACTACGGTTAAACAGTACGGGCGACACGCAAACTTTTAAACTAACATTTTTAATTAGTGAAAATTGTGAATCCAAAATAAGGGTGACGTTTAGCAGCACGCAAGGGTGAGTGATGAGCGAGTGCGCGATTCGGACAGGTTATGATAAACCGTGTGCGATGGGCTTACGCACTGTGTCAGCTGAACGCGGAACAGGAAAAGGAGGTGAAACGCCGCAAATGCTCCTTCTCCTTGCGACGCGTCGCCGTGTCGTTTTCCTCTTTGCTGAGGGTCGTGAAGTCCTCCTGAAATCAGCTTTTCTTTGACGATGTGCCGTTATCTGCGCCTATTCTTGACATCTTGTAATGCAACATGCAGTTGCGTTCAACGGACCTGGTCCGTCCATCTTGCTGGACTACGGTCTTTAGGTCATTTGCCATCAACTTTGCCAGTGACAATTTCAAGGTTATGACCTGCTTTCATGGTCACGACAAACTTTAGAATTCTGAAGAAGATCGTCGAATATAATGGTCGTGATGTTAAGTTCGCGCAGATGCTACAGCAACGTTCTTCCTATTCGTAGTATATATAGTTTATTTCAAAGACCCAGGAAGAAGTTATTGTTAATGTTAAGCAATAATACAATTCGCACACAAATATAAATGTATAAGTATAAGTACATATAGAAACAATTACGATAAAAACGCTGAATAAAATTACAATATTATGGCAGCAGCGTTTCCCCATCTAGTGCGTGCACCACAATTTTATTCGCAGAGAGTACACAAGCTAAACTTTTACGTGTCGTTTTTGGAAAATTGCTCGCTTTTTCACGGCAATATTAGTTGTATAATAGCACGCCAGGGAAAGCATTACCGATAGTGGATACTGCCTTAATGAAATATAATGATGGAAGGGCTTTTGTAGACCAAGATCCACCTTGTGTCTTAATGCCAACATTCTAAGTGAGTGAGCATTTTTGTGAACGAGCTCGAGAGAGGAAGAATCACCAAATCAACTTTAACCTACCGCCAAATAATAATGCTTGCACTGTTTGCTAGTGATATTAAGAACTGAAATTAGGCGCATAAAGGCGCAATATCGCGTCCCACAGACGTAGCGACGCATCTATCAAATTTGCTATGAATAAAAAAAGTGATAGTTGAGGAATATTCAAATTTTAATTTGTCAAGGTTATCGACGTACCACCCGGAAAGAGGCACGGGTGAAGCTAGTATAGTAAGAAAAGTGTTGTTGAATGACGCCAGCGGACGAAATGATATTATGGATAGTGAATACTTGCTTTATGAAATTGTCAGAGAATTTATTCAGGCTTTTATCGCAAAACGAACTTCGATATTACTCATCAAAGCTTTCGATGTGAAATTGAAAATTAATGTTAATTTGCGTTGTGATTGGTTTTGTTAGTAAAGGGAGGAGATTTTAATGATTATTAAAGTTCAATTTCAGCATAGGTAATCATAAATGAAAATAATATTTACAAGAAATACAAAAAGTGACAGAAGTTCTCCAAGCTCAATGAGGTACATTGGTGTCGATTTCTTAATTTAAAGGATTTGGCTGAATAGCAGTAGTTTACGTTAAACATCAGCCCTCTACAGCCCTGTGCGGGGCAAACTACTGGAATTTAAATAAGAGTCTACTATAGGCATCCTGGAATAAACTTTTACTGGCAGTCATTTATTACTTGAAGACAAATTGAACGATTTTTTGCTTCAAAACAATAATACAAGCGCTGACTTAAAAGGCCAGTTTAAATATAAAATATTATCTGATTGAATTGAATTTTAAAGTGACTCAAGTTACACTTGAAAAATAAACACAGCTGTCACGTTAATTTATGTGTAGTTTATACTTACCTTTCCAATAATGTTTATCTAACACCTAAAAATTGGGCCTAAGATTTATAAGCATTGGGATAGTCAAGTGCTGGTAAGGAGATAAGCTATCAGGAAGGTATACAAAATTTGTGACATTCTTAATATTTCAATTTTAATCTAAACACAAGTTTTTACTTAATCATTATTAACTAGGTGTATATGTATCCAGTGTACGTATGAAGTTTCAAATAAATAAGTAGACACCTACAACTAAATCCAAACCACATCTACTTTACGCGACATTTCTTACTTCCAACCATCCCTGTTGACTTTTAAAGCAGCCATAAACTACTCCATAAAATAATTTAAAACACCCAAGCGGGCGATGCCGCGGGCTACAGCTAGTGGCGATATATCACTGGAAGGAACGCCTTAACAATGCACTGTGCGAACATACATGTATATATTTTTATATATGTATTTCCCCAATGAAATTTGGGATTACCGCTATACGCTACACGTCTCGGTTGCGGTTTAGTGAGGATTTTCTTCGTTCTATTTAGTTGTATGGTTTGGTGTATAAGGAAGTTTTGGAGAGAGAATTAAGATTAATTTTGTTGGAAAGAAAATACTTAAGACGATTTTCAGCTTTAAAATAAATAATTCTTTCACTTTTGGTGGGGACACGACCGAATGTCTCGCTAAATGCAATGGTAAAATTGTACACCAAGGGATGAAAGTAGTCGATTTCATTGAGGGTGTAGTTTGAGCTTAGGGCCTAAATACACCCGAAATAAATCGAACTTTCTTCCGAGTGATTTATACTACACCTACAAAGAAATAGGAGCTACCAAAAACAGCAAAAATTAAAAAAATATGGTATTTGGATCGTGGTGGCTTTGGGAGACATAAAAAAAATTTTGTAAAAAAAGTTACGTAGTTAAAAGCGTTATGTTTGGATGTACTGACCTTGGTTCCAACCCGCAACACAGGCAGACTTAAAGTTTGGAAGATTGGAGTTGTCTGTCGGTGGGTCGGAACCAAGTTGTGTCTGCCAATTGTGGAGGATGATTCCATCACCAAGGTTAACACATCCAAAAATTACGCTTTGTACTATGAACAAAATATTTTTACTATCTCACAAAGCCACCACGATGCAAATTCCATATTTAGTGATTATTTTAACCTCTATTAAAGGCACAAACAGGGAAACTTTCAGCTTTTATAAAAAATCGATAGTCGAGCGGCCAAACATGCACTAAAAAGAAAAAATTATAAGTAATATTCAACGTCTCGCCTCATCTGTGCATAACTTGAAAGAATTAAATTATTTTAAAAATTATCCCTATACTCCAAACCGTTGAGGAGTTGTACTTGCCAGCATCATCTCAAAAACATGAAATGGTGATTGCTAAATGCATACATTTCACACACAAAAAGCACACCCGTAGAATAAATCTTTGTGGATCAAATCTTTTCGGATCACACAAAATTTTGTATAAGACTAAAAAAAATGTGCACCAATGAAACGACAATCTGATCATATACACATCTAAAACATTTATAAATCAACAAATGAGAACATTTTATATTATTATTCTAACCCATTTTGTCCCCCTGCTGAGCAAAATGTCTTAATTGGAACATTAATCGATCGAAATATCACATAATAAAAAAACAATTACACCTTTAAAATACGTTGTTTACTATGTTATTCTATAAGCATCTGATGAAAGGGCCCTATTAAGACATTACGGGACCTACCTTAATATCAATGAGTCATGACCATGGTCAGTATGCTCTATTAACCGCTGAGCTATTGCGACAGCTAATCACGATCATCTGGGGCTCGGCAGAGGTACTTGGTTACCGTGCATACGTGCAGAAGAAACTGACATGACATGTGACACAAATAATAATTCATATTGCGAACTTACGTTTAGATAATGTAATAGTGAATATACTTCTGTCAGCCCAAGGTAATCGACGGAACACATTTATTAGACATTAATTTGTTTCTTCTTCTTCTTTCGTAACGATGGCTGTAGTCATATTTATTCTCATGGTGTTGACTTGCTGAATAATTTGCTGAGCAGCAACAATAAATAAATGTCAAACTGTTAGTTAAATAACACTAGTTTTATGGCAAAATATGTCTAATTGGATATTCATTGATGGTCAACGCACCCGCAATATTTCATTAACCTTTTTTCATTAGCTCACAGTGAACTTTTACTTGAAAATTCACACCTCTTGCTTTTACGCATCGAGTCGAAATCATAAGCAATTTGCATCCTTTTAACAACCTCTTATTATTTCGGTAGCCGTCCTTTTGTCTCGTCACGATACATTACCTCCCTCAGGTGTACAATGCCGTTGATACACCAGTCATTATCCGAATTGTCCATTATTTGCCCAGCCCAGCCGGCGAAAACATTCATTTACGGTGACGATGTACCTTAATGGCCGCCACGATTTATGTAAGAACTTTATTGTGTACGGAACCGGTAATTATTGGTGGCTTGTTTATTTGTGTAGGTGGTTTATCCGTTTGTAGTAGCTATTTTATAAGGACAGTAAGAGGGCAATGTTATACGTGTTGCCAAGAGTGTTAGTTCAGTGAGTAACAGCTGGACAGTCTTGAATTCAAAAAATATTGGTACCATACCATACAAAAATATCTGCTTTGCCTAGAAAAGCACCATAATAATTAGTCAAAGTACGAAATAGTTACCATAGACTTGTTTCAAAGTATACAAGGTGTAAATGACATCGTGTCGAAGCCGCTTACCAGTGATTCAGTACATGATTCAGATGCCAAAAAATTTCATCGAAAAATTCATGATTTTCGTGATTTGCCGACTGCTTTAGGAAAATCTAAATAAAATAACCTTAACTTGTTACCACAGAAGTTTCAATACAGCTACAATTTCCCGGTCAACTTTGGGATTTACTGATGTTTTTTTTCCAAGTATTAGAATTTTCCGAACAAACATTTTCGTAGTGTTTAAAGTGATTAAACCATACACACAAACTTTTTAACGTGCCCACATATTTCTTCCACTTCGGTTTGAAGTCTACCCTCGAGAAATCATCCTCCAAGACTTAGCAGAATGAAGACGCTGGAGTCCGTGGAGGGAATAGTTACCAAACTCGATTGCTACACGCCGCCGCCAGGCGCCACTTACATTACTTGTAATGTACTATTGCGGACACAAAAACGGTACACTCGTTTAATATGGTAGCTCTTAACAGTTAAAATTTCAAACTTATGATGGACACGGCGTTTAAGTTTAATAATTGGCGAGTTTATTTTTAATAAGTGTTGAACCTTGAACCATAGTTTTCTTTATTAAATGAGCTCTTAAAAACTAACTACACAGATCAAAGCACTTTAAAACATCACAATGTATACCCGTATTTATTTTTTTACTGTGCTGGAATTGTGACGGAGTCGCTAATCAATAATTCAATACATCATTCTGAGACCCTGGGTGCAAACATTATTCATCACGATACCATTTATACACTGTATGTACAACTACTACTAACTGTCTGCAATATCAAAACGCCAAATAACCAAAATAGCCCCATTTGCTAATCACTAAGTACATTGAAAGCGTCATTGAACAAGCAATATTGGAGCGAGCGTGCACCGTGAGCCGATTTAGAGCTTACGCTAACAAACTCAGCAATTCTGCTACAATCTAGAATACATTTTATTAGTAAGCCATTCTTGAAGAGCACTGCATATTAATGCAGAAATGCAATGGGTTGTTGTTTTTCTTGTTGTGAGTGATTTTAGCCGTAAAATATTAAAGCTGGATCAAAGTATATTTATATGTAAGAAGTAAGATAACTAAATTAAAACAATAAGATATTACAATTTGAAAAGCAACCAATAAACATTTAGCTTGACTCAAAAACAGCTGGTAAGATTTGAATCATTTTTTTTTTGGTGGACAACCCATAAATATCGTCACGTTTGGACCAATTGGATCGCAGCAGCAATAAAATGTTTGGCGAAAACAGGCAATAAACACCACGAGAGCTGAGTAGTAAGAAACCGCACGCAAAAACTGTGGATAATATCATAACTAATTCCTCAGGGATAACGAGAACTTCCTAAAATCCATTACATCACAGTAGCAGGCATCGAGCAATATCCTCAGAATTTCGCATTCAATCCTTGCAAGCAAGCCTGCGTCGTCCAGACATTTATAGCGTGCATGATATACGCGTGGCCTATTTTCTGGCTCGGCAGTGTACGCTAAAACTAGCCGTTAGCACATCTAAGTTGTTTAACTATTCCCTGAGCATTGCTGGGATAGTGGGATAGAACATGCGAGCCGATACAGTAACAGTTCGCGATGCAATTGTAACATGGATATTGTTTCAACTTAGATTAGGAGTATGCCGGCGGGGGCTGGCATTTCGGGCAGATACCTTTTATCGTGAGATGTGTAGAAGAAATATCTTGTGGAAATTTTAGTTTACGGTTTTCATAAATGCTCCATTTAGAAATTGTCAGAAGTTCAAGTCAGTGAATGAAGATACGTTTCACCGCGAGACTAAGGTTATCCTTTATATATAATAATGGTTTCCTTTCAATTTCAACTCTTGTGCGTATATATTTAGAAACTAAATTATGTTTATTAATCAACGCTAATAAATAAGCTAAAAAACATTAAATGGCGTAACAGTAAGGTGATAGAGCTTTTGTGAACGACCCCGAGAGCGGAAGCACCACCGTCTCACTATTAACCTGCCGCCAAAAGTAGTGCCTAAACTACTGTGTTTAAGTTTGGTGGTGAGATCCGGCTCTGAAAATACTAGCACATGAGGCATAACACGTTCACGTAAGGTAAAGCAACGCTATTACAATCTGGCTTTGTTGATATTGTTGACATCCATGTATGGCTAAAGCTGTAGTTACCATCAGTAAGTACCATGAGTACCTTTGATGACAACGCATTCATTCACTACATACGTCGTATATAAAATACAGTCACTTGACCATTGTATTGGTTTTGTATACCACCCTACCTGTTCCAGTTAAAAACGAGAAAGATAGAAATCAATTTATTTAAGTACAAAGTCCTTATACTGAAATGAATCCTGTCACCAAAGCCGAGTGTCCCACATAATAAAGCCAAGCCCCACTTCTCTAACTAAACACTATTAACATACTAATGGCGAATGAATAGCGTCTTTCAAACAACGAGGTCGAGAGCTTTTATCGCTCATCTAATGTTTGTATGTGTATACCAACCTCGGGAACTGATCGACCGATTTAGATTAACTTTTATGTTAATGCTGTCTTTGGTAACTCAATTTTCTGGATAATGGTATGCAATTATTTATAAGTATATAGTTTGCTTTGCGTACACTATCTTGATGGGACACTTGTACAGTACAATAAACGGGCTGCGCGGCTTTGCCTGCCCAGTATTTTGGTAGAATAACTAATGACCATTTAAAAAATGTTTTTCTCAGTCAAGAATTCAAGAAATCAAATCGTTATTTTCATCGGCAAAGGGCGCATGAACACGTTAAAACAAACATCAAAATACAAATAAATAAAAATAAAACATAACTAATTAACTTATTATACTAATTTCATTAAAATGATTTGACACCGGAGCTTAGATTGACTTTTAATTGACTTATAATGTATTATTATAAATACATTATTATACAATATTTATGAACTATTGTACTAATCTTTTTTACCTACGAGTATGAAAGTAGACAATACAACTACTTATCATTGGCTACTTAAGTTTAATCCCACGAGCAAACTTATATCCTACACTTTTATATTTTCTCTCTTACTCTTGCATATATTTTGCTCTATATTTTCCTATACTCACTCTCATTATTCACTATATTTTCCTTCTACAAAATATTTTTCATGTTTTAGTATGTCCACTAATAAGAAAATAAAGTATACTAAAAGATGAAATAAATTAAAATTATACAATAAAAATAAAATTATTTGAATCACCAAAGCTTAGATCAATTTTAATTAAAAAACTGTTTATTTAAAGAAAAATTAAAAGCGATTGCTCTATCAAAGAGATAGACTTTTATAAGTAAGGAAGATAGAATTATATAATTTACATACAAAATCCTGTTCGTAGCGATCACCCCGTCACTTCCTGCCCTCATTAGCTTCCTCTCATTACCCTCTCACGGAATAAATCACTGCTATGGATTGATTTAGATTCCTCTCCGGCCGTAAATCACTACGCCCTCATTATTGAGCGAACGCATTGTAGCGAATATTCGGTAATGATAAATATGTGGCATTCCTGTTAGATATTAGTGTACTCGGTTTGGAGTGGTTGACTCGAAATAGTAAACAAATTAAGAGTCGAAATATTTGTTCAAAACGTAGATTGAGAAGTCAAAGATTGAGAAGAAAAAAAACCATATAACTAGGGATTAGTGGCTCAAGACTTACAATATCTCGTAGAAGTAGACGATAATGTTATTCGGGGATATGTTAGGACTTAATTTATTTAAAATTATGATAAGGTCTAGTGTTAAGCGTATGGGAACTCTCACCGCGAGGGCTCCAGTTCGATTTGAGTCAAGCAAAATAGTTATTTGGGAACGTTTTTATCAGGAAATTCCCATTAGGAGTCTCGTGTATGGCGATAGACTCAATCCCAATCACATAGGACCTAAACATTACAGTAGAAGTGTGGGTGTTGAACACCTTGACTGAAATTGTAAATGAAGTTATAGATAGTCGTGGATACACTATTTCACAGATAAACATTTACTTCTACAATGCATGCATCAAATTCATAAAAATAAGATAAAGATAAAGATAAAGATATTTATTTGCTTTAAACATGTGTGGTTTACAGAAAATTACTTTCTATAACAGTTTTTTGGTGGTATTGGTTATGTTACGTTACAACATGTTTTGCCATGCAATGCGTACAAATATAAAATTGCTATAAATTAAAATTACACATTGTCAATATTATCATGCAATGTAAATTAGCCATTACTCATCTAAATAACTTTTTCACAACACATGACATAAAAACGTACGAATGTTTCTCCCAGGCACATGCACGTGTACATTTCTTTCAGCATTAGTGGCCACATACACAAACAGAGTAGTAAGTACGTATACGACACCGCAGATGCGCCTAATTGGGCCATGCGTGTGACGCGCAAATAGCCGACTTAGACTCTATGTATACGCGAGAGCACGTCGCGAGATAGCGCACTGTGGATATTCCTGGGATTATAACATGTAAGGCAAGGATATCATTGTGCGAATTCCATATAAAATTCCATATAATTGAATTGAAATACGGGCTAACGAGCTAGTATTATTGAACCATTTACTCTATCATCTCAGCTACCAAGGCTACTACTCATAGTGTCTTGTAAATTTATCAACAGGAAAGAAAGAGAGAAAAAAAAAATATTCACACAAAAGGAGCAAATAATACTTTAACTCTAAACAATACAATTTGTCAGAAATGGTCACCATTTTAGCCATAAGCTGCAGTGCAGCAAAACCCTGCAGCGCTGCTTTTCTGATAGAGTCAGAGACAGGACCTTATTATACACCCGCCCATTCTTAGCTGTCCGTAATTTTAGGGTCAAACGTAATAGGCTAAAAAGGAACACAGTAGAAAGAAGGAAAGAAAATCATTTTATTTTTATCAAAATAACACAAATTAATATATTAAAATGAACTAATTATGTAAGGAATTACTAGCAGTTACTCAGCTTGTACAGAAAGAGGCTTCCACAGCGCTGGTTTTCAACCGCCAGGGTTGGCGCCATAGTACTTACTAGTTCTTCTCTTCTTACTCACAAAAGCCGCTAACTACCTAAAGAAATCTTTACATAATTATATATAATTGTTCACCCGAATGACTGATTTATCAACGCAGAGCCTCTACCACACCCATCCAGATATCGTTACGTTTAAATGAAATATTCCAGAATAAAATATGTGAGATCCACACTACTCTAGCATATTCAGAGCATGAGCCCGATCGCCGCTGGCCATACGAGGCGATTAACGAAATCTACATCTCTATACATCGTACGCTCTCCGCTTGAATTATGCTATATAACCTGTATTTGTGTCATACGCTGTGTTTACTTTGTAGTGCTGTGTATTAACGGCTTTATTGGCGGATTAAAAAAAACGTGAGAAATGGTTATCAGATTTTTGAAGACGCAATGATTTGGCAAATAAGTTTTAACGAAAAAAAACAATGTAATAACTATACTACACAGTACAAATATAACATCACGCCTATATTACCTAGGAAGTTATGGCAGTAGTGTATTACACCCATATTTCACCTGTTATGGTTAGGTCCTATGTTATAGGGTCTGAGCCTATAGCTATCCACCGGGCAAATTTTCAGCTACTGTATTTCAGAATTTTCCGATGGAAAAATCTTAATTAACTGTTTTGCCCGACCCGGGAATCGAACCAGACGTCATATTTATGCTTTCCATTAGATCATCAAGGCAGTTAAAATGAAAGAACTAGAGCGTAATAATATAATTTCCGGCAATTAAAACCTAATTAATGTCCGTTCAAAAATCCCTTTTATGTTTCACTTGTCAACAAACAACGTAATATTTTTTTATAAAAATCAACACCCGTAATAAGTAGTTAATTACGCCGCTATTCAAATAAAAAAACATCCAAACGAGCTTTTAATAGATGGATATTTTGGTATCAACAACTCTATTCGGATATCTTAATTATTCACACTTCATAATCACTGTATACAGAGTGTGTTCTACGTTCCTTAAGTCATCAAAAATATATTATCGAAATATTCCTAATACCACATTAATATTAGGATAACTATGGTAGACTCAGTGTCATCGATAAGTATTAAAGATGGCTAATAATTTGCTTGGTTTATTAATGCCTGATGAAATAATTTGCTTAAAAGGTAACGCCCTAAAATGAAAGACTTACCATGAATCGTGACTATCCGAGAAGCTACAACTTCAACGTTTTGTAGCGTCTTGCTCATATTATAATTACTATTTCCTAGTCTATATTGGCTATCTAAAAAAATATATTTACAGTTCCCTTATTTTTTTGTAACAACACATTAAGCAGATTCATTAGTCAACTGTTAGGCTGCAATATTATGATACATGAAGCTGTATTTACTGGCGCATCAGCAGGCTCTAATTAGTACCTAAATCGGATTTGTAAACGACCCGTGACGTTTTGTTCCAACTAAATATCGTCTGGCAGCTGCTTAAACAAACGCACGCTGTAGATAGAACTAACATACGCAGGATTTCTGGCCAAATTTACGGTAATACGTTATATACACTATAGGTAACTACAATGTTGTGCAAAATACTGTGAAATTAAAAAAAACACATTTCTCATTTTACTACACTTAAATAAAATCTAAAGTCAAAAAAGAAAAGTTGTTTTCTAAAATCCTATTTTACCATTAGAAAAACAGTAATATCTTCAGAGTACTTAAAAATGAATAAAAACCAATTTATACATTACTAAATCACAAAAATATAAGTCATCAAAAATATAATTAACATAACATAACATAACGCCTATATTACCCAGAAGAGTGTGGCAAAGGTGTACAACACCCACATTTCACCAGTTATGTTTAAGTCCCATGGGATAGAGGGTGAGCCTATCGCCATTCACCTGGCACAATTCCAACTCCGTGCTGCTATTGTGAATTTCTTGACGTTAAGTTTACAAATAACACTACGCATACGCACTAGACCATCGAGACAGTAAAAATATATTAACTTCCGGATAAATGAAACCACCCTGTATATTTCAAATATGAAATATTTATAGGCAAGTCTAAGTTGAAAATGATTGGTAAATAATTATTGGTTGTTGCTAAATAAGTCATTATGCTAATAGTTTAAGAGGTAATCTCCTGCATTGTTAATATGTACTGGTGGCTAATGACCGTAGCGTACCCAGTTTTACAATTACGCAAATTCTATGGGCCAAAATTACATACACTGGTACTTACTATTCATTGTACGTTGATATGTAACTATTTACTTGCAAATAATATTCGTGGTGGTAAAGCTCTTGAGAACAAGTTTGACGGCGGTAACACCACCATCTTGTTTTTAACCTGCCTCCAAATAGTGCTTGCATTACTGTGCTACGGTTTGGTGATGACGGTTGGCACATAAGGCATCGTAGACATATCTACCAACTCGCTGCTTTGCACGAATAAACCGCACAATCCAAAACACACATTTTACAGGGTAGCAATTTGAAAATTAAACAAAATATTTACAGTCATAACTTTTCATGTATTTGATCAATAAAATGAAAGAATGTATAAATCGAAAGGGCATTAATCAAGATTACATTGTAATCTAAATAATTATAGGTTTTTAGCTGAGCCTATTACCTTAATAAAATTTACCAGTATTTTCGAAATTTTGGTTTGTGCAGGTATTCATGCAAAGCAGCGATCTGTTTTGCAAAATATTTTTGTTCATGGGCTGTATTACGCTATTATTCACTACATACGTCGTAAAAATAAAAAACTATTAATATTTTTTCACTTGGAACTTCTTTCGGCATATTTTTGTAATTAGTTGTTATTCTGACAAATAAAGGTAAGTTTGTGCAAAAGTCCTCAGTAAAATAAGCCAACAGATCGTATTATGCCAATTAGCTGCTTAATAGATATTATTTTGAATTTTATTTTTCATTTTTCATATATTTATTTAGTGCAATAGGTAGTGTAAACCATACATAAGCATTTATATTTCCTATTCATTCGTTAATACGCTGTACAATGATATAGCTAAGGGGGCCAACGGGAAGCTCGGGGTGGTCCCTCACGAGCTGCTATCATCGATCAAACGCAATGGAATGTATTCGAGTAATCAATCCGAATCGAGACAAATCAAAACATATCACATTAAATGAGGAAACGTTTATTTGTTTGGAAATAAAGGATGTATGGGATTTCTGTGTTGAATAATACGGGTTAAATGATCACGTAATATGGTTTATAATTGATTTTTGTGTAGCGTTTAGCTATTTTTAACTATTTAATTCTAAAAAGAGTCGGCGGAGGTTGAAAAGCTTAGTTGGTTAGAGCGGTTGGACGGATTGCAATGGTCGCACGTAATTTTGATTATCGATTTAGAATTTCGCATGTAGATATCAAAATGTTGGATTATTTACAGCTTTACTTCTTCTCGTTAAATAACTTCCAAGTACTTAGTTACCTAGCTAGTTTTACTTGTGAAACTACCAAATTAAATTATGTATGAACTGCATATTATATACTATGTACGTTTGTTCCTCTGTTATTTTGTACAAATAACTTAAGTGCCAAAACAAGTATAGGACCCACCTGATGGCACACAGTTCCCGTGCTGTAGTCTCGTGGGGTTCAGGGACCTATTTCACAACAATTTCTTATTCAAATAAACAAGTTTAACAATGGGCACTAATATTTAATTTAAGAACGATTTGATAAAACTCAACTTAGTATAACACAAAACTTCATTCCAAAAGTGGTTGTTATATCTTTTTCAACAAAAACGACTTCATTTAAGCAGCATCATTGTCACTATTATAGTGATAATGATGTTGATCCGATTTTGGTAACATTAGCTTGTGACTATAGCGTGTAATGTTTGTAGTAATCGTGGCACACAGATTATCTATTTTTATTACTTTCACAAGCGTAGAAGTAACATTAAAAAGGACGCCATGACCTATCCTGGGCTTACAACTATCTCTTCACCAAATTTGTTGCTGAGATTGGTTCAGCAGAGTGAAAGCATAAAACTAGTTAATAATTAATTAAAGTAGACTAATTAGAGTTTGTTATATTAAGATAATTGAAGAAATATTATGTGCTACACATTAGAGGACAGGAAAATAGTACAACGACTGGAGTAGAGGACGTGAATATGTAAAATATCAGCAATAACGGCTTAATAATAATAATATTGAACACAACGATTCATTATTGATTATTGATTCATTCATTATTGACGAATCATGTAACAGAATTGAAGTACAGTCAATAATTATAGAGCCTAAAGTTACTTTGTGAAACTGGTCGTTACTTTGTATCTTTTACAACAAAAACAACTTTATTTAGGCAACAACATTATCACCTTAAATATGAGCTCGTGACGCCCCGCCTCTAGCGTGTAATGTTCGGAGTAACCACAGCGCATTGACACACCGATTGACAGACACACGCATTACCGAATTACTCATAATTGTACACTGCGTCTTAGTGGCGCGGCAAATATTGTGTAGAGTAGGAAAAGCAGAGACGACTTTCAACAATTATATATATAAAATTACCCTTTTGGCTTCGCTTCGTAGTCGGGTAAAAAGTGCTCAATACAGTTGAGCAGTTTTTTTATAAACAAATATAGTTTAACAATTTTTAAATACACGCGTTTTACGTCATTATAGTAATTAGAACTTTATAACATTTTTAGTGTATCTTGAGTATTTAGTGTATACCCTGTTCAAATATAGTTTAACAATTCTTAAATACACGCGATTTTTAAATACTTTTAATACTTCTTCTTCTTCTTTTCGAAATCTATTGTATGACCTTTTTTTCAACCAAGTCACTTAATTAATCTACTTTCAAACTTGAGTATTGAGTGTTTCTAAAATCAGAGAGACAAAATAAGCACACAAATGTCAAATTCACAAATAATGATACCAGATGAGAGATTTCTCTAAAGAAGACTTTATTCTGGTTTTAAAAACAATTAAAACTACATTTTCAAATATCTATGATATTTGAAAATATGCTTACTCAGCCGGCAATCGACCTATATAAATTTTTATTTCTGATTTTGGAACAGAGTATTGTGTGCCATATTATGATTATGCCACGGTAGATGCTTAGTAGTTTGCTTTTTTTCTAAAGTCTTAAAGTAAGCACATAACTTACGTTTGATTTCCTGTAAGCCGACATAATAAAAATGGGGGCGAACATTTATATAATTCAAAGAGGAAATAAAAAGTATTTAGTGAAATATTCAGTTTCCTCAATAAAATAAAAAAAACATTCGCCAATTACGTTTTCCTAACGATGGGATATTAATAGGCCATTACAAAGTTCGTTGACCTTGCCTCTGCGCTACCCTACTCTGTACACAGTATTTTGTGTACTGTGTACTATGTGTATTGTGTATGTGTGTACATAAACTGTGTTTTCCTGGCCACACCCTCCCAATTACCATTACGGACTCGCGCCGCGTTGAAGAAACTCAAATTATTTTTGGGCATGTTGCGTTGAGGGAAGCGAAGATATTGTAAAATATATTGAGATGTAAGAGTTACATCTGAATTGCTTGATTACTAATAATAATAAATAATAATAAATATTGCTATTTTTTTATATAAATATGCTCACCCACCCCCTATCACATGGGACCACAACATAACAGGTGAAGTATGGGACGTATACATCTCTGCTATACCCTTCTGAATAATATAGGCGTTATGTTAGGTTATTTTTGTGTTATACAATTAACTTCAGTCACATTATTATAGACATATTATTGAATTATTTATAAGTAGATGATCGAAACGTTATGCTGCTCGGTGCCTGCGAGTTGGAATTCCTCGGTGCCTGAAAACATGCACATCATCATCTTTTGAACTTTTTTAGTAAACCTAAAACTAGGGATTTAAGATAGGAGTTTACTCCTATCTTAAATCTATATACAACTGTTCAACCACTATTTTACCCCTTTCGAGATGGATCCATAAATTCCTTCACGCAAAATTTGAAGTTTCTAGTCCTAGGCTTCTAGTTTTTAGGCCGTTTTAGGCTCTGCGTTGATTAATCAAATTCAAACAGTATAGTAAAAAGTTAGTATAGTAAAAAATTAGTCAGTTAGAAAAGAACATTTTATTTTAATACCGTAAAATTTTTGCACCAGCAAAACAGTTATGTCTAAGACAATAATCAGGCAATTAACAAACATAAAATGTATGAAATAGATCTATCGAAATTTGAACCCTCACTCATAACTTCAGTTTGAATAAGAAAAAAAAGAATTTTACAATCTGTTCAAGCAATTTTTGTTTCATTGTCAAATACATTATAATTTAAACAAAATTGTTGATATTAAAGTATAGCACATCTTCTCACTACAACACAATCCTAATAGAATCCCTAATACGTGCGTTAGTTATTTTGCGTAAGGGCTCACGATATTTATATTCACGCCGCTTAATAATAGAGAGGTGGCAGCGATCGATGTGATGTGACTTTTAGTTTGTCATAAAAGTTTTAAATAAGTGTGATATTAGAAAAAAGCCTGCGGTGAACCAGTGGGGGTTGTTGAGATGCGTAAATACGTTATGAGGATTTAGGTTTGATTGCCCGATAAATAATTGCCCAATCAAATTATGTTGATGATATTTTTGTGGAATTTAGTGGCAATTTTATGCAGTGGATATGTCAACAAAATTAATTTAACACAAATTATCACAGCTAATTTAAGTTTAGATTAGACCAGAAATTAATAATATTAATTGAACACATAGATAAACTTCTAACAATAAGTGCAAAAAATAACTAGAATCCTTAACATAAACATACATATTAACATAACATAACAACACGCCTGGATAATCCAAAAGTGTGGCAGAGGTGTACAACACCCAAATTTCTCCTATCGACATCCACCAGGCACAATTCCAACCACGTGCTGCTATAGTGAATTTCCTGACGGCAACAATAACACTTTGCCCGACCTGGGATTCGAACCCGAGACCTCACGGTGAGAGGCACACACAATAACCACTAGACCATCGAGGCAGTTAGATCAACAATATTGTTATATATAAATTATTAGTGATAAAATCTTAGTAATAAAGTCTTACGTTTAACCTACCACCAAATAATGCTACCCCGATTATGGTGCGATTAGGGACCTAAAATTACTAGCACAGGAACGTAATATCGTACTTAGTTCTCAAAAGTAGCGATGCCTCTTCAATGTTTTATGGATATTCATGGATTGGACATACCATTTACCATCAGGTTTTATCATTCATTCTCCAAGCTTTTCCCAATTACATAAGGGTCGGCTTCTAGTCCATAGGATTAAGCTGAATATCAGTATGTTAAGTAGACTTCCATCAGACCTTCACAATTCAATACGAGGTGATACGATACTCTTTGTTAGACTAGTTGTTAGATTTTTGGCTTCTGACTACCCGTAACGACTGTCATAGATCTCAAATGGCAACTGGGATCGACTATTAACGTGCTCTCCGAGGCACGGGGGAAAACTCGTAATTTTTAGATGGTTATCCATCCACAGCCGAACGCGGTAAGCGATGATTAACCTACGTATACGAGCGGTCCTTCGACTAGCTTCTCTACCTTATTCGTTATATACACATGATATACCTTACAATTACCAGAGATATCCTTAAATAGAATCATCCCATCAATCCCAATCCCCAACAAACACAATTCTGATTAAAAAGCAAACAAACAACGGCATAAAAAACAATTGCGCATAAAGCTGCATGCACACTGCCATACATTCACGGACCAATTCGAGCTAGTTGTAAAAATAGTTAAACTGGCGACAGAACATTCGCAATCCAATCCGCGCCTGCAGATTTTAATCGAATTAAACCGAGCTCGTGTAATTCGATTAATCTACCGCGCATGTGTACTCGCCTTATGTAATAGTTAATACGTTTTACTATTATTAATGGGAAGGTTATTAAACCTGAAGGCAATATTGTTTGATATAACTGTTTCGTGTTTAGGAGGGCTTGCAATCTGTCATGGGGAATTGGATGAAAACTTGGGATTGCTTACTGATTTCCATATTAGATTACTTTGGTGAATTGAACACAGTATACTAGCTTTCAACCGCGGCTTCTGCCGCGTGAATTGTTAAAAAAGTAGACTTAAATGTTGATAAGCTTTATGTATGCTGAGTTTCATCAAAATCCCTTTTGTTTGCGTGAAACACTAAAGCTAACTAATTCTTAATTTGTTATGCCCTAACTACTTAGCATTTGAATGTTCGTATTTGCCTAATATAATGCGATAAATGTTACGGATTTTCGTTTAACTGAATAGAAAAAAGACATCGGCAAACTAAAACGTTTTATAACTGTATAAAAGCCAAGGTATTTCTACAATAGTCTGGTATCGTTTCCAGGATCATTTACTAAAAGCGCTCACAACTGCAATGACTACGAGAATTTATAATAAAATCGAATCCTTGAACACTTTATAATTATTTACACTTAGTAACAAAACTGTGTAAGTCAAACGTGCCGGATTCGAGTCAAGTGCGCGCCAATTTGTTAAGTCACATCAAAGCGACTCATTGGCTTAATGAGCTACTGAGCGGGGCCTTAAAGTCAGCGGCGAGAAGCTAATTGTTACGATATGCAAATAATTAAAAGTTGTTGACTGATTTGAATTTTATAGAGTTACACAGTTATTATTATTATATTATTAATTGAACAATGTATTTGAAAAATGCCAGATAATCGATAAAGTACATATAATATACAAAATCAAACTATTCAATTCAGAATATTTAAACACTTTTTACTCGATTACGGCAAAGCCAAAAAGAAGGGGAATGATTTTGGCAGTCTATGTATGTTCATTTGTATGTTTGTATATTTGACCGTAACGCCTAAACTACTGGCTGGGGGATATAAGCTATATAAATTTTAATAATATTTTACATAACGGCATTTAAACGTCAGATTCTACCATCAAAACATAAAAAAGTGACATATTCATCACGTGTTTGGCATCAAATGAAGATCTTGGCAAGGACATTACAAATATAATATACTTATCATATTGTTTAAGTTCAAATCCATAGTATCCAAAATGTGTAGCAAACCAAGATTAAGTACAATATTATTACATAGTCGGGTTATAACTTAATTCTTGTTGTTTTTCGTGTCATCGCTTTCAGTGTCGCAAACTAAGTGGCCACGCCAGCACAATTAATACGTTTCCGATGATTTTCAAATTTAATTACGCGGGTACAATCCACCCCGCAATGGCAGCGTTAAATACAACCTTTTGTTTTGTCCAAAAGTGAAAATTATTGGTTTGACTGTACTGAATATCGAGCTTAATAAACCGGTGAGTGATTTTTACTCGTATTTGTGTTTTTAATGAAATAATTAAACGTGTCAGGGTTTAATTTCAATTTGTTTGGATATCAATCGGGATATTTTGTGTGGCTTCTTTGGTTAAGTTAATTTTGTGTTGAAGTGAAAATTATACTTACCTTTAAATACCTCAATTTGATAAAAGGGAACCATATAATCATATATGGTTCGATGTAAGTTATGTTCTATAATTATTAATGTACATATGACTACACATCAAGCTATATATTTCCAGTATAAGCTGGTTTAAAAGTCTATACAATGCAAGACCCTTTTAGATTTTTTTTTTTTAATGTTTATTGGGTAAACAAACAATATCACAATGAACAAATGGCTTACCGTGGTAAACGGTGTGGATGTCACAATTATTCATATGTATCTATAGAATCATACTATTATGATTCTATACATATGAATAATTGTGACATCCACACCGTTTACCACGGTTGAGTAATAATAAAAACTAAGTACAGGTTGAGAGTAGCTGTAAACACAAATTTTGGAATTCTAAGCAAAATTAAAATGATACATTTCTATATATTTTTTTTCTTGTTGTAAGATTATAAGTCAACAGATGTTGTAGTTCCTCAATTACAAGATTAAAATATAAGATTAGATAAGAAATATTACATGATTAGCCATGTTTTATTTAGACGATTTTATTGTATATCGACTAAAGCAAATTTATTAAATCCGGCGACCAGAAGTAACGCACTTGTTCTGATAAATAGACGATACGAAAACAAGCTATAACAATTAATTACAAAAACATAATCCTACTGGTGTCATACTTTTTGTCAGTATACGTTCCGTACCATATATCCCACCAAACTAATAAAATTAACGACATAGACACATATAGTGACACTTTTATCGCACATACAAATTAGTAACCTAATATTACTTACTATGTTCAACCCGCGGCTGCGCTTACGTAGCACAGCGATAAAGCACTGGCAATTGTTTTTTTTTAATCTTACGAGTTAAACAAAGTAAGCTTAATTCGCTTGTGTTAGAAGAAAGTTCACGTCTGTGATGTAATGGCCAGGATTCGAACCCACGACATCTCGATCGTAAGACCGATGCCTTATCCATTGCGCCACAGCCGCTAAATTAAAAAGTATTCTATAATGTTAATCCATAAGCATAGATAGCGGTGCAGCGCTGCAATGAATTCATTTTTTTATTTCTGATGAAAGAAAACTGTGCTTTTGATTTCCTACAGTATTTTATTTTATAATTGCAAACATTTCATATCTTGCGAATTCGGTCCACTGACATCACACAATATGCTTACCCTCTATACAACGGGACGATGATAAATACTCATAGTAGGTACGTGTCGGTTTGATCAATGGCTGCTCTTAACAGTAAATCATTTGTATGTATCCGATCGCAGTTTGTCAGTCACGCCCGACTAACGATGAAACATTAAAAACAATGAGCCTTGAGTACGTAAAGTAGGCTTTTTATTGGGTGAATAATTTTCAATAAAATGGCTTATCTTTTTGTAAGTTTTGCCTAATGTAATTTTATCATAATTCTTCAACCGACAGCAGGTCTTACTCGCGTAATATTTAAACACGGAGACACACTAGTCATCTTTTGACTACGAATGATGCAAATCTTTCGAAAAGTCGTCGAACAAATAGGTATTATAATATATAAAGCCATAACTTCACGCCTCTATTACCTACCCAGTAGGCTGTGGCTGATGCGTATAGCACTCACTTTTCAACTGTTATATTTAGGTCTAATGTACCTATCGCAATATTTCGGTAACAGTTCACACTGTTACCCGACTCTGGCGTCGAACCCGTGAACTTACTACGGTAGTAGTATAATGGTTAGCCTCACACGCTATCCATTAGACTACTAAGAGGCAGTTGCAATAATAGCTAATTACAGAAACCTCATATGTCTCCTCCTCCTATCTTGATTTATTATTGACAGAGGTGTGTGCTGTGGGTTCGAACCCGAGACCTTTGACTTCGCAGTCCTATTGTCTCCCACTCGGCTATCGCTGCTCGATAAATACCAGCTAGCATAAATCCAGTTAATTCCCAGCATCGGAACACAACACCCTCGTATATCGCTCGCAGTTGGCTAACGGAAGCCTCTTTTTAAATCACAAGTAAGCCGACCGCGCTTGACGGTCGCTTACAGATTTTTCAAAGGCTTAGGGACCCGCGGGTGTGGGTTTAAAACGCCTCTAACTTTTTTCTGAATTAAATTTTTAAGTAGGCTTGGCACGTGGCGTGTTTTTTAACTCCAGAGTTGAGGTTACGGGGTTTGATTAAAAATGAATTGAATTCGCCTGTTTAGCCTGTGAGCTTAATTGAACCGATGCCAAAAGTTTGCGGTTGACAAAATACAGTTTTTGTTAGAGAGATAAGCTTGCTACTATAGTCAAAAATAAATTAGTTTTACATGCTTGAAACTATCAAAAAAATATGAATTGCATGCACTAAGTAAAGTTTAAACAAGTTTGAATTATTTATTAGTTTCATAATTAGTACGATGTTATTATTTAATGACGAAAAAGCAATGACGTATTATTTCGCATTTTCATACAAAAAGAGTTGTTCTTTACGTTTAGATAAAATGATTTAATTAGACTTGCAGTCAATATCGCTATTTTAAGTTCTCAGCCCTCTATAATTCATAGATCATAGATAACTGATAAATATTTTATCGACAAATAACGAAATATGGTAGAAAATGTAGACCAATTCTTGTACTTCATTGTTTGATTACAAATTACTCATACCTACCACAGAACCCAGTTTAACAACGAGCTGGCAGTCAAAAACGCATAGTTTTTTTCTAAAAGTCGGCTAAAGCAGACAGAGTGGTATGCTTTATGAAATATTGCAGCTCCAGGCTTCGCAGTCGTTCAATATTTTCAGCGGATAGTTTAGCCATAGCATTTATCAGAATCTCTGTCCCATACTATCGTTTTGTTTATTCAATCATTAGCCATTTGTTTCAATTTTTTTACATTAAAAATAATTTTATATAACTGGGAGCATAAATACAGGTATATTTTTTTTGAATATTGCTATTTTTATAGTATTTTCTTGTAAGCTGATTCAAAATTACACAATTATATTATTACGTTACTAGCCTGCCTCGCTGGTTTAGAGGTAAGCGTACGCGCCTCTTACCGTGAGATCTCGGGTTTGATTCTCGGGTCAGGCAAAATGTTATTTGTATGTTGTTAGTTGTATTTGTGACTTTTTGGTCAGCTAATTCACAATAGCAGCACGGAGTTGGCATGCTGCCCGGTGGATGGCGATTGGCTCCCTCCAAATCCCATCGGACCTAATCATAACAGGTGAAATAAAGGTGTTGTACACCTCTGCCACACCCTTCTGAGTAAATGATGTTATGAAACAAAACATAACCATCAAGGGTGTAATGGAGATGTATCGCACCCAGACTTTACCTGCTATTAGTAAAAAATCTAACGGGAATTAAAGTGATCATTAATTATTTAGCTTTTAGGCTTGACGTTTTTTACTTAATCATGCAATACGTATTTAAAGTTTACCTGTTATGTTTAGGTTTCATGTGATCAGGAGAAAGCCTATGGACATCGACCGGGTACAACCTAAGTCCATCTTGAGACCTTGTGGTGGCAGGTAGCATAAGCTAGCCTAGCTGGTCCAACGCGTCAGATGATTTGTTGTCACCTCATAAGTAAAAAATAATGTTTTAACTACAATAGTTACACGCAGTTAACGTTGGTAGGGACTCAGGAAACGGTTACAGATAGGCATTTTTATATCCTCGGTGATTTACGATCATCCCAGGCTCTATTTATAATGAATTTCGTTACTACCACTGGATTTTTGTAGCGCTCATGATTTAGGATTTTAACTTCCATTTTTTAGGCTTTATCGACTCGCCTATTGTTCTACGGGCATATTTATAAGGAAGTGTTTGTTTGCTGTGAAAAAATATTAGGATTGGTTTTGAAATTAGTTTGGTAATGGTATCCACTAGAATAATATTATACATACACAGGATGCATCGTGATTCAATGACGTGACTGTGGAACTGAGAGTGCGTTATATATAATTTTTTTTTTTTTTTAATATATATAATATACAAGGCACATAAATCAAATTGCAAAAATAAAGTACAAATACAGGTGTTAATAATTAAATAATGCTTTAATATATTCTACCACAACAATGGCGTGCAAAAAATAAAAATATAGTGAGTCATGTAGTGGAAACTAAACATGCTTTGATTACATATTATATAGCATAATATACCTATATGAACTACATTCATTAATTTCATAATTTGATTGTAGCATGAAAGCTTAAAGGCTTTACTCTAATATCACCAACCTCAAGTAACACTGTACTTCCATTTATTCATCCAAAATTCCCACCATAATTTTCTTCCATACTTGGCACCTTATTCAGGATTTTCCTGCGCATTTTCATTGGAAAATAAAAGTATTATAACCGACACTGAGGTCTCGCATCAAAATAAACTGCTTTTGAACCTCGAGCAGCCACAAATCATATGCCGGAATTCCTAACTTACCATTTCCTGAGATATATCTGCGGATACGTCGTGAGATAAAAAGTGGTGTGAGTTTGTTCGTTTGGGAAGGATTTGTAAACGTTTATAGAATTAAGTGTGCATCTTTGCAAGTCTGCGTTTTATTATTTGAGTGTGACCGAGAAGATTACAAGGTAAGTATTGTTTAAATTTTACATACATCTTGAGAAGTTTTTATTGTTAAATATATGATAAATGCTTTATTCTACTCGCGACTTTGGTCCGCTGCATTTGGATCTTTAAAACCAATGCACTATAATAATATATATCCATTCAATGAACTACAATAATTATCCAGGATTCATAACTTCAATAATTTTCATGTTTTTTCGGTATTTTAGAAAAATAACAAATGCAACGTGGGGCGTTTTCAGGGTTCACACAATAGTCAAGCACATCTTTAACATACTTGAAATTTTAATTGTAGGCATACCCGAGCGCCATCCTAGTCTATGACTTCTGATGATCATTGGCCACACGCGCTTGTGCCTGGCGTAGCGTAGCGTTGTGGGGATTCGCTGCTTGCTTTTGTGCGCAGATTCGATTCCCGGCCACTCAAAGTCATCTTCATATCAACAAGTTAAGTGTATACTTAATATGGTACACTGCTTTCTACTCTGTAGGTAATAAGAGTTTAAGCATTTTGGTAAAAAGGTCGTCATCTCGTTTTGGTAAAGCTTATTTGATTAAGGTATGCTTGTGAATATTAAACGTTATTCATCATTTGGATTTCCTCAAATTCATACCTACTCGTATAGTAAAATTCAATAATTTGCCGTGTCGACATTGAAGATATTTAAGAAAAAAATGTACGAGGGGTCTTTATGGCAGTAGAAGCCAAATTATATTTTTTTTAAATTCTTGTCTATCTGTCTTAATGTTGGATGCGCGCCACGCAAAAACAACTACATGGAACTTTCACAGTTGTGTAGCTGGAGGCCTTACTTAGAAACAGGTAAATGTTTTATCGTGTATTTTATCAAGTAAAATTGTTTTTTTAATATGTTCTAATTTATTCTATTGTTATTTTTCAATTTTTCCTTTTAAGTAATATTCAAACACAATGTAAAACTTGTTTAATGAATAAATAAATTGAATTAAATTGAATATCCCTAAGGGGTAAATCAGGGAGTAAAAGTCTGCATGTGAGATTTGTAAATTTTAAAAGAAAATGCATGAAATTCTGCACGAAGTTTCCTAACATGACGTTAATAAACTGTTAGATAGATTTTTCGGAAATATGCCCCAAGAGGCCAAATTTGGGATTGCTAGTTTATGCGAGTGAATTTTGAAATATATTGCACGCAATTCTGCACATAATAAACGACATAAATCAACAATAAGCTTGTATTGCTTTCGAATATTTTTACAATTTTTTTAGTAATGTAATATTTAGTTGATTAAATTATTATTATTATTTATTTTTTTTGTTTTGATTTCTTTTTTTAAAAACGACGCCCGCACTTGGAATAACTCCTGTGTCGCGGGGGTTCACAAACATACATTTCACACACACAAAGCACACCCAGCGTCAGAACAAATCTTTGCGAATCACACAAAGATTTGTCCCATGTGGGGATCGAACCCACGACACCAGCGTTGTTGAAAGCGGTGAGGCGACCGCTTTAACCACTATGCCAACCGTGCACTCATTAATAAGGTGTTTGTCAAATGAGTATAATATTTTAGTTGAAATAAAAATATGTAATCACTGTTAATTTAATAAATTGACATAACATAATATCGCGCCTATATTACGCAGAACAGCCGGGCAGATATGTATGGTACAATAAGGAAGTGAGTACCTACTACCATCAATGTTCTATCTAATATTTTTATTCATATTATCCTTTTCCTATCCTTCCTAGCAAAACTAAGCTAAAATACACGTTTAAACTGCCAAAAATCTGTCCTAATCGTTCACCGAATCCCCAGAGCCTCACTCGGGTAGTCCACGGCTCCGATCAATAGCTCAATATTGATATGATTATCGTCAGCGTTGACGCGCGCACGTGCGTCCTCCAGCGGCTCACACACGTACTATCATAGCTATTGGAAGTGACGCTCTCTGGGGACAAGGATCAGATACCTGACCAATAAAGTATAACTTATTAATGTTACTAGGTGATTGCCGTGGTTTTACTCGTATTATACTTTATTGCTTTACTTTGTCATAGGTTTCGTCTAAATGTAAAATTACTATTGTACCTTTTAACTAGGTATCTTTTTTTTTAATATAAACTATTTTTCTCTGACCATAGTATGTAAAATGCTGCCTTAATGTATCCCTATCAATTATTTGACTTAGTTTGAGCAATTTTTAGACCGTTTTCTCATCTTCCTCAGAAAATAAACTATCAATTTTAATGTAAAATATGCAAAAATCGTTCAACAAATCTACCAGAGCCTGATTGAGGTAGTCCAAAGCTCCTATCCATAGCTCAATATTGATATGATTATCGTCAGCGATGACGCGCGCCCGTGCGACCTCTAGCGGCTCACACACGTACTATCCTATATCTATAGCTATAGGAAGTGACGCTCTCTGGGGACAAGGATCTGATACCTAACCGATAAAGTAAGACTAATTGATGTTCCTCTATGTCAAATTGTGCTGGTTTCCTTGTGTAAGTTTTTCGTAATGATAAGTAATTTATAGCCTTATTATTGAACTATCAAATCCCAATCCTAATCTATTTAGTAGTTTTGGTGATCAGCCCGTAAATATAGTTTTTTTAGATTTTATTTAATTTGAGAGATATTAACCAGAGTTTATAGACATGTATATAAAATGTACTTCATCTATTTACATATCAATCAATATTCCTCTGTCTGAACTGCACTGACTTATATTTATCTCTTCACCACCCTAGGTTGACTGTAAGAGAAGGCATAAAGTCCGCCTATGTACTATTTTTATGTGCAAAAAATAAAATAAAATAAAAAAATAAAATATGTTAAGTACTATTGTTTACATTAACCGAACATATTAAATGATCACAACGTTTTAATTTTTTTGGAAAACGTGATTAATTTTATTCGTAAAAAAATTATACCTGCTGGAAATGAACACTTTCCATGTCTAAAAACTAAGCTTCCTATAATAGTCGCTATATCGCATCCACCCTGTATATCAGCCACGTACTATCCATTTCTATATCTATCGGAAGAGCCGCTCTCATGAGACACGGATCAGCGGTACCGGACCACTTTTACCAAACTCATTAACGTTATTTAACTTTTGCGATGCTGCTTTAGTCTTTTTTAACACGCTTATATTAGCTTCACCTGTATGTTTGTTTGTTTGTTTGTTTGTTTGTATGTAACCGACTCCTTTGGACTCGATTTTGACCCACTTTAAACGGACAGATTTAATTCAAACTTTCTACACTTGTAAAGAATCAGCGACAATATAATAATTTCATAAATTTATCTCATTATCCTGATTAGGATCGCCAGGATTAAAAAAAAAACTAAAAAACACGCTTTTAAATAACATCAAACTAAAAAGTGAAAAATAAATATAGTTTAAAAAAACTAAAAAAACACGCTTTTAAAGTACATCATATAATAATAAACGAAAAATACTAGTACTATTGTGAAAAAAGCGTGGGTCGCTCGATAGACGAAAAATATGGCACAGAGCGCCCCACGCTTTTTTCACAATAGTACTAGTATTTTTCGTTTATTATTATTTTCAGGTTATAATAAGAATTATTTTTCACTTTTTAGTTTGATGTGCTTTAAAAGCGTGTTTTTTTAGTTTTTTTAATTATAGTTGTTACTTGTTGGAAATTGGTGTTACGTGTGTAGATATTATTTATACTACTTATTTGTTATTGGAAATAGGAACATATCTAACATTAAGGAAAAAGAAAAATTGGCTTTGACAATTTGTTTGTTTAAAAACTATTTTACCTTGTTGACGTAGTGGTTAGCGTCTGTGACAGCCGATCATGAGGTCTTGGGTTCAATCTTCGGGTCGGGAAAAAAAATTGGTCCTTAACCTAACATCACGCTTTTATTACCCATAAGGTAGAGGTTACCCACAACAACCACATTTCACCTGTTATGCCTATATCCTGTGGGCCTATCCCATAGGATATAGGCATAACAGTGTGAGCCTGGCCTTCTATTGATTTTTCAATTTAACTGCCTCGTTGGTTATTGTATGCGGCCTCTCGCTGCAACATCTCGGTTTCGATACCCGATTACAAAATGTAATTCGTGACTTTTCGTCACGCAATTCTAAGACTGCTTGTGAAAATTACGGAGTCTTGATATGAGACTGTAAGACAGCAATAAGCTCACTCCCTGGCACATGGAACCAAGACATAACAGGTGAAGTGTGAGTGTCAATATTTTAGTCGGGCATATTGATAATTTAACATAACTAACTACTACTTTTCCAAACCATATTAAGGTCACGATGACGTCAGCACTCAGTAATTACGTGTAATGGGACTATCGCCATCCATCGTCATCCCGTATTCAGGGACCATACCAATTCAACCGGGAGATACTTCAATTATTTTTCTGTTGATTTTGCAATTACGTTTCCTCTTTGAAAATAACGTACTGGATACTAAGACTGCAAAAATAGTTACGTATACATAGAACCTGTGGCTTTACCGTAAATACAAAACAAGACATTTTTAATTAGAGTATTAGAATGCTCAGCTGAAATAACCCACTTAACACTTAACTAAAGCTTCGATTTCCAAGAAAAGCGGTGAGGAATAATGCGGCCGTAATATTATTACCGTGACACGATTAATATGTAATACGTTAGGTCGATCACCGCTCGCTAGGAAACCACTACATTTGTTTTACATAGGCAACGTTCTAGTGACGTCATTGTACCGTTATCTTTACGACCGCATTATTCCACACCGCTATGCTAGGAAACCGAAGCTTTACTAATATATTATAATAATTTGACAATAAATTTGCCTGCCTTGGTGAATTACAAAAATTGATTCCAAAAATAATATAGTCTGCTTATTACTACGCTACGTAGAAAATGAGCGATGCCCCGAGCTAAAACTAGAATAAAAATTAGAATCGTAAATACATTTCGTAGCAGTGCTACGCCTCGTAGCATGCTCTACGGATTAAACGTAGCAGGCAGAATTAATTTGTAGCTCTAATTGGGGGGGTTAATAAATTGTATGTTGTATTAATATTTTTTTTTAAATTATTTATTATACAACGATCATAATAATATAGTGTTAAATTATAGGATTTGACAACTAGTTTTATAATGAAGTGTATGATCGGCGGTCATTCCTGTCAAGCTTCACTTGACAATGATGCCTGTAGAAACATATAAACAAACAAACAAATAACAAAAATAATTCCTGATGATAATATCTCTAAAGATTAATAATTCAAGTTATTAAAGAGACAAGAAACCTTATATGAATTGTACAAAAGATTCTTATTTCATTATATTTTCTTATATAGCACATATGAGAGCTTCCACGGGGAAAATGTAAAGCTGGGTACAGATTGGTGCAATGCAACATGTAATGTAATATTCTGCGTTACATTGCATGTTCCCTGCTGCCTTGGACGTGTGGCGGGCACGGTACGCGCATTGACTACGAATCATTCGAGAACATCTGTTTCCGAATTTCGTTACAAACACTAGCCATCGTCACACGTGTTCTTTTCTTGGCCTGCATCAAGGCGATATACTTACGATTCATGGAGTCTGAAGACAGCCTTCTTGCTCTGACGATTATCAGTGCTTCATTGTTAATCATTCATCAACTTTTAAAAAAACCACCCTCCACGCACCCTCTTTCACCGCCTTGATCGTTGCGCATGCAAACGAAACGATCGACCGTCCACGGCTGCGTCCTGCGCACACTGCGCGCCCCTTTGTGTTCGTACCAAAAACCGACAAATCTCGGATCGAGCCGCGCACGAGTTGTAAAGCCGGGTACACATTGGTGCAATGTAACATGTAATGCAACATGCAATGCAAGAATTTGACGTCCACATTGCTGCAATGTATCATGTAATGTAACAGAATTCCCATAGTGTGGACGCCTCGCGCGCACGAACTGCGCCTGGGTCGTGCACGAACAGATTGTTGCAACTCTTGCGCGTAGCGACCCGAGATTTGTCGGTTTTTGGTACGAACACAAAGGGGCGCGCAGTATGCGCGGAGCGTCAGTGTGGACAGGTTGTGTGGTGTGTACGGCTAGACGCGCGCGAACATGGAACAAGACGACGGTTCGCGCGCATCTCGGAAACAGATGTGAGTAGGTACATGCGCGGTTCGTGCGCACGTTGTGCGCGCCCCGCGTCTACACTGATGCAATGCTCGTTTCGTGTTGCATTGCATGTTGCGTTGCAGCAGTCTGTACCCGCCTTAACGCTCGGAGCGTGCGCGACCCAGGCGCAGTTCGTGCGCGCGAGGCGTCCACATTATGGGAATTCTGTTACATTACATGATACATTGCAGCAATATGGACGTCAAATTCTTGCATTGCATGTTGCATTACATGTTGCATTGCACCAATCTGTACCCAGCATAACATGAATATGAAATAAACAAAAAAATATTTTTTATTTACAGAATCGATCCTAATATAACGCACGCATCCGTCTTCGGGAAATGTATCTTTTAAACCCTCCTACCTCTGACAACAACACCTTACCGAAAACTTCCAAGTTATCTTTTGAGCAAAATACATTGCTCGTTAACTTGGCAAAATGTTGAAGCTGTTGATAAAACGCAGTAATGTATATGAAAGTAGGAGGAATTATCTTAAAATATTATGATAAATATTCTAAGGATGTATCCGCCGTGATTTTTACCACCGAATTTATTTACATGGGTATATAAATTACCCGTGCGAGAGATGGTGAACGGCAGTAGTATAAAATATATAAATATTAAGTACTACGCTGCCTCGATGATGTAGTGGTTATCGTATGCGCCTGTCACCGCGACGTCTGGGGTTTGATTCCCGGGTCGGGCAAAGTGTCAACTTTTCATCAGGAAAATCACAATAACAGCACAGAGTTGGAATTGTGCCCAGTGGTTGGCGATAGGCTCACCTCCTATCCCATGGGACCTAAACATAACAGGTGAGGTGTGGGTGTTGTACACCTCTGCTACACCCTTCTGGGTAATAAAAGCGTGATGTTATTTTATGTACTACGCGTTTACTTCGATTTGGCAAACAATTTGATTAAAATTAAAATTAATATAAGCCTCGGTTATACAAATCATTGTAATTAGTATAATTTAGTATTATTTATGATTTATTTTTATATTATTTTTTGTAATGTTTTGACGTGTTCAAGCGCCTCCTGGGGCCTATGAAAATAAATGACTTGAATTTGAATTTGAATTTTAATTTGGCCAAATTTTCTCCTCCCACTTCTCCATACTTCACCCCTTGTAAGCTCCTTGTAAAAAATGAAACGGTCAAAACAGTCAAATGGGGTTTTCGAGGTATTTGGCCATCTCGAAGCAAACGGCAAGTAGTAGATATGCACGATCGTTTGATGGATGCGTGGAGATATTTATGGGATGTTGTTTGCGAGTGGATTTCTCATACATTCATCATACATTTTACGAGGATCGACGAAGGTTCATTAAATTGTTTGTATAAATACTGTTTGTTCGGTTTTGTGATGCACGTGGGAATAGTTAATTATATTGTAAGTTGATTGGAAAGTTGGTAAAATTTTTATTTTCTAGTGCCAGTGTGAAATATCTTAATTTGAAAAAAGATATACAATCGAATTGAAAACTTCCTTTTTATTAAACCGGTTTCTTGACCAGAAAAGATCATGTAATTCTAAATGTCATTAGTCAAACAATCATACAATTATTTCAGGTAGCATATTAATATTATAGAAGCTGTATACGTGTATACATACATATTTGTATAATATTGTAAGTGGTTGTGTATTTGTGTAATGTATTGCAAAGCAAACACGCGTGTTATCGTTCGTTAGAGCTACATTATCGAGACGCGGTCTGTAATTGTGGAGAATACACCCTCTGCATTTATAGAACACGATTCTTACAGTAGAATTGTATGGTTATATAATATTTTAAATGTGGATAGCCTATTTACAGTAATGGCAAGTACTGCATTTATGCACGTAAAAATTGTAAAAATATATTCACGTAAAAACCTGTGATATTTTATCTTTCATTAACATTTTTGCAATCACAGGCTGGAGCACAGATTTACAATTAAAATCCATTCATTTTTTCTAAATGATTACTGAAAAATTAACTATAGTTAAGTATACAGGGTGAATGCGACATATTTGTTTGCCAAAAGTGCTTTTGTGGTGGTAGAAATGAATACTGACCATGTAACAAAGCTGTGGTTTTAATCTTTGTCGCATCCAAACTGTATAACCTTTCATAATGCAAATTAGGATGACTTTTCAAAACAAGTTTATGTTAAATGTAATCACAATTCCATTAGTAATAAAATGCAAATAAATAGAATTTAAATATCAATATTAAGAAAAAGAGTATCATGTTACATATCGTGTCGCAATCGTGTCGTAAGGTCTAAAAGCGAGGTTCCACACGAGACCCTCTTTTGCAGGAGCTCGTTAAGACACATTCATGTTTGCGCCGAAGCGGATATTTTTGTGTGACGACCAATCTCACTCATACTCTCATACAACTTATACAAATCGCTCGCACATTTATTTATAATAATCTTGTTTGTTCATCACTCGATGGTTGACGGAAGTGCCCCCTAATTTCACTTTGTAAGGGTGAGTACACACTGGAATTACCGTCTGACTATAAATCTGAGGCCTTGTTATTTGTTTTCTATTCCTGTAATCAGGAACGGATATTTGAAACTAAGTATAGTTTATAAAGTATAGTGTTGGCGTGCACCGATAATGATTTGACCAAGAGAAAGTATACATTATTCAAATTATGAAATACGGGTACTACTTACGTAATGTATAGGTACAGGTACAGGTATATTTAGTAGACCGCGGTTTCGCCTATACGTCTAGGCATTATCAAGAGAGTGCGATACGTCGCGCCTGAGTCGCAGCCAGTCTTGCACTTTCATAATTTGAATAATGTTACGAACTCACGTCAGTTTTAATAAAAATAAACTATACATTCTTTACAGACTCGACTATACAAGTCGTAAATATTGTCATCGTTGCTATATGAATGTATTTCTTAATATTTTAACAATTTTACGTCATTAGTGACTTAGGTAAATGAACGGATTTTTGAAAAATATAGTATGGTGATTTGTCCACTGGTACTTCAATAACCTTAACATATTATTTACTTATAGCTTCCTTGTGAATAACTCTATATATTAGTGTAAACTGCATGATAATCCGTTTAGTAGTTTTTCAGATTATCTCGAACAGACATACAGACGCGTGGACACAAGCGTGGTGGAGGACTTTTATTCTGTCACCTGATTTGATTGTTTTTTAAATCTTTAAAATTTATAATATATCTGAGAGAATTTCAATTATATTTTTTTTTTCTAAACCTACGTCTTTTTTGTGAAAGCCTCTTTATTAATAACCGTAGATATAAATTACTAGTTACGTTCGCGGGCCGGTATTTTTAGTGGGATCGTTGGTTTTATTGGCTATGGCACCATGTATATTTATGTTTATGGCTGACACTGGAATTGGCGATTGGGCAACTGTGAGGGTTTGGATGAATTTGGGACAGTCAGCTGATAGAGATAGAATATCATGCAATTCATATATTGTAGAAATAGGAGAGCAATATTTTGATTACCTAAAAAATTTGTTGATTTCAAATTTCCATTTAGATTTTTATTAAATAAAATATTTCACATATATGTATTTTTATGTTTCATATTATATTGTACATGTAATATAATAAAAACAAAATATTAAATATAAAGATTTGAATAAAAATCAGTTACTAAGAATGTATATTCTTGATAACTGATTTTTATTCAAATCTTAACGAATCCGAATCCGAATCTTTACGGGAGGGACAAGGAGTTATTTGACTGACTAACGCTATTTAAGATTTATTTTATTGAAAGGCAAACTAAATCTTTAAAAACGAATATGTATATAGCCTGACCCATACACATTTTGTTACCTTTGTTTAAAAATACATTAGGTAATTTCTGTCTTCACCTTATAAATAAAATATTTGAATCTTACAAGGCATCAGATCCTACAGGAAAAGCGCCAATCTTTGCCGAAACAATCACAATAATAATCAAATTAACACCAGCAAGGAATTCGCAAGAATTTGTATAAAAAATGTAGGCGTTGTGCACACAGCGTCGAACATTTCCTTTAGAGTCGCCAATTTTCAAAGCACGTGGGATCAGAGCGGAATGTTTCTACGTGAGCCGCCTTTAAAATACAGCCTACCAGTCTAACGCGACCTGTCCAGCTTCACAAATTTAAAACTAGTGTGTGAATTACAGATATCTTGGCTCCCTGGTTTGTGGTAAAGGAATGAGTTTAAAACCCACCTAGGTTGGTGTCGAGTAAACGTTGAAATTGAGCGGAAGCTGGCTGTGTCGCTTTGGATTAGGCTTCTATTGTTTTTTAAGTGCGTCAATCGGTGGTATTGAAAAAACGGCCGGCGATTGTCTGATATTAGGTGTATTGGAATATGTTCGTAAGTAAATATTATACGGCTTGTATTTGTTTTAGTTAAGAGCCAAGACTTTTTTTATTACATTGGTTTGAGACCACACATTTTGATTACAGTGCGCAGTCTTTTGGTTGTAGAGTTTATGTGGCTTAGAGATTATGTCTCACCTTTATCCTGCCCCTAAATAGTAGTACTTGCATTGCATTACTGTTTTATCTAAACCACAATATGTCATCATAGACCTCACAATAGATGTAGCTACGTATGTACATTTTGGATGTTCATGAGCTGTATTTTGTACTATTAGGTGGACATCACGACAATAATCTGAAAAAAACCGAACTTATTATACTGTGTAAGTGTTATGTTTTTTTCTACGTAAATCGTTAATAGTTTTCACGGCTTAAGGCCTTGTGGTATTACCATGGGCTATATTTAACCACAATTTGGTCCCTTCCAATGCGTCCTTGATAAAAATGTAATGATTATGGCTCGTGTTAACTTACTTACTTCGTCGCATGGGGTCTGACCTACTGCTCTCGATTCGATAAGGAAATGTATGAAAACAAAGTATCTATTGATATAGAAAGAATACCATAGAATCATTGGTGAGATTAAAAAAATCAGGGTATAGAAAGATATGTGTGTTGGACAAAAACTTTCACGTTAGGATATTTGTTTTTGCTTTATATCGTTTACCACGGCTATGTCTCGTCTAAATTATGCCATGACCATATGGAAGCATATAAAGAATTCCTAGTGCAAAAATGTATTAACGAGCATAAGTTGGAATACAACAAACAATAACTGTAAGGAATGTTTAAAAAAATATAAATTCCAACCATTTCCTTTGTTCGTAAAAAATCTACATCTTTTCTGTAAGCACAATGATGTTGTGAGAAGTGTAATATTCTGCTTTGTTTGCCTGTAATGCTTTGGTTACCTTCTCTTTACAGTAGGTCGCCATAGATATTTATAAATAATTTTATTAAAAACATTACCTAAAAAGGTAAACAGACAAAACTCAGAAGTTACTTCCTTACAATTTGCCGAGTAAACATAACAATTAAATATAAGGTCCCAAACCACTTCCTTTTATGCTGCTGCTATAAAAACGCCCAACCATTTGTGCTAAATAAACCATCAAAGAATTTACGTACAACCTTCCCCAACCCCCATTTTCCCATAAACATGCCATGAAATGTTAAATGTTAATTGTTACATGATAATCCATCCATTGCCTGATTTGTGCCATGCGGATTTTGTACAATATTACTTCAATAACTATTAACTTTAAGAAAGTTTAAAAACCATTACAATTTTGTTTAACCTCACTGTCCTATATGCCTATCCAAAAATAAAATCCTAACTAATATTACAAATGCAAAAATTTGTGTCTCTTTCAAATAAAAACTTCCAAATCGATTTTGCTAAAATTATAACACGTATAGCTTATAGCCTGGATTCACATACAGAATTATATAGGCTACCTTTATTGACAAATCACGCGAGCAAAGCCGTGTGTGGCTGTGAGTTTCAAATAAATGATAAAAGTTTATATATCAAAGAAAATATAACTCGGGAACAAAACTTAGCATCCCATAAAATGCCCAACCATTTGTAGCACATAAACCATCAAGGAATCTCCGCAATACCTTCCCCAGCCCTCCCCTATACCCCCTATTCTCCATACATCCCATAAAATGTTAAATGATAATTTCGCGAGATGTCCGCTCAGTTTCCGGCCGAGGAGTTCCGGTGACACGCATTAGCCATTAGCATGGCGACTGGCGATGACGTCACATCCGTCCCGCAGATATAGTTTGAGTGTTTGTTTTGCTTCAGACGATTGCAAACGTATTTGCAGTTTTGATGATGATGCGATTTTGGGATTTGGACCTTTCGTGGGGTATTTATTTTTGACTAGCTGACCCGACAGACGCTGTCCTGTCTTAACTATGAATATATCCTATTTGACGATATTTTGCAACACGCTTTCTATCAATGTTATGTCAAACCCCATAAGGTTACATTAAAAATTTTATGTTGTGAAGGCTACATTTCTTCATCCAAATTTTCTGCGCAAATTATTTTTTTTTCTTTCATATGAACTATATCCTGACAATAACAAACAGCAGAAAAGAATCAGCGATATCGGTCCAGTTGTTCAAGCGTGATGCCGTGACTAGGAGAAATAGGGATTCATTTTATGGACACTGAGTTATTATTGCAATGTTTTGATGCTAGAAGATTTTAAGAATTGTTTGTATTGTACATAATCATGCATTTTTCAGTTCCAGGTATTATAATAATAATAACTTTCTTTATTCAGACAAATTAGTCCACACCTTAAAATTTTTAATGCAAAAATTTTTAAAATGAAGCAGTTAAAATTAATTACATAATTGACACATAAATTATTAAAATATATCACATTATTACGAAATGAACAATTAAGAGATTAAATTAAATTAAATTAAAGGATGTCAGATTAAATAAAAATAAAATAAAATAAAACAACAATAACATTTGAATAAAATCATTAGGTTAAATTTATTTAAATTTTTAGTTGGATTTTATACACCAATTTATCACCTTTAGTTGGATTTTGAAGCTCTTTACAATCATTAAGTTTTATCGCTTTTATCCTAAAGTCAATGAATACATGTAGAATAAAGATTATGTGGCATTCTTTTCGAATGTGATGTTTTGCAACATACACACAGCTACACATAAAGCGGTACATTGCCAGTATAACCTGATCTCGCATTACACTAGAAGCCTATACAATGCGGGTTCATCGTATATTGGAAATGCACAGCGTAATCAACTTAACGAGCTCTAATACATACTATACTCACGGCTACCGATACACCTATACATTTCCAGTATAAGAAAGAAAGAAAGAAAGAAACGTTTATTTTGGCAAATCTTAACTTCTAAAAACTACTTATAATAAAAATAAAATTGATGTGCCAAAAAAGGTACACACCTCAGCATACTACTGCAGCACATCAGCACTACAGCGCTGGTATTCTGGTGCGCCCTGATTGCGAGTAAGGTAGTGCGACGACAAATTCCATAGAAAATACAATATAATTATAAGTTATAGAAAAAATAAAACAAATAAAAAATACGACAATAAAAACAAATGACCCCACAAAACTTCAAAAACCGAAAAATATGGAACGCACCCATAACGTTTGAGTGTTTTGACATATGTCGCTAAAAGTCAAAAAGTCAGGTTTAACTCGGGGTTCTCATTTGTCCCCACTGTCCTTTCAAAACAATGAAAACCAAGCCAAATATAATTTGTTCTCATAACAACATACACAAAAATAACACAATTAACACTAAGTTCATTTGTACTTATGGGACATTATAGCTATTAAGCTAATCTCGCTTTGCACGGAAGACTTATATGACGCGAGCCCATCTTATACTGGCTGTGTATGGGTTCATTTGTCTATACACTTTAGTGTAACAATAAACAAAACTACTGATACTAACAATAAACAAAACCACTTTAAACATAAAAAGAGAAACACTGAATTACCACTCAAATTGTCTTAGTTTTATTAGAAGTCATATTTACTACCAGACCAATTACCTACAACCACTAGACTGTCAGTGAGTCGCCAGTTATAAAAATATGCAGTAAAATGTGTATACATAATGTGGTAGCATACTTAAACCACCAGCAGCAGCTATAGCCGAGTGGAACACCATAGGACTGCGAAGTCCAAGGTCTCGGGTTCGAACCCACGGCACAAAGGTGTGTGCCGTGGTCAATAAATAGTTAAGATGCGTATTTTCGAAGATATGTGTGTTTTTATCATATAAACTATCGCTCGCTCACTGTGAAGGAAAACATTGTGAGGAAACCTGCGTGCCTGAGAGTGCCTGAAAAGTACTTGAGGTCGTGTGAAGTCTACCAATCCGCACTTGGCCAGCGTGGTGGACTAAGGCCTAACCCTTCTCATCATGAGAAGAGGTCCGAGCCCAGCAGTGGAACATGTATTAGATATAGAGCTGCTATTATTATTCTAAAACCACCATTATTTGTGTTAACTATGAAACACTTGACCAATTTTTAAATCGCTACATCACAACAATCACTTAACTTCTTATTTGATCGGAAGCTCGTGACTAAATCGAAACTTCGCGCATAGATCGATCTACAGGTTAAGCAATGTTAACCATAGTAGGCCGTTGGATGGGCGTTCATCTTAATATGACGAGATTTCCTCCGTCCTTCAGAGAGCACATTAATCCACCGGTCAAGGTTGCCATTTCAAGATTAATGGCAGTAATTAGGGGAAGTAAGACGCCGGCAAGTCTGACAACTAGCCAAAAAAAATCGTATCACCTCTTCTGGGTTGTGGAGTTTTGATAGTAGTCGCACGTACAATACAAATTTTCAGCTAAATCATGGACTAATACCGACTCCATTTGATTGGAAAGCATCGAAGAATAAAAAGAACATTTAATCGAAGCACAGTTTTAGATACTGATCGTGCATATAAAAAAATAAAACAAACAGCACATATTTTTATCCAACAAACGTGATAAATACTACGCTTGCATAGTTGGACGGTCAACATGGTCGGTAAATAAGGTCTAACTCAAAACACAGGTAAATAAATACAGATCGCCATTTGCACATAATCTCATCGCAAATACCTGGCCATGTTTATTGTGCTATTTATTTATTCCGTTACTATTTTGTGAAAGAATTTTAGTGTCCTTATATGTGAGGGTAGGGGTGGGATAAGGATTTGTCGATAAACTTAACCGTCGCTATATTTATTTAGCAGTGCCGAGTCGTTGCTTAAAGATAATGTGCCTGAGTTTTACAATAATTTCGATTTTCACCATGTTAATTTGTCTGATTTTAAAGCCGCGTTTAAATCAATTAATATTAAGAAAACGGCTGATCTATGGGGCATTTCTGTACATATTATTAATTCGTTGATTGACATTATTGCACCTGATTTAATCGTGATATTTAATAGATGTATTGATCGGGGTGTGTTTCCTGACTTAATGAAATTAAGTAAAGTCATTCCTTTGTTTAAATCAGGTAGTACATTAGACCCCACAAACTTCAGACCAATATCGGTGCTACCTACGTTTAGAAAAATTTTTGAAAAATTAATTCTCGCGCAGTTACTTAAATATTTTAATGAAAACAATCTGTTGCACACTAAACAATTCGGTTTCACTCGCGGACGGTCAACATGTGATGCTGGGGTAAGATTACTGGAATGCATAATGGGGTGTTTTGTGACTTATCTAAGGCTTTTGATTGTGTGCAGCATGAAACTCTAGTCAAGAAGTTACACCACTACGGTATAAGAGGCATCGCTCTGGATCTTCTTACTTCATATCTAAGCGATAGGATTCAGAGAGTAGATGTCAATGGAAAGCGTTCGCATGGATCAGCTGTAGCAATGGGGGTGCCACAAGGCTCTATTTTAGGGCCTTTCCTATTTCTCTTGTATATTAATGATTTACCTCATCTTGTTAAGGATAATCATGAGATAGTATTGTTTGCGGATGACACTTCTTTAGTTTTTAAGGTAAAAAGACAACAATCAGTAATTGACGATGTAAACAATGCTTTATCAAAGATAGTGAACTGGTTTAGTGCTAATAACTTACTTTTAAATGGTAGTAAAACAAAATATATTAGATTTTTTACAAAAAATGTTAAGCAAGGCAAAACTAGTGTGGTGATGGACAATGAGGAATTGGAAATGGTCAATAAGGTTGTCTTTCTTGGTATAACATTAGACTCTAAATAACAATGGGGCCCACATATAGAAACGTTGTCTGGTAGACTCAGCTCAGCAGCTTACGCCGTAAAAACAATTCGTCAACTGACCGATGTTGACACTGCGCGTTTAGTTTATTTTAGCTATTTTCACAGTATAATGTCAAATGGTTTATTGCTTTGGGGTAGTGCCGCGGATATAGATTCAATATTTGTGCTCCAGAAACGAGCTATTCGAGCTATCTATATGATGAGTCCCAAGGAGACACTAAGAAATAAATTTAAAGAGATACATATTATGACGTTACATTCTCAATACATTTACGAAAATTTAATGTACGTTCACAAAAATCAAACGAAATTTAAGAAAAATAGTGATCTCCATAAATTAAATCTAAGGAACAATAACAAACTCGCTGTGCCCACTACTAGGCTCCATAAAATCTCTAACTCGTTTCCAGGTCAATGTATACGCTTTTACAATAAACTTCCTTTAAACGCAATAGAATTATCGATAGGTAAATTTAAAAAATATGTAATAATAAATATCAAAATTAAACTGCCTCGATGTCGTCTTGTGGTTTGAGTAACCTGCCTCTCACCGCGAGATTTTGGGAAAGTGTGTCAAATTCTCAATAGCAGCACGGAGTTGGAATTGGGCCCGGTGGATGACGATAGGCTTACTCCTTATCTCATAGGACCCAGACATAACTAGTATAATGTGGGTGTTGTACACCTCTGCCACACCCTTCTGGGTATGGCGGAGATGAACAACACAACACTGTTATGTATACAAAAATATTGCTCTATATTTTTGCTTCAGTAAGTACTGCATACCGTTTAAGATTTACTTTATTTTTTAAATTTAAAAAGTCCAGGGGTCCCATTATTGCAAATAAATTATTTCCAATAATACTTACATTGAAAAGTTTGGAAGATAAGTAAACAAACAGGTATCATAAAACACATCGTAAGTTAAAGTTAAGATAGATAGCATATCCTTCCTCAAACTCATTAACATGAATTCAATTCCAGTAAATTCGCGGAAAAAATACGTATACTTATTATTTGTATATGCAAAAAATATCGAACACTCAATCATATCGATTCTCACAGCACGCCCAACACCAGAGTATAATATCAGCTTTTACGATCGCCTTACCATATAAATGTCATTTGCTTTTGTGTATAAACTAGTCGCTTTTTATGCGTTTTATTCGAATGCTTGTAGCTTTGTACCGAGTTTACTTTTACTACTCGCCACCGATTTCAGTCGGCGTGATGGGGTAATATGATCTTATGTCGAGTCGAAATACAGGGTAGTTTAAAAAAAATTACAAGTTGGATCCACTTCTGAGACGATTCGAATAATACTGTAGTCTACCTTTTTTATAAACATTTCCTCCTCCTTGCGTTTATTGTCCTCAATGCTAAATGTCCTCTTTATAAACACACTAATAATAATTTGGTAAAAAAACATGTAAATTTAATTATACAGTCTCATACAGTACTTGTACACTTCACCTGGAATCAAGCCTTTGGTGATGGCTATCGATAACATAGGATTGAACGATATCTGTCAATTTGGATGGAAATTAGAATGTATCAAGTGATTGATTGGATGTTCAAACTTATTGGTCAGATATTACATGAGTTTTGGCTCTGTAGCCCTGGTTTATGGCGATAGGCTCACCCCCTCTCCCATGGGGCTACAATAACATAACTTCAGTAACATAGGCGTTATATTATGTTATGTTATGTAAGACCTGTCCGTTATTATAATACTGTTATGTGTTGCGAAGAAGAACAAGATTACTGTTTTTAGACCAGCTTTATATTTTCAATAGAAATTAATATATAGCAAAATGTATGTATAGAATCTACATTCGATAAGAAGTATTTTAAAAATGACTCTGTATTGAGTAGATGTAAACCAACGATTGGGGAGGTTTCGGTTTACCTGCCTTGCAGCGGGGAGGGAGGCATGAATAATAATGTTGTTATTGTTGGTTATTTTTTAAGATCGTCTCTCAGAAAGTATGTACTTTCTAGGTGAATCACCTTTGCTTTTATTTGATGATCGTAAACTTCCCCTGGGAAGGGATAAACATTCTAAATTACATAAGACACGGTAATTTAGTTTTCATTAGCATTAGACGTCTCACTCATAAATATGTTATCATATAAGGTACACATATTACACCTTGTGCTGATGGCATCGCACCACGTAAATACTGATATTCAGCTAAATCCGTTAGCCCCCAGTTAAGACCCCAAGGTAATTGGAAAAGGCTAGGAACATGTTGAATCCTGAATATGATAACAGCCCCATGACTTCAATATGTACAACAAAAGCATAGAATCAATTTTCGTTATACACTTAAAAAATTAAAAAATAAATATACACAAATAAACAAATATGTTTATTATTTCAATTCAATTCATTTATTTAGTTCATTTGCAACGCTCGTGATTCTAATCCTAGACTACTTCGCAAGCTCACGATTAAAAACCACACTCAAACGAAATATCAAACTTTCCTCACTAGTATCATAATTACTATTAAACGTCTACCATTATCATTTAAGTTATACAGTAACATCTGCTCAACCGAGGGTAAACATTTATGCAATATCTAATTCAGAATATCATACATAGAGGTAACACTTTATGCACAATATACTGTAGTACAGACGACTAATTCATGAAGTTGTCGATGGTAATTAGCCACGCTGAATACATGGTTATAGAGAAGGCAAGGCAGAGAAAAGTACATAACGGAAATTCAGGCGAATACAGGTATTTTTCCTGATCTCTACACTACCACACAAATGCATGCTGGCTTACAAATACCTCTTTTTAAATGATATAGGTATATTTGACGTTTAATTTTTAAATCAAGATTTAAGTCATTTATTTTCATAGGGCACAGGGGGCGCTTGAACATGTCAAAACATTACAACAAACAATAATATAAAAATAAATTCGAAAAGCTAAATTATACTAATGACAATGATTTAAATAACCTATAAATAGATAAAATTGTCTATCGATATCTCTGAACGATTTTAAAAATTATTTTTTGTTTGAGAGAGTTTATTTACGAGACGATCAAGGGCAACCCACAAATTTAATATGTTCTTACAGTGTTTTTTGTATTATTTCTGTAGCATTTTTTATGGTTTTCAATCTAAAACATTGTTAAGCACTGTATTCAAGAACTATCTTACCGACTTTTGTTTTATATAATACTTATTCTTGATGTCTTGAGTTATTTTTTATTCTGGATTAGATCATCTGACTCAACACTAATTTTGTGCTCTATGTTCCAATGTGTAGATAATTGCACTACTCCTCAACAAACCAATAACACAGAATGTACTCCACACGAAACTTCAAACAACATCAAACACCAGACCTGCTTGAATTACCATAAACAAATATAGACTTAAAGTTACTAAGATATTAATCCGAGAGATCTAGCCAGACTGAGTGTCAATAAAGGCAATGGCCTGAGAATTAACTCCTAACGACTCATGTACGCCTAGTACTTTGAATTAGTTAGATGTTTGAGAGAGCGTGCTTTTATGAATAAATAGATCTATACTTGGAGCTGTATTTGTATGATCGGTATATATGTATATTATCATTTTATTATTTATTATTATTATTTCATTGCAATGGACATGATGACAGATCCATATGTATTAAAGTATAGGTAAACATTAACCTAATCCAAGAATTGTTATACTACTATCAATGTTATACTATACTGCCTACTGACTATTATTGTATTCCAACAATAGGGGAACGGCACTGTCACTCCTTCACACAGGTTATTCTGTAACCTAGCTAGGAGAACAGCACCACACCCACTTTAATTGTAGTAAACCAGTCATTACTATTAATGTACTACTAATAATAGTGTAATCTTTGTACTTACTGCATTATTTTTTACGTAAATAAATTATTATTATTATTCCTCTTTATTTATTTGTTAACTTATTATTATTATTATTATTGTCAGTTACATTTAATGAGGTTTCGGATTCGGTTCCCGGATCGGGTAAAAGTAATATTTGGTAAAACAACATAAGGAGTGAAATTGTGGCCAATGCGATAGCGGTACACAATTGGAGGAGGATATTTGTAAAACTTAAAGATTTATGTAAAATTTTACCATTACACCCTCTAAAATAGTATTACTTTACCTAAGTCTAACCTAAAGGCTGTCTGTGTACACGAATAGTAGTAGTATATATCTGTAGGTATAGTCGAAATCCCGCCGCCGATGTCCGTGGCAATGGCCCTTGTAAACGAGCCCCGACGGAAACTCTATCTGCCTTCGCCCTTTGCGCTACCTTATACAGGACTAGTGCATTTAAGGCAAAGGCGAATTTATGATGTATGCGAATATTTAACATACGTTAGTTGTAAGTTTTGCGAATAAAAACTTGATAACTGCTCCTTAGACGACCAAACGAGCCTACAGAGAACGCTGTTAACGTAGCCTAGATAGATAGAAACTTTGTACATTGACAAGAAAAGAAGAAGATTTTGTTTTATTAGATGTTTATAGTTTCATATAAAAACTGTGTTAGTAAAGATTTTATAATGTTGATATCTGATTAATAAATTTTATTCTGATTTTTATCAACAATTTTCATTTAAAAACTGTAGCAAAATCTGTGTCCCATCCCTAAAAACTACCGTAGGTGCCGAAACAGGAATAGTATAGGTGCCAAAGCCATAGGTGCCAAAAAATTTGGTGCCGAATGTGGAATGCTTCAACTAAACTGCCCCGTTGTCTTGTAAGTTAGCGAACGCGCTCTTCAACCGCGAGATCTCAAGTTCGATGCCGGCATCAGGCAAAATAATTATTAGGCTTTTCCTGTCAGAAAGCTTTAGTAGCAACACGGAGTTGGAATTGTGCCTGGTCGCGGCAAAAGCCTTTCACGTGGGAACAAAACATCACAGGTGAAATGTGAATATTATACACGTCTGCGAGAAGGGTTCCTGGGTGATATACGCTAATATATTGTGTATAAAACAATACTAACAAAATAGTGTTTGCAAGTTTGATTTGTACAGTCATCAAACTGTTAATCGCCCACTTGATAGTGAGTGGTGACTATGGCCCATCAATGGCCACAAAAGGTTGCCGATGTGTGACATAAGACCTTACTGTAAAAAATAATATTTGGTGACAAATTAGGAGTGAGGTATTGGTAGTTCTTCTACTGGGCTCGTAAAAAAGGCTGTTCTGCTGGTAATCTAGTCTGGTAATCTTAGGAGACTTGTGAACCCCCTGTAGAAGTCTAGCGAATATTTAAGACCTACATGTCTAAGGCTTGACAAGCTAACTAATAAGCTCAAAGGTGTACTTATTTACCTTGTCAGTTTATAAGTCGGCAAGGTCAAATATTTTTTCAGATACTTTGTCTTTTAAATAAGCTCTCTCTTAGATTAAGAAAAATTGATTTCAAGTACAAAGAAACCAAGGATAAAAGCGTAATTTTATGTAGGTATGTACAAGAAACCAAGTTGAATTAATTTAATAATATATATATTATATATATCTTACAACTTACACACAACGCCATCTAGTCTCAAACTAAGCAGAGCTTGTACTATGGGTACCCGAATAATTGATTCTAATACATATATACTTTTCTTTTGGAAATACATAATTATTAAACATAGAAACACCCATACTAATATAAACCCTAAACCTCGGCGTCGCAGGCAGGTACATACACTACCCACTCCGCCACCTGGAGGTCAATTAATTAATTATTTTAGCATAATAGTTATACAGATTTTTGAGCAAGAAATAGAAATCTAAATGACAGAAGCATATTTAGACCTTGGCCAATTATTAAAATGTTATTTTACTTTAACTATTTCAAAGGACCTTTAAGCCTTCTTGTCTCAACCTTTCTTCCGTTGATAATATTATCGACTGTAAGCCCATAGATAGCTATAGGTTATAATCTAGGTAGCTCCACCGTATGCACTATATAGGCACACTAGGATGACGCGGTGCCGCGCCGTCTGGCCGGCACGGAACCCGACACTCCAGGCTTACACGCTTCGCTGCATTACCACGGATTCCGGGTCCAGTGTCACTTCACTACATAGCTAGGTTACTGACTTTGCTTGGGTGGAGTTTATCTATTGAAATTGTTGGGTGTGGCTTAACAGAAACTTATTGATAACTGTGAAGACAACTATAAAAACAGGTCCACGTAAGTAGGCAAATAATTTGGGGACGAGTAATTAAAAAGAAATATATGTATATATCGCCGCTTAGGTATAATATTGCTATCTGCGTGTGTCTCAGTGACATCTATAGTTAAAATAAAGAAGTATAATATAAAATTTGTGACAAAATTTTGTAGAATTAAGAATGTTTGCAAATTAATGGTTTTTTTTATTTATTCGGTACAAAGTGAACCTTTTGATTAAAAATTAAAACTTGGAACGTAGGACGTGCATTTCTGGTATTAAAAAATTAAGCTAGTTCTCTTGATATTCACAAAAGCAAGCTTCACTTGTTGTCCAAATTGCCAGTAGTCCATGAGTTAGATCTTTTGTAGAACTTTCTGATGTCATGAAACTCCGATGTTTCGCCAAAATCATATCTCTAGAGTATCTGTAGATCACATATAACAAGTTTTGTAGCGTTATAATAGAGAATATAATACATTCATCTCTGCGAACTCTAGCCACAGTTAGGCACAGTCCAAGATTTAGTACCACAGATGCGAATCTCTTGGGAGAAAATGGCAACACCGTTTTGTTCTACTATACAAGTCAAACTTGAATACACATAAACACATTTCTTTGTTTCATTTTCGGCAAATAAAGAACCAAAATGCTCAACCAAAGTACCAATGTTACCACATTTGGGTATCACTTATATTTCTGAGTACCATCAGTTATTAAGTAGACTACCGAACGCCGTGTTTTCATACTAAACAAAAATGGGGTTAACCATAATATTATTAAGCTTTTATCTATTTTAAAAGACAAATCCAATCTAAAAATCATAAATGCATCTTTGTATGTGTCCATTTTGTCTACATTATCAAACAAAGTGAAAACAATAATGCATTTTGGTGTTATAGATATGATTTGTCTATAAAAATAGATAAAAACAAATATTATTAAAGTTAAACCTATATTATTTTTGTATGAAAATCAGCCAAGCAATTGTCGCCTCTTAATTAATATACCTGGTTAAACTATAATTTAATTACTGATTTAAATAATTTCATTGAAGTTTTAAAATCTAATAATAATAGAAAGCTCAATGAAACTAAACGCTATAATAGGCCGATTGAGCCTTTTATTATGTTTATTCAATATACATATACTCGCGCTATTTTGATGCTCGTTGAACACAATGAACAATCTCCAGGAAGGGAGCACCTTCGTCTTACCTTTAACCTGTCGCTAAGTGCTTATTCTTCTGTGTTCAGGTTTGGTGTTGAGATTACATGGTTCATAGCATCGTACTCACATGTTATTTTTTTTCTTATCACGATGTTTGTAGTGATCGGACACGTGCCGTCTACCTGATATTTAGTGGTAACTAAAGCCATGGACATCAACAATCTTCAAAAGCAGATTGTAGATTCGTGGCTTCATCTGAGGTATACGATGTTTATGCCTCATGTACCAGTAATTGCATTAATTTACGATTTTTGTATATTTTTATTTTTGAAAGTTAATAAGCCTGATCTCTACTCCTAAACGAAACATAGTAGAGCAGCAAGAGAAAAGATGAGACCATCGTATTTCCACCGTCTAGCTTGTACAAAAGAGTTTTACCAGCATCAAAAACCTAAAAATACTAATTAGATTCGTTTAAAAAGTAAATACAACTATTTAATTATATACTTGTCTTATTCCCTGTATCTTTAATGTTTGTATTCTACTTTCTCAGTTCACACAGTTACTCCACGCTCTGTTTACCCACGCATACACTTGCATGTGACATCCACACGTTGTTACAAACTCATCCTGCCAATATAATAAAGTGGAAGAGTTCGTTTGTTTGTTTGTGATTATTTCTGAAACAACACTTTTATACGATAACGGAATGTGTAGAACCAGATGACACATGTCTATAAATAGCTTTTGCTACCTATGAACCATTTAACTTTTCGTTAGTTATAGATATTGATTGTAAATGTTTTGCAGAAAAAAAAATATTTTTATTTTTTTAACTACGCTTGCAGTTAACGAAGGAGGACAGCCCATGGACATCAACAATCCACAAAAGCAGATTGCAGATGCGTCGTTTCAGCTGAGGACGTGGTGTTATGCTTCGTATGCAACCACCGTTCCACCAACTGATACACAGTAATGCAAACACTACTATTTGGCGGCAAGTTAAAGGTGAAACGGTGGTGTTGCCGCCCCCGAGCTCATTCACTAGAATTTATCTTAAAGATAAAAAATTTATCTAAAAGAAAGAATTGATCTAACAATCTAACAATCATAATTTAAATTTGCAAATGCAAAGCTACATTAGTAAGGTCTCATTCATTCCAATTGATACCATGGGATAAAGGCGTGATAATATATTGTAAACGACTTCTAGACAGTCAGACAGGGTATGGTACGGTAAGGTACTGTTTGAATTGAGATAATTTTCTTTGCATTAGATAAATGTTTTTATTTTTATAGTTAACATCATAGAGACAGAGCAGTGAAGTTTAACGCTGCTAAAACGTGACGAACAGCTATCTTAGTAACAAATTAACTGGATTGTACGTCCGTTTGTACGTAGAACCTGATTAGAAGCCTTATGAATGAAATGCAGCGTGTAATAGTGAGTAACTAAAACTTGTGTTAATTAATTGATATTGTGGTTTTTGATCCGATTGTTAGTCCTACGAGTAGCTATGTTTTAAAACAATAGTAATACACGAACAATACTTGATAGTATAAATTCGTCATTTACTAATGTACAATCAATTGAACATTAAGATCTTGTTTTTCGAAAAACGCGTTTTGTTTTTGCATTCGCATACTAATTTTAACCGGTGAAAATGAACTCTGACATCTTCTAGAATCTGTGGTTTCAATAAATGCCCGTATGCCGCCGCCACCCCGTTTATTGAAATTATACTTAAGAGGAAACAATTTCTTGGCTGTTTACCATAATAAGATTATATGGCGCCAAAACAAATGTTTGATGGCGCCCATTTTTTTTTTAATTATTATTTTAAAATTTTGTTTTAAGCAATTTCGACAAGGTGGTCACGAAGAAACATGTATTTTAGAGTTTTAGATATGATATGTTTATAAAAATATATAATAACTTAATAATATTAAAGTTAAACATTACGTTAGTATGAAAACACGGCGGTCTACCCTTAAGTCACCAAATATGACACGAATTGACACATAACATTATATTATCTACTATTTTAAAATATATTCAATACCAAATAGGTTACTAAAACCTACAATGCAATAAAAGGCAATAAAAAAGTAAATTAATGAAAATCGTATATCAGCCTCGCTAAGCATCAAATTTCTTCGTTCATCCATTATCCATTTCGTATCCATAATAAGCTATCAGAAAATTGGTTTAAAAAGCAATCAAACGCACTCATACTTAAACGCTTTTTCCTTTCTCCAAACAACATTTTTTCTTGAAAAATTGAATATTGAGTATCGAGGTCAATCTTCAAGTCTCCAAAGAATTAGGACTGTTTTCTTTGTATAAAATTAAACTGTATTGGACTAGTTAAGTTATACCCATCAATTATAGCTAGCTTTAGTTTGCGGCTCGGTTCGCAAGGCACGTTGAGAAAAATAATGAAAACAAATTGACTTCAAGAACTATTTATTCGACTTTTTGAAAGGAATTTTGAGATAGTTTTATTTTTAAATTTTCTCGGGTCCGAACTCACAGCACACACCTTCGTCAATGTGCCTAAAAAGTGCTCAAGCACCGAAGTGGACTATCGCTGAACCGTTCTCATCATGAGAAGAGGTTCGAGGCTTCTATTATTATTATTTATTATATAAAAGTATATATTTTATACTTTTTCAAAAATTTTCTTTCTCTCTCTTCTTTTGCAAAATAATTTCTCAAATCGGTCCAGGCATCTAAGAATAATTAATCAACCAACATTTAAAAAAATACTATAGAAGGGTAACCTCTCCTTTTTTAAATATGGTTAAAAATAGCTCACTATGTTATTCCTGGGGTCTAAAACTATCTCCACACCAATTTTCAGTTTTTTAGGCACAAAGAAATAAAAAGTCAAGAAAATATGCGAGGGTTTATTTAAACATACATACTTAACAAACAGCCATCTTAACACATGATTAACCTACCACAAAAACACATATTTTTTCTGAAACACTCCCGGTGAAGCAGCAATTAACCCCCGGGGGTGTAACGACCCAGGTTTAGCATAATGCTTACAAAGACCTGAGTGTGTTCGCATAGATTGATCTCAAGTATTACAAGCCAGTGTTTAGGTTTCGTCTGGTACCAGAGTATGTAGGTTTTAGAACAAAATTATTTACACATACAAATGTAAAAAGGGTAGTAAGATCTGTTTTGACTCTAGGTGTGCTCTGTAGGTATTTCAAATCGTATTTTAAAAAAATGGATTATGACACACGGGTGTGTCATAATCCATTTTTTTTAAATACGATTTGCTGTATCGGGATACAGCTAGGTTGTTTGCCTTTTTAATTTGTATATTTAAGGGCAGTTTTTGAGGTAACGTATAGATCTTATTCAATCCATAAAATATAACCTGACCAAATTTTAAACTCACACAAGTTCTTTTGAAAAAAGAACACAGCTGTCACTTTCATTTATGAGTACTATAATGGTCATCCTTCCAATAAGGTTTATCTAACAGCTGCGAAATTGCGGCTTGATGATCGAATGATATCTCAGTGGTAGAATATATAAATTTGTATGCACTTCAACATTTTAAAGACCCTACAAGGGACATCCTTCACATTTAAAGTTTCACTAATATAAAGCTAATGCACATAATTATTATCATTACTCTCAGTTTACAATCATTAAATTATGCTGGATAAATCGATGAAACGCTTTATTTATAAATAAGTACATACCTTTTTAGTCACACAAGCTCCACAAAACCGAATGATCGGTTTTTCTGTGGAAGTTGCATTACATTTACTTCAAAATTCTAACTTCAAACTTCATTTATTAATTGCAAATATGGGGGTACATTGGTGGTATAACATTATTATCAAAGTAGAACTCCACATTTTGCTCTTAAGCATGCACCATTAACACACATTATTAAACAATTATAACAAAAAAATATATAATATACTAGAAAAAATACTATTTAACAATCGAACCAAGATTTTTAAAATTTAAAAATTTTAAAGGAAGAAAAAAAAAATAAAAAAAACCTAAATATTAATAAGCTATATAAACCTAGTACAGCCTTTCATTGTAAACACTACACACATTACATTTTACTACGGTTAGTAATATCCACTTTGAACATTAATGTTATTTATTTTTATTGTTAGTATTTAAATAATCTTTACACGACTAAAGTTAGTTCTATGACTCATTTACGTTTTATGTATCAAACATTGAATAAATGGATATTTTGAGAAATAAATAACATTGAAGTAATGTGTAGTGTTCGATTAATGTTGCTGACTGAACAAGCCAAATAAAAAATACTAATTTGAAATATCTGATTTATATTCAAACAACATAATCATAAGTTCCAATGTCACGAGCAGTTTCAGAGCTTTCAAAATCAAGTTCAAGATATAAAAATGTGAAGTTCTTAATCATCAAGTGTAATCACAAGCTGAACATAACTTTGAAATGTTCGTGCGTGCACAATTAAAAGTTATAGAATAACACCTCAGGGATTGTTCTTTCGCACGAGCTACGCCTAAAAGCCTCTTAAATGGCCTATTTAAATCTGTTTTGTGGGCACGAGAGCCGAATACCAAAATTATCTCTTTGCACTCCACTGAGCTGATTTGAAATTATCGTTGTTAAGGAGTTACGCACTTTCTGCGTCAACGGCTCGGTACTGTGATTTCAGATTTATACTACCAACTTTAAAATTACAACTCAAAAAAGTTTCTTTATCTCTTAATTCGTACAGCATAAAGTTTAGATTCACGTGTCGAGATAACACCTGAAGTGAATTGTAAGTTGGTTTAACCAACCCCTAAAGGTAAGGGGTTCCTGAATAGGTGCTTTTTCTGTAGCTCGTGGATGTGATTTTCCTTAAGGCTGTATTCTGCATGTTATTCCCGTAAATATCGTGGATTTTCTGGTGGATGCACCGCCCTTTTGCCACATGTCTTCTCCCAAGCGAGAGCAGAGATATTGGAAAGTAGCTTGGTTAATGTGCGTGAATAATAACGGAGAATCAAAGCTTAGTATACAAAGAGAAAAAATAAGTGGTTTTGTAATGCTTCTGATTTAAATAACTGCTTGTTTAATAATTATTTGTTTATTGATATCTAGCGTTAGCAGTGTGTTTTAAAAGATTTGTTTTTATATTATTTTAGTTTTTTTTTTATCTAAATCTATTCTTACTTTACAGAACGGTAAAGTTAAAAAAGGACATAACATAACATCAAGCCTATATTACCAAGAAGGGAGTGGCAGAGGTGTACAACTCCCACATTTCACCTGTTTTGTTTAGGTCCCATATGGGATAGGGAGTCTAACTCCGTGCTGCTATTGTCATTTCCTGACGGAAAGTTCACAAATAACACGTTGCCTGACCCGGGAATCGAACCCGAGTACTCGCGGTGAGGGGCACAACTAACCACTAGACCATCTAGGCAGTTAGTAACAACAAAAAGATACAAGACACAAACAAAAAGTAATGAGGGAAATGAATTGTTTTGCACAGTTTTTACGTGTAGACAATAATAATAATAAATAAATATCTCACAACTTACACACAACGCCATCTAGTCCCAAACTAAGCAGAGCTTGTACTATGGATACTAGAATAACTGATACTACTACATTATATACTTTTCTTTTGTAAATACATACTTATTATACATAGAAACACCCAGACTAAGACAAACCCCCATGTTCATGCACACAAAGATTTGTCTTAAGCGGGAATCGAACCCGCGACCTCGACGTCGCAGGCAGGTACACTACCCACTCCGCCATGCGGTCGTCCGCTGCCAGACGTCAGACGTTTATTTATTCTCTCAACTTCAACATTATCTTAACAATCTTGCATCGAGTAAAGTACATGAACATTGATAGAACTAATAAATTAAACAAAACACCGTAATAATATAATTATGCATAATATATCGTATTATGTTCAAAGGAGGGTAATAATTACACTGCATTAATTGGTTCTCCCACTGGTTTCAAATTAGTGTAATAGTTTGTATTAACTACCTCGTCTCGCTTTGCATGGAGTTCGCAAGTTTCTATATTTACGCAGGTTCGTGTTAAACTGTTAGATATTTTATAGCGATAGTAATTTGCTGGATGTGTTATTTTGTAATATTATATATAGAAATAATTAGGTACCCTACAATAATTAGATTATAAGATCATAGCTTTTACCCACGTATTATGTGATATGAGTAGTAAAGATGATGAGAGTGATAGGTAGATGTGATTGTCATCATATTTTTATGGCTTATATTTCACTGTCTCACATTTTGATCTGTTACTAAAATGTATTAATGTATGTTTATAAATAATGAAAAAAACATTCTTTAACTAAAAAAATATTTTGTTTTTAATTTGTTCCTTTCTAGTTATGTTCTACAATTATCTTATAATAATAATATTATGTTTATCTAGGCTATAAGCGTACAATTCGATTAAAAATCATCCTAAATATTGCTTAAAATAACATCACAAGTACAATTATATATTATTAAATAAGTAACAAATTATATTTATTTACTTATATTAGGTATTTTCTTTACCTATCTATATTTTAAGCAAATGGAAAAATTAAAAATGTTTTTAAGTTCCACACACCCTGAAACTACCACGCTTTCACTTTTAAATCTGTCCATCCAAAGGTTGCCTGGCAGAAATTGCGTCAAGCGATAAGGCCGCCCTTTGCATATTGTTATTATCTTTCAATAGTTATCTTAAGTTTATAATGGAATGGTATGCAAATAAAGTTTTATCTATCTATCTATCTAATTATTCAATTTTACAAATACTTCTAATAAACGGCCGTGTATAATTGATAAGGCATTTATTTTGCGATCGAGAGTTTGTGGTGGTTGTGTGGTGAAAAAAATCGAATTCTTATTACACCACGGACGTGAGCTTCCTACTAACACAAGTGAATTAAGCTTACTTGTATCCCTCCAGACAAGAATATTGAAAAAAAAATAAAATACAAAATAGGTGGTAATAGATTTTATCAACACAGACTAAAAGCTTCATAAAGATGGGCGTTACCTTAGGCTGTAGATAAAGTTGGGCGTTTGATAGCACATTCTGTTGCCTCATCAAAGATCCCCTCTGCGATTACACATACGATCTGGTAAATAACTGTCAACAATTGAACTACTTTTGTACAAGGGAGGAAAATATATCTCGTGAATTTCTTTCGAAGTTGTGTACAGTGAACTATTTTTCTTGAGTTTTAACTTTTTTTTATTGTGGTAGAGCTCTTGTGATCGGGGCTCAAGTGTTTTTGCTTCTGTCACACCTTTGACCGGCCGTCAAATAGTAGTGCACTACTGTTTGCCGGATTTGTATTGAGAGCCGGCCCTGAAATAACACCGCACTCTCGTTATCAGAAGTAGCGACGTATCTTTAGTCTTTTTTTTAAGTCTTTTTTTTAAAGTCTTTTTTAAAAAAACGACGCCCGCACTAGGAATAACTCCTGCGTCGCGGGGGTGTTACATACATTTCACACACACAAAGCACACCCAGAGTTAGAACAAATCTTTGCGAATCACACAAAGATTTGTCCTATGTGGGGATCGAACCCACAACACCAGCGTAGTTGAAAGCGGCGAGGCGACTGCTTTAACCGCTACGCCAACCGTGCACTCAATAATCTCACTCTTTTATCAGTATTAGTGGATTGTTGATTGTTTAACATTTAATATCAGGTGGACTCCAGTCACGGAGGTGTTAAATGATGTAGCTTCGATCCCGGAAGCCGAAGAACGAACATCCGTCATCTAAAAGTTACCGACATAGCTCACCGAATTGCAAAGCTGAGGTGGCAATGGGCAGGGCACATAGCTCGCAGAACAGATTTCCGTTGGGGCAGAAAAGTTTGTTGAGTGGCGGCCACGAACCGTTAGGCGCAGCCAGATCTACGGATGATCTGGTTAAGATCGCGTGCTTCAGTCGGCCCTAAACCGCGCATTGTGGCGGAAACAAGTGAGGCCTATGTCCAACAGTGGATGTCGCCGTCGTTTGGCTGAAATGATGATCAGGTAGACTACATATCCGTTCGCTACGTACGTCGTCGTTTAAAGATAAAACTTTTCTGTTTTCAATCTGCTACTGCATTGTGCTATCTACTCTTCTGTCTCAATAAAAGTCTCGTAAATTAGACAATTATTAGAAATTGTCATTTTATCAATTTAAAAAGTTAGATATTTAATTTGAAACATCTATTAAAAGTTGATATAAGTTAGGGCGCGACCACCTTAAGTTATAAAGTGTTCAAAGCGCAAAGTTAGCTCGTTTCCGTTGCGCCGGTTATTTTTAAAGATATTGTCACCCTTGTATTGTAGAAATTCGCGAGACGGGGTACTTAGGGCTGTAAGAATTGTAGAAATACAAATAAATAGATAATACTTTATTCCGCAAAGTTTTGATACAAACTTCAGCTTAAAATAGCAACCTATTACTACTCAAAGTCTAACTATTATTTTATTATCTTATATACCGTTTGGAAACCAATTTTATCCAGAGATAACGATAGGCTCATACACTATTACATGGGACTTAAATATAACACGTGAAATTTGGGTGCTATGCATCTCTGCCACACCCTTCTGAGTAATAAAGGCGTAATGTTATGTCAGTTAAGCATACTGTCTGTAATTTCAGGGCCTAGCCTGTCTGCCAAACTTATAATATATTATAACATTGCAAGCAGAATGAAATTTTTAATCTGCCTCCTCGATTCACTGCTGGTAGAGCTCTTTTGAACGAGCTCGAGGGTGCCAGAACCACGTCTCACCTTAAACCTGCCGCCAAACAGTAGAGCTTGCATACTGTGTTTCGGTTGGGTGGTAAGGTTAGGTTCTGAAATTACTGACATATGATGCATAACACCGTAGTCCTCACCCCCAGCGGCACATCTACAATCTGCTTTTGTTGTTAGTTGTTCATGGGCTGTAATCCACTTACCATCAGGTGAACTACACGTTCATTCGATACAGGCGTAGTATAACGAAAAGTTTATACATGTGTAGGTAACTTACATTTATTAATTTACATTCTATTCTGTCTTCATTCTCCTCTTTTGTCATTTGCTTGCTTTGCCTAATTTGTAATGGTTCGAGATTAAAGTGTACCTGCATATATCTACGTCTTGGATTTCATTCGATCCTCCCGGTACACCCACTCGACTACCTATAATGTCTTAGTCTTGGGCTTGTTAACAAACCTCTTATCCATTTTATTTCTACTTTTCTATGCCAGCCCTATTCCATGACAGAAGAGCACAATATCCTATAGATAGGCATCTGATGACAAGGGCCATTCCCTAAATTTCAATTAACCGACTAAATAAAAGGTGACGTCCCCCACTGCCCTTTGTCATTACAGCCAAAGGTTTCATAGAAACGGAGCGGACTTTTAACAAGCTTAACTTATTACCTTTTATTGAACATGGACGGATTGAAAACAAAGTTTTATGTAGTTTATCTTCCAGTGGGGGTTTATAATCCAATGGAACTAAATATTAATTTTCGGGATCCGTATTTTGGGATGCCAAGGGTCTGTGTAAGAAATAAACGTCAGATAAATTATAACTCGACCGAATTTAAAAGTTACATAATTCAAATAAATTAGAATACAGCTGTCAGTTTTCTTTATTTGTGTTTGACGATTGTGATATGTGACTTATTTTGATAAAAAGATGCGGTTAGAGCACTTTAACTCTAAATAACCAAGACATGACGATGCCTTATAAATAATTATACGTCTACGTTATACGTTTATGTTATCTTCAGTAGATTTTAGCCACAATCGAACCTCACATTTAATATTAAATTGAATAATAATTGTATTTATTCTCCGCAATTTAAATATCAAATTAACGTTTATGAAAATGGTAATGACAAGCACACAATTTCTATTTACTTATGGTTTAATTATAATGTATTTGCAATTAGTACGTGATTTGCTATCGAATCGAGTTTAATTTATTTACACAGTACGTGACGTTCCTGGTAATGTTACGTTCAGTATAAAATTACTGATAAAATGAACATTAAAATTAAGTTTTATTGCTCCAACGATGATCAAGTTGTTTCTGGATACATTTTTCTGAAACAAATAGTTTTCTGCCGCGCTAATATAATATCTCTCAACAAAGTACAAAATTTTCGTTTCTTTTTGTAATGCAGTCGGCTACCCGTATAGTGAGTAGGTGCCCTTACACTATCACCAGCACAAAATCAAAACCGTGCATTGTGGAGTGGTGCTGAGGTAAGGCCCTAAAATTATTGGCACATCAAACATACTATCGTATTCGAAGTAGTAAAAGTAACGATGCCCTGCTTTGTGTATATTTCATGGACTGTGATTACCATAAGATGAAATATATATCAACCCGCCCGTCCGTTTATAAAGGATCTGAGACCATAACCCTTCGGGTAGTCGAATAAAAATCCGTATAAGTACAAACTTCACACCTGAAGTCTCTGAGGTGTCAAACAGGCCTTTCTTACACACTTCTGACTACTTTAAATTCATCCGCGAACACGTAAAAGATTCTAACATACGTCGAGCCCAGGAGAGATCTCGAAATACATCAAACAGCCTACCCGCAAAAGGACTGGCGTAATGATAACACACTTATTTGCACTTGTGCTCAAACTCCCGCTGCTCATTATGAAATCTGTAGATATACTGAAAAAAACATCGTTTACAAGTCGTGCAGAACTGACTTACGCACCTCTGTGCGAAACCCAACTTTAATACCATACAATAAAGTTGAAATTTGATAAAATTGACATAAGTGGTTGAGTCTTTGTGTGCGTGTGGAGGTATGTAGGTCTCAATCAGCAGACATCAAAGTGTAAAGATCAAAGGCGGTGCGACGGAGCACAGGTATCGCGATATTGAGCCTCCGTTTTAATAACGAGCGAGACACCGCACGGGTAACGCGGTAAACAAATTGCCAATCACATGTTTGTGATTTATCTCAAGTGTGAGTGTTTAAGGCTTCCATGGATGATTGTTTTCTTGAGAGTTTTCTTCACTCGATATTCAGCTTGAATTTTGTTTTATAATATAAAATTTTCATTTCGGTGTAGAGTTTTCTGATTTGTTTAATAATAAGGTGCATTGTTTCATAACTAGGAACTAACGGAATTTCTGCTTTTATTTATGAAAAAACAAAAAGGTTTTCAAAATACAAAATGCATTTTTTTTCAATAAACTGATTGCCATTGTTCCTGATTGTAAGCAAACTTCTTTCAGAATGACAGTTAAGGTGAAATAGTGTTGTATTATTTTAATATTTTGAAGTACTTTAAAATAAATCAGATACAATGTCTAAGACAGTCAAATGGCCTTCAATTCAAGCTTTACAATATTTTATTCGATACACAAAGTCTAAACTATCTCCACGACACGAAGCTTTTCTGAAAGCTTTCTCAATTCCAAGGGCCCTTACAATAATCAACCTAAATTGTCCAGTTTTCGTCTAACTAACGATGTTCTTGTACTAAATAATTAAGATGTAGATTGTCAAGATTTATTCATAATTGTCGTTTGTACCAGTTTGCTTTTAATAAACGTAGTAAGATAAGAAACAACTCAACATCACACCTATATTTGACCAGAAGGGTGTGGCAGAGGTGTACAACACCCACACTTCAACTGCTATGCCTAGGTTTCATGTTATAGGTTGATCCTATCGCCATTTACCGAGCAAAGTGCCAGACTTTGCACTGCTACTGAGACTTTGCTGGTAGAAAAAGCTCAAATAAAACTGTTGTTGGCCCGGGAATCGAATCTTCGCAGTAAAACAAAGTTACTTATTTTTATCAATCCTACGTTACACTACTAACAACTTCTAAGTTACTCAACACCGGGCCATCATTGAACTCTTAAGTTATTTAAGCTAAGCTATTTTTATTTATATTGCGGTTTTACTATATTGGATAGTAAGTGGGTGTCAGAAATCAGAAATCAAATAAAGTATTTCAATGGGACCAAAGGGCGCTTGAACTCGTCAAAACAAAAATCTAAGTATAAAATATATATAAAAGTATCTACAATAAAATGATATCCCTACAGTTTTTTTTGCTTTATTTATTTATGTGTTGTTTCTTTTAATTATGCTACACATCTATATTTATTTATGAAATATTATATTTATTACCATTATTTATATCATATTGTTATATATTTATATAAGTATTATTTATTTATATATACGTATTAGTACAGTATTACTATATTTTATTAATTATGTGTAATTTGATTATACTATTATTAAAAATATTAAACAGTATAATTTTTAGTTTTTACAATCTTTATTCACCGCGCGCTCCCCTAAATTCACACTTTTTTAAATTTCTTTCCATCCAATGGTTGCCTGGAAGAAATTGCCACAAGGCGATAAGGCCGCCACTTGTATTACCATACCTTTTTGTGTATTATATCTCTTATTATGTTTCTATTGTTTTGTATTTGGTGTACAATAAAGAGTTTTTTATTTATTTATTTAAAAGTAATTTAAAACTTAACTGATTAAATTATAATACTATTCACATCTAAATCACCGGCGCTTAGATTGACTTTAATTTGACTTAGAGATTTAAATTAAAATCAATCTAAGTACCAGCTCCGATGTGTATTGCATCATGAAAATATGTGGTCAGTAATTCATGTGCACCATTTTTTTCATAATACAATATATGTTTGTTTATGACGTCATAGTACGGCCTCAGGACACATCCATGATCTGCCGATGACGTCACTTTTGCCCTGTTGTCCGTCCCTTTATCTTCGTCCGCGCGTCCCTGAGGAGCGAGCCGATAACTTTACTGACACCTGTCATCTCATTTAGGACTTTAGTTCTCATACGAAAATAAATTTGGGAAAAATTTTTATAGTTTCTGGTTCACACAAGCATAAAATATATATTTTGACTAAGCATTCATAAAATATAGGGACTAGATAAATGGCGTCCTTCAGAAAGGACAAGTACGTAGTACACGAAACCGGCGACCATGTATGACGAGATGAATGAATGTTGAGGAAGCGAAAGAAGTTTGTGAGGAGCGAAACACATGGCGTTCTATGGTCTCTGCCTACCCCCGTGGGATGAAGGCGTGATTTTATGTATGTATGTATGTGTTCTACCAGGAAATTCACAATTTGGAATTGTGCACGGCGGATGGCGATGGGCTAATCCCCTATCCCATGTGACCTAAACATAACAGGTGAAGTGTGGATGTTGTACATCTCTGCCACACCCTTCTGGATAATACAGGCGTGATGTTATGTTATGTCATATATTATACAATCGCATAATTAGAACAAATTGGCATGCAGGCACTTCTTATTATCTCACCCGAAAGTGTTTATAATTAGTATTGAAATACACGTAGTATTTATTGGATTACTTTGTCTGTTTGTTACACTTTCTTCGTCATCCTGATGAGAATTGACACATAAAGATAAACCTCAGAAATGTCATATCCTGTTTTTTATCGACATATTATTATATTGTAAAACATATTTTAATAGCCTCTAGGAATAACTTAACAAGCGCCGTGTTTTTTTTTAACTTACCTGTCTAGACGGCTTTTTAATGTGACAAGAAGCGGGTTTTACGGTGTAAAATCTAGTCGAGGGTACTAAATAATTTAAAAATGCTTAAAAAGTTTGGTAGGATATTCTTAGTTTCGTTCTTGTATGTTCCTTTTAGAAAAAAATCTTATTTGTTATTACCGTTCAACGTGTATAAACACGGACTAATTACCAAAAGAAGAGTATATTTCATTTTTAACTAAGACACATCCTGCTACTACCGTGTAACGTAACAAACGTCATATTTGATGTAATTTTTATTAGATAGTATGGTAGATTACTGACTGTTGTAACTTGATGAAAAATTATATCGTCTGAAAGTGCATAAAATAATGTGTGTGCCTCTAAACAATGACTGACATATCACTCAAGAAAAAAATACGTCTGCTTTACCAAAAGTAATTTCATTGCGGTTCATAACTTTTATCCCATACTTTTACCACAACAAGCTCTCCTTAAAAAGCCATCAACTAAATGGAAAGACACTAAAAGGTGGATAATATATTCAAATTATGATTGCACATAAACCCGGGAACTTCTTAACGTGAATCTGAGATACGTTTCATCAAATTGACGTCATTAAAAAATAAAATTAAGTCTTGGTATAACCCACTTTGCTGGGGCATTACTTCGCCTTAATGAATGACAGTATAATTTTCCCTGCTTCTTTTAACTTATTGCAAAGGGGAGTCATGTTTTTCCAGCGTTTACATCGTTACGGCGTCGAAGCCAAACATTGTTAAGTATAGCACTTAAATAACTTGGCACAATTCGTAAGATATGACGTTGTTGGTTTCTTGATTTATGGCTTTGTAAATGTAAAGGATAAAATGTTATGATGAGATGTTTTATTGAAATTTTCGTCGGATAATTTAATTGTGGCAGGATGGTATTGCCAGTGAGTAAATTGTTGAGAAGTAGATGTGTCGGTTTGTTTCCAAATTGCTCATCTGACTTAGCTTAAGTTTGAATAATTTTATTCGATACAATTTTTGCTTTGTACTTACAGTGAAAAGCATGCTGACTTTTTTATTTTAATGTTATGGTGGTATGGTATGTATGGTCCGTAAAAATCAAATGAACGAATTACGACGCAATTTGATTTATAAGTCAATACAAATTCAGGTTTATTTATTAATTATGTATGTTATATTATTATTATTATAATATATGTGTATGATATATAGTGTTATTATTAGTCAATAGTTATTTTTAGTTATATCATTTTTCTGTTAATTCTTTGTAATTTTCAAATATTTAATGTATTCCACAAATAATAGGTTTATTATCATTAAAAACAAAGTTTCGCATTGGTTTTTGACCGGAGGCGTGGGTAGACAACTTTCCGCTTTCTCGTATGCTTTGAGTCAAAGTCTGCCTTAAGAACTCACTCTAAGTGTATTTAGCTTAGTTTTTAACTTAGCTCTTTTGATATGAGCACGTTCTATTATGCTAATTCACTTTAACTTAACCAAGTAATATGCCATTTTGCCGCTTTTTGAATTCCCCAGTCCTTGAGGAGTACTCGGCTTAATTATATATATTTTTTTAATAAAATTAATTGCTCCATTTCTTTTCAATGGTTCGTATTCAGTTTTATTTTATTTCTTTAGAAAATAAAGCTATTTAGAGTGCTGCAATGTTATTATGTTTGAGATCTTAAGTACGTACGCTACGACTAGTCTTTTTATGGCTTTTTTTGCATTTAAATGTCTGGCTATTAATTTTTACCCACAATGATTACACTTTTTTTAATACCAAGATATAGTAAGTCTCCGTGTTTCCCATAATTTATAAATAGTTATCAAATCTTAAATTATATTCACTAAATAAATAGTTTAAACTCAATGATAGATACTTTATTAGATCTGGACTAATGAATATTAACTATATTGCTTTTGGATACTTTACATAGTTTATTATAAATTACTTTAAAAAATTTACCTCAGTTTATTAATGTGTGTGACTGCACACTGTGATTGAAATTGGTATCTGCTATGTTCAAAGACCAGCTAAACAAATATTCTAGTACACATTATTCGTTGAATAAAATATAACACGAACAAATTAGAGTGACAGCTGTGTTCGATTTTCACATTGTAATCTGTCACTTTGTGACGTCGCAACCGCACGGCCACCGCAACCTCAAGATGCGCCCCCCACTGCAGACCCCTGTGGGGTATATAAAGGACCTGCGTGAGCGTCGCGCCCTTCTTGCCTGCGGTCACCAGCGCCGAGTTAAGTGTTCCTCACTTCGCTGCCCAGGACTTACCAAACCACTTACCTACCTACCAACCTACGCCTTGAGACTACCTTGTATTTAATAGATATAAATATATAGAATAATAATACCTTTGTTAATCTATCGATTGTTTCTATTTATTCTGCCTACCTAACTAGTCATTTGTAGACCACGTTACAGCGGCGCCCAACAATAGAGGTTATATGGTACATGGTTTGGTTAAGTCTTGGCAGTTATTTAATTGTGTGTTATTTCTGTGTATATTTCTTTTCTTCGTCCGAAAGGTGCGTACGGTGTTTTTTTTTTATTCTATTATCTCACTTATTTCACCTCGTGTTTTAAATAACCTACAAAAACTTCTACTTTTATGTGCTTATGTTTTTGATTTAAAAAAAAAAAAAAAAAAAAAAAAAAGAAACACATTCTTATCACCTTTTGGACGGATTCATTTTTTTTCAAATAATTGTGTATCTTTGTATGCGTAATTCCCAATCAATTTTTTTTTAAATATGGCTTATGCTATCAAATTTAATCATTTAAGTAAGGCTGAGCTCGAATATGAAGTGCTTGTAAGAGGTGGTGTTGTGCCTGAAAAATCAATTACGGTTGAGGAATTGCGTAAACAAATTGCTAAATTGTCAGACCTGGCATTTGATGAAATAATATCGTCGTGCTTTTCGCCAGATGTTGATATTACCGCATGTAATGGCTCATTGTTGCGCGTTTCAAATAACCTTTTGACTTTGCAAACTCATTATGATAAAAACCTGTTTGTTAGATCGGAATCTATTATGCATCATGTTTTTCATAGATTATCAAGAATAGATACTTCGTTGCTTACTGATAAATCATCAATTCAAGTTGTATGGGATATGTTTCACGCTAATTATAAAATCTTAGCATCTTTTACCACGTGGTCGGTTCCTACCAATGTACCGTGTCATGTGGTCGAGCCAACGTGTTCATTACCACGTGAAGTTCAACACGTGGATTTTATAAATGAACGCAAAATGTTTTCTGAAATCTGCAAGTTTAAATATAGCGGTCGAACCTGTGTGAGGGCGTTTATTCAGAAGGTTGACGAGTTCATGTCGTGTCGAGGTATACCCGAAGATAGAATATTTTCTTTTGCTTTTGAGGTATTTTGTGATGATGCTTTGCATTGGTTTCGTTCAATTAAAGATAGTGTTCGTTCCTGGAAGGATTTGTGTATTTTGTTAAAACGCGATTTCAGTCCTCATAACTATGACTTTAAATTAATGTCGGAAATTAGGGCTCGTACTCAAGGTGAAAAAGAGAACATAACCATCTATGTATCTAAAATGCAAGGGTTATTTTCCTGTCTGGACGTACCCATCAGCGAGTCTATTAAATTAGAAATACTATTAAATAATATCAGGCCGTGTTATACAAATTCACTCTTAACTGGCAATATTGTGGATATTCCTTCTTTAATTAGTGTTTGTAGAAATTTTGAGAAGTATGACAGTCGTAGCAAGGAATTTTCGGAACCACCTAAAATTACTGCCAATACTCTAGCGCCCGATTTTGCTTATAGATATCCCAATGATACGAATTCGAAAAAAACTTCTTATAGCAATAATTCTTACAAAAAACATAAGTACTTTAAACCTACTTACAATGTTTTAAATACAGATCAATGTTCGACAGAAAATAGTAATTCTGCTGAACCGAGCGTCAATGCTGTTTCTGTCACTAGTACTGCTATACCTAAATTATACTGTCCGAGATGCAGAACAGATTCACATTCTTTAAAATATTGTCGTCAACCTCGTTTTTTGGTTTGTTTTAAATGCGGATTACCTGGCTATCGAGTTTTAGACTGTCCTAGTTGTAACAATAAAACTAATAAAAATTCAAAAAACGTAAAAAATACGGTTGGGGAAAATCAAAAGTAATTGTGAAAACATGTAAAAATGAATGGCATAATTGGCTAAATTATGTATCTAAATTTTTCAATTCATATCAACTTTCCTCAATCGTTAATTCTAACATTAATTATACTCCATTTATCCCCGTTACGGTTAACGGGAAGAACACTGTTGGTTTACTAGACACTGGTTCATGTGTAACTATTTTGGGTAATAATTCCCACAAACTTTTTTTGGATAAATCTAAATTATTACATTCTAAACCTCTGGATTTTATCACCGCTGGTGGCGACAAATATTCTTCACTTGGCTCAGTGGTACTTCCTTTTGAATTTCAAAATAAAATTATTTCTCTTGTTACTCATATTGTACCGGGTATTAAGAAAACTTTAATCCTTGGTATGGATTTCTGGAGGGGTTTTGGGTTGTTCCCTGATCAATTGGAATCTATTTTACTCACGAAAAATAATAACGACGTTGTTGTTTCGGAACTACAGCCTAGTTCTACCAGTCACTTGGTATCTTTTGATCATTTGTCTGATGAGCAGAGAGCTACTGCTAACGACATCATCGCCCCAATTCACCGATATATCTTATGAACGGCGAGGGCTCGGCCGAACTTCACTCATTACTCATTCGATTGATACAGGTGATAGTCCACCTATTCGTCAGCGATACTATCGTATGTCTCCCGATAAACAGCGTATTTTGTTAAAACATGTCGATGCAATGTTGGCAGAAGATGTCATTGAACCATCTGAAAGCCCTTGGTCTAATCCCGTCATTTTAACGCCTAAAAAAAATGGTGAATTGCGTTTTTGTCTCGACAGCCGTAAACTAAATTCGGTAACAAAAAAAGACGCGTACAATTTGCCTTATATCTCTGAGATTCTGGATAACTTGAGAGACGCTAAGTACCTAACTAGTTTAGATATATCTAAATGTTTCTGGCAGACGTCAATAAGGGCAGAGGACCGTTGTAAAACTGCTTTTTACATTCCGTCACGTGGAACTTTTCAATTTAAATCCATGCCTTTTGGTTTAACAAATGCTCCTGCGACACAACAGCGTTTAGCAGATATTTTATTTTACGGGCCCGAATTTGAAAACAAGGTCTTTTGTTTCGTTGATGACATCGTATGTGTGACAAATTCCTTTGAAAATCACATTTCACTTCTAATTAAAATACTTAACAAATTAAAATATGCAAACTTAACTATAAATTTAGAAAAATGTAATTTTTTCAAAGACAAACTTAAATATTTGGGCTATATAGTGGATTCAGAAGGTCTTCATGCAGATCCTGAGAAGGTAAAATCAATTACAAGTTATTCCACTCCGACAAATAAAAAAGAGGTACGTCGTTTTCTGGGTGCTGCATCGTGGTATAGAAGGTTCATACCCGATTTTAGTACTTTAGCGGCTCCCTTAAATAAATTAACTTCTAACGGCAAAAAGGCTCCACTGTTCGCATGGTCGCAAGAGGCGGATGTAGCTTTTAATAAATTAAAAAAATGTTTATCTTCTTCCTCGGTCTTATGTTGTCCCGATTTTGATCAGCCTTTTGAAATACACGCCGATGCTAGTGATTACGGCATTGGAGCTGTACTTTGCCAGGTCAAGGAGGGACAGGAAAGAGTCATAGCCTTTTATAGTAAATCCTTATCGGACCAGGAAAAAAATTACAGTGCTACTGAGCGCGAAGCGCTTGCTGTCTTATCTGCTATCGAACATTGGCGGTGTTATATTGAAAACGGAAAACAATTTATTGTGTACACCGATCATGCTGCTTTGAAATGGTTTTTAAAACTGAACAACCCTACAGGGCGATTAGCCAGGTGGGGGAGTTCGTCTTTCCTCTTATAACTTTGAAATAAGACACCGTCGTGGTTCAGATAATATTGTACCAGATTTTCTTTCTCGATCACCTAATATTATGGATATCGATAGTAATCTCCTCCCAGATGGTAGTTCCTTATCTACTAATGACACTTGGTATTTGAATATTTTTAATGGTTGTTCGCAGTCTCCTACATCCTTTGTTGACTATCAAGTGATCAGTAATAAATTATATCGTTTCAAAAAGAGTCTTAATCCTCTTACCAGAGAATTTCAGTGGAAGGAAGTAGTTCCATCTGAACGGAGAAACGAAGTAATACTTCAGAGCCATTCCTCCCCTACGGCGGGTCATATGGGTATTTTCAAAACTTTCAAACGTTTAGCCCTCAATTATTATTGGCCTGGAATGTATTCCGATGTTGTAAAAGCGGTAAATTCTTGTGATAGTTGCATCGCACATAAGCATCAGAATCATGCAACTTTGGGTCTTATGGGTGAACCTAAGTCTTGTTCTAAACCTTTTCAAATGATAAGTATTGATTTGATTGGTCCCTTGCCTCCTACAAGGCAACAGAACAATTTTATTTTTGTCGTTTGTTGTTGTTTCTCAAAATATTGTTTACTTTTCCCTATTAAACGTGCGACTGCTGACGTAATAACTAGAATCTTAGAGGAAAAAGTTTTTCTGGTACATGGTATTCCATCTACCGTAGTACTAGACAATGGCAAACAATTTATAAGCGCAACTTTTAAAAACTTGTTAAATAAATATAAAATTCCAAATTTACATTACACACCGTTTTATGCACCTCATGTAAATACGGTAGAAAGATATAATAAAACTATAATAACAGCTGTTTCTACGTTCATTTCAAACGATCAACGCATATGGGATACACTTATACCTAAAATTCAGTTCGCAATGAATTGTGCAGTAAACGAAGTAACCGGTTTTACACCATCTATGATCGTATTCGGGCGTGAAATGGTAACCTGTGGTTCTCATTATGTTTCTAGTAAATCTGATACTAATATAATTCATGAGCCACGTGATAGTTATGCTGAGTCACTAGGCTACTTATCCTCTATTTTCGAGAGAGTACAGGCAGCGCTAATAGGTGCACACAAGCGTAATTGTCATTCTTATAATCTTCGCCGTAAAACGGCAGAATTCAATATTGGTGATATTGTTTGGAAACGTACCTTTTACTTGAGCGATAAGGATAAATATTTTTGTAAAAAACTCGCTCCTAAATTTATTAAATGTAAAATCGTAGCAAAAAAGTCTCCATTAGTGTACAAACTAGCAGATATGTCTGATAAGCCACTTGGCGAATGGCATATAAAGGATATTAAACAAATAAACTATAATCAATAATGGTATAAAAAAAAAAAAAAAAAAAAAATTTACCCTATGGTTCAGTGGTTAAAATTCTCATTGTCGAATCGGGTATACCATTTTGTTCGCTAATATTCTTCACGCTCATAATTCCTTTAGAATCACATCTACTAATGATGTCGAATTCTATTATTTTCAACTATACGATGTTGTTCATTCATTCATCTTGAAATGTGTCATGCCTTCTGTGTAGACGCGCACACCCAATACTACTTCGCTAACGCGCTACTTGGTAAACAAGTTGTTATACTTACATTTTTAGTTATATTTAGTTCCGTTAGATAAGAATGAGTTTCAATAATCTTCTTTAATTAGTAAAAATTCAATCTTAATAGGTTGCACGTAGTGTTATTTTTGAATGACATCATGACATTGTTATTGTATTGAATGCGTTTGGCTCGATCACTCCGGTTCTTTTCAATTTTATTTAGGTATCGTAACTTCATATTTTTTCTAGTTATTTTTTTTATATACACTTATTGTTCTGATTTCAGTAAAGCCGGATCGAGCTGCCGGTGCTGCTTAAGAACTGCTTCCTGAGGTCTTCCATGTCAGCCAGGAGCCGAATTTTTTAAGAAAAATTCTGCCCTAACGGAGGGGGGTGTGTGACGTCGCAACCGCACGGCCACCGCAACCTCAAGATGCGCCCCCCACTGCAGACCCCTGTGGGGTATATAAAGGACCTGCGTGAGCGTCGCGCCCTTCTTGCCTGCGGTCACCAGCGCCGAGTTAAGTGTTCCTCACTTCGCTGCCCATGACTTACCAAACCACTTACCTACCTACCAACCTACGCCTTGAGACTACCTTGTATTTAATAGATATAAATATATAGAATAATAATACCTTTGTTAATCTATCGATTGTTTCTATTTATTCTGCCTACCTAACTAGTCATTTGTAGACCACGTTACAACTTTTATATTTAGTCAAGTTAAAATTAACTTCGTGACTAACTTGTGGATTTTGAAACAGGTCCTTAGCCATATACCCCACATACGCCGTTCCCTACTGTAAAAACAGAATCTCTAACAATATTAAGTGTCAATTATTTCGACCTACTGAATAATACGGTTCGTAGAAAGTTTTCATTCATTCAATTTACTTTTGCCAATTAAATTATTTATTTTACAGTACAGCCCATGGGGAATACTTGAAAGGGGAAGCAGCCTGTGCTGATGACGAATTCAGTGTAGTTTAGTAATTAGATCTTAAAGGGAGCACAAGCTTGAGGAAGGGAGAGCCATCGTCTCACCTTTAAACTGACATCAAATGGTAGAGCTTGACTTGGACTACTGAGATTTAGTGTGGCGAGACCAATAATAGTCTTACCATTAATTTACACTTACTATGCAATACTACTATGTCCCCATAATTAATTTTGATTAAATAGCATACAGCCCAGATAATGTAGCATTTAGATTCACAATAATTGAAATATTATTTTAGGGCATTAGGTAAATTTACGCAATTATGGTTTTAATACATACTAAAAAATCGCCATAATAGCGTAGTAATTGTACTGTACACTACGCTGTACTGCAAGACATAACACCTACCCAAAAAAATAATTACCATTACTGTCCCCATCCCATGTTAGCGCACGATACATAATAAATGGCAAGCTTGTAGCATTTATTCAGCGGGGATGTTTTTATCGCGATGCATTATGCGCACGCACGAATGTACCCTTCGGCATAAACACACCTACAAGTACATTAATGGAACCTTTAACTAACTCATTTTTACTCGTTTATGTGGAGACACGACTTACAGTTACTTACTCTCTGAAAATGTTTATGGCCAAGAGCTGCTGAAAATGTTTGGGGCTTTTTCTCTAGGTCAATATTTTGCAGTAGCTTGACGTTTTGCATCTAAATAACTCAAGCTTAAAGCTTAATTCAATTTACCTACTTTTGCGTGATTTCAACTCTCAACATAGTAAACTAGATTCTTAACAAAATAAAATTGACCTTCTTAAGTATCTGACTAAATAAAGTAATTAGTATGCTTTTTATGTAAATAACACAATTAAAACCAACAATTAAGTTTATTTGGTGCCACTTGGAAAATTCCAAGATTTTTTAATCATGTCACCTAAGGGGACAAAGCTGACAATTTAGTAAAAAAAAGAAAATGTTCGATATTTAAAAAAAATTATACTCTTTCTCAACAAATTTTGCATTATACCTATACAATCAGGCGTGAAATTCTCAACGTGCAGGTAAAGGATTATCCATTAATTATGGGACCCTTTGTATACCACTGAAACTATTTTGATCACAATAGCTCTGTGTATATCTTATTTACAATTTACATTATTTAGTTTATTAGACTAATTGTTAGCAGTAACCGAGGTGGCAGTAACTCGCACTTTTATCTGCGGCAGTAACAGTGGCAAGTGGCCGTAAAGCCGGCGATAAAGTAAAAAACTCGTTGAGTACAGACGTAAACACTGCCTTGTAGTTCAAAGAAAACATCGTAAACGTTTACAAGTCAACTAAGTGTGATCGCGGGTCAAGGTGTAAGGGATAGCGGGCTTTGTAAGTAAAGGTACGTCCATAAAAAGGGCATGATGATACTAACTCTTTACATCAATTTTTCTTTTTCTCTTGCAGGTAGTAAGAGATTCATAAAATAAAATAGGGAGTCTCTATCGGGCTCGTATAGAGTACTGTATTTCAATTTGGAGGTGAATTTAAGATCAAAAATTACTGTCAATGTGTCAACGGAGGCCTTAAATTGTGAGTTATTACCTGATATAGATATGTTTCTAAGTTTTTCTTTCCGGATATCCATTGGCATGAGTTTTCATTTATAATCAAGTATATGAATACAATTCCATAGTAATATATCGTCGTGGATTCGCGTACAAACTCGTTTTTTGTTTCTTTCAAGCACCATAACACTTATGTTTGAATATCATTTCTGTAATATTTAATTCATCATCATCATCTTGACTTTATCCCCGCTGCCTCTCATCCCTTACCCCTCCCACCTCGATACCCCCGTTTTCCCAATCAGTGACAGTCACTTATTGAATTTTGTTGTGCTCGCGACTTTCAATAATTCCGACGGTTCCGTACAAAACTTTGTCAATTTCCTTAACTGGAACATATCTCGGTTGAACGGAACTCTGCAACTTGCAACCGTTTTAAAGATTTCGTGAGAGTTGTTCTGGACTGTATTAGGTTTCTTTCATTATAGGTTTTACCTGCTCGGTTTTTGGGCAATGGGTTGGATAATTTGTTTGTTCTTTGAAATAAGTTGTCTAATTCTCCTTATGAAACTTCAAGTAAAGTCCTGTACAATTTCCACTCCATACAATTTTAAATTACAGTAATTTATTTATTTAATAGGTAATTAGTTGTACCATTATCCTTTATTTCTTTTGACAGTCTTGCTAGCTGAGTCTTGGATATTTTTCTAACATTGTGAAAATCTATTTTTATACATAAAATAAAACTCACCATAATGACTTCATAGCTTTTGAAAATAACTGCTTCAGCCTTTCAAACACTAGATATTGACTATTCGTTCCATCTATAAACAATTTTAAGAGCTAAACACCTCCTCTTCCAATTTCCTCAGACAAGCCATTATAGAATAAATGCTATCGTATTCTACCGTCAGCCATTCGCTCAAAGCTATATGAAATCAAGAAGTGGTCCGTTCACAGAGCGATCGGTGACCGGCGATCGGTGATCGGCGATCCCACTAGTGGGCTACGTGCGATAGAGTGGACGGTAAAAATAAACACACTTGTTAAGGAAATGCTGACTACGAGGTCCGTTTACACCTCACGATTTTACGTCACTTTAATGTCGGAAACGTGTCGGATGCGCGTCGTAAAAGTGACGGTAATTTTGAGCGCTACTTAATTAAAAAGGTAATTAGAGTGATCAAAGATACGGGTGACGTGCAGGCTTTTATTAAATCGTGCCAGTGGGCTGAATGATTCTTCGAATGTATTTGATCTGTCTCTCTTTGGTAGTGTTTATAATTCTTTAGATCTTTATCAAGTTAAGATTGCTTGACTTTTTCGTTATGTGATAATGGGGTCCAACAAAGTAAAATGCATATTCGAAATACACAAATTAGGCTGTAAGTATTCGTACCACAGGTCACTAATATTATGTTTTCTGACACCTACAGTTATTAGGTAATGCCCATCTTAGTCTAAACGTTAGTTTATTCCGTTATCATTCAAATGCTTTCTCAACCCCTCTTAAATATTAAACATTGCCAGAACTGCCACGACCTTGTCACACACAGCTGACCTTTTCAACGACTTTTTACATTAAAAATACAACTTCATATTCTCTCAGGCCCAATTTATTCTCAATTCTTAGGGAAAGTTTTTAAGATCTAGAAATTCATTTCTTAATTCTTTGACCTGTGTAATATAAAGCTGTCTTCATTAAAATTATGAGGGACGACTGAGGTCGTGCGATGTAAAGGTGTTTGCACACCGAGCTGTGGATTCGCTGCGTCAACGGAACGCGGTGGCGGCTACTGACTTATTGCTATTAAATTGAACACACTACTTTTTGGAGAATTTCTGAACGTTTCGACGGTTTTTGACGTATTTGCTGAAGTTTGTACCTATTTGTTGAAAGTGAAGGTTGGAGTTATAGTTTTGAAATCTGTGACGTAGAAGATGTTTGTTTTGATTCCTAAGCATGACTATTGTGTTTGCCTAAATATTATTATGACTAAGATCTTTAAGCTGCTACCAGACCGCGAGCATATGATGCGCATGTAATGCGAACTCAGTATAAGTAACTTTGTGCAGTCTAACTCATCATGTGATGTACACATTGCGGAAGTAAGTAGAAGAATGTTCTGCTCATTCCAGTTTCGTAAACGTCTCCAAAAAATCTTTCCTTTCGAAACTAGGGTTAATCTTGCGCAATCTTTCGTACTTCCACTCCTTGACTATGCTGATGTCTGCAGAATCTTGTATCCGCTTCATTTCTGGTGTTCGAAAGTACCATCACGGCATTTCGGGCCTAATTGAAATGGTTACCCATTCGACAGCGCTAAAACGTTCATATCCTTTCCCTATTATACTATCTTCTTCATAACCCACATTGTCATGTATACCTTCGTGAACACTTTGAATATGTTTTCTGTAGGTGTAATCCCTTTCGTCTGTCGCTGCCCTTTCGCTGTTATGATGAATCCTTTACTCTACAAACAGATATATATTATAAATATTTGATTTAATAATAATTATACATGATTAACTTATCCGTTAAGAAGAAGTAATACTTTTCGGTATTTTTAGACTTTTTTTTTTCATTGTACATTAAAATTCAAATATATATCTTTTAAATCTCTATAACTCAAAGGTTCACTGGAAAAAAATTCAGCCCTAAAATAAGCTTGCCTTTGCGTTTATAATGGTAACTAACCTTAAGAACATAATCTTGTATGATTTCTAATTTTGTCCATCTCACTCACTACTACCATTAAATTGGATTTATATTCAAAAGCATACAAACACCAATATTATTACAGGGGTTTCCGTAAAAGACAAAGAGAGAATAACAATCACCAAACAGTATGGGATCGCATCCCATATTCCGATGAAATGTCCCATGATGTTGACACAAACCATTCAGCAGGGACCCTTACACGACTGATCGATGACAGAAAAAAAAACAAAGACAAAAAATGGTTGGCCAAATTGTTGATTTTACCCAACGAGACCCCGTACTACTACGTAAAGTTTAGTATACTACCTCTTTTTATTGGTGTTTACCTTCATGACACAGTAAAACAAGTTTTACATAATTTATTAGACTTTCCCAAAAACAGCAAGAATTTTTCGGATAAAATATACGAATGTTTTTTTTATAATTATGTTGGGTTGTTTTTTGGCAGCAATGAAAGTTATTGGAATGGTTTATTTTGGGAAATATGAAAAGCTTTTTTTCGGCTGAAACTCGATTCCAATTACACAGAAGTGGAATGTATAAATAAAATGTGTTTTTTCTTGCAAAAGTTGGCGTTATTAGGGAAAGGATTCTATTGATGTTTATACGCATTATTACTGTCGTCAATAATCAAATCATTGATGTTTCATTGCTCATTTTGTATACATTATAACAGGAAATCTCTGAGATACATATCCTTAAGTATCAATTAAGGTACGATCATATTTTCAAAAGCTTTGAATAAAAAGAAAATTGGTTCTCAGTTAAATCAGTTATGTTAAATTAAGTAAAATAAGTTTGGTCTCTAGACCTTATTCCTGTCCAACTTGAGAAATGTTTCATTTTTAATTTTTCAGCTTAATATTTTTTTATAAAACTAAGCTAATGAACAGAAAATAGAATCCAGTTAGTTATAGTTTTAAATTATTTTGTCGAGTCAATAATTTTCGAGAAATAAAAATTGATCTATTAACCAAAATATCTTTCCGTAGTTACCTTCGAAATTCTAATGAATGAAACATTTCGTGTAAGAATTAAGGAAGATTCGGCAGGGGCGTATCTCCGCCATCGGTCAGGGTTGCCATCGGACTAAGAATCCAACTAAGCGGAAATACTTATCTTAAAACAAAAAGATCTTTGTTTTCTTTTTGGTTTAGTTGCTTCATTCCTGAGAAGATTATGAAGTGTTTATTTTTATAAATTGGGCTGAGAAAATAATATCAAATATAGAATAAATGTAGAATTTTTGTTGATCAAATGTTTGCTATACGTATAAACAAACAAGAGCATCAGTAAAAAAATAGTTTCATATATAAATTACTCCTTGAACCCTATACCCCTGTATAGCAGAAGTGTACCGACACTTGACATGTTATGTTTTAGGCCCATGTGACAGGAGGTCGCCATCCACCTGGCACAATCCCAACGCCAAAAAATCACAAAAATTACTTGCCCAACCCGGGAATTCAACCCGAGACCGCGCGCTGAGAGACAAAATGATGCTATTCACTATATCAACAAGGCAGTTAAAACGTAAAACAAGAGAAACTATCTTAAAACTCTAACCAAAATACATGCAAACCGGGCAAAAAGGCGGCGTGATTTCAATTTCCCTTTTCGGATATATCCGCGGCTATCTCCAGCTGTCCTCCGGCCCTGGTATCGACTTAAGGCCGTATTTTATTTTTATTTATGGCCCGCCCCGACGGCCCCTGGCCTTCGACAATTAATCAACTCTCTGCCGACCGCCTAATGGCTGTTTTCCTTTGCCTAATGACCTAGGCACAGATTCATGAGTGATGCTGTATCAGTATCTACTTAATTGCGCTTCAATATTTACGGGGAAAACAAATTTGGTGGCCAGCTCGCCCAATTTTAAAAAGTAATTCGGTTATCGGAAAATTAAGTTGTGTATTTTTTCGTACATGTATTTATTACTGTGTTCATTTTATTTTTGTTGTGGCTTTTTTTTCTCTGGGATTGTGTCTGGTAGATGGCTGTCCCTCTATCACATGAGAACTATAACATAACAACTGATTATGAAGAAGACAAAAAAACTTAATCGATTAACTAAATGCCACGACGTTATACAAATTGTACATAACATAGCAACACGCCTATATTACCCGGAAGGGTGAGGCAGAGGTATACAACTGTTTAGGTCCCATGAAATAGGGGATGAGCCTATCGCCATCCACCGTGCACAATTCCAACTCCGTGCATCTATTGTGTATTTTTTTATTATTATTTATTTAAAACTTTATGCACAATATGTATAGAAGCGGACTTAATGCCAAAGGCATTCTCTACCAGTATTTCCTGACGGAATGTTCACACACATGTAACACTTTGGCAGTACAAATTTACAATACAAATAAATTGCACTTAAAAATCATTTGCAGTATTACTGTCAACATTTCAATGGTCATAAAGAAGAAAATTGTCTGACTCCACTAACACTGTTATGTGCGCCTAGTAGTTAGTAGGCACGCGCGAATAGCTTTTTGAATTACCCAAAAGTTTCTTCACAAAATGAAGTCCTTGAATTTGTTCTCACAATGACTTAGGCATTCAAGTTTCCAGCCTATAATTCTCAGCTCACACATTAAAACAAGTCCTAACTAAATCATCCCAAAACTCGGCAGTACCTAAAATACCTTTCTTAACACAAAATTACACAAGTTAGGCGCAGTTAACGAATTTGAATATCCTACCATTGGCCTGGACAACTTTACACTGAAACTTTCTTGGTTCTTCAGTGAAATTCTGATTCTGTTTAGAAATTCCAACGATACGTGCTTTGTTACGTTATATTTAAAAGGTCAGATATTGTATAGAAACAACTTGAATCTGGCTAGTATGACCAATAGCAAGTCTAAGCCCTTTCAAGTGGACTTTGCTATGTAGGTTTGAACGCCGGTCTTTCGATATTTAATCCACCCCATTTACCACTACTACCGATACAAACTTAATATTCAGTGTAAATAAATCTATATTTAAATTATTTTTACAATCTGCCTCGATACTCTAGTGGTAACTATCTGCCTCGATGGCCTAGTGGTTAGCATATGCGCCTCTCACCGCGAGGTCACGGGTTCGATTCCCGAGTCGGGCAAAGTGTTATTAGTGAAATGTTCATCAGGTAATCACAATAGCAGCACGCAGTTAGAATTGTGCTCGGTGAAAAATGCTGCTAGCTGCCGGGAGCCTGTTCGTGTCCCTACGGTGATTGGTTTGAAACCTGCTGCCAGCTGCCGGGAGCTTGTTCGTGTCCCTTCAGTGTTTGGTTTGGAACCTGGCGATTCCAAAGCCGGGAGCATGTTGGAGAAACAAAACGCGTATAGGTGCCGCGATCTCTGCGCGATCCCATTGGCCGATTTGAGTGTCGCGTCATGTGACGAGCGCCAATCCGCAGCGGCCGCGTGTGTAGCAAACTAGTTCTTCGCAACCATCTTGTAATCATTAACAAAGTATTAGAAATATAACCGCACTGTCGCATCATCATACCATCTTTTCTTTAACCAGCACTACCAACAATCTTATACATATCTGGGAATTAACGGTACACATAACAGGTGAAATATATGTGTTACACACCTTAGTCACACCCTTTTGGCTAATATAAGCGTGATGTTATGAGCGTTACAATAAATGAGGTCTATCTGGTATTAACATATTTATGAAAGTATACATTATCCAATTATACACCAAATTTTTCAGGTGTGCTTATGTGCTTTATTTCTCGTCAATAGATCATTAAAACGTGACGAAATAAGTTAATATACCATTTCTACACAGAATCGGGTGTCAGACGTGTGGCTTTGTGCACGACCAGTCGTTAAGAAAGTAATGATTTCCTTTTTTCAGTCTTTGTGCTTCGTTTTAATTGTCAAAGTTGTGTTTAAAGTGTAATGAATTGTCGATGAGTTCGGCTTTGAGTGTTTGCGGTGGAGTGCACTCTTCAAAGGCTGTCACGGCTGATACTAGCGGTATAGTTGTGAGAGTTCGAGGCGGCTTTATGAGAAATAGTAGAGGCAACTTGAATTTACTTGAGGCTGTTGTGTCTGGAAAATCGAGAGCGTAAATGAAAGTTTCACATAACATACATAGCATCAGGCATATATAACCCAGAAGGGTGTTGCAGAGGTGTACAATACCCACATTTCACCTGTTACGTTTAGGTTCCATTGGATACGGGGTGAACCTATCGCTATCCACCGGGCACAATTCCAAGTCCGTGCGCCTGACAGAAAGTTCACAAATAACACTTTGCCTGACTCAGGAATCAAACCTGATTTCGCGGTAAGAGGCGCATACGTTAACCACTAGACCATTGAAGCAGCGAGTAATTAACGTTTCATTTATTTCGCAACATTTGAGATCTATAATATTATCGGGTTAAAGATTATTTTATATTATACCCTATTAAATGAATAAAATAAAATAAAACTAAACAGTATTTTAAAAATAGCGTTTTAATATAAATTTGAGAGTAAACGTGAGCCCAAACCGGCCGGTTTATTACGTTACAATCATTTGACTTGAAGCTTGATGAATTGAGATCGACTTGAAATTTGTATCACAAAAATTGCCTGCCTATAGAATACACAAGCATATTTTGAGTTCGCTAAGAAGCTCTTTCAGAAGGTCTATTTGATGGTCGTCAATTTTCGCATATTTTATTTAATTTATGACACGAGCAGCAAATGACTCGTACTCTTTTATTCAAAAAGATTACGCAGTTCGCAGGACACAGTAGATCAACGCAGTCATAAAACTGCTAGAATAATATTCAATGTATAAAGAAAATATGAATGCCGACCTTGTTCGTATGATAAAATGCTGTCAATATATCACATAGCTCGGACCGTGATTTATATTTGTACTATCATTTTTACAGCCATTTTTATAAGGTCATCGTGGATTGACCGTTTTTCTTTAAGGCTTCATTTGTTTTCATATAGGGAGCATTTTTATTGTTACTATGTTCTGGAACGCCCGCATTCGATTTACAAATGAATAGCTAAGTTTTTACGTCGGTCACACTTGTCTTTTGCATGAAAATTCAGCCAAATACGCGTGCGGTGAGCAAAATGATGAACGAATTTTCATATAAATAATAGCTGGACTAACGATGTACGCACTGTTGTTCGATCGAGCACTAACACCTGCCTTAATCTTGTGATTTTGTTTATTTTACCATTTATTTTTAGTCATACATATTTTAACATTCTACATTTTAAGTATTTTGCAAATTAAAAAGCATCTACAACTTTATACTATTTGTTTTTGCTCTTTTGCTACCTATCACATTGCTACATTACAGTTGCTGTGTATTTTGCAGCCAACTCTGCAACTTTCCTGAAAATAAACAAGAAATCGAATTCATCTGACTATATACACTGACATAATATCTTTAAACATTATACTGTAATGAATAGTTCAGTTGAAATAATCAAATCGAACTACCTACTATTAAAACGCTACTATCGCAACGCAGTCAAAAAATAACGTAATCAAAAATCTGTGAAACATGAAAAAAATCATCTCCGCTACTAATCTGCAGTCATATCAAATCTGTGTTTGAAATGAAAGCCTTAAAAAATCCTAGCTGTAGAATTAGTTCGTGTTATCGCTGATATTTGAAACGAGACGAAAATATCGGCGTCGGACGTTGAGTCGACCCTCAATGCTATCTCCGGTGATGTATGAGCCAGTAGTGTTGTCAGTTTTGAAAATTACCTATGAATATGGCAAACAGTAAATGGCTACCAACTAAATTTAATTGTTTTAATTAAGGTATGGCAAACGATTTTTTTTATTTCCTTTCAAACCTTATTTCGGAAAACATGTCTTTTTTTTGGCAAAGGAAAAAAATATATTTCAATTATTATTCACTGTTACATAGAATGTAATAATAAATAATTCAGAAATCCTAGCCTACATTGTGAGACTCTAAGGCTGTTATTACACCGAGCTAGATCGACGTTGATCGATGCATCAAACGATTGGAGCATAGATAAGATATCAGTTTTTCTTCGCTAAAACAGTCGAATAACGCTAAATCTCCGGTCATTCGGTTTGTTTAGTGACACTTTAAGGTTATTCTTATTTCAAAATTGTAAGTCTGTATTTAACCACATTCTCAAACCACATTCGTAAATTGTCCCAATTCATGGTTAAAGATTTTGTTAGTCTGTGAAGGTTGCTTAATAATATTTACACTTCTGGGAGATACCGACGCTTAAGCTAGCAACCCCAACTAGGCTCAAAGCCCAGTGCAAAGCGTCACAGCTATATATCTTGTGTTTTGACGCCACACACACTTTACTGCTACCCTGTTATGTACGTACTAAATTGTTTTCAGTCCAGCGCACTACTGTCGTGCCATACAAATTATGACTTTCAGCTATTTACCATAGAATATACAATGTAAAATAAGAATATTTTAGAGCGTTATCATGTACTTCTCGATAAGATATTTAAAAATTGAAAAAACATAGGTTTTGTTCAACCCGTGAGGTACTTTATTCAATAAGAACGATATTGAATAGTTATTTCGATGTGTTTAAAATTAAAACTACACTGGTCATAATGTTGACATCTAAAAAAATATCTAACAAATCTCAACACGGCTCACAGTCAACAATAAACTTTGACCAGTTGAATTTGACAGATTAAAACATAGACATAGATATTAAGTCATCCAAATATAAAACCAGCAAGATATTGCCAACTCAAGTTACATTACAATTTCCATCTTCATTACTAAAGAAACACGTACAAACTACCCTACTTTTGTGACACGAAAAAAAGTGTCAAAACTCCATTCGTCAGGTCAAAGTTAATATACCCCCAGGGAAAAGCCGAGAGGGGGGAGAGAGAGGGTGAAATACAAGACGACCAGCGCGTAATAAGTGAGTGAAGTTCACAACTTGGAAAAATTGAAATTAATAATTCAGATATTGCCGGCCTGTGAACTTCATATTGTAGGTAATTGGTATATTAAAAATGTGTATTAACGGAGCTCGCGCAGGCTTTAATGTACGCTGACAATAAAAAGATAAAGTGGTTTCAAAATGCTTTGAATATGGCCGCTTTTGCTCGATAATTTGCTTTTGAAGTACGTCATTGTGCTGCATGGCTTTATTATATTTCGTTTAAAAAGAAGGTTTTCGCTTTAAGAGTTACTAACCTCCATCTGCCGCCTTGCTCGGGTGGTGCCTCGATAAAATCTGGTCTTAATCCTTACACTAGTTTACAGCAATTCTAAAGCATTTTTTTGCTAAATCGATGCCGTGTTTTAGCTGAGAAAGCATAACTTAATTGACAGACCCACAGAAAAATAGACACAGTGACTATAATATAGAATATTATGCTATAATTTGTACAATCCAGATCAGACATAAGATTATTCTAGTTGCGTCAGAACCTATCAACAATATTAGATTTATTTTGAAAACAATTCTTAACGTATTTCTGCTCGAGATTCTCGCCACGCTTGCCAGCAATAGTCTCTTACTCGATTGAAGAGACATTATAGTAGTTTAGGAGAAATTAGCCGCATATAAAGTTGATATTAGCGATGGAATTAATTCGGCCGATGGCAATAACGATGTCTCCGGGCGATGCGCGCCTGAGTGGGCTAGTTGTAAAGTATTCGACGCAAGCTAAAGGCTTCAGTGATAGCGAGCGTGAGGTTATACCGTAGTGATTTTAGATGACATAATAGGGAGCTGTTTACCAAAAACCAAAACGAATTATTCCTTAAAAAATAGTGAAATAGTTTCTATCTTAATATGTAAGTTTGGGTTTTCCGTGAATGAAACCGTTCTTTTTTGACAAGTGATTTTACTAGTTCTTTATTTACTACATTTATTTTTGTGGATATGAATGCACTAAAATTTCAAAGAAAACCATTTCATTGAAATTAGTATAGCCATAGCATTGAACAATCATATTAGTAGGGGAGGCCACAATGCTAAATGGGGATTTATTCGAGCGTCGTAGAGACCTATTGGGTTGCAAAGCTTAGATGTTAAGAAGAAAAAAATGTTATATGATATATACCTTTTCACCGGTGGGGGAAGCGGCTATAGATTTTTAAATATGTAAAAAAAAACTGTTGCATGGACATCCTCGAGCGCGTCAGATATTGATAGCATCAATGCCCTACGTATTTTTAACAATGAACGTATGTTAATCTGATCATTTGCATGATGCGGGTGGTTGTATGTAAGGGTTGAAAATGAAAAAAAAAATAAAAATAATCGAGCGCGTCAGATTTTCTAAGGGAGTGTTAAGTGCACCAAAATAAAGCTCTCATTCACTAATCTGACGATTTCGATGGGACGCAAACTCGCGGCCATTCTCATAATGTGCAAAAAAAATTCGCCATTTTGAAATACTCAAGCGCGTCAGATTAAGATATATATGGATCATTTTTATGTTCTAAACGTACTGTCTCATAATCTGACGATTAGGGATTCGCCTGATCTGACAAAAAGAAATTAGAAAAACGGTTCACCCTAAAGGCCATCCCTGCAACTGCCCGCTAATTCCATTCCTGGGCGCTTAATTGTAATTATGACATTTTTAAGCTCTAAATATAATTTATGTGATATTTTGAGTTAAAAGAAATAATATTTCTATGCATTTGAACTCTCCCAGCTTGAAAGTCTTTCAATTCGTGTAATTAACATTATTTTTGAATAAATATTAATTAATAAGATATTATCACTAGGTTAAATAATAAATAATGAACTATTTTAAAAGAAACATATATTTTAAATAAATAAATAATGATACTTAAGTTAGCCGACGTTTTTAATTTTTTGATTTTATTTTTAATAATTAAATTAGAACAAAAAATATTTTTTTAAAAATGGCACTTACAGTTTTTGAAGTTTTTTTACAAGTGAAATTTATTTTTTATTTTTTTGTAATCATTTTTTCAATAAAAATCATATTTATATGTCAGCTAACTTAATTTGCATAATAATTAAAATATTTCATAATTATCGATTGTAAACTAGGTATTGATTTAGATTGATTGATTTAAAAAAATCTTAAATAATATTGAATTAAATTTATATGATAATTAATGATTTTATATTTATACGGCACAGCTAAATTTTTACTATAGTTTGTCCAACGAGACGAGATAAAGAATGTAAACAAACGGACCGTTACTGAGTTACATTGCGATAGCGAGGGATTATTATCTGTCCTTATCATTCGTACGCGCAGTTGACGTCAATTGATCGACAACAGCTGTCGTTGTGTGTTTCGTGGTACAGGAAAGCAGCCAGTACCGCAGTTGTCAACATTTGGTCTGCCATTTTGTGATCAAGTTCATTCCTGTTTGGATTGCGTTGGAAGTGATACATATTTTTTTGTCTCCGTATTTGCTTGGTTTTTTGTTGTTATTATTCCGTTTCTGTTAGTTTTATTTTTGATTTTTGCTGTTATTACTTAGTTTTAATATATTTATGTTATATTTTTTATGTTTTTTACAATATAAGTTCCTTGTCAGTCTTTTAGTTATCTAGTGTTTCTTTAGTTTATTTCCTATTTTCTTAATATAATTTATTTCCTTTTCGCCTGGTTTCTTTACCTCAACCCAATCCACAACAATAATAATTTATGATTTGTTTACATTTTTTATCTCGTCTGGTTGGCCTTACTATATATTAAAACCTATTTGATAGTTTTTAACATTTTTCTTCGATCATTTTTCATTTTTCATTAGATTTTTTCATTTTTCGTCATGGCAGCAGAAACCAGAGTGGAGACGGAGTGAGAGAGTAATAGATAGAGAAAGAGTCAGAAAGGAATATAAACGCGAAGAAGGAATTGGAATTTTTGTTATTTCGGCTTGCGGAAATCGTCAGATTATATATTTTTCATTATTCTTGAATTATATCCTTCAAAATAAAAAAAAAATTAGCTACGCTCGAGAATGTCAAGATGACGTTTTTTTTTACAACTTTGCTGCCCTCCCCTTTCTTTGCGTCATTCTCAAATTGTCAGATTAGTGGAATATAAACTTTTTAGGATGTAATTAACTCACCCTACTTTAATCTGACGCGCTCGAGAATTTCTGACGGTCAAATTTTTTTTACTAATCTGATCCTGTATCCTGCACGGGCGGCCGTATATATGGGCCTCATGTTTGGTGGAGGTACTTAACCGGGTACAAGGTATCCCCCTGTATATTAATCTGCCGCGCTTGAATAAATCCCGAAATCCCTTAATGGGCTTTCCTACCATATAGATCTACAGCATGATATTTCATGCAGTTTTTTTTTAATCTTCCTGCAAGTCCAACTTAAAAACTGCTCTTGTGTTTTCTTTTCACGTTGTTTAAGCTGAGTTAACGTCACATATAACGTGTTTAACTAACACACAAGTGGAGCCGCGGTTAAAAGCTGTTAATGTATAATATAAACCCTGAACTCAGCAACAACGCCTCGTGCCCAAATGAGTTTGCAAATATAATGAGCTGATAAAATCGCTTATGTCTCTCGCTGTCACTGAGACCTGCCAGATACAAGTACATAATGCCTCCCCAAGGAGACATCGACGGCAGTGGCTCGACACCCAGCTCTGCTCCGCTCTCTCCGCTCCTCTTCGGTCCGTAACTGCGCTCATTTGGCGAAGTCGTTATTAGCCAGATGCGGGATGCGAGTACAGCCTGCAAATGTAAGTAGTTGGGTATGGGTAAACATTTTTTAATGAAACGCTGCTTTGGTATTCCTAATTAGTTTAATCAATGACCTCCATGGTCTAGAAATGTTTTTCATAACGACAATGGTCTCTAGGAAGCAATCTACTTGTAAATTGCAAAAAGCATTCCCGCACTTTTCAGTGTAAGTACTTATTACTTTAAAAATAACCGCTTGAGATTTGACACATCTAAAGATTTCTGACCACTAAGATTTATTTACATCTCGGTGGCCGAAAATGTTTAGAACTATATGTTTAGAAATATTTTATTGAACACACGGCCACAGATCAAGCTATACATTTTCAGTATACGATGGTCTCGCATTTTACGAAAAACATTCTGGAAATGTATAGCTTTATGTGTAGCCGTGAGTCCTGTATTTTAAAGTCATTTTGTTTTTGAATATGCATACAAACAAACAAAATCACGCCTTTATCTTACAGGAGAAGGCAGAGACGGTCGTTTTAGTTTCAATTATAAAGATGTATTAAAAACTTTCAGTTAAAAAAATATGATCATGTACGCTAATTCAAGGTGCATAGGATCTCATGGGTTGAATAGTCGGCTAGCCGATTAGTCAGCGCTTGAATTGGCGACTACAAATGTAGTCAGCGAGGCCGATCATTAGATTGAGTTTAATTTAAAGTTGTTTATGCCATTAAAACCTGGTTTTATTATGTAGTGTTCGTCGCAACACCACATGCAGTATATTCAAAGCAACACAAGTTATGTAGCACATAATGTTGATATTTGCAATTTATAGTAAAGCTGATTAGTCAGCTTATTGGCCGACTAATCGGCCTATCTCTAGTACACATTCAGCGATATTCAAAACATCCGAATAATTTCTTTTGAATACGGTCCAGTGTCGGTTTTCAGCTAGGTTTTAGTTTATAAAGCAAGTGTAGGTATCAAAGTGTTTAATTCGCAGCGCATAAGACGAATGTTGCGTCTCGCCTCAAGGGGCACTCGGTGTCCAGATGCCGGATCACATACAGTGCACCAACTCACTAGTGATGCAATTTATACCAATTCGAATTTTCACCTAAATATCGGCGATTTAACGAATATTATAAAGTAATGTGAATTATGCAAAATATTGATAAAGAGATCAAAGGAGCCCAGTATTTATGTTGCATGTAAAATATAAGTTTATCATAGTAACGTAAAACACCGATTTTTGAGTATGAAATTCATGATTCAACCGATAAATTCATAAAATTATCATGAGTTTTGGTATGTTGGTTGTATTCCAGGTACAATAAAAAAACGCGAAAAATATATTTTTTTAAAGTCATTACAATATGTGTGTAACATTTGCAGCATAATAATAGATATTCCAATTTGCAGAATATTTATTCAGTCTTCGTATAAAAAAATATCAAAGTAGTATTCACTTCACTAGTACCTACGCTATATCTATAATACTGTGTCTATCTATGTTTGTAACTATGTATACATAAATACACGTATGTGTGCTATAACTTTGTATTGACGTTATTGTAGAGTAGCCCGTATTTGGGAGTAAAATATTCCTCGCAGGTTGGTTAATGCCGAGCTAAACAAAGATGTCATGAGGTGGACAATTTAATCTGGCAAGAGTAAAATGATAAAGAAAAAGGTAATAAATTTTCTTAAAGACCAGCCAGAAGTAGGAGGAGAAGACAGTTTTTGATGCAAGTAAGTAGTAATTTTATGAACCGTAGGCAAGTACCTACATTAGAATTTTTTAACAATATGTGGTTCGTACTTATTCATTAGATATGTTACGGCGATATAAATTGAAAAAATATTAATTATTATTAAGTATTGTTTTGTGAGAACTTCAAGACGTCCTATAAATATTTTTTTCGTTTTATCTATCGTTTATGTGTGTGTGTGGGTTCATTTACAATCTTAAGAGAACAATTTATTGGTTGACTATTTTCCATACAAAATTTATATATAACTTTAATATTATTAAGTGTTTATCTAGTTTTATAGACCAATCATAACTTTATTTTTACTAACAAATGCAGATACAAAGCCACTTAACTAAAGTTACATAAAATTTAGTGTTGGTATGTTCGGTCGCTTGTGGTGTTTAAAACGAATCCTTCGCTTCTATGCTAGGACTTAACCTGTGTTACAGGAGCACAAGCAGCCACAAACGAATTATATCATTAGTACATTTAAACAAACAAACTAAAACATGTTATCCTTATTGGAGCCCCCACTTTTAAAAAATATATTTCCTATCTTTCAGTTTGGATGTAACTCTAACTATAATATAATTATTTCATTAAAAAAGTTGAAATCTTAATAATATTTAAATTAAACCATATAATGTTTATCTGGCGTCTACTCTTAATTATATCTATAAAAAAGGATATTTTTCGTAATATCGCTGAATTATTTCAATATATTAATATTATAATATTTACAGTACCCCATTTCATTACCAAAAACAGTAAACTAAAACTCAAAGGTGGTTAATAGGTCCATAACTTGATAGGAACAACTCCGGCGCACGCTTATGCGACATTGTCACGGCATTCGACCGTAAGGGCCCGGGTACACGCGGCGACATCAAGCTTTACATATCCAATATAAGCTGGTCTCGCATTGCACTAGAAGCACACGAACGCAAGACCAGCTTATACTGGTAATGTATAGCTTGATCTGCAGCCGTGTGTACATCTCGTAATGGTTATTGATATTTTTATTAAACTCGTGTGTTGCAGGCAGTTAGTTTGTTTGCTCTTCCCTTATTAGGGTACCACCTCGTGTTTGTAATAAAAATAAAAGTATGATTGAATAGGCGTCTTGTTTTTCATTAAGTTTGTTTAACATTTAGTGTAGATGCATTGTGATAGGAATAAAAGTTTGTACTATGTCACAAGTTGCAGTCGATGTTGGTCGATGTTTTGAATTCTCTGAGCTACTTATCCGACATGTCATCATGAGGATAGTCTGCGCTTTAAGACAGTTTTCAGGGAGACTGACATAATGTGTAGTCAGCAACATATGTCATTACTTTTTCAAAATAAATCACATCATACTTAGAAATTTTGGGACTAGCAGGATTTGAAACTGCGACCTTTGCAAACCGGGCAGCCGCTTTAACAACTCAGCTACGGTTGCCTCTTGCCAGGACCGTAAATTAGTAGAAGCAATACTGCTGTTATAAAGACCCAAAACCCAGTTTCGGGCAAAAGTATAACTGGTTTTTTTATGTCACAAAATGCTCAAAAGCAATACACTCTGTCTTGCTTTTGAGCATTTTGTGTTAATATTACTTAAGTCCTAAACTTACCAGGTGAAATGTGGGTTTTATACACCTATGCCACAACTTTCTGGGTTATACAAGCGTGACGTTATGTTATGTCATTGATATTTTCATTACTTTTTAGTATGTAAATTGTGCAGTATGTAAACTCACCATCTGCCCAACGATCGTAATCTTCTGTTGCAAATAACATATATTTTTTTAGTAGCAATAAACACGTACATATATTTCTTTTCCAACAATCACATTCTCATGCCATGACACCCTCACATGGTGTCCCATATAAGCAAACACCACACAAACGACATACAAACTCCATACCAAACATATTAATAATTTAAGTAAGATTTATAGTTGTTGTCACGTGTATCGTAAAACGTGGTAACTGACAAAAATAGTCGCCATATGGGACTGTTATTGTTATTGTTCTAACCACAGACATGTATACAGAGATAGCTAGGGTAATTCATAGGCATGTAGAATATTTTTTGTAATCTAAATACTTCTCGTTATTAAAAACACCATTAAAAGAATGACTTTGTCATTACATTAAGTCCCAGAGATAATAATTTTAATATTATATTAATAATAGACACGCTCAAACGCTTCAAAAGAACACAGCTGTATAGACGTAACATCACTCTTGTTCGTACTTCGAATGCGAAATTATGAATTTTATTTTATAGCGAAACAAAATATATATTATTTTTTTAAAAGCTTACTAGTAATTTGATAATACAAAATACTAATATTCTTGGTAACCCCCCAGACACCACGACCTCTTGATCGTAAAACCGATCGAAAATAGTTTTATTACGTATGTTGCTATTAATTGTGAGGGTTATTCAATGAAAGAAATTTTTTTTCACAATTTCGTATTTTTTTAAAATTAAGGGGCGAAAGAAACTTTGAATGATCATACAATTAGTTAGACTTAAATCATATAACTATAAATTCATGTCATCGGTTCCTGATTACCTATATTTTGATTAAGTATTTATAATTATTTTATACAACAAGCCAATTCCGTACAACTGTATGCAAACGAAGCGTGTAATTTTAGGCATGCTGAGTGCATACGTTCACCGTATCTATCTCTTTATACAGGTCTGTCGTTCTTACATAGGGCGAGTTTAAATTCGATTATTATGTGATAAGTTGATGAAATAGTAAAAAAATACTAACAAAAGTAAATACGAATAAGTGTAGCATTAATTATGTGGGTCACTTGGGACACTTATAACTTGTTACTGTTAGTAATTAAGGGTTTCAGTACAGTATGGCACGGAAGGTAATTGGTAAGTTAATAAAACATTTTAATCTAAAACTGAAATGTAAAATCGCAAATATCTATCTAATTATGCACTTCACCATTTCTTTTCGTCTATATTATATATAGTCTATAAGTAAATATATTTATTTATTCAATTAATAATTAAAATTTAAAAAAAAGAAAACAATTTTCCTATTAACCAAAAATAAATGACTACATCTAAAACTATGTACAAACCTAGTCTAAAAGACCGCTACCAGTGGGCAACGTTCCCAAAATGCTGGCAACATTGCCACGTTGTATGGCAATGCTCAACTTCTGGCTAAAATAAATACCAGCATTCTGAGAACGTGTGGCCTCAAACAGGCGAGCTGAAATCTGTTTGTACAGATTGAGCGCTTCCGGCCCCCACGGCCCTAATGTCTGTACCCCAAAAGGCACAAACATTATCCTCTATCAAGAAGACCATATTTGCGCCTTTTGAGGCATTCTGCAGATTCTGGCGCCGCACCAGCCTTTACCTGAGTCCTAGGTAGATGTGACGGCGCCAGTGTGTCTACACAATTAGCATCCCACACTAGAGGCCGTCCCATCCTCCAAGGAAAGTAAATTGGAATCTGATCACTTTAACATGATAAGATTATATCTAAATTCTATACGTACCTATCTAGTATACATTGTAGTATATCGTGATAGCACACATTGTTAATGTAATATCAAAGCTGACTTTGACAAGACTCGGGGTTGGTTACGGGTGCATGAACTAAATAATGCTAACTAAGCTAAACTAAAGTAATTATAGCTCGATACATTATTAGCTACTGTCAAAATTATAGTAATATATGTCTGCACGTGTGGTGTTGTGGTTCAAGCGGTTGCTTGGGTTATATCCCCACGTGGGACAAATCTTTGTGTGATTCGCAATGACTTTTTCTGAGACTGGGTGTGCCTGAGTGAGTAAATGTGTGTATTTGGCAATGTCAATGGGACCATTGGATAGTGGTATTGCTTCTGGCGTTCTATCTTATGTAAAAAATCCATATTTATTTATTAATGTTGTACTAATATTTTTAATAGATATATTGTTTCTTTTTTATAACAACGCTTTTGGATCAGATCTAAAATTACCATGTGCATAAGAAAAAGTCAATCTAGCTTTGTATTTTTTTTTAATGGTGAGAATCACGATCACTGGGTGTATAGTGGGTTTTCGCAAACACTATTTTTACACCCTAATTTTCTATTTACTTATAAGGTTTAAAAAAAATCGATTTCGTTGAATATAAATTTCCAATAAAAAATATGCACCCGAAGTCTCAGAAATATATACTAAATCACCGGTAAGCGGCTTCTTCGCCATGTCATTTACATCCTGAATAGTGCAAAAACTTTTAAAATTGTTTAAGAAAATATGAAATGAAATAAATATGGGAAAATTAATTTAAAATTGTCTTTTACTGCATAATTTATGATTGATTTGGGTTAAAAATAATTTCAATAAATAAATAAAGATTATCACTCAGAAAAGTGGTTCCAAAACTTTAACTTCAACATCGTCTTGAACTAGCATCTACTTAATACATCAATCTGTCTTTACCTGCATTTCGGAGCGCCGGATATTCAGTCGTACGTCGCCGTCGCGGGTCGCGTGTCGCACCAACAATTAGTCGCGCTTATTACTTGTTTGTCGTGTCGCGATATATTATGTGTCGGAGACATGGGCTTGAGATGGAGGCACAGTGAGAGAGAACTGTGATGATGAGTTTTGTTGACAATATTAACAGCATAATTATATACTTATAGTACATTTGAAAAGATCACACATAGCAACCTTCCATTGTAGAGTTGTAAAATTATAGATGGAAGTACTAACACCTTTTAAATATGACAAAATATCAATTCTATTCAACACGTCTTTGGTAAAGGCGTTGTATATGCGACCGCTCACCGTCAGATCTCGGGTTTGATTCCCGGTTCGATTTAAATGTTCAGCAGCGACACTGAGTCTGGTATTCATACATGGTAGACGGCCGGATGACGGAATTTGTAGTGTACCTGCCTGCGACGCCGAGGTCACGTGTTCGATTCCCGCTTAAGACAAATCTTTGTGTGCATGAACATGTGGGTTTGTCTTAGTCTGGGTGTTCCTATGCATAATAAGTATGTATTTACAAAAAAAAATTATATATGTATTAGTATCAGTTATTCAACCATAATACAAGTTCTGCTTAGTTTGGGACTAGACGGCGTTGTGTGTAAGTTGTGAGATATTAATATTAATTAATTAACATAAAAAAAATACACATAACGCAACCGAGATCCTTACGTAGAGTTGTGAAATTAATGACGTAAGTAGTAACACTTTTTAAATGTGTCTTATGTATTTTAATCTTTTCTCAATTAACAAAATAATCCAATCGAATCTAAATAATATGTTTTAATTCTAATCAATAAATCTTTGGTCAAGCCGATATGCGACTGCTCACCGTCATATCTCTGGGTAATATAGTCGTGATAGCATGCTATGTGTTATTTTAACTTGATTTCAAATCTCATCTATGATCCCGGTGTGTCTCCCCCCTCCTCACCATATGTGACATCTCGAAATCACTAGTAGCATTGTCACACATGAGTTATTGGCGCGATTATACCCGCGTATTTATGAGCGCGACTATACAACAGACACTAACCACCAAACCACTTGACTGCTCGATTTAACCTATAAATTTAAAATCCATTGCATTTTTAATTCGAGACACTGAAATTTTAAATTATTTCAACACGCAATGGAAGGAAGAATATAAGTTTGGTATTTTTTTTTGGGTTGCTGAGTATTTTTGTTGATTAGGTGTAGACGAACTAAGACAAAATCGTTAGTGGTACCTTTTAGTGCCTCTGAAAAAAAGTTTACGATGGTCATATTATTTTTAGTGCGATATTAAATTTGATTTAGTAGCACTAAATCGTATGTGTTGAGTATTGTTCATCTAAATTTAGATGATAGGTAATTAATATTATGGTTACAGATGGTACTCTATTTGGTACTCTCGTGAGAGCTAATTAATTTATGTTGTTGAGGAGCCATTGATTACAAAACATAGCGCACATCAGATATATATTTGACTGTCAAAACAGATGTTGTATTACGTATTAAGAGAAAAAAGTTTACAGTGATTGTAACAATTTATTACAATTAAACAGGATAGAATAATATACAAAACTGAAAATTTCTTTAAATTTAGGAGACGAAAATTTAAAAAAAAAAAATTATTTGGTTCTTATTTTTATAAATTTTGAACTTGTAACTGGTAACGGGATCACAGTTATCAATATGGATGAAGGGCACCCTGTTATTTCAAAAAATAATTATTGTTTTCAATCATAGTTTAAGATCTGAAAAACTAACCTTTCAGAATATTGTTACAGTACTTCGTAAGAGATATTATATTCAGCGCACTACTTTTTAAACAAATCATCCTATGATCCTCCGCATCGTAACAGTGGAATTCGATACTAGTAAAAACTCGAACACTGTTGAGATTCGATCCATGCAGGAAACAACAGAGTTCCCCACGGCTCAGGCTTCAGGGGTTCTTCCGTATTCAGCTCCCAGAGGATCAAGAGTGTCGTTGTCTTTTTCCGTCAGGTCCTCCCGGGAGATGCGATGTTTTCTACGAAATAGTTGATATGTTGTGCTGCCTTTATTTTTTGTATGCATTGGTGTATTGTTTTACATACAGAATTTCAGTGGTATTGAATAACTGCGATTTATTTCTGGAATAGTACAATGGGAGGATGATAGGCACTGTGTTTGGAATCGGACACTGGCGCCAATCCGTATGAATAATACACTATTAGAAAGGTAATAATTATTGTGTAGATTAAAAATAACTATAGCGCTAGTCCCAATTTTTTGTCAGATCAGAGTAATCCTTATTAAAAGTTACTTAATTTTGTTGAATCCTAATAAGTGCACATAATTTTATTCTTTTTTTTTCTTTACAATTATTGATAATTTATTATCAAAGTTAAAAAACAAGTCTGAAGTGAGTTTTATCACTTTTATCACTATCACGGCATACCACTAGGCAGCGTACTAGACCCTACGTTGTTCCTCATCTGTATAAGTGATTTGTATCTTCTGTTATTATTTTTATTTAATAATTTTTATTTTAGTTTTATTTCTTGTCTATAATAGTACAACACGTTTGGGATCTGCTTTAATGGCATTATTTAACTATTTCATGTACTTATTTTTATGTTTATTGTTTAATAGATAGATCACACCATATCACTCCCAAAGTATGTTCTGGCAACTTCTGACACTTAATTACATCTAGCGGTTATTCTATTACATAACATAACATCACGCCTGTATTACCTAGAAGCGTATTAGCAGAGATGTCATCCTCAACATTTCACCTGAAATGTTAGGCCCATGGAGGTGCGCGATCATCCGGGTACAAATCCAACTTTGTGCTGCTATTGAAAATTTCCTGACAACATAATCCCAAATAACACTTTTGAATGATCCGAAACTTCGCGTTGAGGGTAAATACTTATGAGACAAGATGGTAAGTTGTCCAAATTATTTCTTCTGCGTCGTGTCGATGTAAGTCAAATTTTATTTTGACTTGCCATTGTGGTGAAAGGATTAGCCAATTCGCTTTAAAGAACTCGCGAATTGCCCAGGGTGCGCCGGACGTAGGAAATCGTTGTGTACGTCACTCGGGAGGCTCCTTTCGTGCATCCCGAATCATGAAGTTCTTGTTATAAAACAATCTTACAGTATACATGATGGTAAGTCACGGGTCACACAATCAATAGTTTGTAATGAGCAGGCCGGTGTCATGAAGTTCGTCAAGAACAGCTCGCTGCAGCCGCTGAGCCGCTGACCCGCCGATAAATTAGCATGCATAATGTATGCGCGCGCGGCGAACCCTTCTAGCCCTCAAGGATTACTCCGAGATACGTGATTGCTCCCTGGATGCGGTAAATACTTTTCAGGTAAACGGTAGCAGGAGGCAGATCAAATTAGGTTGAGGCGTTGCTATTCAATTGGTTAAACATAAAACCTACAACAGTATTTCGTCTTCTACGCCATTCATATCTCGAATGAAAACCATTTTTTTCTAATTTTATAAAATTAAGTTAAAACCTCGTCCAGATACCTTTTAGATTTATCACAAATTGCAGACGCAAATGATTATGAGTTTAACAGAGATATTTCCGTAAGTTTTAATTCAACCATATTACTTAAAGCCATATTGCGCGATTAACTTTGTTTTGTCAGTTGTTTTTCGAAATAAGTTGTGTCCATTTTTTGAAATACATCTGCCCATTCTACTACTAATTTTGCCTTCTCCAACAATACACAATCCTAGTTCCTCATAAAATATTCGTGTACCGTGTGTCCAGGAATGCGGCGCAAACACTTGACGATGTTTTCGTCTCCAGCCCCCAATTAATTCCACTGTGCCGCTGCCGACCCCACTCTTATGAATTTATTAATATGTACTTTAGCGGCCGCGTAAACAGATTGCTACAACGTGTTTCTTTTTGTTACGTTTAAGCCGGATTATGCTGAGTTAGTTGGAAGAGAATCACCCCCAACTAGCACAATAAGTACTTAAAAGATACTTGTAGCTTGTACCAACAAAGCTAGATTTTGGGTCAGATATAAAGGCATTTATTGCTTTAATAATCACAACAAAAAATTATTTTACTTATAAGCTTTTCTTATGTTATATACTTTACTTGCTGGGCCGGCTTTTTTGTTAATTTTGTAACATTTAACAATTATACTTTAAATTTAGTTAAACAAACATGTAATATTTACACAGGGTGACTGTGATCTAGGGACAGTTATTGACACCAGTTTCTAGACATGGTCAGTATTCATTTAATGGTTAAGAAAAATGATACGAAAAATAAAATTAACTCATGCTTAACAAATTGAACATTGAGATTGAGATCATTAAACAGTTAAACAGTAGCAAAACGTGTTTGTTTTTATTAAAAAAAAAAATAACCGATGAAATTAAACCCTCACCATGTCTGGATATTGCGGTTGCAATAAATGTCGCTTTGTCGCATACACCCCGTATATTTCAATATTATTTTTGCCATACCCTTCCTGGTACTATAGGCGTCATTTTATGTTTTATTTCAACCAACAGACAAGATACATACATATAACACAGAGTCGCCTTAGACAAGTTATTCTACACACACATGAGTTAGCTAGCTGTATACGATCAGGAAGCTTCACGGGTCAATGGTCTCAAACAAAAGAAATTTTATTGGTTTATTTTCAAAACTGACCAGTTTTTAGGTTAATGTCCGATTAAATTAAGATTGAAGTTTAGTTTTTTAGAGTCTGGTAGCCCTAGGTGTGTCAAAGACCTGTCTGGAGATACCCACTAGCTTTCATTCACGCTCTCAATTGATATAGCCGCGTATGAACGCACCACAATATTATTATGCTGTGTTACTGATCAAATTAAAGAGTCTCATAAAGTTTAATACCGTTATTGATGTTTAGTATTGTATTTACAAATTCAATTACAAATCAGTAATACTACAGTGGTACAAAAACTTCCTAGACTTAAGTTTGTTTAACCCCTCGCTGTACGATATATACAAACACATAAAATTCATTTAAATTTAAATTTCAAATACAGTTGCCAAAATCCAATATTTTCCTTAATCAAACTGTTATATTTATAAATTAATCCGTCAACGTCAACCATCCAATTTATTTCAAAAACTAATTTACGTTTACACCTTTTTGATTAATTCAGAATCTTCACTAATAAAATAACGTTTAAGAGAATTTTGTTTTGAACGTAAAATCTTTTTTTATATTTTGATAATCTATCTCTTTAAAAGCGCTGCAAGCTTTTATTTATCAATAGCTTCCGCGTGCGTGGTACTTCGTTAAAAAAACCTTTATATTAATCCAAGCTATAAGCTACATGTGTGGAAGGATTCCGTCAAGAAGAGTAGAGTAACAAACATCCATACATCCTAACCCACAAACTTTCACATTTATAATATTAGTAACAATTATGCGAAAACTTATGAAAGTAGAGCAATTATATATAATAATAGAATCCGCCGGCGAACCTAGTGAGAACGTTATAAAATGCGCGTTTATCCCGCGCAGTGCGTGAATATTTATGTAAAAAATGGTAGCCATTTAAAACAAAAGGTCTGATTTAGAAATGTTTGGGATGTTTCCATTGAGAGGAGAATTGATTACCTCTGCAATTCTGAGAAGATCCTTGGATATGTGGTTTGTTTTGGTTTCTTTATAGTTTGAGAGAGCGAATTTCTTAGTATTTGGTGCTCAGATGCTAAGATAGTAACTGTGAATGTGGTTAAGTAATTAGAAAGTGCCTGGTCCTTAATTTCAAACGTATATTACCTAGTAGCATATGGCAGGGGTGATAACACCAACATTTCACCAGCCAATCTCAGAGCCCATGTGACCACCAGACAGAGTGGTTTCCAAACTATGAAACAAATATTGAGTGAGCCCTAAAACAAAAGACGATATCCCGACCAATCGCAAGGGTAGCATGATTGATACCGAAATAAATTGGACGTATTAAATTAACTTAGACTAAAGTTACCTAAAATGTAAATTGATACTTAAGCTGCAACCACCCAAAATAGGATAAAAGTACGCTTCACGTTAAATTACAATTCTCTTAGGTATTTGAGTATTAAAAGTCTAGGCGCTAATAATATTTTTCCAAAAGGTGAGCCCCTTATTAAGCAGGTTTTGCTAGGTGACCCGGCTCTCCCCACCAACGGGTTCCGCGTTGTCGTCGCGGTGGGGCTTAGTACCCGTGGCGCCCCCGAGCCACGGCGAAGCCAAGTGGACCCCAGAGGGGGGCTGCTCTTCGGGCTTTGGCTGGAAGTCCATGTGGGAGCAGCCCATGTTGCAGGGCTCTTATGGGGGGGCTCTGCAACAGGAGGGCCTGCGGTGTCGGCGTGAGTCGGCACTGCGGCCGAGGAGTTGCGGGGCCGCGGCGGGAGAGGACTGTCGGTGTTCCGTTGCCGCTTTCCCTGCCTTCCGCGGTCCCGGCGGGGCCGCAGCCGTCAGTACTGCGGCGTGGTGGGCGGTGGGACGAACATCTGTCTCACCGCGGAGGGCCAGGCCGTCAGATACGAAAGTGTCTGACGGCTTTGCACGCGGCCCTCGGTGCCGGTCCCCCCACATTTTGGGGGCCATGAGGGGCCTGCCTCGGCGGGCAAGGCCGGGCTGCGGTGTTGGCGCAAGCTGGCACTGTGGCCCGGTGGTTTACGGGGCCGCGGCGGGTAGGAGTGTCGGTGCGCGCGTCGTTTTTCGATGCCCCGCATTCCCTGCCTTCCGCGGTCCCGGCGGGGCCGCAGCCGTTGAACTGCGGCGTGGTGGGCGGCGGGACCGACCACCTGTCTCGCCGCGAGAGGACCAGGCCGTCGGACATGGGGAATGTCCGATGGCTTTGCACGCGGTCCTCGCGCTGGTCGGTGGCTTGCGCCAGCCCCCTCTTTGGGGGCCATGAGGGGCCGCTTCGGGGGGCATCGCCGGGAGGGTCGTGGACGTAAAGGCTGCGCCAGATTCCCATGACCCTCCCATCAAGGCGAGTGCGGGAGCACCGGGGGGTTTTAGTGGGTATTCCCGTGCCGTTTACCATCTTTGGCACGGGCGAGTCCCACATAACCACTCTGCCCTTCCCCGGGGTGGGGTGGTATGCGTAAATGCATTTCCCCACGTAAAAAAAAAAAAAAAAGGTGACCCGGCTCTGACCCACCTAACAAACCCTGCTTTAAGAACAACTGGCCTAGACCTAATAGCCATCAACCGAGAATATTTTCGGACTCTGTATGACTATTAAAAAATTTTTTACACCTAATCCAAAACAACACTTTTTCCAACCCGGGAATCGAACCTGAGTCTTCACAATAAACATTGGAAGCCCCCTAAACAGGGCAATCCCTTGCCCAAAAACCAATTTGAAAATAAAATTACTGTTATATTATCATCCCAAAGAAATGAAAGCCCAAATAACGCGCACAAAACGTGGTGTTTCCCACTTAAACTATCAATAAACACAACTAAACGATTTTCATAGACATCGTTATCAAACCGATATGGAGCGATACCCTTGTTTTAACGATATGGGGTTTCGTTGCGTGCGGCCAACTGCACAGTGGGAAACTAAAAATGAGACCCTGACTCTCCCTTTATTAAACGAAACATGACGTCACTGAGGTCTTGAGTTGGATAATTGGATCGGTACGGGAAAAAAATATTTATACATTAGAAAATTACGCAGAAGGGTGTGGCAGAGGTTTACAACAACCACATTTCACCTGTTATGCTATCCCATGAGATAGGGGGTGAGCCTATCGCCATCCAACGGACACAATTGCAACGTGCTGCTATTGTGAACTTCCTGAGGGAAAGTTCACAAAAAACACTTTGCCCGAACCGGAATCGAACCCGAGACCTCGCGGTGAGAGGCACGTACGCTAACCAGTTGACCATCGAGGCAGTAATAGATTACTCACCATTTAAGGATCAAAGGGTAAACTACAGTCATAACTTAAATGTATCAAAATTTTACACACACATTTGTTTATGTGGTCAATCAATATTATTGAACTTTTAATTTAATTTATCAGTTAGAGACATTGAACTAACAAATTTATTTGTACCAAGTTCTACTTACCAGTTTGCAGTTACCCATAACTTTCGATTTGATTTAGTATTAATATTGTACTATTTTGTACTAATTTTATGAATTAACTGCGGTTATTTATTAATGCGTTTGAATTGTAGTCGGCAAAACATCATTATTCAATCATGCATTAAAAACTTAATAGATTTTCAAGAAAGTACATATTTAATATGATGGAATAATAGATATGAATATTTATTGCAATTCAGTAAACATTATAATTGTAAACAGCAAACCAGTCATACTACTGTGTAAAAAATATATACGACTTACAACCTTTACCAATATTGATATAAAATATATTTACTTTTAAAATTAAGAGAATGTTTAAATAAATATTTAACGAATTTCAGAAGTTTATTTCAAAGATCCTCAACCATCACATAATAATTCGCAATACCAATTTCCCTGAAATATGTAATAACCCTATAAAAGCGTATTTCAGGAAAATCTGAATTGTGAAACCCAACAAGTTTTCATCTGAACTTTATTGTGCTGTGTTTTTACAGAACACATATTATGAGGGGAAAATTCAAAAAGTACCAGAATAATAAATATTGAATTATATTATTCCACCGATTTCATATACTCTAGAACACAAGTAGTGTAGTAACGCTTATTACAAAAAATATGGGTTTTTTAATAACTCCTGCAGCGAACGAACGTGTAGTCCACCTGATGGTAAGTGAAATACAGCCCATGGACATCAGCAATCCACAAAAGCAGTTTGAAGATGCGTCGCTGTAACTGAGGACTACAGTGTTATACCTCATATCGGAACACAGTAATGCAAGCACTACCATTTGGCGTCAGAATAAAGGTGAGACGGTGGTGCTGTCACCCTCGAGCTCGTTCACAAGTGCTTTACCACCAGTATCATTACTTTGCTATGTTACTTTTGATTATAAAGACGTAATCTTAAGATAAGAAACTCATTTTCACCTCAGTATATTGAAAGGTGTTTTGTGAAAACAGTGAGCAAAACTCAATTTTGCTTCAATTTAACCATAAGCTAGAAGCAACATCAAGTTTTGCATACTGCTTTCGCCTTTCAAGCTGTTGAGGTGTATGTGCGACACGAGATTAGAATTAATTCACATCTCGTGCTTATAAGTGCCTCAGAACGCCCAAAATTCTTAATAAAATCACTCTCTGCGCTCCTGATTCTATAGTAGAATCTGTCGCTAATTTGGCACTCAAAATTAGCGCTCCATGAAAATACTATTATGAACTTTGCATTCTTGTTGCACAAATAACTATTTTGCATCAGAAAAGTTAAAACAGCTTATGATACGCTAGTGAATCCTAAGCTAAGTAAGATCTTGGGTAAAAACAATCTACTTAATTCAAGGTAAGGCACTGATTCTTATTCTTTTGATCTCACAAAATAATCCCACGTCGGGTCACCCATATTTCCATGGGTCCCACACTATGACGTCACAAATCCACCATGAAATTGGAGCGCTTACGAATACATTGCCACCGGGGACAATAACAATTATAATTTACATATCGATGTCGGCAGAAAGGTGAAAAATATCTGAAATGCCCGGTAGGGACAGTCAAGGTGTACACTGTACTGTTGCTGAGGAATACAAGTGTGATTGTAACATAAGTTACAAAAGTTACAAAAGTTGCATCAATCTAATTATTTCTAAATATAACCACAGATCTGATGTTCATGCATTCTCATGTCTACAACAAGGTTTATAACACTTGTAACATCAAGGATCGTGCACGTTATGCCTGCAAAAATGTTGTAACAGAGTGGTTACTTACCTTAAATTACGAAGAAACAGAGTTATTACTTATTTAAATCCAAAGGCATACAAATACTCACACACTCACACACACACACACATACACACACACACATACACACATAAACAAACACACACACACACACACACACACAATATTTTTGTAACATTCTCAATTTATATCTTTTATTTCTTACTCTTTTTAAATTAGTATCTTTTACTTCAGATACAACGTGAAAACATTATTATTAAGTTAGGTTTCCAAAACACAGGATCACCTAGTTTGGAAACCACTGTGTAAAACAATGCCTGTATCTTTTTCTGGTAATAAACTTTTTTTTTTTTTTTATCTGTATATAGAGCTAGATCCGTTAAGTTTACGTTATTCGCGTGCCTACCGTTAACCAAATAGGCTTATTATTCCTAGTATAATATGTTTGTGAGACGTCATATTGTTTATTTGTTTTCTTAGTAAAAATTTACACGTTTGGTTTTTATACAGTGAAATGAACTTAATGGATTCATCTCTATATATAATTTGTGAATATAACCAACCATAAATCAAATGGCCTAAAATTGAGTTATCAACAGAATAGAGCCCAAGGTTTCTTAGAAGTGAACCAGTTGTATATATAGTACTTGTTTAGACTGATTTGCGAACTTCCTTTCCTTTACAAACGTCATCGAGTAAATCTGAAGTTATTCTAAAATTATAAAAATAACTAGGGTAGGTAGCAATTAACATTCGCTACATACTTATGTTGTAACCTACCATAATTATGTTTTTAATGTAAGTAGACAAGTTCACAGCTTTCAAGTTCAATTTAATCTGTAAATTGCCAAAATGTTCTGAGATGTTATTTTTGCGAAAACTTTAATTGCTTCCATTACCAATAAATTAAAAGATGTTTAAGTAAGAAAACCAGAAAACTACAAAGTTAAAAATGTCAATGTTTCACTCCAAAAAAAAGGACAACCGATCCCCATTTGTCCTTCCCACTTACCTAAAATTAACCTAACACAAATTACCAAACACTAAAACATAGCGACGAATTCCCCACCAAATCATCTAATTAGTCAAAATTAACATTTCCCAAGACTTTGACTGTCATCGGAAGTCATAAATTTGGCGGGCAATTAAAAAAGCTTTGGCATTATGAGCGGGCAATAAGAAGGCAATAAGAGGCAATGTAAGGCAATTATGGGACACCTGTGCGGCAATTATCGTGGTTATAATCACTGATGGTTAACTTTGTAATCGACGGATGCGTACCAATGGATGCGAAAAATCTGATATAGGACAGGAGCTAGCGTATAATAAACTAGTTTTATCGTAGTATAATTGTAGCTTGGTCATATTATACGTATACGAATATTTATTATATTCATAATTATAATTACTAAAAAAGTAAGAATTACATAAATATTAGTTAACGTCTCGCCTCATCTATGTATAACTTGAAAGAATACAGTAATCGGCCTTAAGGGTTATATTTTAAAAATCATCCTCGTACTCTTAACCATTGAGGAGTTGTACCTTCCAGCATCAGCTCTGCAATGTATTGTAAAATTCTGTTGAAGGATGCCACGTACCACTGCTGTTTATATTTTGTTATTTCTTAGTTTAGAACTCTACCATTTGATAGGATGACTTTCTTACCATTATGTTATGCAAAATACCTTACTATGTCTATTCACATAAATAAATTATTACTGAACTGGATTTACATATCTTTTTTTACTTCTATTTGAAAATAATTCCTAAATATCCTTATAATATTAAGTAGAAGATATTGTAGAATTACAAATCAGATTTTGTTACCGTATTAAAGCAGAGAAGAGATGTGGAAATAACAATCACATCTCCTCTCCGGTTTGGTATAAACCGGGCCTTAGGCTCCTAGACTACGATGATCAAGTTCAAGTCAAAAACCTGCGCTGGCGACGACATTCATCACTTATCAACGAGTTCGCAGAAGCCCCGCCGCCCGCTCCTCCATTCTTCCTTTTGTCGCTAACGATCGCAAATCAACGCTGGCTATTTCATTTAAATTCTTTTTGTATTAATTACTGTTTGTAGATGTAGAAGAGATTTTAAATACATTGATTTATTAAAGGTGTCTAGAGTTTAGAACCTGGCACTAAGACTACGTTAGATTTGTGCAAGTTAGATCATTTTGCATGCGTATTAAAGCTTACAGGCTTCCATTTTTGACAGATAAAATGTCAAATTTGTACAGAATTAATTGGCGGTTATCTATCTGAAACTCTACCTGCAACAGCTAATATGCCCCTAAGCTTTATATTATAAATAGTTAAGTTCTTATATTAAAAGTAAATAAACTAATTGATTTATTTATTATATCTTAGAGGTCGTGCAACTTGCTTTGATGATAACATCCGCAAGAAAAACTCCATCTCTTAGCCAAATCAATGTCCACCACGAAATAGATTTGCTGCAATTACAACCATATTGGTTAGTGTCCTTCTTGCGATAGGTAAAAATGAATGAACGTGACGTCACGTAATTACGTAGCATACAGTTGAGAAATTATTGGTTCTAGCAAAATGAGACCGTAGCCAAGTTAAAGTTAAACCGGTGGAACGGTATTTCGAAGTCGCAGATTCTAATCCTGCCGGTGACAATTTTTTTTTAAGTGTTTCTTAGTATAATTTGCTAAGCATAGCTAAATTCTATTAAATTAATCAATCAGAAACTATAACCGCATTAACCGTTTAGGCAGAGTCCGGTTGTGTATAAAAAAAATTGTTATTATATGGATTGTAGGATTATATGGATATGGATTATAGGAAACGTTAAACACATTTACACGCTTCCACAGTTCCACACCCCGACATATCATATTGAAAAAAATAAGTTAGCCACTCTACTATTACACTAATCAAAACGGTCTTTAAAATAAATGTCTTACCGATTTTGCTGTAAATAATTTTCCACATGTAACGATTCCCAAGGGAAACTATGTAATAAAAGTCATTGTTAGACAGATATACAAATGGTAAAATACAAATAAAAATATCACTAATATAGGCAATAACCATCTGTCACCTCACAAACACAATCAACTAAGAATTTAATTCGAATAATAGGCTCCATTACCAAATTCCAGTTGCGACGAACTAAATCACCTAATCGATTCTCATACTCTTATCGAACAATCGAAAACTCAATTAAATTAAAAAGTGGAATCTTTTTAGAGAATGTATCGGTCGATATAAATCAGGGGCGATGCGTTACGAATTCAGTGCATTAACATAATCGACCACTTCACTGGCGCTTGACTATCGACTCGTCCGACCATGTTTCATTGTAATTTTAATACGAGACAACCCTAACTATACACTCACTTTTAAGAACTTTAAACTTTAAGTTTACGAAGATAAGGTTCAAAATGAAATGTGTGGTGGTAAAAACAAGGTTGTGCTGGTATATTTAAGTGAGAACGGACTACAATGGCACAAAGAAGCGTCCGCAATTAAAGTGGCGCTTTTTGCATCGGTCGTTAAGCGCCGGCTTTTATGCGACGCATTGATGGTGTTTATCGAAGTGACAGACGGACGTACAGACGATTGTTCCGACTTGCTAATACGGCCTTTTGAACTGCCTGCAATGGTTGGTAGTCGACGATTTGGTAGTCTTTTGGTAATGGACTAGCTTAAGATGTGATGTGTTAGTTGATGAGTTGTGTTACCTAAACGTTTCTTATTTTATCGACTAATAAAAATAAATTTCCAATTCCTAGTATATCTTTAAAGAAAACTTTCTGTTATAATTAATAACATGACACGCCTATTATATACAAAAGGGATTTGTGTGCAAGGGAGAAGTGTATTAACACCTAAATTCTACTTATCTAGATCTTGGTAGGTATGTCTAGGTGCTACGACGTGATAGGATGGTCCTATCGTTAAAATTGGTTTTCCACCGGACATAATTTCAGACTCATTGCTGCAACTGAGAAATGCCGGATGAAAAAACTAATTTATGACTTTAGCTCGACCCAAAACGCATACTCGAGACCTAACTATTTTCAGTAGCCTACGCTAACCACACAGTAAAAATTGCTTCACAATATTTAAAAGTTAATAACCAAGCTAACTACAGAATATTTCTATTTCTCCCACGGATTAGAGGTTATATTAATTCGTTCGTGTTAGTTCGGCAGTGACGATTAGCGGTCCGATTCTAACTTATTTAATCCGGGCCGGGGCTGTGCGGGACCCGCGCGCGTCGCTACATTTGCTGCGGAACCCTAATTAAACTTAATTACGTAATGGTGTTAACATGCGTCACTTTTACACGTGTGTGTGCGTTGCTCGATATTATAATCCCATATTATTCAACTTTTTTAGACGACCTTGTTTTGGTTTATTCTCCTTCATATGTTTTCTTAACTTTCGCGATATGAATACACATTTGAATAAAATAAACAACGGGTATATATACACGGAGATACGGCTCGAGAACATAGGTATTTATATACCTTTATATTACGCGATTATGTCCGGTTGAATAATTTATTGAAATATGCATAAGTTATAAATTATAATATTTTAGATAAAAGATAGAACGTTATTTTTTTTTAAAACGCTTAAGTAAGTAATTTGAGTTTTAGAACTAAGCGTTATGGTAAGTCCGGAGACAATTAACATATTACGATATGTTAATAATAATAATGTTACATAACGTCCTCAGATGTAGCGACGCACCTGCCATCTTTTGTAGATTGTGGATGTTTATGGAATGTAGTTTACACTTACCATTAGGTAGACTCCCCCACTATATAACTAGTATTACCATAATATAAGGCCTGTTTCTCAATCGTCAAGTATATGTTGTTGAAAGGATAAAATATACCACAGACAAATTGTACTGACAGCTATGTTTGACTTAAAGTCTGAATGATATCACTTTTTATTCGTTCAAGTTAATATTTATCTGTAAACACAACATATCATCACGCCTATACTATCCAGAAGGGTGTGGCAGAGATGTACAACACCCACACTTCACCTGTTATGTTTAGGTCCCATGGGATAGAGGGAGATCCTATCGCCATCCACCCCGGGCACAATTCCAACTCCGTACTGCTATTATGAATTTCCTGAACTAATCGAACCCGAGACCTCGCGATGAGAGGCACACACGCTAACCACTAGACCCTCGAGATAGTAACATAGAAAGCATTATACTAGTAATAACTCATACAAACTCTTTGAAGTACAGCAGAATAGTTGGTACCGCGGTACAATTGTGAGACAGTTGTGTTGAGTAAGTTACCTTGTTGTTATGAATTGCGGAATTGCTTTAGCGGCTTGTTTCCCTTTATGAGGTAGACGTGATTCGATGGAATGACAATTAGGGAGCTTGTGTTTCTGTAAGGGCCTGGTTCACGACCGACGAATACAAATTATTATAATATCAATTAGTAGATAATTATGTCACACAGCGCCATCTAGTCCCAAACTAAGCAGAGCTTGTATTATGGTTACTAGAATAACTAATACTAACACATATATACTTTTCTTTTTTAAATACATACTTATTATATCTATACTAATATTATAAAGAGGTAAAGTTTGTGTGTTTGTTAAATTGTCGGGGGTAATCTCGGAATCTACTGCACCGATTTTTAAAATTCTTTCACTAATAGAAAGCCACATTATCGCTGAGTGTCATAGGCTATATAAAAAACCGAAAAATTAAAAGGTTTTTACGTGGTAGTCCGTTTTGTAAAGAGAATCGGAGAAAAACTCATCGTTATACGTGAAGGCCACAGCAGCGCGGCAGCGGCGCGCGATGGTTTCGGCTTATTTCGGTTCGTAACACACTTTCGACATTCATTAATTTTATTTTCGGTACATTAAAAAAAATCTTTTATGTTTATATAGTTTTCATTTAATTTAGGTTATAGATAGGCATTAAGTTTGTTTCGTGTAGATATTAATTTACTTCTTACGAACGCTGCCTTAACTATGAAAGATATATATTTTTGAACATTATGCCCAACGAAGTGGGCACGGGTCAGCTAGTGTATAATAAGTATGTTTTTTTGGTGTTTCCATGTGGAAACACCAAAAAAAGCCAACACCAACCTGTGGAGAGCAGCGAGGCGACCGCCTAAACCACTACACCACACGTGCAGACGATATCTTAATTGGACTTGAAGCAGGATTTGAACTCACGACTATAGGATTCCAGCCTATCGCTTTATCACTCAGCCATCCCAGCTCCACTCTGTTCTTAGTATTAGATTGCTAAGCATGACTAAGCGCTATATATAAATCAATAAGAAATTACTTAATTTGAGAATGCTGACACAACCCATATTTCTAAGTAGAACCTAGTTTGGATACCAAACAACCTAACCTTTCTAGAATGCCATCGTCCAGATATCTAGAATACCAACAAAAAGTCATAAAAATAAATCTAGATTTTCTAAGAACCGTATTTGAGGTCGACGACACATTGACAAAAAGCCGTCTGGCATTTGGTATTGTTTAACGCGACATCGCCTAACATATGACCTAGGTATACACTATTTATTTGATGTTAGATATGCCCCTTTAGAACAAGATGAGTCAACTCGGAATTAAATATTTTATAAACGACGTTTGCAACTGATAAAAACGCGCAATTACTTATTTTCAAATCATTTATTGCATAACATAAGATAACTTCACTGGTGGTAAAGCTCTTTTGAACGAGCTTCACGGTGGCAGTACCACCATCTCACCTTTAACCTGCTGTCAAATAGTAGTGCTTGCATTACTATGTTCCGGTTTGGTGGTGAGATCTAGCCCTGAAATTACTAGAATACGAGCCATAACACCGTAGTCTTCAGCTGCAGTTACGCATCTACAATCTGCTTTTGTGGATTGTTGATGTTCATGGGCTGTTCTCCACTAAAGTCGTAAATATAAGGAAAAAAAATATATTAAGGCAATTTTATCCGGCAGTGTCTCGCATAGAGATAAAGAGAGAGGTAGATCATCCAAAACTCTCTACTTTTTTCATTATAACAAATTAATGTTTGATAAATTTTCAAAAGTGACAGATAAAAATCTAAATAATAAACGATATTTTATACTTTTCAGAGTCAGGTCATTGGTATTATATTATATTAGATAGAGCTTAAAAATTTACATACAAAATTTTAACGTGCTCAAAAGCTAATTTAGAGATGAGCAGTTTTCCTGTAAAGGTTTGCAATGTGTTTTGTCTTAATCAGGTTTTTAGTTCGTTTTTGAGATGATCGATGATGTTTGTCTGGTTGACACTTAATTTATTATTAACAACAGACAACTATTTGTTGATTGAGGATAATGATCTACTTAAAACATTACCAAGATTATTTTATTTGTTTAACTAAAGCTACATTTGTTGTATAATTAATGAGGTTGTATATTTAACCCCAATTCTACCAGTTCCTTATAAAGTTTTAGATAGTTTACTCTTAGCAAATTTTATCTGTAAATGGTGGTAATTCAAAGTGTTATTTATAAACTTTTCGTCAGGAACTTTACAATAGTACCACAAAGTTGACGATAGGCTCCCTCCATGGGACCTAAACATAACAGGTGAAGTGTGGGTATTGTACACCTCTGCCACACCCAAAATAGGCGTGATGTTATGTTATGTTATGCTGTTATTTTTCTCGATGCACTTGGAATATATAACATCAAAAATGTCCTCACAATTTTTTCAAAACTAATACTTTCAAATTTAAAGAAGCTAATTAGTAATAGCTAGTTTGTCTTGTATATATAATAAGTATGTATTTACAAAAGAAAAGTATATATGTATAAGTATCAGTTATTCTAGTACCCATAGTACAATCTCTGCTTAGTTTGGGACTAGAGGGCGTTGTGTGTGAGTTGTGAATTATTTATTTATTTATTTTATTTATTTAATAGTATAATTGGCATCCAACATACTCAATTTTTGCCTGAACAAAAATAGTTAGTACAATTTCAACAACCGCATTATCAAATCAAATCAAATCAAATCAATTTTTATTTCAAATTAGGTGCATACAAAATTTCTTTTACATAGCAAGATAACCAATGACTTAATATCTAGAATAGTATACACATTACAATTGTGTGTTGTTAAGTGGATGCCTACACTAGGAAAACCTGTGTCGTAGGTCACCCAACATTTTATTTGACAAGATAGATGTGGACGTGTACATTCCAGAGAAAACAAAAATCATGCTCCATGCTCAAACAAGTAATAGGTATCTAATTATAATATTTGAATAAAAGGATTCAATAACCTATATCTATAACTTATAACAAAGATAACTCAACTAACGTGCTCACGATTGCCAGTAGTTAGCAAGTTGGCATCAACAATACAGTACTAACTCCTCTGCCGTACCCATTAGGCAGGTAGCACGATGCTAACACGATTTTTCATAGAACTACTTTGTACCTGGCAAGAACGAGTGTAAATTAATTAAGACCAACATGGACGTCGAACTGTGTGGTCCAGGAGTGGGCATCAGTGGAGGATGGATGTGGTACAACATTTTTTTATACAGAACAACATAATAATATGTTGTTGTATAATATATAGTTAGGTATGTCTTTAAATTAGTTTCACGATTCAATTGTAGTTATAATGTAAATATAATAATGATAAGTAGAATTCAATATCAAATATAATTTGTTGTAAATTAAAATAAAAAAACAAAAGAACGTATTAATATCATATATCAACATCACGCGATAATGCTTCAAAAGGGTGTGGCAGAGGTGTACGATATCCACTTTTCACCGGTTATGTTTATGTCCCAAGTTATAGGTTGCCGTGAACTGAGAATTTCCTGACGGGAAACCTCAATGAACTTTTTTTGCCGACCCGGGGAATGAAAGGGGATCTCACGGTGTGCCGTCACAAAAGGAGAATGTGGCAGTTCAAAAAAGAACCTTTGCAATTATATTTAGACAGACGACTTTTCAGTACGCTCTTCAACTTCAGTAAGATCTATAAGGATATAAGAATAAGGAAACCTGTTCGATTCTACCTTATTAAAAATATGGTGCGACCATTCACATAAAAATGAAGGATAATATAAACTAGCTGAGCACACTCACAAAAAGCTAGAAAATAAACCACCACATCCACTGCACGGCATTCGTGGTGCGCAATCAACTAACAAAGTGAATTAATTTGATTGGTTCACAGTGGACGCTGCAAGAACAAGAATTTATTTATACAAATCATTGCATTTGTTTAATTTGCCGTACTGCCGGCGCACCAACGGCCGAGCGCCGTCGCGCGTCGCGGCGGTCGCTCGAACAATCAACTTAGTCATTAACTACCCTTATTTGCTCTCCGACACGTTGAGTTAGGCTTTTGTTTTTGTAACAAGTTTATTTACTGTCTCGTTGATCTTGTGGTTAGGAAATGTCACTGCATACTGTACGGTATCAGATGTGGGACTCGGATGAGGCAAAAAATTTTTTTTGGATTATACCGACAGATTTTTTTAGTAGCAGTACGGAAGTGTAATTATTAAATAAAAATAAATAATAATAAATAGCTCACAACTTACACACAACGCCATCTAGTCCCAAACTAGAAATGTGGACAAAACAAAGATCAACTAGAAAACTATACTCAAAGGAATATTTAAAAAAAAAGATTGCTTTACCGGGGAATAGAACGTTAGACCTTTTAAACCCACGCTGATGCGTTTGTTTTCCATAAACATGAGTCCAAAGCCTTGGGTATACATTCGTCACAGCATTAGGGTACAGCACGAATTCAACGACACGCGCGGCTCTGCCCGGCCGGCAGTGTATGCTTATACCACGGCATATCAGGGTAATTGCATGCGTGATATTGCCGCGGCAGATTTATGGAATAGATGTTCAAAAAGTGGAGAAACAATTCAGAAATTAATAAATTCATCTATACTGAGTAATTTTTAAAACCTGCACCCCCTGGGTATACGCCCCAAGTGCTTTGCCAATTCAGCTATGGATTTGTATGCTGCTAGACTAGAAATTTCTCAACTCTTTTTGTGTCAGCGTCATAGGTGTATATATATATATATACATATATACCATAACTAGACGTACCTTACTTACTTGGGGTTCATACCCAGAGGGTGCAGGTTCGAGCCCTGCTGGGTTCTTAATTTTTCAACTTTTATAATATTATATAAAATACAAAAAGGCAAAGCTAAAATTTGCTTTAAAATATGACAAGAATTTTTAAAACCTCAAATAATTATTATGCACAACGTTATTTGTATGATTTTTCAATTATTAAGAACCGTTAGGCTAGTGACACTGCTGTAAAGGGATCACCAATTTCACACTTGGTGTTGCGTATAGGCAAGGAGGAACATTTCTCTGAAGTGACTATCCTTGAAGATGGTTACGCAGTATATTTAATTGATTTGGTGAACATTTTGAATGCGAACCAGTTCTCTCCCTAAACAATAACAAACACCCTCACAATAAAGTTGAGACATTACGAACTATTTGATCGAGAACATTTTATATGAACCGGATACGAAGCCAATACACACACCACCGAACTTCGTTCAAACTTTATATTCACCCTGTATTATTATTAAAAAAGAAGAGTGATAGCAAAATTGTCAAACATGAGTGAATATTCTCTATAACAGCATGATTCAGCTCAAGACTTTGGTTGTTTGAAGCTGTATTGAGATTTTTTTCTCATGTTACATAGTCTAATTTTTGAGGAAGACTATATTAGCTATTTGGTATTTCACGATATGCCACAGGAGCGGAGTATGAACATTTTACACTGGTAAAACCGCTGTCAGTTGTCTAGTAAAAGCGAATATTTTCCAATAACAATAGGTTTGAAACTAACGTATGAATAGACAAGATTACACACAGTTGGAATACTTTTATTTGTGCGAAAGTGCGTCGGCGCGGAAGTAATGCTCGGTAATAATCGGCAATGTTCGTGCATGTTCGTGTAAAAAATGTTCTTTCTTTATTAGGGTGGTGGCAGCGGTGGAGTGCGATAGTTCGCAACTACTGGCCGTGATGGCCATAGACTAAGAGGTCAGTTGTTGAGAGTCGACACAAGTATCATCCGCCAGCCCTTATCCCAATTTCTTGGGTCGACGCAATATGTTTTATACTTGCATACTTTTCTGTAAGACGCATCGTTTCATCTTAGAACTTATTAGTTATTTGCTTCCAGTTTGGCAGCCTCCCATACCCGTTTTGCTTCACCATACTTTGCATCTTGTAAACACTTGAGATGTCAAAAATAACACTGTCACAGAGAAAAGGAATTGAAATAGAGTTTCTGCTTAAAGAGACTCTGGTTGTTATTTGTGTGTGTGAAATTTATTTTTGTGAACACCCGCGTGACACAAGAAGTGCCCGGACTAGGGATATTGTAATTATCCTTTAAAAAAGTAACCTACCACAAATAGTTTTATGAAGGGTTGGTTGGGTAGTAACTTACCATAGGCAAGTGGTATGCGTCTTTGCCTCTTTCCTCAATGATTTTAATAGGTGCCAAACTCTTCCACATCGCATCTCCACTATTTACCCTCCCATTCTTTGGCAGCGTCCAAAACAGGCCGTTGGCAAATGATCCGCGGGCCATTTGCTTCAAATTGTCCGTGCGAGACAACTGGCTCCTGTTTATGTACCAGTGACCGATCTCCCACTGCCCAGGCCCCAATGCCCATTGCCCAATATTGGGCATATGATGTACACCAGAAAAAGTTAGATTGGTCAGTTTTTCAGACGACTTGACACGGTGAAACTTGGAATTGGTTCGTTTTTGTTTTACGCGCCATGCTCATAAATTGTGGTAGAAATGTTTGTTGTAAAACACGCTCCATAAGTTGAGGCTATACCAATGATTCTCAGTATAAGTTTTTCTGTGTAATTTCGTACTTTCTGCATTAGTTGTTAACTTTGTTACGCGAGGATATAAACGAAGTTAATAACCAGATATTAAAGAGATGACAAACAGTTTTTTTTATATACGTTACGTATGTAATGTATTTCAGGCGTGTAGGGAGTCGATGTGATGGTTGTATAGAATTACAAATGTCCATATAAAAAAACTCGAGCCAACACTCACACACACACATACACACAGGTAATTTCACTAAAGCTTAAAAAGTAAAAACTAAAGTAAATGAGTACAAATAAATATCTGGTCTTTGCCATTAAACTGATACCTTTATTGAGGTGTAAAACCGTCGTGGGGTTGAACAGGGCAGGTCTACACAATCTATTAGCGTACGCGTAAGTAATGAAGGAGGCACAATTAATATTGTTGCGATCGCGGTGCCACTCCGCGTATTTATTAAGAAACCTATAAATCATAACAATGTCTAGGGCTGTCTACGACAGAAAAAAGTAACTGGAAAGCAATGGCGTTGTTTGACGTGACAACGTAACGTAGACGTGTTTGGTATTACAAGGTGGAAGAGTGGAAATTTAACACCATCACACAACTAACAGCTTAAATGGACAACTATAATTATAAGGAATACCGAATCATACTTCAAAACATCTTGTTCCTTGTTATAGTAACCATATTCACAGTTTCACAAGAACTTTGCAAGTCCTATGCTATCCAAAAAGATCGTTTTCGATACAAAATATTTAAAGCAATATTTTATTTTTAAGTGAAGGTAAGTTATTAAATTTTTAGGCAGTACTTTACAAGCTCAGGTTTGCCGACACTCTCGGCCAAAATCGATTAAATATAAATATTAAATATCCCTTATCACATGAGTCCTAAACATAACAGGCGAAATGTGGGTGTTATACACCTATGCCACACCCTACTTGGTAATATAGGCGTGATGTTATGTTATTTTATGCGAAAACTAAGTTTAATTAACGTAGTTGAAGGAAATAACCTACAAAATATCCGTAGTTCTACTTAGCGTCGCATAACCTTTTATTTCTTTTTCCATTCTTAATTAACGGTCGTGTTGAGTGTTTATCAAGGGACAAATTATCGTTCGACGTCGCATAAAACACTATTTGCAGTTCGAATAAAATATTGTTCTCATTTGCACACTCACCATCTCTGGAGAATAGCGGTCTTTTTTTTTTTATTCGTGACCAAGAATGGTGCAGGGAAAATTATGTGAGGTTACGACTGTCTTAATTCTTAATTCTTTATTGTACAAATAAAAAACAATACAAAAATATAAAATACAATTTTAAATTTATGTACAAAGGCGAGCTACTATGAGCGACTGTCCTGTCTCCTGTTTTTTTTTATAACTATCCTATGTGTTTTCCTCGCATGTCCTGTCGGCAACAGCATTGCATATGCGTCTCTACATCTGAGGACTGTCTTATGCTTCATGTGAAGTAATCTTAGCGCCTAATATCACCACCAAACCGACACACAGTACAGCCGAGTTCATTATTATGGAGGCAGTTTATTATTTTTTTTTTTATCTATATTTTAGGATACTTTTCACCTATGGGCATGCCAGTTCTCACATTTTTGAACCTTATTCTAAAGATTACAAGGTTTGAAATTGCTAACATATTTATGCCTAGAAGGCAGAAACGCTGCTATTTCATCCCTCAAGCTTATTCACAAACACTCTACCACCATCATAGAGTCTGCTTAATCTTAAACAAGAAACATACTAACAATAATACTTGTGAGTTAATATTTTTAAGTAATTTTATGTTTAGACAGCCCTAAGTGTACCCCACTAGTGGCCAGGCCGGTGGGACGCGCCCCCTTTAAGGGGGTATTCCACAGAAATTACTGGCAATACATCATTGAGGCTGGGCAGCGTTCGGGAAACTACGTAATGTCTTTTCGTCCAGTATACCCCAGTGCCTAAAGACAAAAGTCTTTAACCAATGTGTGTTGCCAGTGATGACTTACGGAACGGAGACGTGGCCGCTCACTATAGGTGTGATTAAAAGGCTCAAGGTCGCTCAGCGAGCGATGGAGCGAGCTATGCTCGGGGTTTCACTACGCGATCGAATCAGAAATGACGAGATCCGTAGGCGAACCAAGGTTACCGACATAGCTCAGCGAGTCGCTAAGCTGAAGTGGCAATGGGCCGGACACATAGCTCGAAGGACAGATGGCCGTTGGGGCAAAAAAGTCCTAGAGTGGCGGCCACGAACTGGCAAACGCAGCGTGGGACGGCCTCCCGCTAGATGGACGGACGATCTTGTTAAGATCGCGGGGAGTCGTTGGTATCAGACGGCTAAGAACCGCACGATGTGGAATTCAATTGGTGAGGCCTATGTCCTGCAGTGGACGTCCCTCGGCTGATAATGATGATGATGATGACATCATTGAGATGTTTTTAATAAGCGCCAGTGTTGCCAGCCTCTTGACTGACTACCTTGCTCAGTGGATTGTTACACTCGCGGGTGAAGTATTACTCTAATGTATTGCTGTATACCCTGCGTTCGTATGTTGAAAGTGTATATTGTATTAAAAGAGTTATGTTTAAAATGGTTTTGAAAAATTGTTGTAACTGTAATCGATCAAATCGGTTCGAGACAGTTTTATGACTGAAACTCGCGGCTCTGATTGCGTATTTTGTAAAATCAATAAACATTTTTCCTTACCAAAAATCAAATTCCTTACGTTACAAAATCCACTAGACCTGTTTGTCCACAAGGCTCCAATTTCATTATGTTGTAATTTATACATGTGTCGGTATAATAACAAATTGCCAACCCATTCTGAGGGTTACAAGTGTCTGCCAGAACATGGCAAAGTTGTTATCGGAATGGTTATTCATCCTGCTCCCGGAATGCTAAATCCACAGATTTGAACATAAAATTCGAGCACAGCTATAACTTCAACTGTTTTGTTATATTTTCTTCTTTAAGTAACGTTTTCCTAAAGATTCAGAAACAAGTCATCATGTCATAAGTGTCTTCATTAATGAAAAAACAAAATCCAGAGAGCATCCTCAGTACAGATTAGAAACAAACTCACAAGAGGCACTATATTTTCACTCTCACAAGGGCTCCACCATTGCTCAACCTATAAAATTGGTGTCCAAAACACCATACACGCAATACCAATAGCATTTCTGCGTCATCCGAATCGGTCATATTTTGCAGTAAGCCTGCGTTCGGAGCGGATCTGAGGCTTATCATGATATAGCCTCTTTAAGGCCCCAAATTAAATTGGGTCAGAGGGTACACTTATTGCTTTGCATGTTTTTTTTTTCAGGTAGTCAAGAAGGCAGCAACATTTAATAGGTACCAAAGACAGACAATGATTTCTTATATTATTTTTCCTCAATTTTTCTTGCCTGGGTATTTGAAATAATTGTTCTAATACATGCAGAAAACTCAGACACCTTTTTTCGATAGATAATATTTTACTAGCCTCCGCCCGCGTGGTACGTCGATCAAAAGTATAGCCTAAAGTAGTAGCCTATATGGTATTCCAGAAAATATATAGGATCTTACTTAGAAAGGTAAAAATGCATGAAAGTGACGTCACGTAATGACGTAACTTACAGTTGAGAAATTCTGGGTCCTGGCAATAGGCAACCGTGGCTGACTGGTTAAAGCGGCTCCCATAACTTTTTCAACTGTACCTTAGTACAATAAAATCTGGGTCAAATTTCATCATAATTTATCTAGTAGTTTAAACGGGCAATAGTAGAGTAGTATAAATAGGATTGGATGAATAAATATCGAGTTCAATTTTAACAAAAATCATTAGTACAAATAATAAAGCTCATTGAACAAAAACAGCAATCGGAACTTATAATCGCATTACTCTCATATTTTTCGCAAAAATAAGCACAGGCCAATAAATCACCATCTATAATTAATTAGCTTCGATGTAATAGAGGCAATTAATAAACTTTCAGTACATATAAAGCATGCAGCCTTATTAAAACTACCCTTACGTTCTCAAATAGCCCTATTCAGTAGTTTCCAGCCCTTAGGACCTAAGTTCAGCCCTAAGTTTAGTCGGCTACTACGCCCTAATTAACGTTTTAACGTAATTACATAATATACGCTCTAGCTGCCTCACAAACATGAAAATCTCTAACTACCCTCCGACTTTACGTCAACCCTTTCCTAAAGCTTTTCTCAAAGAACTCCTTCAAGTTTAAATTTAATTGGTTTTGAGCTAATTTCTTAATTTGTGACAAGTAGTTTTTGTGGTTAACTTTGATTAAAAAAGGTTAAGGAAATGTGTATTTATTTTTTAAATTATTTTACTGGCCTGCTAAACAAAGCGATGAATTCTAAATGAAACATATAAGAGTCTAGATACTACTAAGTAGTTGCTATTAAGTTCTAGTTTTAAAGGGTAGATGGAAATAATAATAATAATAAACCTTCTTCAGAGGGCTGCGATCGTGAAACTTTAAGACAAATGTATCTAAAGTAAGACCTTGTGATGTTTTTTTTTGCTAAGATGGATTAGGCTGATATAAAGCTATATAAGATCTATGGACTGTTTCGAATTAGTTCAAACTCACCTTGAACAAAACACTGATTCTATATTTTTACCACGAAGCTGAATCTAAGCTAAGCCTGAGTTAAATCCTACGCTCTTTAGATTTCAGGTTCAGATAATTATTAGAGCTTTATTCGAAACGAACACTTTCTAATTCAATTATTAAGTCTAGTCATAAGATATATGTATACAGTAGTCGCTAGTAAAAACAAAAATTGCATAAGAATGTAGTTCTTGTTTTTACTAAAATCAATGTCATGGTTGCTAAAAACAGATTTTTGTATGTCTTATAACATCGATAGGGTATCGATATAAATGAGCCAAATAGTTAACATAAAACAAGCATAGCATCATATCACCACAAATGGGTGCGCATAATGATTTGTTACACAAATAATCGCGTCCGGGCGGGGATCGAACCCCGCACCGTAAATCACGATACGGCGAGTTACCGACTGACCTTAGCATTGGCTACCCCATATTATGTGAAATATTTAGTAGTTAGTCATTCCAGTAGGTTATGGGTATCATATTTCATCTTCAGATTTGGAATAGGGAGATTATGCACTTACCCTTTGAGGTGCTTTGGCTTCGCCGGCTGTATATCTAGCTAAGCACTATTTTCATTAATATGACATGTGTAACTTTAGAAAGTGTAAACAAGCTCAAAAAAGAAAAAATGATTTATAGTTAACTAACTTTTAACTGCTAATTCATTCGCGTTTTGGTTCATACAACCTTTGGCACCCTGCATCACCTCCGGGGAGTAAATTTTGAAAAATAATCTGAAGTGAGTCATTTGAAGTGTCTGTTTTTAATTTTCCAATAAGAATGTTTTCAAGCTGGTATAAGTATATAGTTGTTGGCACGATACCTTTGCCTAAAATACAGTTTAATTATGTTTTGTCCCTCTTTCTGTTTGCATCAGCTAATCTTCGAAACGGTTGGACCGATTTTAATAACATTTTAGAAGCAGATAACTGAATTGCTGACGCGGAACACTGGCTACTTATTAAGAAAGAAAGTTTGATTATTACTAAATACAAAGAATGCCTCGCGGTCGAAGTCGCGGGCAAAAGCTAGTGATAACTATATTTATATTCAATGTTTTGAGCTGTATGTTGAAAGTCAGTAACAGTTTTCTTTTACACAACAGATATAACAATAACTAAGTTTATAGACTATTACTAGAAATTAACAGTAATAACAGTCCGAAGGCTAAGTTATTGAAGCATAAGTCCATTCAATAATATAATTAATTATCACTACATCTTGCGGTGTCATCGTGCGGCTCATCGTCATTAACCTCGACATCTATCTAGGTAATTGGATTCTCTAATTGATAATTATGTACCTATGTACCATCACATGTATAGTGTACAAAGTAAAATACTTAATTATTCTCCTACATGCATCTTCTATGTAATACACTATTTTGGATTTTATAGTAATTTGTCTACAATAGATGTTTGAAACCTATTTAAAATCTGAAATTTGATTTAGATATAATATATGAAGTACCTATTTGCAGTTAACTTTATATTAAAGCATATTAAAGCAGTTAACTTTGAGTAAACTTGTGTTTCATCATAATTATTTTTTACGATTATTAAAACGCCTGAAAAAAATCTTATAGCTTGATGTGGAACTGCAACAAGAGACGGTCGGATAAAAAATACATATAGGCAACTGAACAAAATGAGATATAATAATCAAATGGGCTATTGGTAGTTTTTCAAAGCAAAAATATCTTAATATCAATATTTTGTTTATACTAAACTCCTAAGTTATTATGAGGACTCAACTTTGAGTGACAACTACAGTCCTGGAACAACCACAATCCGTAAAATATTACAGATACGTCACTACATCTGAGGGCTACATTCATAAGCCTCTTATGCCAATGAATCTAAGTACCTTGTCTAACCAGAAAATTATGTAAGATGATGTCGCTAGCTCGTTCACCAAAACTCTACCACCATTATAACATTTTATACAAGTAATTGAAGAGCAACTGTTAAATAAACAGACTAAAACTACAGATCCTAATTGCAATTACATCTTGTCAGCAATCCATAATTAGTGATTACACAGTACATAATACATATTATTATATCTATATCTGGTTATTGAGTTGATTGATTAGATCTCAATTCTAGTTAGTTAAGATCGCGCGTAGATTGGACTCAGTGTATCTGATGGTTATGATTTACATCATTATACAGTTGTAATTATGTGCATTGTGTTTGATTTTGATTAAATGAGATGCTGATATATAAAGGAGTTATGTGGGAGGCGAAGGCTTAAAACCTGACTGAATCGAAACTATTTTGAACAGTTATTTTTAAAAATAAATATAGCATTATGTCTATTTTACCCAGAAGGGTGTGACAGAAGAATGAAACACCAACACTTCTCCTAAAATTTTAGGTTCAATGTGAAAGGGGGTGAGCCGTTCATCGTCCACCAACTACATGCTGCATTTGAAAATTTCCTCACGGAAATATCCCAAAGAACACTATTGCCTGACCCGGAAATAGACTCCAACACTTCATCCACAAGAACGAGGCATCTAACACAATCTCTTCTAAGCGAAGGACAGATACAAATAAAGATACTATAATAATTTTGAGAAAATAAGAAATATTTTTCAATCAAGCGTAATTGCTATCTGAAACACATCAGGCGCAGAATTGAACTACATATTTCTTAGAAAATAAAATCAGTACCTTTTTCAGCTCCAATTCCAATTCACACCCACATAATCGGCAATCAATAACAGCCGAGTAAACAGCTACACTACAATGTAGAACCAACCATATACCATCTACCATCGTATGAATCGTTTAACAAGATGATTGACAGGCTCGATTAAGTTTGTGAGTGGCCGACATTGCAAATACACGGGTGCTTACGATAACATGTGTACATAACAAGCACTTAGACATGACTTGAGGTTTCAGGAGCTAATAGATTTATTACATGTGTTTACTTGACGATGTATCTCTGTACTGAATTACTGGGTTTTTCAATTAATTCCGCTCTCATTTGAAAATAATTCAGTTATCCCTGGTTTAAGGGGAAATATATTCAAAGCATTATTCAACAACTTACACTTATAAAATAATTAAGAGGCTTGATTATCTTGAGAAAGATTGCCATCATTTTGGATATTGAAAACTATCTAAGATGCAAAGGCTTACGGGAACGCCCGATGTATCTCATAAAAACTATATATTTCTAAATATTTATTGCTTTTTAAAAGGCACTTGAAATCATTTTGCTATCGCGATAAGCGTCACCTATCTTCGTTAATATGTATATGCCCTTAGCATCATATTTTAAATTCAAAATGTTACCTAAAAGTCCAAGTATGAGGCGCATTTATTCCAATAACAATTATTACTTAGGGCGGCGCCATTTTGGCAAGCGAGAGATAGGGCCCCTACTTAGTGCTATCATGTGCAATATTTATACCACAACCCACAGGTACAGAGTTGAGTAATGTGGGTCCGATGGGGACATTTTTGCGGACCCCTAAATGGCGTGTGGAACAATCGAAAAGAATCTGCGATATATATTATACCTACATTTTTTAATAATTAGACAACATCAAACCGTGTCACCCACAAGTTTGAGACGGAGATATAAACGTAATAGGTATTCATCATATTCTGTAGATGTTTGATATAATATTTACTAAAGAAATCCAACCTAGAATATTTGCGATATTACTTATTTATGAAATCAATTTCAAGTTAGTCATAACTATTAACAACACTATCTTAGACTAGGACCAGACAGACAGTAAAAAGTATGTAACTAATTACTAGCTTAGCTCTGTATAATCATAATCACATATTATAGCAGTATAACATTAATTGCTATATTCATGGAAGAATTCGTGAGGATTCTTCGAATTATAATCATGGTGTAACATTGAAAAGAACTGCTACAGAAGAGCCTTGATAGAGATGATAGATTATGATAGTAGAGTAGAGCTCTTGTGAACAAACTCGAAGGCGACACTGCCACCGTCTCTTTGAACCTGCCGCCAAATAGTAGTGCTTGCACTACTGTCTTATGGTTTGGTAGTGCGTTCAGGCCCCAAAATTACTGGCACATGAGGAACAATACCATAGTACTCAGACGATGCAACGCATCTTCCATCTGTTTTTGAGCATTATTGATGTCCATGGGCTATAGTTACCACTTCACATCAGGTAGACTATTATATGTCCGTTCGCTACATACGACATGTAAAGTTAAAAAAGATTTCACAGTGCGCAGATTCAGTAGTAAAAGGATCAAGTGTTCTAAGTCACTTAACGAATCAGTTCGCTGCTAAAGTAATACTCACGTTTTGAAGAGGTCACTGGCTTAAGTATCAAAGAAAGCTTTGTTTATTATACTTTGTTTTCTTTTGTGAAATATTTAATTTAATTTGTCTTACGTAACTTTGTATAATTTTCTGGATATCTGCTATATAAGCCCTGAGCTTAGTGCAAAAAACATTGATGATGTCATTTTGTAAGTATAAATGTAAATTAGATAATTTGACACGCTCAAATACAGAAACGACTGTGTAACTTCAGCCAGCAAAACCGCGACCGCTTGTGCCCATGCCTTGAGAGTTCTACCCTCCTCGGCTATTCAACCAGATTTGTAGTCGTGCGAGGTTATTGTAGTATGACAGTCCCACCGTTTTTAGTTTATCTTCGGCTCCAACGTTACCTAAGTCCGTACGCCATTAACGTCCCATCTCGGGTTTAACAATTAACGGGTAGATAAATGTTCGGAACACGAAACGATAACTGGCAACGTTTGGGTTTGAACGCGTAGAGTCACGTTACGATTTATTGGGTTGATAATGTTGTTGAGTTGAAATAGGGGGGTATTTGTCATGGTGCGTGGAAATTCGGGCAATGGGGTGAATAGCGCGGCGTTTGTAGGCGCATGGACAGAACAAATGTTACTCAACTCAACGCGAGGCAAGATCTTTTGATAGATATCCTGTTAGTAAAACCCAAACGTTGATATAACTTTAACGACAGAAAATATATGCACCTTGTTAATCTTGAATTTGGTATTGAACTTATGTAGGTATTTCTAACTTTCACGAAAATAAACTTTAAGGCATAGTTATAATTCACGATGCCATTTTGTTTGGAACAATGATATTATAGAACTATAGATATGTTACGTTCATAGAAATTACGATTTAAAATCGTTCCGAGCTATTCCAAATTGCACACATTGACAAATGTAACTGATAAGTAAAACAAAAGATACGAAATAGCACGCAAATGAAAGAGATAGCTATAGTTTTAATGATTGCACTTCAGTGGTACGCACGTGACTGCGCTCGACGCAGGCCACACGCAAACTAAACACAAGACGTCCCAATTGGGACGTATTTGAGTATTCACAGCGCGAGCGCTTATAACATATCTGCTTTTGTTTTTATATAATATCATTGGTTTGGAACAATATCTTATTTTTAAACGACTTTACCAAAAAACCAATTCAATTAATGAAAAATTTAAATACACAAGTTAGGTTATTTTAATAATTTGAATGCCGAACCAACATATTCAGTAGATAAATCATTTCTTTTAAAATCATTTTTTTATGCTTAATACGTGTCAATCCATACACCGCCACATACCTACACTTTCAAAGGATACTTGTTTTGACCCATAACATCAACGAGCCTACGATCTCTATAAAGGTACACACGGCTACCCATCGAGCTATACATTTCCAGTATACGATGGTCTCGCGTTGTAAAGGCTTTCCGTGCAATGCGGGACCAGCTTATACCGGGCATTTATAGGTGGATTTGTAGCCGTACATACCTCGCCTCGGGCTAAAAGACTACGTCCATTTGAAGGCCGATATCTTATTATTGTATGCAAAATAAGGTGAATCGTGTAACCTTACGTGTTCTGTGAAGATACGTGTTATTTTAGCAGTTTTAGGGTATTTTGATACATGTTTAAGTTAGTAGTTTTGTGCGGTAAATGCTGGTTACATCTAGTTATCGGTTAGTCATGCGAAAATAGGCCTTGTGTTTACCAATTAAAGACACATAATGGTAAATGTATTCAGTAACTAATCCAAATCCCGCACCTTAACTAGTACTACAAAAATTGTTTATTAAATAAATGTAGAGATTAAATTAGAATTAACTACCAAAAATAAACGTTAGTTTACTCCAACTCAAAGTATTGAAAGCTTTTAGAATAATCTACTTCATCTAAATTTTAATTAATAGTTTGAAGCAATTAAGTCGAAGCTCTTAAATAAAAACAAATCATAGATTATTTTATTAAAATCGTTAATTTAGATCAGATGGTACCCAGGCAACGTATTAACATTACTATTCAAGTGTACTTGTTCAACATCAGCTTTTATTTATCAGAAATAAAAACTTTCAATTGGATTTGTGCGATGGCCGAGCCATTTGTCAATAAAGTTGATGAGAATAAGCACAAAATAGTAAGTTATAGAAGAATGTTATAACTTATAATAATAATATTTTAATATACTGAATGTTATATCGATTGATGCAAAATTAATTCTTTCGCTGTAATGAGCAGTAAACACAATTGCTTTGATCGCAGTAAACTGGTAAATAACAAAACAACAAAAGGACGTGGCAGAGGTGTGTTTAGGTCCCATAGGATAGGGGATGAGCCTATCGCCATCCACCGTGCTGCTATTGTGAAGCTTTATCCGACCCGGGAATCGAACCCGAGACCTCGCGGTGAGAGCATCCCTATCTCTTGTGGTTTTAAATATTTAAAACTCACCGTACATTTGGTCAAACCTAAAACATTCCCACACAACCCAATGTCCGTGTGAACTACAAACCAAGATTACGGCCACAAAGCCACCAATTCCCATTAACTTTTTTATAAAGGTTCTCATTAAACAGCAAACAATAGCTACGGGCGCCTGCGTTTTCCGCCGATTTCGGTCTGTTTACCGGCCAGCTTAGGGGCAAAAGGGTCCAAGATTAACAGGGATAGTTTCCCTAACATTCATTCATTGGGCCGGCCCCATTCAGGCGAGCTTTAATAAGAGACCGACACGGTAAGCGGCTTACTTTCTCAAATACCGGAAATTTAGTCGCCCCCGTACGTACGCTTTTAAGATTGGTGATTACGGGCGGATAATGCTACAAACACATTTCTGTTTTCAACTAACAGTGAATTAAAATGCAGCTTTTGATGAGGGTCTTAACTTGAAGCCTGGTTCAAAGCTTTTATGATTGGGAAGGCACTGTTTACTTTATCTATATTATCGTCAAATGATAGTACACAGCTATCATTTAAACTGTTACGGTTAAAAAATTAGATAAATTGAAAAATGAATAATAATTATCGGTGATTATAAATATATTTTCTATTCACCACGTGATTTGCTAAAATGTGGTTATAATATAGAAAATTTCACTTTTCCCTGTAGTTTATTTTGTCAATTTAGTCCTTGGCATGCATTTCGATTCTGGCGTTGTGGCCAAAACTTAAATACTTCTATGTTTCCACTATTGCTCGATTGATCAGGAAGACGTTAAACGAGGGTGACCTTTTTTTTATCGACAGTGTAGTATTTTTTTTAATAATCACTGATAGGTACATTTTATTCATTTATTACTTTCACCTCGCCTATAAAGCATGGAGACCTATAGAGACCTATAGAACAGAAAATTCGTCCATTTCAATGCCTAAACATTTGAATATTAGCAAATAAATGACAAAACGTTCAAAAGTTCATGCTTGTATTTCTAAGATACAGAAAATCAAAACAATATTTACATATTTAATTTGAGTTTGTAGATAATTTTAATTACTGAGGCAAAATGTGATATGCACATAATTGGTAACACCGAAGTACTTTTACCATTTTCCAACTTGTTTGAAAGCGAAATTATTTCCTAAACAATTAGAATTACTTTCAATGGAAGCATCACGTCTTCGAGTTTGAGAGTTTAACTTTCATTTGCCGACAAACAACTTTTGGGGAGCGCGTAATGTTAGTATTGTTTCTACGAGAAATGTATACTGTATCAGAGGCGTAAACATTGTTCAACAAGCAAACAGATGGCAAAAGATCCACACCGCATAATGGAGTTCCAAAATTAATCAAAGCCTAAGACGTTTTGGAGGAATCCACCACGCATCGCCGACTCTTCGCAATAAAATAAATAATTCCTAGTGAAATGTTCAAAGTTGGTCTCGGGCCGACCGGAGGGCCCTCGCTGCCCTAATTAGGGAATGCACTCGAGTGTCCCTTCGGTTTACGAGCAGAGGTCAATAGATAGCGGCCCTCAGTTCAACCAAATGAGTGTAGTTTGGGCACCGAGTGGTGTCTGTATGGTACAGATGGTCCAACCAGTACTATGCGTCAAAAGGGATCACCCTCCGTACATAAACTTTCACGTTCAAAAGGCAAAAACAGTAAAATTAAATATATATTTATAGTAATACCAAATCATAGTTTTATTTTTATATGAACCGTTTGATTTGATGCAATTGTCATCTCGTACGGTCATAATCAGGAAATAACTACCCGCTACGGTTTTTCTCTAGCGCTACGTGTACATGCCCTTTATACTGAAACACATGCCTATAATTCCTCACCCAACATGAACCATCTCCTTTAGATTTATTTTGAAACCTCTGTTTTACTACCACCTCGATTCTTTTGTGAATTCTCTTGAAGCTTTAATTGTGATTCACCGCAAAATGCACTGCAGCTCGTTTTTATGTCTGTCGCAGGACCACTCGTAAAAAAATCGCAAATGAGCCTTCTATACTTACGTATTTTATGTCTCGGGTCTGTCGCAGCCGGATTCTCGTTATTGCGACGGAATCGTCCTTCATATTTATTTTGTGGCATCAGCGCTTTACTGGATCGCCGGTAGTTTTGTCTGCGTAAAGGACTGCTAAATATTTAAAGGAAAGAAAGTATGGAGTACTTTCTTTCCTGGAGGCAAGATTGACTTAATGGTTTTCGGAATGTCTATGATGCTTAAATAATAACACTGGTTATTTAAAAGCTAAAAGATTGAAACGCAATGTTAAGCTGTTACCCGCGAGTGTATGCGCCGATGATCGACACGACGAAGAAGAAGAAGTGTATGCGCCTTTTACCGCCTCTCGAGGTCTCGAGTTCGATTTCTAGGCCGAGCAAAATTATAAATGCCGCTGCTATTATTGGTAGTCAACGTTTTAATATTAATACTTCCCAAAATAACGTATTCAAAGAAACAAACTAACTTTCGCCCGCTGTTCGACCACACTATCACCGCGTAAATAATTACGGAAAAAAGTTTGGCAAGATGTTAAAACATTGTAAGAATTTTTAATTTATTTTTTGTTTATTTTTAATTGCCAAGTTTGATTAGAATCCGTTCAGTACTTTCGGCTGTAAAAGTGTTCATCATACAAACAGACAGACAAAAAGTTTTTTTTAATATTTATTGCTTCAATAACGATACACCCTCCAATAAAAAAATTTAAATAACTTCAGTGTACAGAATTGGACCCTGCACTTCTAAAGTCTTACTATAAATTATAGATAACAGGTTTAGTGTTTTTATATTTCATCTACTGAATATGTTGAGTGCCAGTAAAATTTTAAGAATAACCTATTTTATATAATTAAATGCTGAACAGGTTTTCATTAGTGGATGGCTATCAATTTAACTGAAAAAGCCAATTAGATTTTTTTTTAATCGCAAATATGAATCCACTGCCATGGAGCTACGATATTAATATCATTTTATCAAGATTATTTCACGTAGTTGTAAACTCAACACACAACTACTCAATATTTTTTATACATAATACTATTCAACTATATTACAATAAAGGAAATTTGCATTAATAAGATTTTAAAATTCAACATTATCCAGTTTTTAAATAAATTGTGTGTTTGAATGTTTTCCTCATTGCTACTTCTAACCATTTAGTTACCGCAGTTTTAACCATAAATAAACCATTACTTTATATCATGATGTTTTGCTTGATCCTTGCCTGATCATATACAGGAGATGAAATAATAAAATGTTATGTAGTTTATCATAACAAGCCACATTAACAACGCAGTAACTTCTTAAGAATATATTCAGAAGTTGTGATTAAGAACAATCAAATGACGTCTGCCAAATCTTGAAAGATTAACCTTCTATGTAAAAAAATTCTAAATAAATTGAAAAATGATCTAACTCAGTCCTCCATCGTATTTTCTTCTATACTTGGAGTACACCTCCCGGAGGTACTTGACTCTTTCGTTGAACCACAGAGGCGCAGTGTGGAACTCCTTGTCTATCACCAAGGATGCCGGAGTAGAGCTGTTGGTTCTGTGCCACTTCACGGGGGGATTCGTGAAGTCTGGTGTTGGGTCACTGGGGACAAAGAAAGACAATAATGAAGACAAATAAATGGTTTATCTATACGAGTAGCGAAATGCTGGATTCACACGTTCTCTACACTAGTGGGTTTAGCTACCTGTATTATAACAAGCTCAATATTAGCTAGTCAGCTCAGCTTCTCAGCTTTTATTAATTGCCTACATTTTTAAAATATACTTGCATTAAAATACGCTAGGTTGTTAAAGTTATAACGCTATAGCGTCACAATCTTTTAACAAAGTCATTGTGTACCTTTCGTTCCGTATACATCAATTTTGTTTCAAAGACGGCCCCATATTAGGCGTACACGATTCTCACACGCCCGAGGAACACGCACGCCTAATGTGGGGTCAGCCTTAAATCAAGTCATGAAACAAAACGACTACCGCAATGAATTTTACTTTTAATATATATATAATATATTATTATAAGTATTCAACATCTACATCTGCCGTACTTTTCTATCAGACGTCATCTCACCACTAACACCCTTTCCAGCCATGTCATCTTTCACACAATCGATCCATCTTTTCTCTGACCTTCCTTTACCCTTATATAAGGCTATAAGGGAACATTCATTTTTTAAATTCTTTGGTAATAACATTCGTTTCCAATTTATGGATATTATTCAATAAACTCTGTGTGACTTTACATCGCATCAAAGGAAATTTCAGCCATATTGCTCGCAAGCCTTACATCTGATACGTACGTACAGATATTTTTATCTCAACAATAGATTGTACGCAACAAGGCCCGGCCAATGCCTCGGAAACCTTCCAACATGTACAATGTACGTACAGGTTATCATAATAATGTGTTCAGTGTATCAGTTGTTAACTGGCTACACTGAAATTGAGAAATGCTTTGCCGTTTATGTATGGCTTCGTGGCAGGTAAACATGTCTGGCGCAATATAGCACTGATTCTCTGGGAAGATATCTATCTACGGTAGGTACAGTGTTATGAATCACTAGGTCTATAGTATAAGCTTGATTGAATACATACATACATAAAATACTGGTAGAAAATGCCCTAGGCATTAAGAACGCCAATATACTCGTGTGTATGAAGTTTAATAAATAAATAAAAAATAAAATCACGCCTTTATCCCACGAAGGTAGGCAGAGACTCTACGGCCCTTACATACTTCTTTCGCTTCCTCAACATTCATACACGTCATCATACATGGTCGCCGGTTTCGTGTACTACGTACTTGTCCTTTCTGAAGGACTTGTACGTTATTTATCTGGTCCCTATATATGTCTTTCGAGAACGACCTCTTCCAATATGCAGTACATAAAAATGTTGAGTTTATATGGATCTATAAATTTGTATACCTACCAAAATCGTCCGTATAACAAAATAAAGCCACTCTTTAATACTCTCTAAATTATATGTCAATTGTATGCCATTATCCATAGCAACTATACCAACATATATTGTTGGTATAATAAGCTCCTTAGATTAATAATTATAAACGAGTACGTAATCGTATGTGTGTGAAAATGAATATGAATCTAATTTATGGCAACAAAAAATACTTACCCATATTTAGCAAAATTTGTCCACATTGTGGAAACCTTCTCTACCATTTCAATTTCAAACAAAATTGGAAATAAGTTCTGTGAGAAGAGGTAGAAAAGGTCGTCAGCATGAGTGGCTCCGGGTACACTTTTTAAGTGAGGTGGTAAGAAGAACTTGGGAATATTTCGTCTACCGGAGTACTGGAACATGTAATTGTAAATAGGCTCCTCATTTGTCTTCAGCAACCACTCAGTCTCCTCCAACGAAGGATAGTTCAAATGAATTTCACCCATCCAACGTGAAATCTTGATTGATGTGTTAAGGGAAACTTTTTCGCCATCCATATACAAGTTTTCTAGTTTTTGCGCTATTTCTAATTTGTCTTTTTCAGAAGGAATGTGCAGATTTTTGGGCAACGATTTCTCGAATTTTATATGAGGTGTCATTGTATCGTTATCCATAGCAATGATTAAAAGGCCTTCTTCTTTATTAGTGCCTATTATCATGGGAACTTTATTTTGACCGCCTCTAGTTAAAATATCGAAAGGTGATTCAGTCAAAAATGCTTCTTCCCCTTCTATGACCTTCTCAGCGCACGGAGAGTAAAGAATCTCAGAAATGATAATATTTCCCTCTTTTCTTGGTACTCTGGTAAGTACTAGCTCAGCATCAGACTTTGTCATGAAGAACTTATACAATTCATGTGGGTCTTGAGATTCATAGAGCATTACTTGAGCGAGAAGACTCGCTAAAAATATGGGACGGTACTGGAAAGCCCATGGGCCTAACGCAGAACCACTTTGAGTTATAGCTTTATGAAAGAGTCCTTTAGACATGGGAGAGTACAAATGGAAGGAGATAGACGCTGCCCCGGCACTCTCACCAAATATGGTTAAATTGTCAGGATCGCCTCCAAAGTTTAAAATATTTCTTTGAATCCACCTAAAGGCAGCTACTTGGTCTTTCATGGCCGCGTTTCCAGGATTCTCTTTAATACCTAGACATAAGAAACCTTGAATATTAAGTCTGTAGTTGAGGGTGACCAGGATTACTCCTTTGGGTACTAAGTAATTTGGGCCATAGAAGGCATTGTTGCCTGATCCTTTAAAGTACCCTCCACCATGTACGAATGCCATGACCGGTAGCTTTTCTCCAGGGTTGGTATTCAAGGGGGTGTAGACGTTTAGGGTGAGGCAGTTTTTAGAGCCTATTAGGTATGAATCTGCGACACTTTGGCTACATCGTACGTTTTCGTTGATGGCATCGAATACATCTTCCCATATTGGTTCAGGGCCTGGACTCTGTAACAAAACAATCTCTATTATATGCTATTATATTTATTAATCTGTTTTTAAGCACAGATCATCGGAACATTATAATAATTTGACCCTAACACAAATAATGTAAAATTTAATCCATTTTAGAACTTTAAAAACTTTATAGTCCTTTTAGGTCCATATTTCTTTCTATTTCATATTATAATAGGTATGCATCTCACAATTAAACTTTTTACCAGCTCCTAGAGGAGAGCAATAAAAACTTTTGAATTCTAATAAAACTTTTTCTCAGTTCTACTTTTTGATTATATGACAAGTAAAAGAAAAATAAGTAATACTTCGAAATAGAATTCATTACGTTGACTGACCGTGGCAGTTGTAAGGTAAGATGTCCTTATACCAGATACCGGATGAAACAACGCAGACGACTAGGTCGTTAAAATATGTCGTTAGAGGGGACTGGATGTGAAAGACGTAATACTAGGCGTTGTTGTTCAAATAGGGAGAAGCTCAAAGGGAAGGAAGATAGGACGGGAGAGACCTACGCTTAGCATTGGACAAATTAAAACCAATTATTGATTAAACGTGTACCAACCTGAAATCTTCCTATGACAGAAGCGTAAGGTATATTCAGATACTGTTTATGTGACCCATCAGGCGCTATCACTCCTCGCACGGGTCCGTTGCTGAGGTCCAATGTGGTAGTCGGTTGTCTGACTAAACGAGCTGCCCATAGAGACCACAGAACTAGCCATTTTATACTCCATAGAGCCATGAATTTTTTTTCTCTGTAACATTAATATTGTGTAAGTGCTATATTGTATTTTTTTGCATGGCTTTGTATATTAACTATGTCAAAAAAGTAAAAGAGTTTTTTTTTTATATATTTTTTACGATACGACCCCACGTGATAAGTTGGTGTTTTTTTTTTCATCGCCGAAACCATCGTGTATATTTAGATTTAGTATCTTAAGATAGATCTTAATAAACAATGAGGGTTTGCAAAGTTGTTTTCTTTATATAGAAACTCGTTTCCGAGAAATTTTACTTAGAAGAGCAAATTTTTGCTTGAGTAAGGCTTCCCCTTCTGTAAAAACTAGACCGTTGGCTCGAAAAATATAAAGAATTTCATGGTAGTATATTGTGTTATGAACTTTAAAGGAAACCTATAGCGACTAAGTAAAATTTTTAGTTCAACAGTTATAGGGGCCTAAATTGTAAAATGCAGGTACTTGGAGTAGTTATATTGCCAACTATCTACTATCACTAATCTTAAAAAATATTTTTAAAGTCACATTATTAACATCTTTATCGTTAATTATCTCATAATGACATATGTGCAACAAATTATAATAATTAATAATTACTAACTTATCGAATACCTTGCACCTGTGAGATAAAACATATCCTTGTTATAACTTTAGAGTTCAAAGATTATCATCATATCACCGAACACGTGTACATAATAATAATATGATAGATATTATAGCAAGCTTTAAAACTTTATGATACACAGAATTAAAAAAATCGCTTAAAATGGCAATTATTTACAGTTTTTCTTTCCATCCGATTTTTCTAGGACTATATAAAACATTTTAAATCAACGTTAAAAAAATAAGTCAAATAAAAATTAGTGTATGTACCTTAGACGCATAATGCATAATAATGTTACCCTAATAATAGTTTATCACAATAATTCCTTTATTCAGTCGCGGTGCTTATCTATATGCAACACTGTCTCGCGCGGCACCTATAGAATTATTTAGAAAGGTAAAGAGTTTGAAATTTATTAAATTTCATGATGATTAAGCTGTTATTTTGAATCCGTTAGGCGATATTAGTATATAAGTATTGATAAGTTGAAATATATATATAAGATTTTTAATATGTAGCCTACGACATCATGTCCAAATTACAAATTCTCCTCAAGGCAAAAAAAAAAAAACAAACATCAGCGTGACGTGATGTATAGTATGTAACAAAAAATTCTTGCATTTGGTTTATGTTTACCTATATTTTGATAAGGTATCCTATATTTTACTATATATGGATAGTCACCATGCCTATTCTAATCAACAAGACTACAATTTTTCATGACCTGTCTCATCATTAGTCAATAGGATTCATTCGTTGGCTTAATGCCTACAAATTTATTCTATGAAAGTATGAACCACCTCGTTAATGATAAGAAGGCTGACTAAGTAAAGTAGTTAGTAAGTATGTGCAAACGCTACAAACTATTAATTAAACCGGCTGAATCATGCATGACCCATTTGATAAACGTTTCATTTGAAATTGTCATATATAAGGCAACTATTAGTTCGTTACTTACCAGTTACCATTTAATAAATATTTAAAATTAAGCGTTACGCTTTAATTTACAAGCGAATGAAGACAATAGGGTTTCATGTCTTCGTGAAATTATTCTGAATTTGCTAATCTGATTGTACATCATAATGTAACAAAAATGATTAAAAGAGCATAGTAATTATTATATCTTGCAGTCACAAACATATCAGTAAATTACAATCCTTCAGTGCAGCATGTTATGTTAACTTATGCACTCTAAATGTCGGCTGTTAGATGGGTGACCATGTTTACATGCGACGTTAAGCCGTCAGTGCCGGTCGCCATTTGAAGATCTATGGCAGTTGGAACGTGTATCCAGAGACCAGAAATACTAACAACTAGTCTAACAAAAAGTATCATATCACCTCGTACTGGGTTGTGGAGATCTGACGGCAATCGCTGCACAGAAAATACTGATATTTAGCTAAATTTATTAAATAAGAAAGAGACCCTAATTTTATTGGCAGAAGACTCAGAAGCTGACAAATATTATGATTATGCACTGCAAAAGATTCTTTCTATAACTCAAAATAAGTAGCTATTATATAAAAACAATATATTCGTAACACACAACTTATTTTAATCAACTGCCTCAATGGTCTATTGGTAAGCGTAGACACCTCTCACCGCGAGATCTCGGATTCGATTCCCGAGTCTTGTTTTTTGTGACCTTTCCGTCAGGAAATTCACAATAGTAGCACGAAGTGGAATTGTGCTCGGTAGATAGCGTTAGGCGATCAATATCCCATGGGACCAAACCATAACAGGTGAAGTGTGGTGTTGTACACCTCTGCCACACACTTCTGGGTAATATAGACGTGATGTTATGTTATTTTAATCATCCAATAACTATAAAATAACCAAGTAACAGTAATGTGCAAACTTGTCCGATAATCTTCCACCATACATAATACAATGCACACACATGCCAGTCAATTACACACTAGAACTACCTAAATGATTTGCTAATAGATGTGAAAATCGATACCTACTCGCGAGTAGACGCCGGCTGTATCGCTAATAATGTAATCACTTCACAAGGTTATCACATATCAATGTTATAATACTATGTCTTCGGTAACAGACTATAAAATCATTTATGTTTTATATAATATAACACAATACACTCTTACTCTTACAATCAATCTTCACGTTGCAGTAAAATTGTGTTTGGATTTTGGACCGCGAGTTTGGATAATAATTCGATAAGATATATAAAATTAACGCAATACACGTCTGTTCCACTCAAAGTCCAACACAATACTTAGCAATTTTAATAAGTTATATGTTTAGTTTAATTTGAAGGACTATGAGACTGACTTGACAGTCATAATTGTTTGTTTTGTAAAAATTTGTTTAATGTTTATTAATTCGGACCTCGTAATTTTTGTTGGATAATGAGTTACAGTTTAAGTTTGGATTCGGCATTTTATTGCTAACTTGTACGACTCCTGTGTTTGCAAATACTTTTTGAATTATTTTTTAACTTAATTCAAGAAATCAAAAAAGGTCAAACAGTGTTTCATAAAACTTTTCTTTAAAATATGTAGGTAATAAAAATAATATAAGTATTTATTTTTATTAGTAGAATGTATATTAATAATATATTTTTTTTTAGCTAATAAAATTTTATGTAATGCTGGGAGATACAATATAATATATTATCATTTGATATTATGCATTTGTCGTAGTATTAATATTAGATATTATTTTCTAGATTTAAACTTATTTTTACAAAAATTACAATTGAAATCTAAAGTTAATTTCAAGTTATTTATTCCGCTCCGCAACGTCAACTAAATAGGTAAAACGATGAAGTAACCAATCCACAAACATGTTGACAGAGCGTAACAGATTTGTGGTAAAAAAAAGCAACCGGTTCCATCGGTCACTGGTGCGAGGAACGGGTATTAATTGCTAAGCCACATGCAAACTGGTTCTTTAAACGTCAACCTAAATAGGAATCAAGGAATTAAAATAACATTACCACAATAGGAGTCTGTTGGCAAGTCACTATTAAATAGTCTGAATAACCGCAGTCAAAAGGAGATCGAATGGCGTACCAGGAAACAATTCTGACGATTAAATTATGGAGTCATAATAAAATCAGTGCATAATCTTGATATATTTCAGGCTATAATTACATTATTTTATTTAATGACCTAACTCTTTATTATTATTAGGTTATGTCCTTTAGCTGAACACAATATACTTACTTGTATTTAAATTAAGTGAGTTTATTTTTGCATTAAGCAAGCATTGAACCCTCTACGTCATAATTACGAGTCATACACCCAAACCATTGAACGACGATAGTTGCAGGCAAGTAAACACAATAATACGCCACGCAACAGCTGTGCGTCGAAGCGTATTATTAATGTAACTAATTACTAATTAACACTTTGCTTATACAGCCATTGGATCAAATACAAAGGCGGAGGTCATACGATGCTAATCAATATGTACGTAATTATTATGTTCATTATATAGTTTTATTACCTGAGGTGTTTATTGACTTCAGATTCAATGAACTTGCAAGGATATACACAAACGTACCATATTATGTTTTATTATTGCAATTATACAATTAAGGAGGCCGCAAATAACGCGTCCCAGAACACTTTGTGTATCATATAAATAGATATTTATAATTAACCTTTTTTTTTTTTTTTTTTTTTTTTCGCGGGGAAATGCATTTACGCATACCAACCCCACCCGTGGGGGGGACGGGCAGAGTGGCATGTAGGACTCCCGTGCCTACGATGTTAAACGGCACAGAATACCCACTAAAACCCCGCGGTGTGCCCTCGTCGCCGAAAGATGGTGGGTCGGCGAGCCCCGGATCGATATTATATCCACAGGGCTCGCCGCGGCGACCGTGCCCAGTCCGACCTCTGACCGGGCACCCGACTCTAAGTCCTCCTACTCCCGTAGCGACGCCCCGGGCACACCCAGGGCGTCACTCCGTCGCGGAAGGCATCAGCGGGCGGCGGAAAACCCCCTCCACCGCCCGCGGCCTCGCTTAGGGCGGCATTAGGCTCGCGGCGTACGCGCGCCTTCGCCGCCCAGCTCGCCGGCGGCGGAGCGGATCAGCCAGGAGTGAGTCCTCCCTGATCCGCTCCGCCGCCTCCTTCTGCGAGATGACGTCCTCACAGAAGGATGCGACCGCATCCCACGACCTCGCGCTGCTCATTGCCGCGACCACAGCCGGCAGCGAGAGGTCGTTCCCAATGACCGCGGTGAGATCCCGGCGCTGCACCTCCCAAGCAGGACACTGCTCGAGAGTGTGCTGCGCCGAGTCCTCACCGCAGTCGCAGTGGTGGCACATGGGGCTCGCCTCCCTCTTCAGCCTGTGCAGGTACTTCCCGAAGCAACCATGCCCGGTCAGCACCTGCACCAGCCTGAAGGAGAGAGTCCCATGCTGCCGCCCTGCCCACTCCTCGAGAATCGGCCGGAGCGCCTCCACGGTGCGAAAACCAGCACGTGGAGCCTCCAGCCGATTCCCCCACCGGACCATCAGCGTCCGGTGGGCCTCCTCCCGCCACGCACGCAGCTGCTCGGGCATGGGGACAGAACCCTCAGCCCGAGCAGCCGCCCATTTATAATTAACCTAACCTAACCGATACACAGATTGAATGATACACAGATTTTTGATTTAGGATTAAACCAGTGATCTTAAATTTTGCATTGAAATACACCTCCATGTGTTTCCCTATTGACATAGACATATTTATTGGTAAGCGTTCATTACAAGTCAAAATTATACTAATTATAATTACTCTTTAAATTACAATTATTTGAATAAAATACATTCTAACAATAATTATTATTTTCTTTTAATATATAAATCTATACTTATAATAAATCTGTAGAAGTAAAATTTCTGTACATTGAAAAGTAAGTGTTACTAGACCGACACCGAACCCAAAAATGTGATTAATTCTTTTTTGTCTGTCTGTCTAATTTCAAGTAGTTTCGAAGTAGGTACATGAGTTGTACCTACCTATTTGTCTGTTTTGATTTGTTTGAATATTATTTTCCTTGAGTTTCTATCGTATATTTGTTTTGGTTGGTTTTGTAATAGATAGGAAAGTAAGTACATGAGTTGTACCTACTATTGTTATTTTGACATTGTTACCATAAGCATTTTTTGTTCATAAAACGACATCCACGTGGACGAAGTCGCGGGTAACAGCTAGTATTAAATAATATGCTAAGTCTATTCTTTAAAATCGAATAAGCCATAGACTAATATACAAATTCTGAGCGGAGCTTTATAATACAAATACTCTAGACAAATCTCAGCAACCATTGCAAACATGGAAACATTGAGAGAAAAATAAATATGACATACAGGCCAACAACACACTATCAGCGAAAATGTTATACCATTTACACTCAAAGTATGGCACCTTCAGCACACTGAAAATGACATAGACAAGAGTGTACCTAGTTGTTTTGTAAATAGTCAATATTCAATCTACTACCGTAACACATTATATTTATTATGTGCTATCTACAGTCAGACACTTGATTAGATAATAATATCGATGGCCTACATTTGTTATGTATTACTCTAAAATATTACTACTTGATTATTAATGGCAATTGTAATATAATAACAATCATATTATTATTATGATGAATCGTTTTATATGGACTTGGGTCTTAGAGAGCATAATAAAATATGACAAATTATGTAAAATTATATCTAGTATTATTAGCGTGGCGATTTGACAACATTTTTCTAAAATTGGACAACTAGTCTAAATCGCGTAATTATTTTATTTTATTTTATTTACCTTTATAATAATTACACGATTTAGATCCGTTATTTAGTTTTAAATATATGTATAAATTTCTTGAAAATGCATTTATAATTCACAAGTAACTAACTAAAATGCCTTATGCCATGTGTGCACACCTGTTAAGTAAATTTACTTAACAACTTAATTTATAGACTCTCAATACCCATCTGAAAAAAATATATCTCCAATCACTTTACCCCAAAAGAGGGATCTTACCCCTCTTCTGTCTGAGGCGAACAGATTCATGTTGTGTTAATTTAATCAATCTAATTAATGTCGACGTATCATAGCAACGCCTGCCAAATACAAATAGCAATTTGCTGACTGCAAGAAATTTGTTTCGTCACAGCAGGCGTTAAATTTTCTATAATGATTTGAGTTTTATTGTATTGATTGATATTCCAAAACCTAAATATTATTATAGATGAATTCCGCAGTGCGGAACCCACATGTAATAATGTATATATTTGTTACTCTATCACGCAAAAACATTTGATAATATATAGGCTACACGCCTATAAGCCTAGACTATCTTTATCGACATACCCGTGCGGAGCTGGGGTGGATGCTAGTGTTTTAATTTGTTAATAAATATCACGTGCCAGTCAATACACGTGGGCTTAGTCTCAGTGTCCTTCATTCTGCCTGTTTACTGATTTAACTAATATTGTAACTATTTTCCTTCCCGCTCGGGAGTTTGTCAAAATAAAGCCTTAGGCTGAGCAAGGGAAAGATCATTGTTTCTAGATATTATTTCAGTTATTTGCCTGTTACTATGTGAAAAATATTCGAATTGAATTTTTCATCACCAAGCGATTATTTTATGTTTCTACATTACACATACTATAGGTTGTATTCTTATTCTGTGCTATAGGCACCATATGCACCGGAAAGAGTGTGTAGTGTACCTTCCTTATAGTGAATAGCAACTACATCCTCTGAACATCCAAAATTGCTCGAAGCAGATTGTGCACGGGCATCTATCTACATCTGACATTAACTATGTTACTCTTCATTTTGGCGATGATAACGAGCGCGAGATACACTGTCGGTAGAGGGAAACATGACAAAAACGCGACAATATCTATCTCGTTTTGTTTATTTCAGCCCGTCTATGCTGATGCAGATCATTTTAAAGACTAAACTCACTATTAAACCAAAACATTCCAGTGCAAGTCAGTGGTGCAGATCTTGGTGAATTATTTTCTTATCATACGAACTGCTACATCTTTTTTATCTATCCAACTTTTTTATCTTTGTATCCGAGTCTAAGCACTAAATTCACACAAACCGTGGTTACCGAGAATCCGGTGTTCTATCTCTCCATCTCAACCAATGTTTGAACGGGAGAGAAAAGAGATGAACAGTGCTTAACCTTAAACTTCGGTATGTGGTGGTGGTAATGAAGCTAAGAGTATGTCCGTTTTACTAGGTAAGGTCTTAACAGGGTATGGCATCTAAAACATCTAAACCCGATCGTTTCGTGACAAACTGTCGAAGTTACGACACTACTGCATATAAACCGAAGACATGTCAAGTGTACGATCAAACGTTTATTACGTCTCTGCACATCACCTAAGAGCTGGCTTGAAGAATTGTAAACACACCTGCAGTATTTATAATAATTATATTGTAAAAAATACACAATTAATGTCTGAATTGTGGTTGGTTATTCCCATAAATGGTGCTGAGGTATTTATTAAATACATAATCACAATTAAACTAAGTCTTCCTGTTTACCTTTTAAAATTATTGTGTACTTGTATTCTTATTGAATGTTTTTGTAATATCTGCAGAAACCTACTTGTCTGTATGCCGAGGCAAACTGTTCCAATCGTGGACTATCCCAATCTCCCGGACAAATCGTTGGAGCAGCGAAAATACTTCGGATCCCTTTGCGTGTTCTATCGTCACTTGAACGGGTAGTGCTCCGAGGAATTGTTTGACCTGATTCCAGTGTCACCTTTCTACCAGTTTACACCTGGATTTCTACATTTTAGACTGCTTCTGTTTAAAAAAATGCTGACAACTATTTACCTGTTCAAGAGTTGCTAGTTTTGCATATTGCACGGTATGGACTTTCTTTTTTGATGCTTGACCGATCGGGTAAAGAAACGATCAAATACTTATGTTGCACTACATGGTAAGAAAATAAACATTACTTGACGGAACTTGGACCTACTTGATCTCTTGAAGAACCCTTACCTTGCCATAGTTATCATGGAAAGCTTTCTTCACAATTTAGCATGAGTCATAGTCAAGTTTGGCAGCGTGTCTATATTATGGAATGCTATCGCTGGAATATAGATAAAGAATACAAATTATAAAATTAATATACAGTAACTGAGACATGGAGAGATCCATGCTAGGTATGAAACTCCAAAATCGATAGTCATAACTAAGAATGAATACCACGTTCATTAGTTTATTGCTTGGCGCCGACTTAAAATAAGTAAAATATATTTTTTTTAGTTTATGTAACTTACTTCAATACTGAAGACTTAAAATATTTACTTATTTTTCTTTTTGGTCCTTTTTCGTCCGTTGAATTTTTTGTTAAAAATAATGTTATTTGCTATGTCATATAAGCTACCAAAGTTACCTTACAATTATTTCATTCATTTCTTAATCTAATAATTACTTTGAACTTACATATTTGTCTGTACTTTGTCCTTACATATTATGTTTTAAACTCATACAAATCTAGTTATTATACAACTGCATGTGTAATTAAACGTGTAAGCTGCACTTGAACAACTGGTGTTCTGCTTCTCTGTCATTTCTACTGCGTTGAGGTTTGCGACTAACCTATAGCTATGAAATTAAAGCATGCATTGTAAAAGTTGACATGCAAAATTGATAATCAAAATAATAGTTACACACCTAATTAGGTTTTATATGTATGCCTCATCATTCATATTGCAGTGGTATGTAATATTCAATATTCAAGCACTTTAATATTGACTCTAGTAATGTTAATAGTGTCATCCTAAATAAGTCTAATAAATAATATATTTGCTACATTACTGGTACTTAATGTATTTGATCGAGTCAATCAAGTTTAATACAGAGGTCATAATATCAACTTTTTGCGGTGCGGCTAGAATCTGCGTTTTCAATTAATGCTACTCTGACGCATTCACCCCGTATACTGAGACACTGATGTGAAACCACAAGTGAAACCACACGTTTTTATACTTTTTTACACGGATCGCTAAAAAAAAGTAAATCGGGCATCGTTGAACCAGACCGGTCGTCGCAACAAGCGCGCGCGCAACCGCAAGTGTCATTCGTTTACTATACAGACAGGCGAGCAAACGCGTCGAAAGTAAAGAGTTTATTGCTTCCTACTCATAGGATTATAAACTTTAACCAAATAAGAATAAAAGTGATAATAGCATGCGTCCGGAATAGTGCAGTGACACACGTGTTGTGGAAACTAAATGTAAGTAGTCTAAAATAGTTAGTGCGTGTATGACGTCACGATGGTATGCTGTCCTAATTTGTGTCTTAGATTCTAAATGATAAGGTTGATTGTTGAGAGTTGTGGTTCTTGTTCACATGTGATTCTCGGGGCCAATGTTACAATAGAATGTGGCTCTTAAGCTAATTGACGAAGAAATGCTCACAAATATTTGTTTTTAAATATAAAAAATACATTTATTTGCTACTTGTCAATATTTACTGACCTTTTATTGCAAATTTATATGAATTTTATACGATCACTCTTTAACTTTTTCGTTTAATTTAATTAATTATTTTTACTTTTCCCAAATTCTTAAAACCGTGTGTTCAAAATTAGAAATCAAATCCATTCCACTAGTTATTACGAGAAATAGGAAAAGAAAACATTTTCCATATCTAAATAGTCAATATGAATGAAAAACATGATTTTGATAATAATAATAATAATAATAAAAAACTTTATTGTACACCAAGAAATATTCAGTATAAGACAATAAAATAAGCTAAGTACAAATGGCGGTCTTATCGCAATCAAGGCAATCTCTTACAGACAACCATTGGATGGAAATGAAGACAGAGAGATGAATGGGAAGTTAAAGGTATACTAGCGAGAAAGTAGAACAGATTTTATAAATATAAGTATTATGAAGAAAAATAAAAATAAATATGAATACCTAAACATAGGTACGTTATAAGATTTAAATTAGAATTACATACACTACAAATAGGTACATAATATAATATATAAGTATAATATATTTATATATATTTATATAATAAATACAAATACATACAAAAAAAATAGTTATGGACTTAACGTGATGGTTCTGATGTTATTTAACAGAGATAATGTTCCTTAACTAAGTTTTTAAAGGAAGTTAAAGATTTGGCGCTCCTAATCGACACTGGCAGCGCATTCCAGAGCCGATACCTAATTTCTCGGCGCTCTGGTAAGGTTAGGTTGTATTGTTTATTGCATTATTTATTTAATAGTAATTAAGCATGAGCTGAAGTCCTTGGACGGAGGATGAATTTCTTACAATCGAATAAATACTAATTAATTAGTCAACAATAAGATTGCCTCATTATATACATACTTATTTATTTATTTAATCTTCATGCATATAATCGCACTCATCCGGGACAGAATTCTATAGGCATTCTCAACTAGCCAACCTTAGGGTGATGCAGATCTGATAATTATTGTAGAGGACAGAGGTAAAATAGAAGAAATGAAGCAAAAGCTAATTGTTAGCATAACTTTATTACTACTACAACGTTTAATAGGTACTATAAATGTTTATCATGGCCATGAAAAATGTAGTTCGTAGATTCAAACTGTTAAATGTTAATTTTATAAGACTAACACAGTAACCGGATTTCTTACTATCGTTATTAGTTTAAAAATATTACAGAATGTATGCGGAGCATAACAGAGGCCTACTGTCACGTTTTATTAAAACAACAGTTTCTAACAAAAACCTTATTGATATACTTATATAGGTGGGTAGTATCAAAGATGGAATATAGGTGAACTAAATGCAGTCATTTGATTCATTTTGGTGCTAGAATACCTATAACTTATAGGCTATAAGGATCAGTTACCTGATTATACTAAGAAACAGTTGAAAAAGATATGGGATCGGCAGGATTTGAACCTGCGACCTTACTGCGCACCGGGCAGCCGCTTTAGCCATCCAGCTACGGTCGCCTCTTACCGGCGCTACCTTTAGGGCGCCGGTTAGAGGCCCCCCATATCTTTTTCAACTGTTTCTTATTATAATTTGCTAAGCATAGCTAAATGCTATAAAAATAATCAATTAGAAGTTACCTGATTGCTTGTCAAGTCTGTACAATAGTTTTTCAGTTCCAATAGTAGGTTTCCAAAACACAGAAACACGTAGTTTTAAAACGACTATGTGAAAACAATGTTTACTGATTCGATGGTCTAGTGGTTAGCGCATGCGCCTGTCACCGCGAGGTCTCGGGATTCCCGGCTCGGGCCAAGTGTTATTCGTAAACTTTCCGTCAATAAATACACAAGAGCAGCACGGTTTTTTTTTTATTACGGGATTTTGAAATAACTTTTGATATTTAAATATTTAGGTACACACGATTAGCTACGCATATAATTTTATTAGAAAATGCTGTAAAAAATGATGTATCAAACCAGTCCTTAGCCACGAAAGATTCAACTGGGTTACTCAAGTAAGCAAAATTTAGATACAAACATGACTATATCTTTGTTTACCAGACATATTGACGTTAAAGTATTTATTAATAATCGGAAACTTTTCAACGTGATGTGCGCAACCAAATGAGTTTGTAACCTGCTCCAAAACTGGTTGTATCAAAAATAATCTATAATGCATCTTCTACCTATCTATCTATACCTACTTATATAATTGTTTACCCAACTGACTGAGTCATCAACGCAGGCCCGAGACCACTGGGGCTAGGAACTTGAAATTTTCCATGAAGCTTCCTTACATGGCGTAGGGGCGCACTAAGAAGGGATTTTGGGAATTCCATTTTGAAGGGAGTAAAATAAAGTGAACGGTTGTAAGAAAGTCCGTCATTTTTGAATTAACAAGTATGAAATTTCGTATAGGTAGATCTACGTCTACTTTTTATCGATGTGCCTACTACGCAGACGAAACCGCGGGAGAAAGTTAGCTTGTTTGTTTGAAAGCGCTAATCTCGAAAACTACTGGTCAAGTTTGATATTAATTTTTATCTTTGATAGTCTTACTCGCAATTAAGGTTTTTAAAGGGATATTTTATATTGCATATCAAATAAATAATCGCCTATCAATACATACTCATCATTTATATTCTTTTTTACATCAAATAACTTACTTCACTACAGATAAACTAAATGATTAACAAAACTCAAACTGCAGATAATTTCAAATTACACATCAATATGACATTCCTTTTTCCTCATAATGCAATACAGTTAAATTTATTTTTGTACAAAAATACTACATGCATAGCATAAATACTGACTGCACATCAAATTTACCATATTTCATAGCAAAATAACTATCCTAGTCGCATATTAACCAGTAAGTACAACAAAATCTGTTCATCATATTTGTCTTAATTTTCAAGAAGCCATGCTCGGCAAATTTAATGATTATTATAACAAAAAAATCCTTTTACATTGCATTATTTCTAAAAGCAGAACAACTTAACTGAAAAACTTCGCGTGTTTTTTCGTCACTGAAGTAAATAATATAAAAATAAAAGCTATAGTTATGGCATAGGTCAATTATGGGTAAAGTAGTAGGTTAGGTTAGGTTAGAACTGCGACCATAACATAGCGCGAGCCGAGCGAGCGAAGCGAGCGTGCCGCGGCAGCGGTCGGCGAGCTAGAATCAATCTGTGTGATACTCCGACCCCTTTTTGAATCCACCCACTAAATAAAATAATATTATACTACCTACCAATTTCTTATTATCATAGATCGTAACAGACGACAGTACGTGGCGCCACCTGCAGAAGCTAAAAATGTGCCTATTGGGCAAAAAAAGGAAGCGTGGACGCCCCGCGAAAGCAGGACCCACTTTAATAATTCAATAAATTACAATTTTGTATCTAATTTTATATTTTTTTTGATGATCTCATTATGTGATAATTAATAAATAATAAGATGACTGTGACTAATAAAATGTTGTTTGATTTAGAAAAACTGCTGTAAATCCTTACTAATATTATAAAGGCGAAAGTTTGTAAGTATGGATGTATGGATGGATGTTTGTTACTCTTTCACGCCAAAACTACCGGGTCGATTTCGATGAAATTTTGCACACATGTAGCTTATAGTCTGGATTAACATATAGGCTACTTTTAATTGACATACCACGCGGGCGGAGCCGCGGGCGGAGCCGCGGGCGGAAGCTTGTATTATATAAATAGAAGCTACATTTAAAAGAAAAAGAGTTAACATGTATAATGTGCATTAAGATTATTAGTTGTGCATTGATAAAAAAGCTTTTGCTTTAGGAAAATAAATTGTAGTGTGTTTAGTGATATTGAGTTGAGTTGAATATTTTGTTGTGCAATCAGTAATTTTGATGGGAATTCGGTATTTAATTGCATAGAAAAAGGATATTTTATGATTTGCGTTTAAATACTACCCGTTTTTAAATATTTAAAATTACGCCTAACTCCACGAAAGCCGAGCAGTCAGGTCAAAGGAGGAGCAGCTACTACCTAATATAACGAATTCCACGCGGACGAAGTCGCGGGCAAAAGCTAGTAAAATATAAAATGAATGACGTCCTTTCCAACCTCTGTTTTACCTTAACAACCTTCGGCAGATTTATTCCAAGCAACCGATCGTAAACAGGGCAATTCCATCCATTTTAAATTGAAAATCTCTAAGTGGCGTAATTCAGCGGAGTGATCTCTTCAATAAGCTCGTTAGAAATAATAAGATTAATGCCATCGAGACTCCTTGAGATGTCTGACGTCACGAAATAACCCGGCGGGATTATTTATAGGATTTTAATGGGCAGGTTTTTAATTTACTAAATTGATGTATCCGCTAAATGTTTATATAATATGGCAAAATTGCCTGTTAATTAAATTTACAGAATCGATCATAAAAAATATTATTTGATGTACTTACCTTACTGTATTAGGTATATTTGTGCATTTATTGTTTTTTTTTATATAACTTACAGGTAGAATTCTATTTGCATTTTTTTTTAAATAATAGGCGGGACACTTAAACTAATAAAACTTATTTAACACATATAATATTTTTTTTTTAATACTACTTGTAAGTAAAATGCGTAAGAAAGCGTTACCTAAACTTCTACAAATGAGTATGGTCATGTCACCCGCCTTTGCATTAGTTCAACTCCCTCGCTAATATTAATTTTAAATTTTGCTCATGTCATAATAATACCTCTGATCATAGGAAAAAAATCACTAAGCACACACAAAACTACATTTATCTGGTAGGATAATAATAGTAAAACATAATCCATTTATTAAACAATGAGGATAACTATCACAAATATAATAAAGTAAAAAAAAACACTCTGCAACAACAAATATACACATTTCGTTCTCGTTGCCCAACACAACAAGTATGATACAAAATGGAAGGATGTTAGTGACTGGCCACTTACATGTGATCATTGATCGCATTGACGTTTCATTTGCTCTTATTTTAAATACAATTTTGGACGACGTGACGGTTTAACTCTCTCACCTGGTCAATTCTCCCGGACTATGTCACTTAAGAATAATCTAGAATTGTAATGAGGAAGAAAATTTGGAATAAACATCTTGAAATAAAATAACGGTATCGCAGTTTTTAGTTAAATCGTAAGCAATAAACAAAAATGAATCTTTCTTCTCTTTATTAATATTAGTTTAGATTAAATTGAATCGGCATTGAGAAGGATGTGACCATTTATAACGGGTTCTTGTACAGAGTGACCTGACTATTCAATCGTCACGAATGTTTGCATCCATTGTTGCTCAATTTGTTGTTGAATCATTTCCAATTTTACTCCAAGCTTCCTTAAAGAGTCAGTCGACGCAGTCGTATATGTAAGAGCTCTTGCATCAAAGAGCATTAACCTTCAGTTTATAGTAATGTCGCTGAACTGCATTGAGTATTAGTACAACCAATACTTTGTCGCTAAATCGCGAGATTTCGATGCCGCGTTTCGATGGAAATAGTCACCAAATCGCCGCCGATCAACTGTACGCAGGCTGATCTAGCAAAAAATTGTATAAAATATACTAGCCACCATCTGTCACGTCGTAAAGCCCAGTACCTACCATTCGTAAACCACAACACCACCTCATCACGATCACACCCATATAATTCTTAGAGCATGTTGTGGGTTGTGGTCACCAAGGTGGAATCAAAGCATAAGTGGTCCGACAAAGCATGACGTGTCTAAATATTTAGAAGTATTCTGCAATTTGTGCATGAGCACGTTTTAGCAAACATTATTACATGACTAAGTACTGCATTGGTCGTACATCATGTTATCTTGATCCTGATTGAAATTGTCAGTTACATTATTAGATCTAATTTGGCTGCTCACTATGTGTAATTTGATCAAACATCGGACGATAAAAAGATAACGATAGTGTCATGATTAAGTAGAATATTTTTATGGGTTAGGATAACTATTATTATCCCAAGCAGATGGCAACTGACTTGTAACTTCAACATGCCACTAAATAGAAGTGATCATAGATTTTGTAACTTACTACTTACTAATTAGTACCCTTATCGCTATATACTTGTAGGTTGTGTAAATAACTGTACATCCACCTTTTATTCTTTTCGTTGATTTTCTCAATAAATTCTACTTTATAATTGATTTCAGCATATAACTACTTAATACCGGTATCATAAATAGAATCGCAAAAGCCAATGACTTTTAAGAGGTTGTTCGTAAATATACGAACGGTTTCTTAAACAGCAGATCTGTCCAACTTAAATATGTATATTATTCACTACTGATTGTACCCTTTCTTAAATAAGTGCTTTAACATCCAAGGCACAGACTGAATAAAGTTGATTAAAGAGAGATTTTTGAGTAAATAAATCAAGTAGAACTCATCACTAATCACTACGTTATTGGTCCATTTATAAAAAAATGTCGACGTCCATGGCCTGTATGCCTGCATGGGATGTAGCAAAAAGATGGTAAGAAGGTCCATTTGATGGTACGTGGTACCATCAGATGGACTACATACGTTGTCCGACTGCTACATATGTTGAATAAATAAGAAATCTCTGGTATACAAAGCATCTGCGTTAATTTGTAAAAGTTATTGGTTGAATTTTACCGAACCATCAGGCCTATAACATGGGTCTATACTATTATTTACCGTTAATGACAACAGCTTAAAACAACTAAAAACTGATTGATTAGTAATAATCAAATCAAACTTAGTATACAAGCCTTATTTACCCAGGAATAGGCAATAATTACACACACTGTGCAACATATCATTACCCACTAACGAGGTTGTCGTGTCAAGTAAATTCAATAGCACACACGAGTAAGTAGGTGAGTTATTGTAACAGACATTATGAACACGAATATACACAAGTTCTAGCTTGTTCCTCACGACTCCAATCGGTATTAAAGTTTATGTAATTGTTTTATTATGCTTCCAAGAACTTGTGAATACTTGAAAACTACTGTAACTTAGAGTAGTAGGTTGTGTTTCTTGTTAACTTATATAAATCCAGCTGACGCCCGTGGCATTGCTTACGTATGATGGCAAAAGAACGGTTTTTATGTGCAAGTCATTCTGGGTTTAGAATTGCTTCTCGTAACATTTCAAGTCTAATATAAAATGCAAACCACTATAACTTTCACTATAACCACGACAATTCTTGTAAAAATATGGTTGAGAAAATAGGATATTTAGACACTATATTTCCTTTCAGTAGGAAGTATTTTCTTTTATTTCTTTCATCAATTTATCGCACATCATTACAGGTCACAGGTACTTTACCTCGAATGTCATGTGGTTAGCGTATGCGCCTATCACCGCGTGGTCTCAGGTTCGATTCCCGGGTCGAACAATGTTATATAATTATAATAGCAGCACGGTGTTGAAAATTGTGCACGGTTGATGGATGGATAGGTTTCATCCCCTATCCCATGGGATCTATACGTAACAGGTGAAGTGTGGGTGTTGTACACCTCTGCTACGCCCCTCTCAGTAATATAGGCGTAATGTTATGTTATCATTATAGATCTTTTGTGCTACCTTCACGATTTTCACTACGCATTCACTTCGATTTGGCTATATTATTCCTTCTTCTTCGCCATACCTCACCTCTTTTAAATATCTGACTGTTTAAACCGTATCATTTTTGACATGTTAGGAACATCAAGAGGCCAGGTATGGAGAAACGGTACGGGAAATTTGACTAAATTGAAATTAACATGTACATGGGTACATGTAACGATTTACCATAAAATTCGGCTGATTTGGTAACTTGTTTCATTTCAGATCCACACCTAACTCGACAACGAAGTATGTAGCTTGAAGCTGCTGGATGACAACGAAACTGTTAAGAAGACCAAACAACATGAGAACTTTAGTGTGTGAACAGCCAATAATAACAAAAACAAAATTAATAACAGTGATACCGTTAAAATTAAAGTGAATAATGTATAATGAAAAGTAAAATAACGAACCTATTTCTAAAATAAGAAGAGTAAACAATCATATAGACAATGTGGACGATAAAATAACATTAACCAATGAAGATTAACATAATAGTGAAACAGTGGATATAAAACTATATAATGGGTGTAATGAACACAAAGTGGTTGGTGCTGTGTTCATTGGCTCTGGCAAGGCTGGTGAAGCAGCCGACTGCACCCCTGCAGACATCTGGAGGTCTGGTGAGAGGAACCATCAGGCCTGATGGAGCGTACGTGCAGTACTTTGGATTACCATACGCTACGGTCGAGCAACGATTTCAGGTAAGTTGTTTTTAAAACCGTAATCACCACTAGATATCATAATTTAAAATAATAGTGATCAAAAATAGCCAAACATTATGAATTTATTATGAAATAAATTTGTCATAAATAATAGATTGTCAAAGTGAAAGTGTAGATTGTCTCCTTGGTAAAAGAGAAAGCAAGGAGACAGATTTGATGAGAAATTTGTTAACCATTAAGTGACGGAATATTAAGGTTTGAAATGGTTAAGTATTATGTAGGTATAGGTAAAATCAGGGTTTTGAAGTAAGCCGCAAATGAAATGTCATGAGTTGGTATTGGCCATGTCGATCCAGCCATCTTCAAAGCTAACTTCAAGCTTCAGCTAACTTTAAAACCGTCAAGATCCCTGATTACTTACTCATATGTTTTTCTAGTTTATCTATTAAATACACTTATGTATTCAATCGTCATTTGATTGATTACTCAAACGCGTGATTCACGCCTCACACCACATGCTCTAGTTATTTTAAACCCGATCAAATGTTCTTTAAACATTTCGTTCCGGCAAATAATTACAGAACTTGCTTATTGAACCACTTAACTTATGTTCCGTATAATATTTTTTCATACACACACACAAACACACACATTCCACGAAATACTTACCTTACAAACGTTAATTGTAACTAGTTTGGATAAAATTTATTAAAACTGATGTAGGGAGGGGCTGGTGCTCTAAGATACAGGCTTCGGCTTTGGACACCAGATCTCCCACAAATTACACGAATGTCACATGTGTGATACTGTAAAATCTTATAATTTGTGGAGATGAATAAATACATTAAGTATTATGTAAATAACAAAAAATGAAGACAAAAATGTTTAAACAATTATTGAATTACGTTATTAAAACATAATATTTACAACTCGGAGAAGAAAATGTAAACATTGGATGTAATACAGACTTACAGACATATATATTTTTATAGTGATACTTATTAGTAGCTAGTAGCTTAGCAATTCAGTTCTATTTCATTAGTGGGTAAAGGAATTCGATTCTTCAAGTAATATAGGTCGAATTCTTTGAATCAAATGTCGATTTAAATGACTTTACTTAAAATGTTCCAGTAACCATGAATGATTACGCGACGTGTCAGTCGATCACGTTAAATGCCGCTAATAATTTAATAACGATAGACAGTATCTTTGGGCCGATTGCAGTATAATTGTTTCTCCGTACTTCCGACTAATAGTCCTTAATGGCAGCAAAGCCGCACGTAACAATTCTGTACTAATCTACTTGTGATTGCACCCTTTGCTCGTTCCCCTAACCTTGGCATCATACGTTGGACAATCCACAACGCTGTCGACCAACATTTTATATCCTTATAAAAACTTTAAGTACAACTATCTTCTAATGTTAGCTTAACGTTGGCGCCACCACCGATCACACAGTGACCTATTTAATAAAGACGACAAACGTTACAATCTGACAATCTTGTAACTTTTTGGTCGTCAAACAGTTCATATTCTTAAAACTGAAATTTTCATCTGTATTAAATACGGCCAAATGTTCAGATCCATACATTGGCCAAAAAGTGTTGGCAACAGTGTTGGCCCAACAATGGAACCAACCTATGGCAGACCTCCATGTCTGACGACGACCGCCCTAATCATACCCTGACGTATTATGAAGTGTCCAGTAATTGGAGCAATACATTTTTGATACATTGTTGCTGTTAGCCATTTCCCTGATTGCTGTGTTCTGAAATAATAGATTATGAGTTTAGTTGCTGCTTTACCGTTGAAGTCTATTACAAACAATGAAATGAATTCTAAGCACTGAATGATTTAGAGATCATTGGCTCTAATTTAAAAAAACATATAAAATGGTTGTTGGATCGTAATTTAATTAAATTTACATGGTTTCCGCAAAATACTTAGTTCATTCAACAATACATCTATATTCTAATCAACTGCCCATTTTAATTATCACTTATTGTTTTTTCTTAATATTCCAGGAACCCAAACCAGATCCGAAATGGGAAGGCATCTTCGACGCTAACGACGAAAACATTAGATGTACTCAACGGTTCTCCAACAACAAGATATTGGGCATGGAAGACTGCCTCACCCTCAACGTGTACACTCCACGAGAAACCTCCAAATCTAAACAACTACTACCAGTCATGGTCTTCATTCATGGAGGTGGATTCCGTGATGGCTCTGGGTCACCTTTCCTTTATGGCCCAAAGCATCTCGTGCAACATGATGTCATCCTAGTTACCGTTAACTATAGACTGGAAATTTTAGGTTTCCTGTGCCTCGGCATTGACGAAGCCCCAGGCAACGTAGGATTGAAAGATCAAGTTGAAGCCCTTAAATGGGTTAAAAAAAATATTCAAGTATTTGGTGGAGATCCCCACAAGGTAACACTATTCGGGGAAAGTGCAGGCGCTGCCTCTGTCGTTTATCATTTGATATCTCCAATGTCTAAAGGATTATTTGATAAAGCTATTGTTCAGAGTGGATCAGCTTTGTCACCGTGGGCTCTACACTTTGAGCCCTTGAAGATAGCAAGCTTACTAGCTGAACAAATGGGATACAATACCAACGATCCGTATGAACTGCACCAAATATTCAACAACGTATCTGCTAAAGAATTACTCGGATACCGAATACCAAGAAAGAAAGGTGATATTGTGTTATCAGAGAATGTTTTTGTTCCTTGCATTGAGAAGAAGATACCTGGTAAGGAACAATTCTTGACAGATCATCCATACAATTTAATATCAGAAGGAAAGTTCTATAAAGTGCCTGTCATTTATGGCTTCAATAATGCCGAAGGTTATATGTTCGTTGGTAAAGAAAATACGACAACTCTTTTAAATATGAACTTTTACAGCGCTTTGCCACGAGATTTAGATATCCCGACAGAAAGGGAAAAACGGGAAACAGCTGAAACACTTGAGAAATTGTATATGGATGGAAAAAAGATTTCAAATGACACTATAGTACAGTTTTCATTTTATGAAGGAGATTCAAGCATAGTTTATCCTACTGTAACAACAATCGAATTATTGTTAAAGATATCGGATCAGCCAGTGTATATTTACAAGTTTTGTTATGACGGCTTGTTGAACTATGCGAAGATGTACTTTGGTTTCCGGAAAATACCAGGAGCTACTCATGCTGACGAACTGTTCTACATATTTAACGCTAGAATACCTATGAGGTACTATACCGAGCAGAATTTTATTAATAACATGACTGAGTTGTGGACGAATTTTGCTAAATTCGGGTAAGTTTAATTAACTATACTAGGCTATTACTAGACTTTACTAATAAGCTAAACACGGAGAAAATACAAGTAAAAATAACCTAGATGAAAAATAAAACATGTATTATATTATACAGCAAGAATTTGTTTACTGGATTAAAGTTGTATACTGCAGGATGAATAGCTGCAGCCGCGGATAAAATGAATTCATTAGGACTCACTCCAATTCTCCAGAGAGATAAGTTTGTTATACAAACAAACAACTTTTTATATAATAACTTTAGATGATTGGCTGAGAAGTGAGAATAAACTTTTTATTTTAGTGAAATAAAATATACAATTTATAAACAAGTTTAATAATAATGTAAAGTTTCTAGGTAATAATTAGACTAAATAATAGTTACAGTAGGTACTTCTGTAACATAAATACTGTTAGTTTATTAGTTCTACAAAGATAAAGTCGATAATGAAAATTGCGTATCATATTCGCATCTCACGAAAGCGCAAATTTTCTTCTAATTTCCAAAATAAAAAGCTTAAACCGTAATTTAATATTTAAACAGTGTTAGTTCAATGCCGCGTAAAGCAAAACGTTAATTAATAGCAAATGTGTTTTATGTTCCAGGGATCCTACACCAGTGACCAGATCACCAGATTTGCCAAAATGGGAGCGCGCTGATCCTCAAGACCCTCGCCTATTCATCTTGGACAAGGAATTCTCAACCGCTCCTCTCTGGGAAGATGAGAGACTTATATTTTGGAACGAAACCTACTCCAAGTTCCGGCGAAAAAAATAATATATGAATTAAAGTGTGAATAATTTAGTCATTATTTGTATACTCATAGTTAGAAAAATGAGATTAGGGACCGTTAAAATTATTGAATAAAACTTTTTGTTAATAATATAAAAAAGATTAATTTTCTTTTTAATTATAGTGTTCGCCGAAAAAAAATCATCAATGAAATTACAATATTGAGTGATTTCATTCAACAACAATTATTGGTTTCATGATTTACCGAGAAGGGACAAAATAAATATAGTGTTGGATCTGGTGTGGTTATCGTTCGTAAAGAGGCGTCGTCCCACGTCGGGCGCCAATAAAGGCGCTTTTGCAAATGTAGCATTATTGCAGCAAACTGACAACAATAGTAATTACCTGTTATATTTATATCTTTAGCACCTGTTTCAATTCAATTGTCAAGCAAACGTTACTCAATAGCTAAAATATAACACAAACAAATTGAAGGGACAGCTGTTTTCAATTATATGTTTGAATTGTGTTACTTTTATTTTAGGTCAATTTACAATTTTCTCTTACCTGACGATTGTGATACAGGCAACTTTTATAGCTATCTTTAAAAAAGTTATACTTGCCTAAACTTTGTTGCTCCGTCTGCAAGGCACCGTCTCATCCTAGAGCGGCCATGACACTATACAATATTCAAGGACTCAATCTTACTCTTATTGAGGGTGTTCTAGAATTCGTGGAAAAATTTGTGGAGTACCGGACCTTCCCTCCCTACCAGGCCTTGAATACGCTTAATCTGCCTTCTACAAGCAGTTCTGTCATATTCTCTGTACCTTTATTGTTTTGGATTGCCCAAACCTTTGCCTTGGGATATGATTCGCGTAATGAATCAAGACACTCTGATGCAATATGGCTATGTCAGTCAAAGTTGAGAGAGGTAAGGTCACTACATAATTATTGTAGCAGCAATTTAGTTTTTATAGTTCTATACAATTTCCACACTTTTTCTGTACGCTGAAGTTACACGTCTGAAGGTCTCTACGTATCGAATTGTATAAAAGTTTAATACAATATCAATAAAAAAATGTTTCATCTTACTACTTGTCAGATTTTCTTCAAAGCTCTGATCTAAAATGTTAACTGCATACCTATTAATATCCATTTGATAGATCTGCCTATTAAAGGCCAAAGAAAAAGTAGCACAAGGGGCGGGACTTCTCATATAATTTGTCGAATCAATGTGTGCCCTTCGGCGCTTTGATGACCAAAGATATTGCAAGCTGTAAGGTCTTGGTGATACAACAGTAACTAAGCGCCTGTTCACCTTGTTCGTTCCACGCTTTAATAGACTATAAAAGTAGTCAATAGTGGTTTTCACACTTCATAAACGTTATAGGCGCAGTTAATGATTTATTGAGTTACACAGTTTTATAGTAATTTTATCTGGTCAAATAGTTTTGAAACGTATTTATAAGACGTATAGAAAACTCACTGGAAGTTAGTTTAATGTATAGCAAGTAGTTACTACAACCTCCGTCCATCCGCGGAAAATGCAGATGCGTCGCTGTGTGCGCTATAACAGCGCCCCTAGTGTACACATTTTTTTAACTTGAGATCAGTGAACATAGTTCAATTTATATCTATTCACATTAGGTTATTTCACATCCCTGCACCATAGCGAGCTGCGATCGATTTTAGGACCTGGATTTATACCTAAAATACATTTTTCAAAAATTAGACAACGGTTATTAAAGTAAATAAAATACCTATGCTCGACGTTGTCTAATTTTTGGCAAATGTTTTCTAATCGCGAAAGTTTAAAAACATATACTGAAATATTTTCTTGTTTCCTCTTTATAAATAGTCGGGTATAGTTTGTTTTTTCATTACATGGTCAAGTTGATAGCTGCGACTAGGAGCGACCTTGACCGGCATGCTCTGCCACCTTTGAAGTATATAATATAGTAGCTTCCGCCCGCGGCTCCGCCCGCGTGGTATGTCAATTAAAAGTAGCCTATATGTTAATCCAGACTATAAGCTACATGTGTGCAAAATTTCATCGAAATCGACCCGGTAGTTTTGGCGTGAAAGAGTAACAAACATCCATACATCCATACATCCATACTTACAAACTTTCGCATTTATAATATTAGTAAGGATTTTAGTCATTAACTGGAACGATTTAATTACTATTTATATGAAGCAGTTAGTTTGTATGGTAAATTGAGGAAAAAGTCCTAAATAACGCTTTTATCCGAACCAGAGATCAAACCTGGTAATATTAGTACCTCAGGCTAAGCGGTCGTAAATTATACTATATTATAACGTTAAGGAGGTATAAGATCGCTGTGTTCCAATCATCATCATCATCATCTCAGCTTAGAGACGTACACTGTTAGACATAGGCTTACCTAATTTTCCGCCACAACGCGTGGTTTTGGGCCGCTAGAAACCAACGGCTCCCCGCGATCTTAACCAGATCCTCCGTCCATCTGGCTGGGAGGCGACCAATGCTGCATTTGCCGGTTCGTGGCCGCCACTCGAGAACCTTTCTTAATGTGCTCCAATATACATGCCATAAGGAGCATATGCATTTTTTCTGTTATGTGAACGTAATATTTTTTATCAAGTTAGCAAACAAATTACTTCTTAATCCTGCTGAGAGGCTACTCGTTTTCTAGAGTTTGTCCATATAGCACAAATACATTCATACTTATATTAAGTTAATACTTATCTACTGAGTGCCTTCAACACTTATGGACATTTCGTAACTATTAGTCCGAAATCGCATTGTATGGTTTTGTGGTATTTCCAATGATATCTAAGAAAAATTTATTAGTAATACCTGATTCCTATTTTATTTAGCGGATATAGAAACAGGCTGGAGGTCGCCTATGGTGAGTAGTCAAATTACATTCCATAAATATCTACAATAGATATTCAAAACCAAATAATAGGTACGACTTACTATTATTTTACAAATATCATAAGGTTTAATCTAAACAGTATGTAATTAAGATTACTATGCAATCACCTGAAAATTAACCAAATATTCGATCATATTCACAAGATCGAAAGGAACACATTCATAAGGCCGGGATGTCTGTCCCTATTTGATTCGTATAGAACACATTATCTACCATTTAGAAAAAAAGGACTGTGCGCTGCTTTTCATGACTTTATTCGCAAAATCTTGTAAAACAATAATGATAATTTGATAATGAAGAAGACAAGTCTGATTTAAAACAACAAACGTAGAAACCACACAGGCGGATCTTGGCCTATTTGTAATCCAAGGACTGTCTGACTATACTTACTCTTGTATTATTGTCATAGAAATCTTAATAATAAGGCAATAGAAATGTCAAAGACGCGTGACCTTGTCGCCGCGCATCTGTCAAGTCAAACACAAGTGCGAGTTGAGGAATTGTCGTCTTAATGTCATCGCAAAAAGAATAATTTTGTTTGCAGGAATACGAGCGCATTTGTCTAATCGAACATAAGTGCGAGTTGAGGAATTGTCGTCTTAATGTCATCGCCAAAAAGAATAATTTTGTTTGCAGGAATACAAAAAGTGGTATTTGAAAACCGGCGACATGCGTCCCAGTGTTAAAAGATAGTCGATAGCATTTCTATTGACTAGTTATTAAGATTTCTATGATTATTGTATACTCGTAAGTCTTGTAACTCGCAATAAACATGGCACATGCAATGTCGCAAATGTAAACAGTGCACTGCTTCATTGATAACCGGCCCCTACCACGATGCCATTGTCAGCCGACCTTCGAGTTGTGAAAGGTTCGTCTCGCTATCACACCGCTTGACCGAAGTCGCGAGCGACGTGCCCCTGTGATAACACGCACTGAGTTTACGCAATAAGTGAACCACGAACCATTAGTAGCGAGTTTTCTTCCAATCTCAAAATGAGAAAATTGTGACGTTTTATAGTGGTTCGAATTTTAAAATGTAAATGACAAGATTGTTTTTTTTTGGAAAATTTTCTGTGTCTTTGCTAGTGTAACGAAATGACTACGATTTAAAAAAGGTTCTAGCGTAAGTGTCTTTTTTTATTTTAAATATTTCTTTGTAAAATGCTTAAGTAACCACAGGTATTGCTGCAGCCTATATAAGTGAACAATCATGGTAAACGTGTAACCGCAAGTATTGAGATGATCCAACGCATACGTACATCACGCAATCCTAATAATTTTAGAGCTAGATTAAGGCCATTCACTTCACATCATGAATAAATCTGAAATAAAAAACATAGGGTACATTTGTGTTTCTATGTATGCCTAGTTTTTATTTACAAAAGCAAAGAACATAATGTATTAGGATCAGACATTTAAGTACCTATAGTATACTATTACAAGCTTTGCTTCGTTTGGGACGGACTAGATTGTGTTGTGTGATGTTTATTTATTCATACATAAATACGTAAAATAAAGCCAACATAATTTTCCTCTTATAAAAATTATAGTTTACACTGAAAACACACTGAAAGCCATAAATTCGGTGTTTCGATAGATACAGTTAACTCAATAAATCTCATCTAAGTGAATCAACGATATTTTGTTATTGTTACGAATTACGATGAAATCCAATACGGTCTAAGTCAAATTGGTCTATCACTAAATTTGTTTATAAAACGGCCAAATACGTGTTCAGGGTTTCGTTGAAAATGTACCTACTTCATAACTTTCAAATCCCAAAATTAAATAGTTTTGTTAAGATAAGAATTCAGTAAGCCTACCACCTGTCGTATCTTATTCTTCTATCTATCGTATATTATTCTTAACACCGTGCTCCTACTGACATTTTTCTCATCGCGGCAAAACTGGAATTACGCTTTTGCCCAACCCGGCAACTGAAACCAGGACCTTACATTTAGCGGTCGCAAAATATACTGCTAAAACAAGAGGCAGCCGGTATTATATTAATAAAGAATCCGTTACTTTTTGAACACTTTATTTCCTTCCTCTTCCGCCCCGACAGTCCAAAATAGTATTTATAATAACACCCACACAGGTGTAACGTTATCCACCGAGCACAATTCCAACTCCGTGTTGCTATTGTGAATTGCCTGGCGGAAAGTTCACAAAAAACACTTTGCCCAAGCCGTAATTTGTTAGCATTAATTTGTTAGCATGAATATTCATTAAACATATATGTACAATATACAATTATCTCAGCTGACCTTGAACATAAGCTGCATAATGCACTCGTATCAGTGCAAAATTTGGTAATGCAACTATTAAATATGTCCGAATTATACAAAACTGACCTTCGTATGTCTAGACTATCTATGTATCAAAAGAATAATGTTTTATATTAACGCATATCAAGGTAAACTAGATGCAATTGCAGGAAACCTCAGCAGCAAAAAGATGTAGTTTTTAATTATTACACGATTTAATCAAGAGATAAATAAAACTTATCCAATCTCTTTGATTTAACCACAGAGTACCTTTGAATAAGGAGAATTCAAAGATAATAGATGTCAAGATGTACATGAAGAAAATTGACGGTTATTCTTTTGAAACAATGGGACTGTGAACTTTCATAGAAAATTGTACCCCAGCCTAGTAAAAGCTGTCAAATCCCATACATTTCTTAACTCTGACGTGAATTTTCTCTGGAACGCGCAGCTCTGCTCGCGCAATGGGCATAATATAATTTAAAACTTATAGCTTTCTCTAGTTAAATACATGGTCTCTGGGTGAATTGAATCTCTATACAACACAATATTTCATGACAGACAATACTCATCAACGCGTTTGCTCCAGATTCTAGTCTCCTAGCAATTGCTTACCATTTTTACCTGACTTGGCAGTCTATGTATGTATGTATGTATGTTCCACCGTAGCTCCTTTACTACTGAACAGATATAAAATAATGGTATCAATTGATTTCTTAGAATGGGCCAGGTGACATAGATTATATAAATTTTATGAAAAAATATATATATTACGGAAGTTAAACGTAAGACTCAGACCTAAAAAAAAAACAAATGAAATGTCTTGGCGAGAACATTACAAATATCTATGAATATATGTAATACTGTTTAAGTAAAAACATACGTTTAATACGCAGAACTAATAAATAAATAATTAAGTTTGAAAACTAGAACCCCACTACGTATAGGGGAGGCAACGAGAAAATATTTCATATAAAAATTTAGAAAAGCAATGGTTTCAAAATGGTCGAGCTAGAGGCGTGGTCGCACTCACTATTTTCCTACCATGTCTGTTTAATGAAGGTGTTCCAAGTTCCCACATAATCATAGTCGATCCTCAAATAAAGCAAAGCACCTATATATCTTATATCCTAGTGTGGGGATGTATCTTTACTGAAAATGACATTATACCAGTGATGAAACAAATTGATATGAATTTTTATGAGCAATCAAGATTTATTATTTATTTATTTATTATATACAATCTGATTTTGTAGTTCTCGGGCTTTACCATCAGGCGGTCTACACGATATACGTTGTATAAAAAATAATGTAACGCATTAAATCAAAATCAAGTAAGGCTTGTGAAAACAACAAAAACAAAATACATCTCGTTAAACCTGTAATCAAAAAACCACAAATCTCATTGCCAACTTTTTCAAGTGTCACTCACATTACAACTTTTCTTTCATGATTGGCAATCGATTGGGCAACGTCCGTAGCTTACTAATCAAGTAATCAGTCAAAAAACTGAACATCCTCATCCCGGCAAATGTATTACAAATCTAATTGAAACGAGTCGACCGTGAATTGAAAAAAAACGGTGCAAACAAATATGCATATCACGTTTGTATGGTACAGGCTACGAAACGTGGCCGATCATTCAGATTTTCATCATTGAACTAGCTTTTTCCGTCGGCTTCGCCTCTAAAATAGAAGACTTCCAACCTTGAACTCCTTTTCGTCACGTAAAGAAACTATTGCGCAAATTTTCAGCTTGTAGTTAGGCTCTACGTCATAATAGACAATAGACACACAGAGGTCGACGTGAACACCCAAAACCTCGTGCCGACAATAGGCTCTACGTCGATGAATGAGGTTCTAAACTGCCTTTTTATCACGGTAGGTGGCGCATAGTCGGGATGGCCAATGATAGCTGTCAATTCAATACATTTTGTAACCTATTGTTTATAAATTTAAATTTTCTCTTAAAATGCCTCTGTGTGCTGTTCTTGGATGTAATAATACCGTCGTGCATTTATTTCCCAAAGATAAAAAAGGAGTTGGAAAGGCTATACGTCGCCAAAATTGCGTAGCGACAAGGTATAGCAGGTTATGCCGGAATAATTTCCAAGAATCTGATTATTTTGGAGAGTCAGCTTATACTAATGAGTTATTATTAACAATTTGTTGATTATGGGCATAAATCAGATCACTGTGAAGGTTAATTTTAGATTTGGATCATATGTTTCTAACCTAAAAGTAACAATACCATTTACCATTAAAGTAATGTCCTCCCATTTCTCGTAAATTTGCCTACCAAGAGTCAAGCAACAATTACAAGGTTACAACTAAAAAAATAACAAAATCTGGCGCATACTACTGATAAAAAATATTTTAGCTCATCTTTTAATTATTTGAGCTTCCAGGTACCGTACATGTTGTCAATAACGATAGCGGACCGGTTTCAAACGGTTTAAACACAAAAAATAGCACAAAACAAAGTGTAAACAAAGCGTATACGTAATATTAAAGTTGAAAAATTAAGAATCCAGCAGGACTCGAACCTGCACCTCTTGGGTATACGCCCCAAGTGCTTTGCCAATTCAGCTATGGATTCGCATGCTGCCGGACTCGAAATTTCTCAACTCTTTTGTGCCAGCCGAAGCTAGACGAACCATTACTTGGTTTTAGCGCCATCTATGCGTTACTTATTCACATAATCGCATACAGTACGTTTGAATTAAGATCAACTCATTACTGTCGAGAGATGACGCATTTTTATCAATACTTGTAATATTTAAAGCAAATTTTAGCTTTGCTATGCATTTATTTTTATGTAATATTAAAGTTGAAAAATTAAGAATCCAGCAGGACTCGAACCTGCACCTCTTGGGTATACGCCCCAAGTGCTTTGCCAATTCAGCTATGGATTCGCATGCTGCCGGACTCGAAATTTCTCAACTCTTTTGTGCCAGCCGAAGCTAGACGAACCATTACTTGGTTTTAGCGCCATCTATGCGTTACTTATTCACATAATCGCATACAGTACGTTTGAATTAAGATCAACTCATTACTGTCGAGAGATGACGCATTTTTATCAATACTTGTAATATTTAAAGCAAATTTTAGCTTTGCTATGCATTTATTTTTATGTAATATTAAAGTTGAAAAATTAAGAATCCAGCAGGACTCGAACCTGCACCTCTTGGGTATACGCCCCAAGTGCTTTGCCAATTCAGCTATGGATTCGCATGCTGCCGGACTCGAAATTTCTCAACTCTTTTGTGCCAGCCGAAGCTAGACGAACCATTACTTGGTTTTAGCGCCATCTATGCGTTACTTATTCACATAATCGCATACAGTACGTTTGAATTAAGATCAACTCATTACTGTCGAGAGATGACGCATTTTTATCAATACTTGTAATATTTAAAGCAAATTTTAGCTTTGCTATGCATTTATTTTTATGTAATATTAAAGTTGAAAAATTAAGAATCCAGCAGGACTCGAACCTGCACCTCTTGGGTATACGCCCCAAGTGCTTTGCCAATTCAGCTATGGATTCGCATGCTGCCGGACTCGAAATTTCTCAACTCTTTTGTGCCAGCCGAAGCTAGACGAACCATTACTTGGTTTTAGCGCCATCTATGCGTTACTTATTCACATAATCGCATACAGTACGTTTGAATTAAGATCAACTCATTACTGTCGAGAGATGACGCATTTTTATCAATACTTGTAATATTTAAAGCAAATTTTAGCTTTGCTATGCATTTATTTTTATGTAATATTAAAGTTGAAAAATTAAGAACACTTGGGGCGTATACCCAAGAGGTGCAGGTTCGAGTCCTGCTGGATTCTTAATTTTTCAACTTTAATATTACATAAAAATAAATGCATAGCAAAGCTAAAATTTGCTTTAAATATTACAAGTATTGATAAAAATGCGTCATCTCTCGACAGTAATGAGTTGATCTTAATTCAAACGTACTGTATGCGATTATGTGAATAAGTAACGCATAGATGGCGCTAAAACCAAGTAATGGTTCGTCTAGCTTCGGCTGGCACAAAAGAGTTGAGAAATTTCGAGTCCGGCAGCATGCGAATCCATAGCTGAATTGGCAAAGCACTTGGGGCGTATACCCAAGAGGTGCAGGTTCGAGTCCTGCTGGATTCTTAATTTTTCAACTTTAATATTACATAAAAATAAATGCATAGCAAAGCTAAAATTTGCTTTAAATATTACAAGTATTGATAAAAATGCGTCATCTCTCGACAGTAATGAGTTGATCTTAATTCAAACGTACTGTATGCGATTATGTGAATAAGTAACGCATAGATGGCGCTAAAACCAAGTAATGGTTCGTCTAGCTTCGGCTGGCACAAAAGAGTTGAGAAATTTCGAGTCCGGCAGCATGCGAATCCATAGCTGAATTGGCAAAGCACTTGGGGCGTATACCCAAGAGGTGCAGGTTCGAGTCCTGCTGGATTCTTAATTTTTCAACTTTAATATTACATAAAAATAAATGCATAGCAAAGCTAAAATTTGCTTTAAATATTACAAGTATTGATAAAAATGCGTCATCTCTCGACAGTAATGAGTTGATCTTAATTCAAACGTACTGTATGCGATTATGTGAATAAGTAACGCATAGATGGCGCTAAAACCAAGTAATGGTTCGTCTAGCTTCGGCTGGCACAAAAGAGTTGAGAAATTTCGAGTCCGGCAGCATGCGAATCCATAGCTGAATTGGCAAAGCACTTGGGGCGTATACCCAAGAGGTGCAGGTTCGAGTCCTGCTGGATTCTTAATTTTTCAACTTTAATATTACATAAAAATAAATGCATAGCAAAGCTAAAATTTGCTTTAAATATTACAAGTATTGATAAAAATGCGTCATCTCTCGACAGTAATGAGTTGATCTTAATTCAAACGTACTGTATGCGATTATGTGAATAAGTAACGCATAGATGGCGCTAAAACCAAGTAATGGTTCGTCTAGCTTCGGCTGGCACAAAAGAGTTGAGAAATTTCGAGTCCGGCAGCATGCGAATCCATAGCTGAATTGGCAAAGCACTTGGGGCGTATACCCAAGAGGTGCAGGTTCGAGTCCTGCTGGATTCTTAATTTTTCAACTTTAATATTACATAAAAATAAATGCATAGCAAAGCTAAAATTTGCTTTAAATATTACAAGTATTGATAAAAATGCGTCATCTCTCGACAGTAATGAGTTGATCTTAATTCAAACGTACTGTATGCGATTATGTGAATAAGTAACGCATAGATGGCGCTAAAACCAAGTAATGGTTCGTCTAGCTTCGGCTGGCACAAAAGAGTTGAGAAATTTCGAGTCCGGCAGCATGCGAATCCATAGCTGAATTGGCAAAGCACTTGGGGCGTATACCCAAGAGGTGCAGGTTCGAGTCCTGCTGGATTCTTAATTTTTCAACTTTAATATTACATAAAAATAAATGCATAGCAAAGCTAAAATTTGCTTTAAATATTACAAGTATTGATAAAAATGCGTCATCTCTCGACAGTAATGAGTTGATCTTAATTCAAACGTACTGTATGCGATTATGTGAATAAGTAACGCATAGATGGCGCTAAAACCAAGTAATGGTTCGTCTAGCTTCGGCTGGCACAAAAGAGTTGAGAAATTTCGAGTCCGGCAGCATGCGAATCCATAGCTGAATTGGCAAAGCACTTGGGGCGTATACCCAAGAGGTGCAGGTTCGAGTCCTGCTGGATTCTTAATTTTTCAACTTTAATATTACATAAAAATAAATGCATAGCAAAGCTAAAATTTGCTTTAAATATTACAAGTAAAGCGTATACGATTTGACAGCGGCCATCCCGCCGCTAGCGACATCTACGATAAGCTTTGCGTTTACATCCTCATTTCCGTGGCGACTGCTATCAGACCTTCACTACCTCGACCTCCTCCTCCTCGAGGAAAAAACTCCTAATGTTAAATTGGTGATCAATACAAAGGCCGACCGCGGTTAGAATTGCTTCACCGGTATATCGATCAGATGCGTGGCTCCGTCTAAGCCACCAGCACCAAGAAATTCCACTGTAAATTACACTATAATTGTATCATTATTTTAATAAATAACTTAAATAATTCTACTTTCATGAATCGTATACACGGCTACACATAAACTTATACATTTCCAAGTATAAAATGGTCTCTCATTGTATTAGCAGCTTTTACTGGCAATGAATAGGTTGATCGGTTGCCGTCGGTGTATTCGGTAAAAGAATACAGGTCGTAAAAAGTAACCGATTTAATTAAAGTGGACCGTTAGGTGAAAGGTAATTAAGTTCATGGCAGTTATTACGAGTGTGTAACTAATTACTTGCCATCAGTAGTCATCATCCGCATTCAGCTGTCACTGCTAACTTTGCAGCGTGGGTTATCTTTAATAAATAAAGTAATAAAATATTTTAATAAAAGTTGTAATTTAGTATTTTCTTCAAATTATAAAACGGCCTCATTGGACATTTGAGTGAGAAGGTATGTGACCCTTCGATGTTCGATCCCCAAGTCAGGCAAAAGTGTTATTCGAATTTTTCGTCAAACAATTATCAGTGACAGGATGGAATCTGGAATTGAGTCCGACAGATTGCAACAAAGGATATCCTTTTACATAGGAACTAGAGATGTGCCGACTAGTCGGCCACTCTTGCAGTAGCCGACTAATGGTTAACTAATGGGCCAGTCGACCATCGACTAATCGGCTAGCCAAGTTGTCGGCCTAACCTATAGTCGGCCCATCTCTAATAGGCACCTAAACATTACGGATGAAATCTGTCTGTTATAAACTTTAAAACTTTTTTTTAGTATTGGCGTGATGTTGTTATGATAATTATGAACGATGTGAGAAGTTTTGTGTGAAATAGATTTTAAATTTGTATTCTTTCCTCAGTAAATTATTTAGTTCAAAGTTCAAACAACAGTTAATACGTAAGATTTAAGTATACTATCGCCGTGTGATTAAACACATTCAGCGATTTTAAAAATTATTTCTAGATGAAATTTTGCGGGCGGAAGCTATCTTTCTAGCGAAAGTTTGTGAGTACAATTCAACGAAGGGCTCCCTCCGTGCTTATACCAAAGCCGGTAACGAAACCATATCTCGTTCAAAACTGCGACAACGCCATCTAGTTACGAAATCAGTACTATTTGTCCGAAATTCTGGTTTATTACAATGAAATAATTATACTATGCTACTTATTAATAATTATTGATTTTGTTGATATGTTGACTTTTATAATTTTATTTGCCCGCTACTTTGTCCACGTGAAATTCGATATACTAACAAATAGCTGCTACCCGCAGTTTAACCTTCGCCATACCTTTCTACTGCCGCTCCCTTCGGGATAAGCGCAATGACAAAAATATATAGAGACATTATAAACTATCAAATGCAAATAAAATAACGTATTTTGATCCAATTTCAACCTGTGATAATTTCAATGCAATATTATGGAGAGTGTAGCATAGATTGAAACATTTATAATTTTATATTATTTTGCCATATCTAAAATGCCAACGTTTCCTTTCAGACATAGTTACCTGTTATTATTACGATTTTGCCAAATTTATATTGTGCTGTGTCTTGTGGCGAAACAACTCGCCTTTTAGAAGCCCCTTTTTACTATTTTTGTATACGAAACAAAGAATATTATTCAACTATTTAGACCGTGATCCGATTAGTATCAGCAAAACATTTCCAATCTGAAGTATGCTGCAAGTATCTTTACAGTTGTTTCAGTCAACAAAGAGTCGTTTAAGTAGATACTTTTTTTATTTTGGTTTCCTAGCCTTCCAGTAGTTCCATTGGAACTGGTATTAAGATTGATTTTAATTAAAATTGGAGTTGGATTAAAATCAATATTAGCTTCGGTAATTCAAATAATTTTAACGTAATAAGTATGATAATTTCAGTATAATATTTAATTATATATTTTTTTTATCTTTGTTTTAGCGTGTTTAATCCTTTGGGACTTGTAAGGATAAAATGATTTGACTTAAATTTTTTTGAAGTATCTAATCATGTAAGCTGATCTATGTCTTCACCATTATCATTTCAAACGGCAGCAGTGACTTTAAAAACCAAACCTATGCTTATACAAAATTTTGTGTCATACTTTTTTGCAAATTACATAAACAAAAAACAAGAAACCATCTCGTAATGTGTATGAATGGCGTGCTATTATTTATTACAACCTCGACCGCCGACTATCACAAATTGTACGAGCGACCGCCAAACACAGGAGTTACTTTTGAAGATGCCATTTATTGTGGCTTACTTATTACGAAATAGGAAACTCGTAACTAATTGTGTGAGTGAGTGAATTGAATTATTTTTGATATTTTGCGCTGCATTGATTGAATATTGTATTTTTTACGGGATAATGCATGACAAATTATACAAATATGAAAAATTCTCATCGAAAAATCCCAATGTAGAACGGGAAGTTGCAAATGTATTGAGATAATCTAGGGCAACGTTAGTCTACCTTAAACAGTCGGCAAAAAAAATCTTCTAGAAATTAATACATGACATGACATAACAAACATCACGCCTATATTACCCAGAATGGTGTGGCAGAGGTTTACAACACCCACATTTGTCCGGTTTTGTTTAGGTCCCATAGGATAGGAGGTGAGCCTATCGCCACCCACTGGGCACAAAATTAAAATATAATGCTATTTCCGATGAAAAAGTTGCCAAAATTTTGTACTCAGTCACCAGTAAATGGCTTTCTCACGATGTCATTTATGTCAATGAACTAGTCTCAATCCATCGGGTTTATAAGAACACGACTGATAAAACTTTAGTGATAAAACTATTATTATTATAAGTATGTCAAGTAATAATTTCGTATTAGTTTTAGTTGATAATACACCAGTTATCATAAGGTCGCGACATAGCCCCTGCAATATTTGGCGAAGTTCATTACTCTGATAAACTTATTATGATAAATACTTGGGTCAAATTGGGGCTAACTTTCAGTTTAATCTATACATAATAATATAATTAAACAAATAAAAGCAATGAGTATTTGCAATACAAAGTTATATTAAGTATTCGCTTTAAAACTACTGGATTAAATAAGTTAAATGAAACATTATACATGAATATTAACACCAGTTTACTCTTGGCAATTTATAAGAGTGATTTTCGCATATTTGGATTTTTTATGCGTCGATAAAAATAGCTTACAACCTGTATACAGATCTACCAAAAAAACATAATAAATCATAAAAACTCAACTGTTTCGAAACATTTTGATAGCTAACAGTGTGATACGAGATTTTTATACATACCTACATAATAATATTATGTAATAAGACAAATCGTAGCTAGTTAAATATTTAAAGTCACTGGTACTTTCTTAATCTTCACCAATCAGTATTATTATTTCACAATTCAGCAGACGACCGGATAGCGGACAGGGTAGTGCAACTGCCTTTTTTTTTTTTTTTTTTTTTTTTTTACGCGGGGAAATGCATTTACGCATACCACCCCACCCCGGGGTGGGTGAAGTGGTTATGTGGGACTCGCTCGTGCCTGAAGATGTTGGGTGGCACGAGAATACCCACTAAAACCCCGCAGTGCTCCCACTACGCCATGGTGGGAGGGTCGTGGGAAACTGGCTGAGCCTTTACTTCCACAACCCTCCCGGCGTATGCCCGCCTATCTGGCAGGCCCGTCATGCCCCCCATTGTGGGGGGCTACAGGAATGGCCGGGAGCACCTGGCCATTCCCGTCCGGCGCTGGTGGCAGCCTATGTAAAGCAGGCAACGGTGCCCCTGCACCGGTTGCCCGCTGGCCGCCACCTGGGAGGAGTCGGAGGTTATCGTGAAACTGACGTCTCCTCCGACCCCGCCTCCGTAGTGCAACTGCCTGGGACGCCTAGATCGCGGGTTCGATTCCCGCTCAAAACAAATATTTGTGTGCATGATCATTGAGATATGTCTTGGTCTGGGTGTTTCTGTGTATAATAAGTATTTATTGACGGAACAAAAGTATATATATGTTTTAGTTATAGTACCCATAGTACAAGCTCTGCTCAGTTTAATACTAGATGGCGTTGGGTGTATGTAGTGTGATATTTATTTATTTATATAACAAAACAGTTAATATTAAACACACCTACATTATCAAACATCAGCGAATTCAAAATCAATCAAAATCATATCCTCATCCCGGCAAAGAGTGTGGGCGTAAACGAATGCATCAATTAATATGAATTGCCTTGAACTGACACATTTGCAGATATGTTATTATTAATAAGTATTAGAGGAATAGCATTGGAATTAAAACTACTTAAATGATGCAAGATTATGATAGAGATAGTGTACAATCCTATATTTCCATGCTATTTCCTTCAAATTTAGAAACTTCTCTTTTCTTATACACTTTGAACCCAAAAAGTACTTCCTTTGGAACTGATACTGCGAAAAAAATTCGTTTAAAATTTACTTACTGATCTTGAATACTCACAACCCTTAATCACCCCCTTGGGCGGTGATATTTCCAAAAAAAATGTCTTACAGTTCATTTTAGTTAGTTTAGTTTTAGTTCGTATTTACAAAATAGAAGACAGTACGTGGAAATTAAATCTGTGGTTGATAATCAAGAATACACTTATAAATCTAGCCTTATTCCCGCATCGCGCGGTGTGCCTCAAGGCTCAGTGCTAGGACCTATATTTTTCATAATATTCATAAATGATTTATCAGGATATATGAAAAATTGCATTCCAGATGTAAATCTAGTTGTCTTTGCCGACGATACTAATGCTGTAATTTCTGCCAGCAACATGCAACAACTAGAGACTAAAATAAATATGGTACTGCAAAGGTTTGAAAATTGGTTTAGTGCCAATAATTTAATATTAAATTCAAACAAAACAAAATGCATTTTATTTAAGTTGACAAGTAAAAATAAAGCAAGCGTTCAAGCAGTATCAAATAACAAATTAATTGATGTTGTCGATCAAGTAAAGTTTCTTGGTGTTCGTATCGACGAATTGTTAAACTGGAAGAATGAATTACTATCTATCACTAACACGATTAGTTCAGCCTGCTATGCAATCAGAAGTTTAAGAGAAGAACTTACTAAAGCTCAACTAAGAATGATTTATATTGCATTAGTAGAATCAAAATTAAGGTATAGCATTCAATTCTGGGGAAATAGTTACCAATATAATGTTAATTCAGCATTTGTAATACAAAAAAGGGCAATACGTACGATAGTCCGCATTAAACAAACAGAATCATGTAGAGAGCATTTTATTGATCTAGAAATATTGACGGTACCGTGTTTGTATATTTTGGTTTTGCTTACAAATCTAATAAAGAATTTGCCTAAATATGAAACAGAATCGGAAAGAGAGGTTAGAATAGCCACTCGTAGAAAAGATTTACCAACTTTATTACATCCAAGTTTTAACATTGTTCAGCATAGTACCAGAGTGCAATCGATATCCTTGTTCAATAAATTGCCCTCCAAATTTAAGGTTATTCGAAGTCCAAAAATATTTACAAATGTACTTAAATCCTATTTAATAAAGAAATGTTACTATGATGTTGATGAATTTATTAATGATAAAAATATAGACAAATGATTTATATGATCCATTATTAATTTTTTTTTTTTTTTTTTTATAGTTATTTGAAAGTTGGAGTGCATTTTTATTTTGATTTATATGTTATAGTGATCTGTTAAATTTATAATTTATTCTTAATGTAATTTTGTTGTGTTATTTTAGTCATTATTAAATTTTATGTATATACCCAGTAATTTTAAGTTACTATTGTTATTTTTAATGTGCCATTTTCAACACAAATGTATTTGTTATGAAATAAATTACTTACTTACTTACTTACTTTACGTCATGTAAGGAACTTATGTGCAGAATTTCATGCAATTTCAAAATTGACGGACCTACCATATAAACTTACATACCTTAGTTCAACCTCTTAGAAGTAAAATATAAAGATAAAACATATTTCAGTTAGAGTTAGATAGATGTATAAATTAAAGTAGGTATGCAAAATATTTCCGCATATCAATTCTTCAATGATATTACATTATAGCTTCATGGTCTTACTATTAGTTAGACACCGCTAGAAATTAAAACATGTATGATGTATCAAGTACATCATAATTAATTATAAAATTATTTAGAACTAGTTTCAGAGGTTCTGGATAGATCTTATCAGACATAAAATATAATCTGAACGAATTTGAAAGTGACACAAGTTACACTTGTAATAAAATAATTTTTAACAAAAAAAAAACCGACTTCAAAAAGTAGGTAAACTAAAAAGCATAAAATAAATTTACTTCGCACAAATAATACGTTTTTTCATTTAGTTAAATAGAAATTATTAAGTAATTATTTTATAATTCTGAAGTCGGTGCCAAGTAAATCGGATAATTAAGAACTAATATTCTGTCAGAAAATAGTTGTTAGAAAGATTTATACTTATTATCTAGTTATTGGTTACTTGGCACCGACTTCAGAATTATAAGTAATATTCAACGTCTCGCCTCATCTGAGTATAACTTGAAAGAATACAGTAAACGGCCTCAAGGAGCCTATATTTAAAGAATTATCCCCGTACTCCTAACCGTTGAGGAGCTGTACCTTTCAGCATCAGCTCAGCAACATAAAATGCTGGCTACTAGATGCATATATCCAAGTAGCTTTAGATAATATACAAAAAACAATATAGAAGCCTTTTAAATTTGAGGGTTGCCCTCGATTTCTCTAGGATCCCATCATCAGAACGTGAGTGGAAAAAAATGGGACCACATGACAAGTATATCCTATCAAACAAAAAAAGAATTTCTCAAATCGGTCCAGGCGTCTTCGAGTAATCGGTGAACAAACATAAAAAAAAAAAAAATACAACCGAATTGAGAACCTCCTCCTTTTTTTGAAGTCGGTTAAAAAGAACACAGCTGTCATTTTTAACACGCTTATATTAGCTTCACCTGTATGTATGTATGTATGTATGTAACCGACTCCTTTGGACTCGATTTTGACCCACTTTAAACGGACAGATTTCTAAAATTGTGCACACCTGTCAAAGATCGATGACAATGCAATAATTCGATAAAAAAAATAAAAAAAAATAAAAAAAATATATATTTAAAAAAAAACGCTCTTATAAATAAATCAAACTAAAAAGTAAAAATAAATAATAGTTTAAAAGACTAAAAAACACGCTTATATTAGGAATTATTAACCGACTTCTAAAAAAGGAGGAGGTTCTCAATTCGATTCGTATATATGTTGCTTTTTTTTTTATGTTTGTTCACGGATATCTCCGTCGTTTATGAACTGATTTTGATGATTTTTTTTTTGTTGGACAGGAGATGATTCCAAAGGGGTCCCATTGTCAGCATGCCGTGATCTGATGATGGGATCTCAGAGAAATCGAGGGCAACCCTCGAATTTTATAGGCACATGTAATGTTTTTAGTGTGTTTTTCACAGCTACACCAGTATTTACGTATTTTTATGTGGATGAGCTGATGATGGAAGGTCAACTCCTCAATGGTTAGGAGTTAAAGGATAATTCTTTCACTACTGTACACATATTCAGACTGCTAGTTATGATGTCAAGTGAGCTGCTGGAACGGAGATATTTCAAAGGTGGTCCCATTGTCAGCATGTCATGATCTGATGATGGGACCCCAGAGAAATCGGGGGCAACCCTCATATTTTATTAATCGAGGCCAGGATTTACGCTTGGTCGCAATAATTTTATGTGGTTGAGCTGATGATGGAAGGTCAACTCCTGAATAGTTAGGAGTTAAAGGATAATTCTTTCACTACTGTACGCATATTCCTACTGCTAGTTATTGTGTAAAATGAGCTGATGATGGAAGGTCGTGACCCTCAATAGTCAGGAGAAAGAATTTAATTCTTGTTTATTATAAAAAGGTTTTCCGTCTCAAGTAACCATCGTCTCCTCATTCGAGAAACATTCTTGCTCGGTCTACCCATCACTTAAAATCGTAAAATAAAATAATTTTTAACAAAAAAAAAACCGACTTCAAAAAGTAGGTAAACTAAAAAGCAAAAAATAAATTTACTTCGCACAAAATAATACGTTTTTTCATTTAGTTAAATAGAAATTATTAAATAATTATTTTATAATTCTGAAGTCGGTGCCAAGTAAACATTAATAACTCTGTATAGATAATATCAATCGTTCTAACAACATTTTTCTAACTGAATATTAGTTATATTTCTGTGGTAAGTACCAATACTGGGCGACCGCGCACTAGCACAACTACGCCTCCCTTTTTGTGTGAACTGTAATTTGATATTGTAGAAAGGTTGTTTTTACTTGGCACCGACTTCAGAATTATAAAATAATTATTTAATAATTTCTATTCAACTAAATGAAAAAACGTATTATTTTGTGCGAAGTAAATTTATTTTTTGCTTTTTAGTTTACCTACTTTTTGAAGTCGGTTTTTTTTTTGTTTCACTTTTTAGTTATAAGTACTTTAAAAGCGTGATTTTTAGTTTTTTTAAACTATTATTTATGTATGCTGTCCTGCTAATAAGGTTTATCGAATACCTGAGAAATTGGGACTTAACACCCTATGTGTTTGACACTACTCCATATAATGCCTATTCTTAACCCCCTTTTTGAATGATGTATGTTATTTTTAACTTGTTATAAGATGTGAGGTCTGAAAAATTAAGACAAAATGGCAAACTTGCACCAAATCGATTTAGTTTTCTTTTCTTGAATAACTAAGCTCTTCGTCCGTAGCGAACTTCCAACTTCCAAATGTAAGTTCGTTTATAATAATAATAATAGCTTTATTTCAAGTAACAAGACTCATAATTATGTGTTAGTGGGCCTCCTTATTTGTCTAGCAACAAGCGACCTCTAGCGGCGTGGTCGCGGGGTCGTGGGTTATAAGCGTGGTGTTATGTTATGTTTCTGAAACAATGGAATTATTTCTAGTGCGCGTGCTTTTACAAAATATAACGGCAATGCTACATAAATAATTTATTAAAATATACATGAATTGTTCATTGTATTATATTATAATACACACATTATTTGCAATGCCCTGCACTAAACTTGTATGACAATACAAAAACGGTTATTTTTTTACACGTGACTAAACATTGTCATTTTCTTACTAATTCTTGGATATAATGGGATATTTTCCATGTATATTTTTTGTAGCAAGTAATTTCAATATTTCAGAGATGTTGCAATCTCTTTGTTCACGATAAAACTAAAACTTAAAGTCTATAGTCATTGCGGGTAATAGGAAAAAAATTTTAATACTATATACATGGTAAATATCTAATATATTACTATTATTCAACATTATTGGGTTCAATCAATCTATAATCAATCTATTAAAGATAAGCATGATACTATTTGTGTGCATGAACATGGGGGTTTGTCTTAGTCTGGGTGTTTCTATGTATAATAAGTATGTATTTACAAAAGAAAAGTATATATGTATTAGTATCAGTTATTCTAGTATCCATAGTACAAGCTCTGCTTAGTTTGGGACTAGATGGCGTTGTGTGTGAGTTGAAATATTTATTTATTATTTATTTATTTATTTTTTATTATTCTATTAAAAATAACATGAATGCTTAAACGAAAAGGTATAAAAAATAAAAAAAAACATAGATTTGATCTAGCTTGGGCACCAGTTTTCCCACAATAATTTGTGAAATAGTATATGTAAGTTAACTTAATGTCTGAAAATAATTATTGTGGGAAGAAATACACTTATTTTTTTTTATTATTATTTCTCAACTGTATGCTACGTCGCGGTCGTGTCGTCGCGTTCATCCATTTGTACCTGCCTTAAATAGGAAGACTAAACTGTTTCTAGAAGATAATTGGCTAAGCATCTTTATAATGCTGCTAGGCAAAATCTTAATCTTAAAATAATTTGCTAAGATTGATTTTTTTAATAGGATATAGCTTTATGCTATAAAAATTATCAATCAGAAGTTGAAATAAATGCGTTCATTCTTTAAAACATTTGTAATGAATGTAACTTCGCCATGTTTGTTTGTATCCTACAAATGGATGAACGTGACGTCACGTTTTGACGTAGCACACAGTTGCTAAATTAGAAGTTCTGGTATCTTGAGACCGTAATTCACTTCATGCAGGAGAAGAGTAAAATAGAATCATCTTCGATAACGATTTGACGAGTAGTCGACTACAAAGTCTGCAGCATCGTCGCAGGTCTTTTTTTGGATATTTTCGGAGAGTGTGCCAAGGAACTACACAACCTTATTCCTGCGTCACCATTTCACCATCGGACTACCAGACAAACGGTATTCCTGCACCAAGCGTTTCAATTCATTCCTTATGCGAACTGCCAAAAAATGGAACGCCTTGCCCGAGTTAGTGTTTTCGCATGAGTACAATCCGATTCTTTTCAAGGCAATTTTTTTTATTTATTTATTTATTTATTGTGGTACGAGAAGCATTATTTAATAGGGACCTCATAGGTCAGCATGCTCTACCGTAGACCGTATCATCAATTACCATCAGGTGCGATTGTGGTCAAACGTCTATGAAACATAAAAAATAACTACCTATCCTTTTATAAATGCCGTATTTTTCCGTCATTAAGTCAGTATAGTTTTTATGTATCTATAGGTAGTCATTATAATGCAATTCCGTAATAAGTAGTTTCACGGCCATGTGGCAAACAATAACAAGACTGAGGTAATCAAAGACAATTCGACAAGTCATGGAACCATGAACAATTCGATGTTTTAGTGTCGCAGTTTTCTTTCATTTCAAACATAACAAACAAAATTACATTGTTATTACATTCGTTGGATTATGACGAATTACATATATTATAATTATTTGTATCTACTCAATATCATCTACGGTAACAATGATTGATCCAGATTAAAATACAATTTTAATTGATTAGATAATGATTGTAAGATATTTAAATTTATATAATCATCGAGACATTCTTTATATTATTAGCATGCAATTAAAATACAAGAAACTATACCTACAATTTATTATTAAAATCAATATTTAATTAGTTAATAAAAGTTAATTAAATTAAATTTATTTTATCATGGTGTTGTATGGACCCCTTTCATCCTTTTTTATAGAATTATAATTTTTTCTGTTTAGTGCCGTGGTTATCCAGCTTTTGCTTGCGGTCGCAACGATTTGTCCTTCCACCTAATTTTTGGTCAACCACTACACCTTTTTTTTTTATACTGGGAAATGCCTGACGCATACCACTGATCTGGACAAAGTCAGTGGTTATGTCAAAGTTGCACGGACTAAAACCCAGTGTGTTCCGTCTACAAGACTTTTGGCGGAGTGCCAAGTATCGCTCGCGCATCGACCACTACCCCTAGATCCCGATGGCCCTTCCCATTTCGTTATCCGTAGCGAACATCGGTCGTCATCAAATCTTGCTACATGTCCGGATAATTTCCATTTTATTTTTTGCGCAGAATGCAAGGCAATGCTTAACAATTCGCCAATATCAGACCTATATTGTAAATATTTCGTCACATAATATAGTTTTAACGTAGGATGTGGGTAGTTAGCAACAACAGGCTAGTTTGTTTAACATTATTTAAAAAAACAAAATTCAGGAAATAATCTACTGGTTTTCGAAAATTATCCTATATATATTCTTTTTAATTATTTAAATTTAATATGTAAAATGAGTTGCAAACAAATTATCATTTTTATAAAGTAATTGTAGAGAAAAACAATTTCAGTTAGTCAGTTCTTTGACCGCAGAATTTCGAAAAATCATTTTTATTTTATATCCACCAACCTTTTTTGGTCGGACTATTTTTAGGGCCTGACTTGAAATCTGGTATTTTTTTACAATAAGTGGATAAATGATCTAGTGGTGTCATTGCGTATAGCTTGTACTTGGCAGTGAACGACTTATCGTGCAGTGGTACAAGTGTGCGCGCCAGATTCACGCGCCTGTAATGTAATACTTCTATTTGTGGCAGATTAGAACGAGTGAATTAAATACTGTTTACATAAGTGATGTTTATTCTGTTAAACGGAATCTTCTGTGAGATCTATTTATAGGTTAACCTAATCGGGTGAGTTCTAAAAGTACTAATTTTCTTTTTATGTCAATCCCTGAAGGAAAATGTTTACATATTATTTTTTTATATTAAAACAATTTAATATTAGTACTTATTTTGTAAAAAGGAACAGGGTGTATGAACACTCGGTTTAAATTACTATATCAAAAGGTTTTATAAATAACCTGAATGTTTCGTCGTTCGTAATTAAGTAAATATTAGTCTGTAACTGCTTTGTAATCTATTAAGAAAAAGATATGCCGCTTTATTTGGTACTGGTTTTATTTTTGGAAAGCATATTTTTTTTTAATTTTACTTAAACGAAATTTACGGTCATGATATATTTCACCTGTAATTAGCTTATAACCCAAACATCAGTAACCCAACCCGAGACCTCGCGATAAGAGTTTGCATATGCTAACCACTAGAGCAACGAGGCAGTCACTAGCACCTGAATTCCATAAATTAAAAAAAAATGTGTTATTACACTTAGCTGCACGTTACTATAATTCTTACCTCCAACCTCCAATACATTTCTGTATCACATTACACAAACCCAGACTCAAACACAGTAAATAAAGCCACTGCCACTAGGCCAAGGTGGCAACAGTGGCATAACCTAAAACAGACACTGGCTCCGCTGATGACAATCTCTCAGGTTCTGGGTCTAATGGCTACTACGTTTTACTACTTTAACTACCTTTGTGAGCACAAGTTAGCAACGTTGGGCAAAAAAACTTACATATAAAATGTCTGACGACTTATTGCGTAGGTCTACGCTATCTTCTTTCAAATTGTTGTGTGTGATTGATTATCCAAATTCCAATATCCTAACTATAGAAAGGATCCCTGTCCGTCTGTTACTCTTTCGCGCCTAGTGGGCTGGACCAATTTTTATGAAATTTGGTATGGATTTGTATTAGATTGGAGATGGAACTTTAGGCTTTATTATAGACATAGCACGCGGGTGGAACATAGCAGAAGTGCGTTAAAAATCGCTTTAAGAATTTTACATAGAATTAGGTTAGGTACGTATATTTTTTACGGCTTGTTTGTATAATTGTATTTTTCACCAGACTTGGCAGGGATCCTTTTTTTAGGTAGTTTAGAAAAATAACCTAATATAAGTTTGAAAATTATACGGATTGTTCACACCATTATACTATTTAATGTTTTATTATAATAATAATAAAACGTTTATTTCAGATTAAAAATCCATAGCATAACAAAGATTAAAGATTAAGATTATAAATTAACAAAAAAAAAAACCGACTTCAAAAAGTAGGTTAACTAAAAAGCAAAAAATAAATTTACTTCGCACAAAATAATACGTTTTTTCATATAATTAAATAGAAATTATTAAATAATTATTTAATAATTCTGAAGTCGGTGCCAAGTAAAAACAACCTTTCTACAATATCAAATTACAGTTCACACAAAAAGGGAGGCGTAGTTGTTCTAGTGCGCGGTCGCCCAGTATTGGTACTTACCACAGAAATATAACTAATATTCAGTTAGAAAAATGTTGTTAGAACGATTGATATTATCTATACAGAGTTATTAATTGTTTACTTGGCACCGACTTCAGAATTATAAAATAATTATTTAATAATTTCTATTTAATTATATGAAAAAACGTATTATTTTGTGCGAAGTAAATTTATTTTTTGCTTTTTAGTTAACCTACTTTTTGAAGTCGGTTTTTTTTTTGTTAAAAATTATTTTATTTTACGATTTTAAGTGATGGGTACACCGAGCAAGAATGTTTCTCGAATGAGGAGACGATGGTTACTTGAGACGGAAAACTTATTTATAATAAACAAGAATTAAATCCTTTCTCCTGACTATTGAGGGTCACGACCTTCCATCATCAGCTCATTTTACACAATAACTAGCAGCAGGAATATGCGTACAGTAGTGAAAGAATTATCCTTTAACTCCTAACTATTGAGGAGTTGACCTTCCATCATCAGCTCAACCACATAAAATTGTTGCGACCAAGCGTAAATCTTGGCCTCGATTAATAAAATATGAGGGTTGCCCCCGATTTCTCTGGGGTCCCATCATCAGATCATGACATGCTGACAATGGGACCACCTTTGAAATATCTCCGTTCCAACAGCTCACTTGAAATCATAACTAGCAGTCTGAATATGTGTACAGTAGTGAAAGAATTATCCTTTAACTCCTAACCATTGAGGAGTTGACCTTCCATCATCAGCTCATCCACATAAAAATACGTAAATACTAGTGTAACTTTGAAAAACACACTAAAAACATTACATGTGCCTATAAAATTCGAGGGTTGCCCTCGATTTCTCTGAGATTCCATCATCAGATCACGACATGCTGACTATGGTACCCCTTTGGAATCATCTCCTGTCCAACAAAAAAAGAATCATCAAAATCAGTTCATAAACGACGGAGATATCCGTGAACAAACATAAAAAAAAAAAAAAAGTAACATATATACGAATCCTCCTTTTTTAGAAGTCGGTTAAAAAGACTGATTTTCTTGTTTACAGAACGATTACAAATCGGCTCTTAATTATTAAACAAGTCACTATTGTTAATGACATGTATATAATCGGCTTGTCAATCATTAATATTGAAATTCTAATTGTTATTGTTCATTTCAGTGTCATTGACATAATTAATTAACATTGTGAATTTTCAAAATAACGTTAAGGACAAACGTGTCATTTCCATTAAAACATTTATGTTTTTGAAATCACAAACTAAACAAAACAAAATAATTCAACTTAAAAATTCAATTATTTAATAATAAAGGATTAATCAGTAAATCAGTCAAACTATTGTTCTTTTGATAAAATAAGTAATCGTTTCAATTTAAACATTCATACATATAATTTAAGTGTATATCACCTAAATGATATAGTATTAAATTAAGTTATATAGTACAAAGTATATATAGTACAATAGATGTGCAACAAGAGAGCGAAGTTCGTATATTCTTTAAGTGCTAATTTTGAGTCCCGAATAAGCGAAAGATAATATAGTAGAATCACGAGCGTAGCGAGTAATTTTACTTTAGAATCTTGTGCGTGGTGAGGAACTCAAAAGCACGACATGTTAATAGCTTTGATCTCTTGTCGTACATACAACTATTTACCTCAGCAGCTCGAAATAATACTAATAGTACAAGTTCTGCTTAGTTTAGGACTAGATGACGTGGTGTGAATGTAACAAAAAAGAGGTGAGCAGTGAGCAAAACTCAACTCTGCTTCGAGTGAGACCAAAACTCAATGCTAAATTGAGCTTTGCTCATTTAAATGACTCGAAGAATAGATAAATTCGCATTTATATTGGTAATGATGGTATGTATTTTTGTACTGTTTTGGGTTGAGCTCAAAAATATTGAGAAATAAATTAGTCACATTACATTATACACTAATTATTATTACTGAAAAATAATATACAGGATGTACATGACATCGTGATGAAGCCGTTTACCAATGAGTCACACTGGTCAGCGGCTTCGTACATGATGCTTAGACCCCGGGTGCAAAAATGTTCACCGGCAAATTAATGAATTGACTGATGTACTGACTTGCCACCCACCTTAGACATACATGGCCCTAAAAAAGGATTATCCGTCAGAAGGGCAATTACTGCACTATCAAAAACCGCCGAACATGCTAAGTATAAGAAAACGACACGGACGTAAGGAACGCCATGATTCCATTGACCCATCCCACTTCCATGGGATAAATGCTTGATTTTTGTATGTATAAACTAACAGCAGTCTTTTCTCTTCAGATGCGGTTGCGTGGTGAGTGATGAAGTGGTTGGCGCTAGCGTGGCTGATCGCCGCGAGCGTGGTGCGCCAGCCCGCGCCTGTGGTGCGCGTCCGAAGTGGATTGCTGCGCGGCGCCGTAAGCCACAACGGACGGTTCCACGAGTACTACGGCATCCCGTACGCCACCGTCAATGATAGCAATCGGTTCCAGGTTAGTCACGTACGTCAGCTTCGGCGATCACTGAAAATCGACGCTGTTGGTTGCTATCTGCAATGTTAGCACCGTAGCATTATAGCTGAATGGTCACCATTATTGCTCCACTGATACCAGTATTGTTACATTGTGCTGATATTAACATTAATTTTAAGTGAAAAGTATATTTTGTGTCACGCCTTATGTATCATTTATGTATCTGACTGCGAAATAAAAACAACTTTTCTTCTTCTTATTTGATTGGCGCGCTCTGGTCTTTTACCAGAACGAATATTTATTTACAGAAAATATACATATTGGATTTTAAATTAAACTAGTCTAATAACTTAATGTAAACCTAATAAGTCACTGTCAGAAGGCCTCGTACCCAAAATTCTAGCAGCATTACATCTTATACCATAATGCATTTTCTTGGTATATATATCTATGTTGGTATTTTCAAATACCTTATTCGAGAAGTCACATCGTCAAAGTAAATCCTTTGTCATTTAAATTTACTTCAACCTTTTCAAAGTATTTATTTATTTTTTGCTGTTTTTTTTTAATAGGCTCTTAGGTTTTTGCTTATCGTTTGCATATTCTTCTTAACCGCACTTACTTATTAATGTTTTTGCAGCTTAGTTTGTAGCATTCAGCTATTATTATTGTACAAAATTAACAAAAACGACAATTTGTTAAAAATTATTAACGTCTATTTTAAGTTGAAGGTTAAATAAATATATATCCGAAAACAAACGCGCAATTTACATTTATTAAGTGCTAGATTTATTATTTATCTGTGGCACCTGCAGTTGCAGTTTCGATTCATTTGTGAGGTAATTGATATAAATAAGCCATTAGGACATTGGTTGTCAATAATCAGATCAGCAACCTTTCAAGGGTTTGACTATCCTGCCGTCATATGGTGAAAGGCCGTAACTTCGATCCAAAAATATGTGAAATATGAGTTTTAATTACTAAAACATAAGAGCAATTTTTTTCAAATATTTTCTTATGGAAGTTGCGGCTTTTCACATTAATACTTTGACGGCAGAATGGATATTAAACCGAAACTCGTTACAACCCCCACCAAAAAGGATGGACGGCATAAACGACATCAAAAAGTTGTCAGATGTCATGAGAGAATGGTGTAGAGTTTGTAAAGTCAGGGCTTGTACAGTAAGGGTGTGTAGATTTAGAATCTTAGCGCTACATAGGATCTGATAACTTTTGAAGTCGGTTTTTTGTGGGCTATATACTTCTTCTTGTAAGCTTGCAACGCCACTTCCTATTCGTCTCTACATTAATCAAGTAGGTATGTCAAGGAATCAATGAGGCAGGCACCATCTCCCCTTCTTCCTATATGAACTGCATGATGACGGTGGGTAGGAGTACGGGGAAAATTCTTTAAATATTACCTTAAGGCCGTTTACTGTATTCTTTCAAGTTACTCTAGTTCTTTTAAGATACACAGAAGAGGCCAGACTTTGAATATTACTTGAGTATTTCCTACTTTTAGGGCATTTTTTGTAATTGAAGATGATCTTTTTTTTTAATTATCGCAGAAGTACGTTAGCATAAGCACCCATTCTTCTTCTGTGATGAGATACACATGAATAGATTATAATTTATTATTCGAGGCAGAATTCTTTGTCAGCTGTCATCTTGTACCTGTAGGCAATACAGATAAAATAGGTACTCTTACCCTTTGTAGGTCAAAATAGTACTGTAGAGGGGTGAGATTTCTCTGCAGCTGACTGTACATAAACAAATAACTAACAACAGCATATTGGTCTCCTTAGCCTACCAACCATATGCATGCTAATTCCATAATCACACGAAACTAGTCAATATTATTTGTACTTGACCTATTGCATAACGAGATGAAAATGAGGCGCGTGCTCTAGCATTCATACAAATATATTTGTTTATATTTATTCACATCTGTTCTGGCAACACTGCTATAACAAAAATCATCAACAATCAGAAATACGAACTTTTAGTCAGTTTTAGTTTTGAAAGTCTATAACGGAGTCGCGCTGATTGTTCAATTTTGGTTAAATTGTTGAAAATGAACCGTTTCATTGGTTTAGTGTTTAGCGAATGCGCCTTTCACCACGAGTTCTCAGGTAAGATGCCCGGGTTAGTAGCAGCACGGAGTTGGATGATAAACTCACCCTCTATCACATAGGTCCAAAACATAACAGCTGTAATGTGTCACACACCTCTGCTGCACACTGGTAATAGTATAGGCGTGATGTTATGTTATGTTAGAGAATGAATAGTTTCGACCAATAAATCATTTCAGTAGATAGGAAGTCAAATCGTCTCATTTATTCTGTACACAGCCTTGTCTTGCCTGCACAGGAGCGGTCGTATACTCGTAAAAAATATTGTTTATACCATACTAAACAACACTATATTCTACACCGCCCGATTTCATTATCCTGGCAAGTAATCAAAAACCATACCTTAAGTTTCCCGATAATTGCCCACAAACTTTTCCCACTATTACCGGTAATTATCAGCAATTACCGCACACGCAAGAGACTACAGTCTACATAACTGTTCCGTCGGGTGAACTAAGTCTTGCAATCGGTCAAGGTGGTAGACCGACTGGTGCAGACCTTGATACGAGGCTGCTATCGCAGTGCCAGAAGTGGTATGACTTAGAATGCTTAGATGCATAAATGGCATCGATGCAAGGTTGGTTAACTGCACATATATTAATTGAGTGCATAAATATGCAACTATTTAATAACTACCTTTAATGCCGTCTGTGTGAGTGTATTTTCATATCTTCGTTTTATGATAATACAAGTAAATATCATCTTGACAAAGCCGGTCACTAATTTATTCTGAGACCCTGGATGCAAAAATTCTTCTCCATTCATGATTTCCCGAAGACAATTTTCGATTTTCGTGGTTGCCCTAGCCAGTCTATCCCTATACATTTCGAATTTCCCGGGCAATTTAGGGATTTTAGAATGTTTTTCTTTTACATATGACAATGTATTGATTTAATCAATACTCTTATAACGTTGTTGATTGTGAACAATTCTTTCAGAAAGTCTTCTTGATATTTTAGTATTTTTTTTCAACATTGAAATTAACTTCAAGTCTTGGAGCTGAACTAAAATATCAGTATAACCGTCGCAACTACTTCTTAATAAATTAGTCCCAGAAAAAGAAAAAGTGCACACTTGTTCTTTTTGGGCTAATATTTTGTCCGTGGCCAAGAAAAACATTGTAACGTTAGGTGCATTTTTATCTTCGCAAACACCAAAAGTTCAACAATAACAGTAAATCACTTGTTACGTCACAAGAACAAGGTCGGCCATGTTGTGCACTGACCACTGCCCTAGACACACTTCTGCCGATCGCAGACCGAAGCTGGTCACATCATAATAATAACTAGTTTTTTGGTATTTTATGTCATTTGAATAAATAAAAATAAAATTAATCAGCCTAGTGCAAGAATAATCTATCGCAACTACGTAATTTAGAAATACTGATCCTTTTCCGTCCGGTTATACTTCACAAAGTTTTGTAAAATATAAGAAAATAGAATATTCCAAATAACGTTATTAGGGCAGTCAGCTGCGGAGAAATCTCACCCCCTATAAGTACTTTTTTGCACTTCAAAGAGGTGAGTTTACTCTGCAGCTGACTGTGTACAGAAATAACATAGTAATGATATCGTCACAATAACACATTACCGCATGACATAGCGAAATGTTGATGTATTTTTGGGTGCATTTCAATACTAATCAACGCTTTTATTAATATTTTCAGGCACCGTTCCCAGCACCAATATGGGATGGAGTGTTTGATGCCCTTAACGAGAACACCTGGTGCCCGCAGAGTGCTGGACCCTTAGTCCTTGGAGACGCCAACTGTCTAAAGCTGAACATCTACACGCCGATACAATACAGCAAACCCCTGCCTGTCATGGTCTACATTCATGGAGGATGCTTCTTTGGTGGCACCGGGTCGCCGTATCTATACGGAGGTGACTTCTTCCCCGATTATGGTGTGATCCTTGTAGGTATTAACTACAGACTGAATGTCGAAGGATTCCTATGTCTTGGCATAAAAGAAGCACCAGGTAATGCAGGGCTGAAAGACCAGATTGCTGCTTTAAAATGGATTCAGGAGAACATATACGCTTTTGGTGGCGACCCTAATGATGTTACCCTATTTGGTGAAAGTGCCGGTGCGGTTTCAACGTCATTCATGATTCTGTCACCAGCAGCAAAAGGGTTGTTCAATAAAGCAATATTACAAAGTGGTTCCTCTCTAGCACCCTGGGCTCTTCAGCATGACCCTATAAAAGCAGCTAGTACTCTAGTCAAAAAACTAGGATACAACACCAAAGATCCTAAAAAAATTTACAGTATTCTTTCAAAATTATCTACCAAAGAATTAATTAATACTATTAAGAACAACGAAGATAAATTTTGTGTAGCAGAAACTAACATATTTGTGCCATGCGTAGAGAAACATATCCAAGGAATTGAACCTGTGATAACTGAATATCCTGCAGATGTCATCAAGTCTGGTAATTACACAAAAGTGCCAATGATAATAGGCTATACCAACAATGAAGGTATATACTTCGTATCAGCAGACTATGGTACGAGTTTGAAGAACAATACCATAGAAATAGATCCATTAAAGACTTTACAAGCAGATTTACAGTTTCCATTCGAATTTGAGAAGAACTGCACAGCAGAGAAGATCAAGCGGCATTATTTCTCGCCGCCAAAAGACGAGATGATCATGGACATGGTAGATTTGTACTCTGACGTTCATTTCAAGTTTCCTCTAGTACTGGAATCTGAGTTATATGCGAGGACTACGGACCAGCCGATATATTACTACCTGTTCAAGTACAACGGGCTAATAAACATGCCTAAGATAATATCAGGGTTCGGTCTGAGTAACGGGGCGTCGCACGCGGATGAGTTGTTCTACCTATTCAAGCCTCATTCGTTTCCCCTGCCTCACCGCTATCTGGAGAACAACATGATAAGGAGGATGGTCACCATGTGGACTAATTTTGCTAAGTATGGGTACGTATGCTTACCTTTTTCTCTGCTATTTATTTACGCTGTATTATAGCAAAAAATTAACACTCGTAATTTGTGGTTTGAGATCAATTGCAAACTAAAAATATACCTGCTGCTTTGTTTAACCGAGGTCTTAGCAAAATATTTCTGTATTCTGAAGCGAAATAATATAAAACTTAGGCATAACATTTTAATAAACAAATATTTAGATTTTTCTTCTTCTCTGTTTATTTTCAGTCGTGATATTTGCTCTCGAGAAGTATCACCCCAAACATGTGAGCTTTACTTTGCTGGACACTGCATAATGCAATAAAGATTTTCAATTAATTTTTGATGGAATGACCCACCATTCGAGAAGCACATTATGTTAAAATGCATCGCCCCTCGGGCATAAGCCATCCTTGGGTCCAACCACGAGCGATGGCTCGTTTGGTATATTTGTTTGCATTTCATTGTTTTTATATCTTCATTTGCAGGGTTTTAGGGACGTGGGCAGGAAATAAAAAGAGCTCAAATAAGACGAGGGTCGCCCTCAGTACGTTTACGAGTACATTAAGCGAACCCTTTTCTCATTTGGCTCTTTTTATAATTTTTGTTCATGCCGCTATGGAATATATTAACTCTGAGATGAAGCCAATTATTTTGTTTCGATGGTGTAATTAGGGATAATGAGTCTGAATGTTGACTTTGCCAAGAATAATGCCGAAATTGACATAGTATGTTTGAAATGATGTCACCATCAAAAACATACATGTATACAAAGTATCAAATCCAAGTTTAACTTAGGCGCATAATGACTCAAAACCATCATGAAATGAGGACGTGTTTAAACAAAAAATATTTTGTTTCCCTTTGTTTTCCACTGTAACACATTCAGTTGTGACATTTTAGTAACCTCTTTCCATCTTAATATTCTAATAATGTAGCATTAGACTCGGTAATGTTACGATACTTTAATACGCTATGAACCAACACATATTATGTGCTATCAACTATGTGGTGCGTACAATGTAAGTTAAGGCTCCTAGCCAATAGTTGTGGCATTTTAACTTAACGTACGATCGTAACACGTTGCTATATGAATACTATTTCGCCACAGGTTATACATAATATTATCTTAATTTAATTCAACACTAGCGACTCCGGGTACTATGTAGTACCATAATATACATGTTTTATACATAAAAACCTTCATTATGAAATTATTTTATGTATTAAATAAACCGCATCAAAATCCGTGGCGTAGTTTTAAAGATCTAAGCATATGGACAGACAGACAACGGGAAGCGACTTTGCTTTATGCTATGTAGTGATAAAAAATACTTATTATTTGGAGCTCTTGCCGCTTGATTTACATTTAAAATTAATATTTCGATTTTCCGCCGTTTATCTACTCTACACCATAAGAAAGAAAAATGTAAACCTAACAGAGGAAAAAAAATATATTTCGTGTTAAAAATCGTTTCAGATATTTTAAAAATAATTTATTTCCTGTTCATATTGTTTGTAGTTTTCAATAATAATAATTAACTGTTTATTTGCCACTTAAAAAACGACAATAGAATAGTTTTTAAATTTATATGAATTTAAAAACTCATACATTAAAAGAGTTATATAAGTTAGTTACTAATTCAGTTACTTAAAGAAAATACTCTAATTCTTAACAGCGATAAATTGGAAGCGATCTTATTCTATGAAACAATTATTTACTACTTGACAATTATATCGGAGCATTCAACTTGAACTAAGCTGAAAAATATAATAAAGTATTGTTATATTTCCGTTCTGTTAGTTGTATTATTACTAGGCCTTTTTAAAGTCATACAGTTTTGCTCGCGAGGTCCCGGGTCAGGTAAAAGTGTTATTTGGGACTTTTCCGTCAGAAAATTTTCAATAGCAGTTTGGAGTTGTAATTGTGCCCGGTGGATGGCGATATGCTCTCCCCCTATGTGACCTAAACATAACAGGTGAAATGTGTGTATTATACACCTCTGCCACACCTTTCTAGGTAATATAAGCGTGATGTGACTGTAAAGATATGTTATAATTTAACACTAACAAGAAATAACAAGAAAATGGATATTAATCTCTAATTTGAGTGTTAATCTGTTTGTGCAGTCCTTCATGGAAGCGCATAATCCCCGCTAGCACATTCGTCGTTGTTGCATAACTTATGCAATGAACATCTAATTCCCGAGAGCGCCTTTATTCCCGTCACATACTAAATAATGCATTTTAATATTTCATTTGTATGCAAAATGTGCATTGTATCTGATAGTTTTTTGCCCGGAGACTTAAATTGCATCGTTGTTATGCTAAAATAAGATTACGTATGAAATTGTTGTTGTTAGTCATTTAAGATTATACTTATTAATTCATACTTGTTGAAACGAAATAAATTAATCTTTAGACTATAATCCGTTCAGTAACTGGCGACTGTAATCCTAGGTCAAAATCAGGTTGTTTATTAAGGATGCCATGCAAACAGTAACGATAGCCGAGTCACAGCAGCGATAGCCGAGTGGGAGACCGTAGGACTGCGAAGTCAAAGGTCTCGGGTTCGAACCCACGGCACACACCTCTGTCAATATATCGTTAAGATTCGTCTTTTCGAAGATACGTGTGTATATATTTATCATATAAATTATAGATCGCTAACGGTGAAGGAAAACATCGTGAGGAAACCTGCAAGCCTGAGAGTGCCTAAAAAGTACTCGAGGTCGTGTGACGTCCACCAATCCACACTTGGCCAGTGTGGTGGACTAGGCCTAATGGGTCCGAGCCCAGCAGTGGGACATGTATTAGATACAGGGCTGCTATTATTATTAAAGATGCGACTGAACTATAGGACAATGTAGTTTAAAGCCATAACTCAAGAATGCTTCCATATACAAATTTCTTAAGAAATGGCTAAGTATTTGCGAGAATATTCAGTCGATAGCATACCTAACCCCTTCTCTTGGAAGTCGGTAGTTATATAGTTTAGAAGTACTATTTTTTATATTTCCTCCCTTATTTCAAAAAACATTGAAAAGTGAAGAAGTCTCAAGTAGGTAAACATTTCCTATCAATATTATTTTTTTATCAAACATTGAGCTAAGTCAAATGTTATATAACTTAAATTTTCTCGCAAATTTTAAGCTCTGGCCTTCTCCGGATATTATAAGCTCCGCTTAATATAAGCCAAATATTGACGTAGCCAATAGCCGATACTACCAATAGTCCTGACTTGTTTTATCAAGATTTACATTACACGGTAGCTGCGATCTGCTGAGTGCAAATAAAGACGCCGAAACTCAATATTTAGGAAAGTAGACAGCAATGTCGCTTAATAAGAACCAGCCATGCCATGAGCGAATCTACAAATAAAATATATATTTTTTTTAATCGTTTCCTAATATTATGGCCGTTTAATAATAGCAGCCCTGTATCTAAAACATGTCCCATTGCTGGGCTCGGGCCTCTTCTCATGATGAGAAGGGTTAGGCCATAGTCCACCATGCTGGCCCAGTGCGGATCGGTAGATGTAGGCACTTCAAAGTCATTTTCTGTATTCTTTCAAGTTATACACAGATGAGGCGAGACTTTGAATATTACTTAAGTATTTCTTACTGCATTTTTTATAAATGAAACCGTTTTTTTTTAATTATGTAATTATTAATAAGCAATCAGCGAGCCACTAAGTAGGAGTAAGAGATTGGTGCATCCCAAGATGTTTTTAATTCTGTGTTTTATTATTCTCCTATACCTATTGCTGGGCACCTCCAAACGATCATCTAAATAATTATTTGAATTACCAATATTTGTCCCTACAAAAATCGGTCACACACTATGCAATTGTTTACTAAACAATAATTGTTTAAAAAGTGTATTGAAGCATAACGCCAACACGCTCATGTTAATGTATTACTTCTGTCAATATGTAGGTAAATAATTAATTGCTGCTGTACTGATTGTTCTGCATTAAATCAATATTTGGAGTGTATTCAATTTCTATAGCACATTTGCAGAGTTACTAACAATAGTCCAATATAATTAGAGCTTGTCCAAACTAGCTATGCCCTTGTTATGATTGCTCTTTTTTAGGGTTCCGTAGTACCTACAAGGAACCCTTATAGTTTCGCCATGTCCGTCTGTCCGTCCGGCTGTCCGAGGCATAGCGACGAAACCGTTGGTGCTAGAAAACTGAAATTTTGTATAAACATGTATGTTAACTATACAAAAAAAGTCGTCGAATAAAATTTGGAAAATTTTTTTTTTTTCGGGTAGCTCCCCTACATGTAAAGTAGGGATGTTTTTTTTTTTTGTCGCCTACCCCATAGTGCGGGATATTGTTAGATAGGACTTTTAAAAACGTCTAGGGGTTGCTAAGACAGTTTTTTGATTTAGAGATCCGCTTGCGAGATAATTAACTTTAAAGAGCAAATTTTTGTTCGAGTAGAGCGTCCCCCCCTTCTAAAAGCTAAACTACTGGATCCCAAAATCTGAAAAAAAATTGTGTCGGTAGTACATGTAATGAACTTTAAAGGAAAACTATAGCGGATAAGTTCACTTCATTAATTCAAGAGGAATAGGGGTCCGAAATGTCAGATGCAGTTACTTAGAATAATTCGTGCAAATTACAAAAACCTTTGAAAGTAATGACTTGTATAAAGATTTTGTTTGTTTAATACAGATAGTAAATCCCTTTTAAGTCGAAATATGTTGTTAAGACTAGCTACGGAACCCTACTGCGCGTGGCCCGACACGCACTTGGCCGGTTTTTTTTTTTCAATGTTATTATTATTTGACTGTTGGCCCAAGTGTTTATTTATTTATTTATTTAACGTTAACCAACAATTGTTTACACTGTGCGATTACAATATTAACAAAATTAAAATACTTACATAAGTGTAACAATTACTTAAAGGTTAACACCGCATGCACAAAATAATAAAATAGTAGACAATATTCAGTAAAAATTATGAATAATAATTATCTTAAAATATGGAAGTTAAGTATTATTACAGTTATATAATACACTTCCAATATTAAATTAAATTAAATTAAATGTGATAAGTCTTTATTTAATAAATTAAAGGAATTTAAAGAAAAATTAAATTAAATTAAATCTAAAGTGGAAATAACTTGATTTGTTTGAAAATTTATATAATTTATACGTATAATAACGATTTGTCAGTTCGTATTTACTAAAGTGGCTGTCAGTCTTGGCTATTCTGGTAAATATGGCAGTTTATTTTTTTGCTAAAGTCCAATGGTTTTAGTTGCTTTAACTTTTTAGTTATTAGTACACGCAAATGGGTTTTTTTATATAACAAATCAGGCAAATAAAGTCCATTTGATAGTAATAAGTATTATCAGCAGACTTAGTTTCACAAAAAATCTGATGCGTGGCAGTGTTAGAGTTTTTATACTACTGAAGTACAAGTATTTTGCCATTAAAACTTCAAATGACTTTTTGTTATTCTTGTTCCAGTGACCCAACTCCCCACACATCTCGCCTGCTGCCGTTCCGCTGGCGTCCAAGCCGTCGTTGGAACCCCACAGCGCTGGTCATCGACTCCAAGGTCTCCACCGCCCCCCTGTGGGACGAGGACTCCGTGAGACTCTGGAATGATACCTATAACAAGTACAGGAGAAAAGACTATGGGTTTAAACAGTTTCAGGACTATTAAGTGTTTTAATTTAGTTGGGATCTTTGTGGATTGTACATACAGAGAGAAATGGGATATAATGAGGGGTCTCATTACAAAGGTGTTGAAAAACAAACTAATAGTGTGTTCTATTCTACGCCTTTAGACATAATATATGGTATTAAATACCAAAATATATTTTAACAATCTTCCTTTATTTATAAAAACTATTTTAACAATGTGTTAAGGAAAAATACAAAAATGTGATAGTAAAAAACCTCTCATTCCAATATTTGTAATCTTAAAATATTGTGAATGATTACTTGAGGATACACTTGCATATATTATAAAATAACATATTGCTACTAGGTAACATGCTATCTATAGCTTCTAGCCACGCGGTCTAATAGCATAGTATACAGGGCGGATACGAAAAAAAAATACTACAAAAAAACTTCTTTTCCGAACAAAATATTGAATAATAATGAATGTTTAATTTGTTCGGAACACTAATTTTAAGTATTCGTTTTCACACTGTATTTATAATAGTGTATTTTTCCGTTAAGTTGTAAAAATCATGTGATAGTAATATAAAGTTACCGACAGATGGTGTGTATTTAAAGTGGTGATAGCGAATCTAGTCTAAATGAATCTGGGAGAGAAAAATAAACGTAACTTAGTAAGTTATTGCTTTATGTTATTTTATTTATTTTATCCTGGGCCTGCCCGAATTTTGAGGGTAACATGCTATTCTGTTGTAAAATTCTGTGGTAAGCAATGTATCACTTATGAACTATATGACCCACATGCGTATTCCATAAATGGAATCATACGAAATTTACATTTTGATCAACAAAAATTTCAAAATAGACCGTTTCCTTTATAGAATCACACCATAGTATATAAGCGATGCTCTAGTAAAATAAAAGGGAATGGTTGTCTTTTCACAAATCATACTTGCGATAATCATAGTACAGTCTCGTTTTTGCGGCGTGAGAGATGTATCAGATTGGATAATACAAGATTTAACACGAAATGCCTTATCATAATAAGGCATCGTGTGGTTAAATCTTGTATTTGCCCACACGCGTCCTTTTACTTTGTTTACAAAAAATCTACCATACTTCATTATGCAAATACTTATGTGCATAATTACAAAGTAACAGTTGAAAAAAAATAGCATAGTTCAACCTACAACCTCTGAATAATGTTTAGTCACTCTCAAGTACAACTGTGTATGAATTCTTTAACTGTTATTGATCAACATTTAATTTTACTTAATTATTGAACACATTCACAACACACCCTTCCTTGGCAGTCGGTTAATAATATCGATGACCGACTAACCATACCAATTTTCGTTTGCTATTTTTAGTTTTACACCAGTTATTCCGTAGTGTGCTTGAGACTACACGAAGCCCTGTAGTGGCTGCAAGTTTGGAAACCAGTGTTTTACACAAATGACGACAAATGCAGTGCATTCTTAACTTTTACAAGATAACTTTACTGAAATCGATTGTAAACGGTGCGTTCTCACCTTTTCCTTTCGTAAACACAAGCATTTTATCAAAGACTGACAGATTGTCTTTGGTTATATTATTTCAAACCGGAAAAACATACGCAGCTTAAAGCTGCGGATCCTTCCTCAAACAGAAACCTCTCAAAATCGCGCAGATTATAGGAAAAAGAACAAAAGTGTCTTCCTCCCCTTACAAACATGATTTAATGAAAAGCAAATAGGTTCGGATCCCGTGCAGCGCACGAAAGGGCTGACCCCCAGATATTTGGTTAGGCCTGTCTAATTGAGCTCCTGGCAACTATTACAGACGTGCAGAAGGCCCACTTGCGTTAATTTCGATTATAATTGCCTGCTTCGTGCGCGATCGTAATTTTGCTAAAGTAATGAGAGGTCGTCGAGCTATGTCATGTACTTGGCCAAATATTGTATATTTACTTAAAACTACCTATAATAAAGCTACGATCAAAAATCGGAACCAGTGTGACCTGTGACATCTATACGGTTCACTTTGATAAGTAAAGGTCTACCTTTAGTTATCACAGTCTTTCCTTTGTCCTTGATTAGATGCCTAAAAAAATGTGTTAATTTAATATCTTCATCGCCTAGTATTGTAACATAAAAGAAAGACTTCGAGAGCGGCTGCGTAGACCACCTGTACTTACATGCTGTTGTTCTTTCGGTCTCCAGCGTCAACGAACCTGACCTTATATTCAAGCATAAATTAGAATGTGGAAGACAAAAGTATACATTATACACTTTATACAGCAAACGGCGGGCGTCGGGAATCGGGAAATGTATACATTTGCATAAAAGAAAGAGAGACCCTATAGCTAAATTGAGTCCCCCTTTCTTTTATGCAAATGTACAATCTGGATAAGGGATAATGCAATTGTGATTTGAGACGTGTGTTTTTATTTAGTTCAAATATTTTAAATGTTATAGGTACACCCACCATCTTTAGTAAGCTGCCGGAAAGTACCTATATACCAAGAAATGAATACAAATCCTTGGGTTTTTTACCCTGAAACTACTTTTGTAGGCTATTAAATATCCTAAACAACTAATACATTAATAGGATAAAATTATCACTTTTTAATATACGTGGACCGCAGCTCCGTTGCATAACATTGTTTATAAAAAATATAGCACAAACACTTAACTTGACATTTACTACCGAGGAAAATGGCAACGCAATTTATTAGCCTTACCACCAATCATAAAAATCAAGCAAAAAAATATCGACTTAATCTTTCCGCAATAAAACTACGATAAAACTCAAGTTCCTTCAATAATATTCAAGCGTCATAAAACGGGGACATTAAAAACTAGCGCGGAACTGCGCGACTTACAAACACCTGAAACATCAAGACAAGAGTTTTACAGAATCCTTTACAAGTGTCTTTTGGGTGTAATAAAGATAATATTAAGCGTGGTTTGTTGGTTGTTGGTGTTGCTAACAATTTAGGAGCGCAATAAACATAAATCGGGCGTTGCATAAAGCGACAGAGAGAGGTAATGGGCGAACTTGCGCAGGTAACAATGAAGTTATTACGTTACGGGATACCGCGATATCTATATTATTCTACATGTTTTAAGAACGCCTCTAGAGCTTTGCTGTGTCTGCTGTTTCAAGTATTGCTGCTTTCTTGTGAATAAATTTAAAATAACTGCTGACAAATCATAAAATAGTGGAACAGTACATTTATTACTGAGTCACTTAGATACATTTTTTATATAAGCTCTCTAAAATTCGTGTTGTTTTTAGAAGAAATGGTGCAAAGCTGTACATAAATGTAGCATTACTGTCTGGCAAAGTAGAAATAGTGTTACGATGGATCTATTAAGTTAATATTAAAGTTCAATGCAAATTATATAAAAATTGTTAAGGTTGGTGGAAGGTGTCTGGATTTATTATGAAGATAAGTTGATGCAATCTTCTGCGTAAATGCAAGATAACTTCTTGAAATATTATAAACAGTTTTTTTAATATGTTAAGGTTAACAAATAATGACATTTAAGTCCGATTTCACCAGATCCTGATAAAGTTTTATATAGTTATCCTGATAACTCAATAAAAATCTTAACATTTGATTTATAAAAAAAAGCCAAAGAGGTTCTAAATATCAAGGACTTATCAGGAACATGTGGAACTGACCCTGATTCTAGCTTTTACTCTGACTTTATCATTGAGCAACAAACAATAAAATAGCAGTACTAATCATAAAATACTACTACAACTTATTCTATACGTTCATCTACATCTACCTTTAACACTCAAAAGATTTTATTTGTAAAGGTATATTTTAATCTTGTTTCCATCACAAATACCGTAAATACTTTCCTTATTTCGAAGTCAGAATAGGTTTAAAGCTGAGACAAAATTCTCAGAAATTCTAAGAAGTAGAGATTTTCCTTTAGATCTCAGGTCAGTGAACTGTGAACACTAAAATGAAAAACAAGCACCATCTCGGCGCAAATAAATAAGATTTAGTTTTAACCACATAATGTACTTAGACGAGTAAATAGAGTTACAATATAAGCAAGCGCTTTTGTGATACAAAGCTAATTAACTTACACATTCTACGTGAAACCTAATATTAAACCGCTGAAGAACACATTAGAGATAATATTAATAATTTGATTAAGCATTGATTAAACTCTTTTAAATGGATAGTTTTAACTTTTAAAAGTTCTTTTTCGACTAACTCATTTTTGCTAGTTGTTTATACAGCCTAAAACAGGACTTCTATTTACACGCTACGACTCGCGTTAATCCCCTAAGAGACTTGTGTACTTGAATACTTAGCTTACTTGTGTAGGAATAATATAATGTACCCATACATGTCGCAATTTCACGTAACTCCAACACATCACAACAAACAGCGACCGACATCAGTCGCAGATTGCTTGCGTTACTGAGTTACAGCACAAATTGTTGTAACTCAAGTCTTAACTCGAGTTACGCCGAAACGTCACGTTACTGCTGCATATTCACACGACTAACACTTCTCCAACTAAAATTAAAAATGGCCGCCATCCGCTTCACAATTAACTTCAGCGATTATGCGTAGAAGTTTGCTGCTACACTTGTGTCTGATATTAAAGGGTGGTTCTTAAAAGAGTATGAGTATATCATTTTATTAATAGCTACTTTCCGTCTGCGTAGTACGTCAATAATAAGTACTATAACTATATTTATTAAAATCTACCCGGTAGTTTTTGCTTGTATTTATTTATTTATTTATAAAGTACAGCCAGATCATATACATCAAACATCACCATACAAATTATACTTAGAAACACTATTTCCGATGTACATAACAATTCCGGCGTACATGTATTACAATTATAATTATGATTGTCAGAAACAACAGCTAGTAATCATCAATTATCACCGCCATAAGAAAAAAAAATGGAAAAACTTTAGAAAAAAAGCTTAAAAAATGAGCAGAATTTAAAATTAAAATTAAATAAAATTACAGAATACAAACTATCAAAATAAAAAACAAGATGGTCATTGGTAAGACAAGATTAAATTAATCGAGCTATTCCTCCAAGGATGAGCCCTCAAGATGCTCTCTAATTTTCATTTTAAAGTTAGATACTGAATGTGTCATGAAACACGTCCAAGCCTGGTATACTAGAGGCATAACAGTGGTATTCAGCAACAATTCTATTAATTGGTGATTGTAGACCGAGATTAGTTTTAGCAGCAGCTACACGGAGGCTAGCGCTTTATATTATAGCATGTTCGATACCTACAAACGATACCATTAACTTCCAGGCAGGACCTCAGTCGGGAGAGGTTTTCAGCAGGTTGACGAGGCGATACTTTACTCCCTCAAGGTCATTCACAAAACTACTATATCTTACCTTATTTATATTTACACAACGTATTTTTTTCTACCATACATAATCATCCGATGTGCAGTATTATTTTTCTTCTCTAGTAATCTACTAATCTTATCATTCTCCCAGGAGGTCGGTTCCTAGTCCTAGTTCCTAGAATTCAGCTTAATGTTAGATTTGTTACGCGGAGCGTCTGGCCTCAGACCTCCAGCATCCAGTAAGGGGTAATACGATGCACTAGTAGTCAGGCTTTCTAACCTCAGACAACCTGTAGCGACTGGCATAGATTAGGGTTCATGTCAACCAGTACCGATAACCTAACGTGCTCTCCGAGGCGCTGAAGAAAACTCGTTATGTTAAATGGTCACCCATCCAACCTCCAATCGCAGTGAGCATTGCTTTACCTCGAGCCGGTGTGTTCTAAAGAATAAAATAACAAAAAAATGCGCAATAAGTTCGTACCTTAAGCTTACAAAAGTGTTTATAAATAGGTGTAACAGAGTGACAACAACTACAGCACTTAAAGAAAAGTCAGATGTACGGCACGTATACGAGAAGTTACGAACATACGTGAATGGTCCTTATTAGCGCCTGGCTCAGCGCAGAGCTACAACGATATAACTTTGTTTTATACTACTCAATGTCGGCAAGGGGTGGTAAAGAAGGGTACGGTACATCTATACCCTTAACTACCCATTTATATAATTACTTCCTCAGACTTAGTCTTTTTTATGAATTTATCGTTGTTATTTTTAATACTCGTACTTTGCTCAAGGATCTAATCTAATCTATTCTGTACTTCCAGTTAGATGAATCCATAAATTTTCCGTAAAATAGGCTTCGACAAGTTCGACAATGCAACATTAATAAAAGTTGGCATCTGTTAAAGCTCCATCCCTTTACATTAATAATATACTTTGCCAAGTTATCTACCAAACAATGTTTCCATATTTTTAAAATATTGTACACTTGTGTATCGACGTTTAAAGAAAAGTGGTTTCAGCAGTAAGATTACCATCTTATCTTCTGTAACAATCGTAAGTCAGGACGAAAAGTAAACAGAGCGTACAAAAACATAGCAATGAGATTAACAAAACCGCCGAAACGAGCATTTCCTCATAAAATTTTCGTAAGCTCATCACGGATCGTAATCGCAATAAGAGGCATTTAAGCCGGCTATAAACGCAGCAATCGCACAACGCATTCATATATAAAGCGTAATTAAGTGCAAGGCGGAGGTACGCTCAACGCTGGACGGCGGCTGTTAATCCGGCTAATAAAGAAAAATACCCGGGAAGCGACGGCTAATTGTTATAAACTGGGCAAACATGCAAATTGGACGAGGAAAGGACTTCCTCGGCGTTTTAATTCAAAAGTTATCTCGTTGGAGCCCGTCCACAGTCGACACCGACGACTAGACTCGCCCTCTCGCCGGTCCTGCCCGCTCGCCTCGACTCGGCCGGCCGCGGCCCTACACAAGTTCGCCTCTCATTTTTTTAGTTAGTACTTTAAACCGGGGGGCGAAGGAATCAATTTGCCGTTCGCCGGCTGAATTTGTTTTGATTGATTAAACAACAATTTAGTTAAGAGAATTGTTTGGAAACCGGGATTACAGCGGCAGCGGGCGGACCGGGATAATGATATTGTAAACATTGGATTAAGTGGAATCTGCCTTTCTTATTCGTGTTTACTCGCCGGAGCGATGAGTCAGCGATGAGTAGTTCACCATTAATCGTCATTCGATGGAATGGACACACAGCCAACACACAGCCAATACCTCTAAGTCTCCTCAAGAACGTCGTAAAATATTTACGTTCATATTCTGACTATAACAAAATAGAGCCAACGCAGAGAAATCCGTATAAAAAGTTAGTACCAGTATGAAAGTACGCTAATACGGACAGCTCGAGAACTCCTCTTTATTATATGGCAATTTATTTTTAATGCACTTACTATTATTGTTTCTGACTTTTAATTCGTTAAAACTTGTTTTCATTTCAAGTTGAGTAAAGTAGCTGTTTCGTTTGAAATCGGTCTCGTGTCGGGTCTCAGAACTTTTGGATCAAATTATTTCCGTGGAAGTATGAACTAGGGACTTGGACACTTAGGTAAGTTTTAAAGTAAGTGTGCTGAGAGGAAATGCTGGTGATGTGTCCAACCGCTCACTCAAGGGAAAACTCTAACAAAGGATAATATAATTGTTATGAGATAGATTCTTGTAACTTTTTAATGTTGTGGGTTAGCTTTGGCAATTTTAATAAAGGAAAATGAAGTAACGATTTTGGTAAGTACCTGTATTTTTGTTAATAATTGTGTTAATAACTGATCACAACCGAGAGATAAGCTTCTCCAAAATTATGGAAATCCATTTCAATGACTTCTATCTTCTCTTATCCAGATTACATTTCATGGCACTGTCGCACGGCACGTACCCCTGAAGTCCGTATTCACACATCAGCTCCAGGAAGAACTGTCCCTTAACGTGATGCGGCATATCACTCACCGACAGCGGTTGATCTATCCTCATGACGAGGGAACTGTTGGCTGTTGTCACCGGCCAGCGGATTGGTAACAGCTCGGTTTGAATAGGCGTCGGGTCTCTGAAAAGTTTAAGAGAAGCTTTTTAGAATATGAACAGTATAATAAAATTGGAAAGGAATGTAAATTATAGATCTATCATTCGCTATGGAATTGAATACAAGGTGTTAATGACATCGTGGTTAGCCGCTTACCAGTGGTTCAGTACATGATTCTGAGACCCTGGGTGCAAAAATTTATGATTCGAAATTTTCATACATCCGAATAGCAAAATTGGTAAAATCTACGTCACTTATTGCCAAAGTTTCGCTTAAGCATTATGTTTATCAACAGCAGCTTTGCATAAAGATTGTTTCAAGAAATCTTTTGAACAAAATGTGTTACATGACAATTTTACTCAATTATGAAGATCACGAGGGCAGTGTGATTTTTATGAAAACAGAATATAGAATGGTGGATGAATTCCCTTTATAAAACTTCTAGGAATTTGTATGTCTTCTTCCACTCAGGTCTGCCAGGTTTCGTACAAACTTAATAATTTAAGTTTTGTACAAAAACTGGCAAATGTTTTGCAAGTAATGAAGAAAGGCTACTTTCCATGTGTGTCTCTTATCGTACTATAATAAAATGATATATTAATAGCATGGGGTATCATTAGGAACATTAGATTTTTACTTCTTAAAAATTTCCATAGATGGCGTTATGTATAGCAATGCAAAAATAATAAATTGTTATAAACGCTATTGTTCAACTTTTGACCAAAATATGATTTTTAAAAAATAAAGCACGTATATATAAAACGTTAAAAGCATTCTTCAATTATTTCAAAGTGATTTGAGAGAAAAAAGAAATCTATGTCTTTAACTCCTAAGTCGCCGTCTTGGATACGGCACAAAATGTAAAAATTTCATGCGGTTTGGTAATTTGTGGCTAATAGATGGCGCTTATTTCCATTTTATTTTAACATTGTATGAGTGTGTGAGTGTATATTAAGTTATAAACAAATTGGAGTTCGACGCTTTTGTCACTCAGCATGCTAAATTATTGGACATTCACTTACGATGACGCGTTTAGTTTCTGAGTCTACGATTGCCTTCCAATAGTAGTTAGATATAAAATCATCATCGAACTTTTTAAATTATATATTAAATACATGTTTTTCTAATAATGTAAGTAATCATATATATGTATTTTATTTTTTTATAATCTAAATTAATATAGATATCAATTGTCATGTGATGTACTTCGAACAGAAACAAAACGTTTTTCTGCAATGTTTATTTACAAATAAACGGGCCGCGCGTGTGTCCTTCACTTCGGTAGAAGTTTTCGGATTGTTTGTGTGCTCTTGTGGATATTTTATGTGAGATGTTTTTTAGATCTTTTTACAATTAAATAAATAAATAATTAATATATTTATATTGACATTATGGATATCAATAGAGTAAATAACGTAACACTCAAAATGAAGAAATTAATTAATTAAAAAGAACAAACAAATGTATGAATAAAAATAATTAGGAGTTGAAAAGAATGATCGGTATCATTAAGAAAAACTATAATATAAGAAAATAATAGGATAAAGATGTGAATGAAAAACATTATTATGAATGCCAATGAGTATAAAGAAAAATGTTATTAATAACAAATTCGGAAAATAATTGCGATTTTATGAAGAAATTTTTTTATGAAAAACAAAGCGCACCCCTAGATACACTAGTGGGTATTTTACATACATTGTCATGTTTTTTGTACTGAGTGATATGACTAAAACCTCCCTTGTCTTCTTCCTTCAAAGCAATCTTAGTCTAGATAAGAATTTCGATAATAAGATTGCTACAAAAATACGTTTTTGCGAACGAAGACAGTTGTAAGAACAATGCAGCAAACATGATTGCACGTTTTTATAAACAGATTTTAGATTTTTCGATCAAACTTTACCAGAAATAAATAAAGATTACTTTCTTTAGCAACTCTTTTATTGACTTAAGACGTTTAAATTGTCTTTACATTAATGTTGAAATACTTGAAATTATTATTTGAAGTAGGTACCTAATAGGCAAAATAAGTAACAACGTTAGTAGATATTATATCGTCCTTGGGAACAACAGAAGATTCACTCCCTAACGAGAGTCAAGTTTATGTAAAAATTATACCTACACCTCGCCTGAGGTACCCACTTGCACCACAGATAATAATAATATAATACTAGTCTTGCACGCAAAATTGAAACTTATTACAGCGCGCGAACTGTGAATGTTCTAAGCGCGGCGATCTGTTATGGCTAGGGGTTGGAAGACCGCAGCGCTCCGCCGCGCCGAGCCGCCGCGCCGTCGCCGCGCTCCGCCGCGCCGTAACCGCTTAAGCGCCAGCCCAATGCAGTACTGCTTCGCGGGAGTAGCCCCGGCTATTTATACCTAACCTATGATTTGAAACATCCTTGGCATAGGTAGGCTCCAATTTGTTAGTGGTATACCTACCAAGTTTGACAGGAACTGAGAACCAGTTTAGCGCATAGTACGGCTACGTGCATCATTCAAGCGTGCTAACAAAAGCTCTATCATATTAAAATGAATTTATTCTTGGGTGAATGATATTGTATTGTATAACCTTAAAAATGAAACAACTAACATAAGTCTAAATCAAAATCAATTGCAATAGAAAGTAATCATTATTTTATTACATTACATTTTAAATCGCAAAACATTAAAAAATCGTTTGATATTTTGAATGAAGCAGTGTTATAGCGCTGTAGAAGGTCAAACGTCATGGTAATGTAGGTACATACTGACACGGACACGCACAAATGCAGATAATAATATTCTAAAACATTGACCAGCTTTGGCACGCACACAGACACATTCTTACGCACACAAGGACGACATGTACCTATGTTACCTTTTGCAATAGCTAGATGGCGTTAGGGTAGCGCGGTTGAGACTACTCACAAGTACGGCCATCTATTGGCATAAAAGTGAATTAAAGTAGCTCACAGAAATAATTTTTTTAAGGTGGCGTCAATTTTTTGTATGAGATTGGGTATCTGTACTAGTATTATATTATCTGTGTTAATAGTCAGTCTTACAAGAACTTCTAAGAAACAGTCCAAACTCTATAAGGCCCGTGATATGCAGCAACAGTTTTAGCATATTCCACGAATCACGCAATTGCATCACTACACGTACACAAGACGTATGATTGTGTTGCATATGAACAAACAGACAGACTTCATAGCGTGTTTGTGTATGTTTAGATCCGATGGTGTTGGGAAATTGAAGCAAAACAAACAAGTTACACTTGATGTACTGAGTTAGTTTCGTGAAATGAGAACGTCTGTATTGGAAGTTATGTTGGTCTTTGAATGAGCTCGCAATTGCTTAATAGCTGGAGTTTTGTGACACTTTTGATATTATAATAGTTGTTGATATTACATAACACATGATAAAGGAAAACCCGAGGCTGGTGTGAGGTCGCTTACGCTAACAACTAACTATAGTTAACAATTACAACAAGGCAGATAGAGTAGTTGATATTAACAAATTAAATTAAACTATGAACTTACTTTTTATTAGTACAGTGCATTATAATATTCTACTTGTATCCAAAAATATACCTTATATCGCCACATTTCCGATTATCAAAAAAGTCAGCCATGGTTTCATAGCATAGCTTTCTTATTAAATATATCTTATCAAATTAGCATTTTTTTGTCTGTTCTTGTGCGTCATTTAACTTATGAGCTAGGAAATTTCTGAAACTTCATTGATACTATAAATTTAATATAACTACATTAAAGGAGGTGAACGTACAGATACTTCGGACCTTTGATTATATTATTTCCTCTGAGCTTCGGACATTACAAAAATAACGATAGATAATTATAAAAGGCGTCCTTGTCGCATTACGCTATCTCATCGCGACAACCTGTTCATCAGACCTGCAATTATTGATTGAAGGTGGAGTATTTTTTTAATAAAAATAAATATTGCCTATTTTAAGGTTATTTTAGTTATATGTAAAAATATGATATCTACTTCATTTTCTAATATATTATGTACTATCTCGTAGCACAGTGTTAGTGATCAAACTACTCCGAAATAGCTTGACTAAATTCAAGATTTCTTTTTGCGTAGAAATAGAATGTTCTTCTTCATTTGTACATACTAGAAGTCGACAGTTAAAGAAAGCTTCATATATTAAACTGAGCATCAAAGGAAACTTTTTAAAACCTCGTAATTCGTGTTTAATATTCAATTCTGACATGTTATCAAATTTAATGTGATAATTTGTGATTTAATATTTTTTTTTTTATATTTTATTAATGAATTTCATAATTTGACAGTATGTTATGTGTATTGTAAATTTATTTCTTGTGTATTTTATAATGTATTTTTGTTATTATATAAAATACAATTTTATACACGAGCAATTATAATAAAGCAGGCATTCAACGAACTAATAATAACAATAAACTAAGAAGTACATTACATAAAGTACCTGAGTACGCAATGCGCATGCCGCAACTTTTTACAAAATATTACCTTATCTTATTACTTATTATCTTTTAAATTGTCTTTCCATACAAATATTCATGAAATGTGATCATCGTTAAATTAAATATTGCATCAATTGACATGCAGGTGTTAAATTAGTAAATTAAGTTTGCATCAAAAGTTTTGAATATTAATACGAGACCATTCTAAAATACTAATACCGAGGTTTAAAATTGCATTATGTTAGTGAAATAGTTGTAATTTTCATTTGTAAGAAATATGTAAATGTCCAAATGAGAAAAGATTGCATGTTCGGTGTTAATGATAAATAAATGATAAAAATATAACTGCAGTGGCTTCGATTGCAGATTGCAGATTGTTAATGATAAGTATTGCTTGTTACACTGAGTTACATAATACTCAATGGATATGATCCTAAAGACTTACATTTTATGATATGACATAGTCGAGCTGTTATTTCAATCACTCCCTTTCTACCTCATTTAAAAGTAATGATATTCAGAATTGACAAGAAAACCGGTAGTGCGATTCTATAAATCAAAGGGTTGATAACAAAATTTTAGTACATCGTCAGGATGTACTACCCTATATGAAATGCGATCGATAAATAACATTTCGATTTATAAAATATTAAAGTTGAAAAATTAAGAATCCAGCAGGACTCGAACCTGCACCCCCTGGGTATACGCCCCAAGTGCTTTGCCAATTCAGCTATGGATTCGTATGCTGCCGGACTCGAAATTTCTCAACTCTTTTTGTCCCAGCTTTTAGCTAGACGAACCTTATTTGGTTTTAGCGCCATCTATGTGATGTAATAAGTCACTATTCACATACTGTAAGTTTGAATTAAGATCAATACTGTTACAGTCAAGAGATGACGCATTTTTATCAAATACTTGTAATATTTTAAAGCAAATTTTAGCTTTGCTATGCCTTTTTGTAATTTATAAAATATTAAAGTTGAAAAATTAAGAATCCAGCAGGACTCGAACCTGCACCCCCTGGGTATACGCCCCAAGTGCTTTGCCAATTCAGCTATGGATTCGTATGCTGCCGGACTCGAAATTTCTCAACTCTTTTTGTGCCAGCTTTTAGCTAGACGAACCTTATTTGGTTTTAGCGCCATCTATGTGATGTAATAAGTCACTATTCACATACTGTAAGTTTGAATTAAGATCAATACATGTAAGTTTGAATTAAGATCAATTGATAAAAATGCGTCATCTCTTGACTGTAACAGTATTGATCTTAATTCAAACTTACAGTATGTGAATAGTGACTTATTACATCACATGGATGGCGCTAAAACCAAATAAGGTTCGTCTAGCTAAAAGCTGGCACAAAAAGAGTTGAGAAATTTCGAGTCCGGCAGCATACGAATCCATAGCTGAATTGGCAAAGCACTTGGGGCGTATACCCAGGGGGTGCAGGTTCGAGTCCTGCTGGATTCTTAATTTTTCAACTTTAATATTTTATAAATTACAAAAAGGCATAGCAAAGCTAAAATTTGCTTTAAAATATTACAAACATTTCGATTGCATTAACGGAATACGCATACCGGTAAAAATTCAATTAATATAAAAATAAAGTAAACTTACCCAAACTTCATAAAGTTAGTCAGCATAGTAGTGAATTGATCAATGATAAGTGCATCTCGTTCATTCATTCCCATAGTGAGTCCCCCAGGCTTGTACAGGTAAAACAAGTCATCGGAATGGCATGCTCCCTTCAAATTCATGCCTCGTTTGAACACAGCTTTGGCGAAGTTGCGTCCTCCTTCGTACGAAAACAAGTAATTGTACACCGGCTTGTCCGAGTGTGCAGCCATTAGCTTGGAAAACGCGTCGATCGATGCGTAAGCAATCCAATCCGAATACAAGTCCACGCCGCCTTTAGCCGAAGCTACGCTGTTAATCCTTTGTTTTCCGAAGTAGTGAGATCGAATTTTAGCCGCTATTTTCCTTTTGTCTTTGTTTGAACACCACGAAAATGTCGATGGCAGTCTCTCCGGGAAAGTCTTTTCTAAGTGGTTTAAAGTTCGTTGGTTATTTAGACTGTAGAATAAAATACCTTCCAAGTCGGTAAACCCAATAATCATGGGCACTTTGTTAAAGTCTCCTGACTTGATGATGTTGTATGGAGTGTCATGGAAGAATGGATCACTGAAGTTAGCGTCGCCGCATGGCGCATACTTAAAGTATTTGAAGTCGTATGAATATCCATGGGTAGCTCTCAGCACATCATCCATTGCACCTTTTAAAAATGTATTGTAAACATCAACTTCGTTGCGGACGAATCTCATTTTAGCAGCGTCTTCGAAAGCCGGTGTTAAAGGATCCTCATTAAACGCCCATGGGGTGAGAGCGACTCCGCTCATCATAATAGCTTTGTGAAATAGTCCTTTACTTTGTTTTGATAGCAAATGCATGGATGAAGAGGTAGCTCCTGCGCTTTGACCGGATACAGTCACATTGTCCGGATCTCCGCCAAAGGCGGCGATATTCTTTTGTATCCATTTTAAAGCTGCCACCTGATCTTTCAATCCGAGATTCGCTACATTATTTAAGCAAAGGAATCCTAGGACACCTACTCTATAATTGACTATGACGACTATAACATTCTTCTTGACTAGAAATTCTGGATCATAGTGCCACTTAGCACCGTAGTAGTACGCTCCACCGTGGAAAAAGACTAGAACTGGGAGCTTTCGGTGTTTGCCAGCATGACGTGGAGTGTAAACATCTAGGGTCAGGCAGTCTTCTTTGCCGATGTGGAATACGGCCACGGCTTGTGCGCAGGAGTCGAACTGCAATACCGCGTTGAAGACACCGCTCCACTTTGCTGGTGGTTTCGGCGGCTGCAAAGTAATTACATCATCTTATTTCAAGCTTAAATTACCTGAACTAATTTCGAAAAACCAATTCAATGTGTAATCGGACGATATTATTACATTTTTATAGTGTGAAATTTGAATCACTAACTTGTAATAGACTCACGAAATCATATCCAATACAAAAATCAAATGCATTTCACTGCATACATTCAGTGGGGATGCAATATAGCGATATTTATTGAAACCATAGGTTATATGCTTTGTCAGAATTCATTTCCACAGGTTTTTGTACAAAAAATAAAGTTTTACGAACAAACTGAATATTGCGATTATCCAATTTGTTCGAAATTTGAAACACTGACCATGTATGTATAGATCTGTCGTATAAACAAATGTCACTAAGTTGCATCCACCCAGTATATAGAATAATTTAATATCGTTGCGTAATCAAATCACATACCTGGAACCTCTCGCTGGTACCGTAAGGTATCCCAAAATACCGGTTCTGTCCGTTGAGCCCTCGCAAGCCCCGCAGCCTGCCCTGGCTGATCTCCACGACCGGAGTCAGTCGCACCAATAACGAACACACACATGGCACACACAACAACAACACAAGCTTTGGATTATTCAACATGATTCCTTCGTGCACTTCCACACATTATTTTGTCTTGAAGCTTTGTGATTCACTGACATCGTACGTATAAGACTTCTTCGATTCACTGTGATACCCCGTTATTGACCTCCTAATTTAATTATTGCAATCGCATTCTTTACAGGTCAATGTCTCCTTAAAGTAATACAAGCTATATTAAGGTATATTACACAGGTATTAGCTGTTGTTTATACTACCTAGGTCTCGTAAAAGCGCGCTAGAGAACACTAAAACACGGAGCTTAATTAAGTAATCTTGATGAAGTTTCAAAAAGAACGTGAAGTTTTATGTTTACGAGCGGCGATTTGGAATTTAATCCGTTTCAAGATTAATCCATTAACAGAAGGCCAACACTGAAGGATTCGACTGCAACTTCATTTAAACAACTTTCCAAACCAACTGCATTTTTGCTACACTTTCGGTAGGTACTTTAGAATGTAGGTTAGACTGAGCCGGCTATTTTAAAGTTCAACGACTAAGGTTACGACTTCCTAGGTAGTGTAGTGGCGAGTAGGGCTGCCTGGGTAACACTAACGGAAAGGCATAGGCATCGGAGGCTGTGTCTCAACGACGCGGTTGCAAAACCTCGCGTAATACTGGCTGCGGCGCAAACGAGTGATACTTGTGCCCGATTGCCATCGGTTGACTAACAGATGCAATTTGATTGTTTGTACAAAACGTTAGAGCCTCGGAAATGGGTCGTTATTGAGTTCACACGTTTTCTACTTAAAGAAGTCATTAGTAGTTGATCAATGTACATGATTGGCAGAGAGCTACGTCTATCAGGTAAGCGGTACATATATTATGTCTATCAGGAATGTAGTAAAGAGAAACATCGTATGGTCATATGTTCCCTCATTTCTCCAAATCCTGTAAAATATTTTGACCAACTATGTATTAAACCATGGGTGCATACCGCATATTATGATCGTAGGTATACTATTGTATATCGATGCAAAACCAAGTTATTAAAAATTTACCTACTATCTCAATTATATATTATGGCAAAACAGTTTGAATCCCGTTAAGTGGCGAGTTTAAACATAAATTATACATTTTGTATATGCATTTTTAAGATACATTATAAAGTAATCGTGTTCGGGGCTTGTGCCTTCGAGGCCAAGGTTTTGACTAGGCCTTGATGAGCCGGTGAGTCAAAACTTTTATTTTTATGTCTACAAATAAATAAAAACTAAAAAAATTAAGTAGGACCAAGAGGTCAAATTCAGGCTCGGTATCAATAGCGGCAATTTTGATTAGTGCATTCTAAAAATATATTATTACCCACATATAAAAAAAATGGGGTGCGCTTGCCCTCTTTGACAGCTGGTGGGACAACAGTTAGTAGAAGGGACATAGCACTCTGGTGTTCGCCCGACATTGTCCTTCCATATCCCGTGAAGAATTATGGCACGGCAGCAAGGGTACAATAGTGGGACTGTGGGCTACTGGTGGCGTTATACACCTCTGCCACACCCTGCTGGGTAATATAAGCGTGATGTTATATTATGTAGGTTTCAAATTTTTGATTATTTTTCTTTCCTTTCTATAATCAATATGTAATGTGTCCATGATTCGTGATGTAACTGATATTTATATATATTATATTATTGATACATATTCGTTGAGTACAACCAACATCTTACGTAAATTTGAATCAAAGCATGAAACACGTTTTTTTTGCTTTTAAGATAATAACCTTATTGATATTGTACGAGCTACGCTGTATTGATCGTGCACCTACTTACGTTTTGCTAACATTGCGGATGTATAACATTGAAATAAATACGTTGTATTTAAATCTTGTTTTACTTCTTTATAGCACTTTGAAACGGTTTGACCAATTTTATGTATTTTACTCGTTCTAAAAAAAAACGGGCGGAGCGGCGGGTGCTAACTATTAGTGATATATAGTATATAGGTATTTTAGTAGGTAAACAATATGGGAATCAGTCCAGCCGTTCTTGATTATAGTGCTTAGTAACGTTTTATATTTTTATCGATATATGTATATGCAAATTTATGATGTATTAGTATTGAAAACATTTTAAATGGTGATCTTTTTTTATCAATTCGTTTACATTTGATAATTTCCAAAAAATCACTTCTACTTAGTGATACCGATTCGATGTGGCTTTTAGTAGAACGAGAATTGCAGGCAATATTCTTGTATCTGCTAAATATTCCGAAAGACGACATAAGAGATGACAATGTACAAGATATTTAAATATCTATCCTTATTAACATTACGAAGTTTTAGCGATATTAAATCGATAAACAATTTCACTGTATAGGCACGTGGAGTTCCTAACTCACGGAGCGGTTTTTGCACGGCCCTGCTTCAAAAGAATATGAGAGATTTTCACGTAAAAACTTGAACTACTTTTCATGACGTGTTTTATGCTCGCAATTTTACATATAAATCATTACCACAGTATAAACAGTACCACAATAAATAAATAAATTATATTTTATTATGTACCCGCAGCCGAAGCCGGGGAATACCACGTCGTTCCTGTCCTAAACATCAACTTTCACAATGCACGCATTAATTTCATGTTACATGTAATTAAGATTACAACACAACACATTACAGTCTCCATGAATTCGCCAAATTCGATTACTCATGAGTTTGGATCTATGTAAAAACCTGTGATAAATATTATTTCATTGGTATAAATAAATACTATTTACTCAAATATTTCCTCGACTAAAACCGGAAAATAAACGTTAGAGTTTTTTTTTCTCTTGAATTTTATTTTGTCATATCTATACTAATAGTTTGTTTGTTTGTTTGTATATTTGGATAAACGCGCTTATCTCAGGAACTGCGGGTCCGATTTGAATCATGATATTATATATATAAAAGCTATATAGCATAACGCTACAACTAAAAGAAGCAGAGCAACAATGAAATATGTAGAGAAATAGGGCAAAAATTGTCACGGGTGCAGAGTGTTTTACGGATAAATCAGTAGAATTCCACGCGGAAGAAGTGGCGGGCATCTTTAATTACCTTTTTTGTATAAATCTGCTGTTCACCATGTGTACCTATGATATAAATAAATACTTGTTTACAACATCTAACTTGTTTAGAAATCAAACTTTAATAAATAGGCACCGTTAAAAGACGTGTTTGATATCAGTCTATAAACAAACAGTTCTTGCCCAAGTTACACAAAAATAGTATAAAATGTCAAATATTCAAATAACAGTATTATTATTTTGTCTTTCAAGTGTATCTCTGCTATCAGTGAAATATACACCCAGTGTGAAAACCAGCCAAGGTAGGGTAAGAGGGCTTACAAGCATAAACGGACAGAATCAATATCTTGGTATTCCTTACGGACGCAGCGAAAGATTCCAAGTAAGTAATTATGATTTTTAGTGAGAGCATCGAGCTTCCGCACGCGTAGGTAACGCGTGATTTTTAGTGAGAGCATCGAGCTTCCGCACGCGTAGGTAACGCGTGATTTTTAGTGAGAGCATCGAGCTTCCGCACGCGTAGGTAACGGGTGATTTTTAGTGAGAGCATCGAGCTTCCGCACGCGTAGGTAACGCGTGATTTTTAGTGAGAGCATCGAGCTTCCGCACGCGTAGGTAACGCGTGATTTTTAGTGAGAGCATCGAGCGCCCGCACGCGTTACCTACGCGTGCGGAAGCTATCTACGGGGGACCGTAGTTCGCATCACCACACCATCTTACCATCAGGTGAGATCGTGGTCATACGCAAACCTATCCTTCGTGAATGTAAAAAATAGTAGTGCATTTCAAAGTATTACGGTGGTTATTTATATTTAATACTTCTTACATTCAAACGGTTTCGAAGCATAAGGAAAAATCTAATCCCTTATGAAATCACTGTTTTGTCCGTCTGTCACAACCCTTTTACTCCGAAACGCGAAAGCTCCAGAGTTGAAATTGATATCAAATAAGTAGATCAACGGTTCCTTTAAGCTATCAAAAATCCAAAATAAATATATAGGTATATCTGTCGCTTTATCTGAAAACTACATTGTTGCCCTATGTGCCAGTATATTAGAACCCGATCTCACCAACAAACCGAAGCACTGCTATTTGGCGGCAGGCTAAACGGTGGTGCTCCGCCTTTCGAGATAGTTCTCAAGAGCTTGACCACCATTAAAAACAAATTCTAAGTTTGGACAATTATTTCTTGAAACTTAATTTACGTTCACGCTCTTCATCATCGAAAAGGAACACGTTTACAAGGTCGTAATAATATGCTACAAATATTAAAAAAATATGAGGCCCACTGGGTAGACAGACGCATTGTGATGAATATTTGTATTTGATGAATCTTGGGTCACTTGATTACTTTCACTCAGAAACGCGAGGAGTCCAAAACTTGAAATAGTAATACATTAAATAGTAGTAAACAAAATTAAATGTAAACTTAGGTTGACTGTCCCTAAAAGCTAATAATTTGGAAATCATATTAATCATAATTTTATTTTAAAACTAATGACATTTTATTTTATTTTTATTTTTATTCTTGTTTAATTTTTATTTGGAATTAATATTTAAATTTTAAAATTACGATTAAAATTAATTAATGTTTTTTTATATTTAAATGAGTTACAATAATCACCTTATTGTTTTATTACTGTAATAATTTGTGTGAAACTGTAATGTTTTCTTTTGTTTTTATGTTGCTTCATATGGGTCTTGTTACTCGAAATAAATGAATTTTTATAATTTAATATTGTTTGTTTAATTATTTTCCAGACACCGAAACCAGCACGGAAATGGCGAGATGTCTTAGACGCAATACATACGTACGAATCTTGTCCACAAACCTTGTCATTCTTCCATTTCGGGAAGGAGGACTGCCTCAAACTTGACATCTATACTCCAGGACAAGTTGCTAAACACCGGCAACTTGCAGTCCTCGTGTTTTTTCACGGAGGAGCATATTTCCTTGGTTCTAAATCGCAGTACAACCCTGAATTTCTGGTTGAGAAGAACGTTATAGTCGTCTTAGTCAATTATAGATTAGGTGTGCTCGGGTTCCTCTGCTTAAACAATGTTGCAAACCTAGGACTGAAGGATCAGCTTCTAGCTTTAAAATGGATACAAAAGAATATAGCAGCCTTTGGAGGAGATCCCGACAACGTGACTGTGGCTGGTCAAAGTGCTGGCGCTGCTTCCTCGTCTATGCATATACTGTCAAAGCGAAGTAAAGGATTGTATCACAAAGCTATTCTGATGAGTGGAAGTGCTTTCAGCCCGTGGGCTTTTAATCATGAGCCATTAACATCTGCGTTTGAAGACGCTGCCAAAATGAGAAGCGTACAAAATGAATCGGATGTTTACAATACATTTGTAAAAGCACCTCTCCATGACCTTTTGTCTACAACAGTCGACGATTTAAAGGACTCCAAGAATTTAAAATATTTTAAGTATGCGCCTTGCTACGACGCTAACTTCAGTGATCCATTCTTCCATGACACTCCATACAACATCATCAAGTCAGGAGACTTTAACAAAGTGCCCATGATTATTGGTTTCACTGATTTAGAAGGTATTTTCTTCTACAGCTTGAGCAAACGTAGCATTAAAAAGATGGATGACTATTTCGCAGAGAGACTGCCATCAATATTTTCATGGTGTTCTCACGAAGATAAAAAACAAATTGCTGATAAAATTCGATGTAACTATTTTAAGAATCAAATATATAATAGTGAAGCATCTGACAAAGGAGGTGTCAACTTGTATTCAGATTGGTTATCTCATGCAGTCACGGAGCCGTTCTCTAAGCTGATGGCTGAACAGTCGGATAAACCAGTGTACAATTACATGTTTTCTTATGAAGGAGGACGCAATTTCTTCAAGCGTATCTCGAATCGGAGATTTAACATGAAGGGTGCTGCTCACTCCGATGACCTTTTTTACTCTTTAAAGCCGAAGCTTGAATTTTTATTTGGAAGGAGTAATTCTAGTAAAATGGTGATCGAGTCGTTCACCACAATGTTAACCAACTTTATGAAGTATGGGTAAGTCTAATAAATTATTTTTGAATTACAGCAAATGTATAGGTATATGTCGCAGCCAACTAGCTTTATCAGAAGTTTTGTTAACAGCCTAGGCCGTTAACTTAATGCCGGCATGCAAAGAATAGCTGAATAACAACCAGCCAATTCACTGAATGCAACTTTTATTTTTAGTCATTTAGTTAAATTGATTTTTCTTGTCGGTAGTTAATTTTGTCAATCTAGTCCTTGGCAAGAATTTCGTTGTTGGTCAAAATCAAACCTAACCTAACCTACTTATAGGACCAAAGCTTAAAAACCTTTACCTTTCCTCTGTTGCTCCATTGATCAGGAAGACAATTATTAAAAATTTTCAATTTATCACATTCACCGTAGCATATGCAGGGTGTAATCGTTAAGTGTGTCCAGTCGATTATTCTGTATTTATGAGAGATATCATAAAACTTTAAACTAATATAATAAGCATTTATAACTCTTATAAAATAAAACGAGAACTTACTTAAATTTTAACTTGAATCATTTCCATAGGAAGATAGTTTGTTTTTTTTGGTTTTTTGTTTGAAAGCGCTAAGCTCAAAAACTACTGGGCGAATTTTAATAATTAAGTTTGATAGTCTAAGTCTAAATAAAGGTTTTATACGAGGGGTGCGTGCGCCGCGTTTGTTCCATACTGCAAAGTTCAGAACAAATGTGGGAGAACGAGCGCCGCTTCGTAGTTTAGTAAACATAAATAACATGGATTTTACTGCCATAGATATTTTTGCCGAATCTCATTCTAAATTTAGATATGATGCTATTGCTCTGCTTGCCAACAATTCTTAAAATTGTTAAATATTTAGTAATTTTTTTTATTTTTTATTATTTACATTAATTTTGTATTAAATCCAATAACGTTGACACTTATTGACAACGTCTAAAAATGATCGCTCCCAAGCACAAATAATGTCAATTCGTGGACAATGATGTGGGATATGTGATAAACAAAGCTAACCATTGTATCTCTTTTTGTATAAACTTTATCATGTAACTGTTTTTTGTCCCAAATAAATAAATAAAATAAATAAAGGTCTTAAGATATTTACCATTACGCTAAACTCTACGGGAGCGGAGCATTAAGTTTGAACACGGCTCAAAGCGCGGGAGCAGCTACTACTTAATACAACGAATACCAAGTAAGTAAAAACGCGGGCAAAAGCTAGTTTTATGTAAATGTATGAAAAAATACTTAAAATCTAAATTTTTGTTGTCATTTTATTTATTATGATACAAACTTTTGATATCAGCTTAAAATTTTTGACATCTCTAATACTAAGAGGGTAAATACCGGGGCGAACTTAACGATTAAATGTATAGCACTGATTCAAGTCAAAATGTTGGATATTTTTTTTACTATTTTTAAAGAGTTATAAGCGCAGTTTTACTCATAAGGTAAAGTACTAATTATTTTAGTTTAATTTAAAGTATTATTATATCTATTATAGTTACGGCCTTATAGTTATAGTTATGTGTCGTACACATACAATATATATTCTCAAATTGTATCGTTTTTCTCTGTGAGCAATAAAAATAGCGCTAAAAAAAATATTTTTATTGTATTTTTCAGGGACCCAACCCCGACGACTACGAACCTTTTACCGATCCGCTGGCCGGTGACAACACCCAACAGTTCCCTCATCATGAGGATAGATCAACCGCTGTCGGTGACTGACATGCCGCATCACGTCAAGGGACAGTTCTTCCTGGAGCTGATGTGTGAATACGGATTGCAGGGGTACGTGCCATGTGACAGTGCCATGAAATGTAATCTGTACAAAAAGCGGTAGTGTCCTGTGAAGGTGCTTATTGATATATATATATTATATCTATACTTATATATTGGTGTCGCTGAATCACGCATCCTGTGAACCACGACGCCATAGCGGTGGGTGTTCTGGTCACGTTTCACAATCGAATATGGGATGACAGAGCATCGGGTTTGTGGTGCGGTTCCTTTAGCACTATAACTGTCGAATGTCCGATGTTATCGAATAAAAATCTGATTCAAGTACAAACTCGTTTTCATTGATTTATTATATTACTGTTGAAATAAATGTTCTTTTTTTGTTCTTGAAATAAATACAAATATCGAATGATATCGATTGGCCTGACACCGGTATTCTTACTGTCACTAACGTTAAAATTATCTAAATACCAATGACGCACTAACTCATATTTTGTTCGCTTGCTTTTAGAAAGTAAGTCTTAAATCTACCAAATTGCCATTTTTATGGCGGCATCTTTGTACATGGTTAACAAAGTCCACGAATATTTTCAAAATGCATTGAATAGAAGGTATCTCGCAGCAAACGGGCCGTGAACGTCGCCCCGTAGTTTATTCGCGGAAGTCGCATGACATGTTGCGAGCATAACAGCTCTCGAACGAGCTCACGGAGCACCGCCGCAGTCCACTTGCATATATTATTGCTTCATAAATCCTCAATTCATCTGTAATACTCTTGTCTCGTGCTGCATATAAAATATGTTAGTCCATACGTTTGCGTAGCGGGAGTCGTCCGCAAACAACGCGCGGACTCGGGTCGATGTCGGTCCTCACATGAAATGAAATAAACTATAAATCTGCAAACACGCTCGAGGGGCGCAGCAAACAGACCGCGCACGATTTATAAATATGCAGATCAAATATTAAAAGGAGAGCCACAAGATCATCCGGGAACTTGCAAAGAATATTTACTTACAGATACGACTTTTGCTCTACACCTAAAAAAACGATTTTAAATTCATTTCTTAAAATAAGCAATCTATACTATTACCATGTTTTAACGCTATTTATTTACAGATTTAATAACTGTCATACACATAGCGCATAAAGCAATATATTTTTAAATCACACTACACACCAGCTTTTAATGCCCAGGTACGATCAATATAATTAGAAACTACTTAAGAAAATATGTGTAACACATAATATCACATAACACAGCTTTAAATATCTCAGTTTTACTTATACATCATGCAATCTTCCACTCTAATTTTCTTCTTTACGTTTTCGTTTCTACTTGACGAAGTGGAAATAATTTTGTTCCTTGCAAGTTTATTAGACTGTGTCTTATAATTTTCTTCAATTTAACTCAAACGTATTATGCTGTTAAACAAGGAAGGCAAGTCTTGTATGTAATGAAACCACTGATATTACTCGGCATCAATCAAAGTATTTAAAAACCTCCTTTCTTCCCTTCAACGGCACTTTGCCTGCATCGTTAATTCATAATTAAAGATTACCCATTCGCACACATTTTATGATATAATATAAGACACCACTTGAAAACACTAGATAATGAGTTATCTTTTATCATATAATGGGTACTATTTGCGATTACCGCCAAATAGTAGTGAATGCATTACTGTGTTCCGGTTTGGTGGTGATATCAGGCCCTGAAATTACTGGGACATGAGGCATAACACCATAGTCCTCAGATGAAGCTGAGCATCTACAATCTGCTTTTGGGGAATGTTGATGTCTATGGCCTATAATTACCAGTCGTAAAACAAACATCGGTAGTTTTTCGCCTATTCGCCCGTCTGTCTGTCCGCGTAGTATTTGTGGTGCGCCCGCAGCGGTGCACTGGCATCGTCTCAGAATAAATATTCAATGTTTTCATTCAATTTCTCGCGACCACCCCCGCCGCCCCGCGCGCCTTCCCACTCCACCGCCGGCTGCAGCTGGGTCCCAGCTCCAGAAGCTGTTGGAACACCGATAAAGTAATATTCAATGAATTGACTGCCCACAGGACTGTCGAGATGCATTCAAGCCACATCTATTTATTTGACTTGGAAAATCTCAAGAAAAAAAAGTGCAGCTTGATTGCTTCATATTTAGAGCAGAGATTTATTCAATGTGATACGCACATCAATGTTTGTTGATGGATACATAGTATTACAAATGTATCAAATAAATATTTAGCTACGCCGTATCCTGCTACGTCGTACTTAGCTACGCCGTAACCTGTTAAGCCACCCCTTGCTACGCCGCGCCGTGACCTACTAGGCCGCCGTATCCCGCTAGCTATGCGGTATCCTGCCACGCTGTACCGTAATGTGATTACGCGGTGTCATCCTTCACCGGACGTGATTTAATAGGCGTCAAGTACTCTTCATATCGACATGACCACGTGTAGAAATTACCTATATCCTTTGGTCATAGTTTAAACAGTATATGTATTTCTCTATACTTACATTATGTTCCTTTGTAGCGCGTAAATTATTCATCCGATTTTGATAAATAAGGTGTCAATCGATTCCTTATTATTCGATTAGGTACAAATAACCGATTTCAACAATAGATTTTATTTCCGTAGTAGTAGGCTGAAATTATGAAAGGAGAAATTAATGTATTACCAATTTATCAATGTATGGCGTGCAGTCAATAAGGCGAGGCCTGTCATTCATGACAATTTTGATTCCGCTGGGATTCCATTCCATGACCGAAGTGGATAAGGCGCTGGGTACGCGGAACTCAGAGGTGTGGGTTCGAGCCCCACTGGAATCATAAATTTTCAACGGTAATATTGTGCAGGTTGAAATTGATTTTGAAATTAAACAATTATAAGAAATACCTCTTATTATACATTGATATCGTCTCTCATCCCCTTATCTAATATAATTTCAACAAAAATCGAATGTATGTGTATTTTTAACACCTCACATTGGAGGAATGCCTGTGTTGCGAGGACTTTAAGGACATGAGCGCACGAATGCCAAAATCTCATCCCACCATTAATAAAGGTTCCCTTCACATCAATATCCTAAAAACAATAATTGAATTTTATCCCATGACGTTTTTACCGTTTTAATCGAAACCGGCTAAAACATAAATTAGCAATAATCATCGGTCCGCCGGGGGCCAATCACCTCTCTCCATAATTTATTGAATAGGTCCCTCTCAATAATTTTTTCAATTAACATAATTATTCAATGACTCGTTATCTACAGCCGTCGCGTATAAATTCGTGTTTGTATTAAGCCATTTCCATACTGACGCGATATTTTAATATTAGGGGGTTTTAATGAAGTTTATGTATATTAATGAAGTGTATATAGTACATCCGTACCAACCAATTTTTGTCTGCAGTTTAGGCGAAATGAAGAGATAGCACCATGCTATTTGTTAAGCACTGTTATACAGGGTGGATGCGACATAGCGACATTTATTGAAACCACAGCTTCTATACATGGCCAGTATGCATTTCCACCGGATAAAAAATTCTCTGGCGAAAAAAAAAATCCACGTCTTCCGAACAAATTGCACGATCGCAATGTTGAAATTGTTCGGAGAACGTGATTTTTTTTTTTTTTTCGCCAGAGAATTTTTATCCGGTGGAAATTGATACTTACTATGTATAGAAGCTGTGGTTTCAATAAATGTTGCTATGTCGCATCCACCCCGTATATTTTTCAATGATGATAGACCTTTAATGCTTGCTAGATTGCTGGTGGAGAGATCGCTCTAAAATTACTGGCACATGAGACATCACAGCGTAGATCTCAGATGAATCGACACATCTTCTATCTGCTTTTGTAGATTTATGATGTCATCAAGTGGACACATGTCACATCAAGTGGACTAGGTTCGTTCGCTCCATACGTCGTTGACGAAAAAAAAAGTATCAATTAAAACTTTAGTAAACTTAAGTCACCGTTATCTTGGAAAGTATAAAGCTTTAAAAATACTGTGCTGCATCGTTTCGCGGTATTACAGCCTTTCTAGCTTGTGAGTAGAGTCGGTTCAGTACGTTTTTTATCTCCGTACACACGCTATCACTCTCCATCCGAGCACTCGACTGATCTTTCTACTAGTCACTTAACAACTTACCCGATTTCTCAATTACGCACCCGACTCTACGACTAGACACTCGACTCCACGCCCGACCACTCGACTTACATCTTGATAAGTGTCTCGACTACACACTAACGGTCCGACAAGGTGTCAGCCCCCGAGTTCTATTAGTCCTGTTTTTACTAGTGGTAGAGCTTACGTGAACGAGCTCGAGGGCGGCAACACCACCGTCTCACCTTAACTACCAACAAATAGTATTGCTTGTATTACTGTTCCGGTTTGGTGGTGAGATAAGGCCCTGAAGTTACAGGCATATGATGCATAACACCGTAGTTCTGAGCTGTAGCGACGCATCTACAATCTGCTTTTGTGGATTGTTGCTATCCATGTGCTGTACTCCACTGATGATAAGTGGAGTGGTTACGTTCGTTGGCTGCAGGCGTAGCATAATTTTTTTTTAGGAATTGTGTTTTCAATTGTGTCTCCAAGAATTAGAAATGAGAATACCTCCAAATATCAAGGTTGAAAAATCAAGTATCCAGTGGGATTTGAACCCAAACCTCTGGGATCTACGTTCGCAGCGCGTTATCAAATTTAGCTATGGGTTCAAGTACCACCGATGCCGCTTCATACATCAGCTTCATCCTTCATACTTAAACTTTCGCGGCTGCAAATTGTTTTCAACCTTAATATTTGTATAAAGATCCTTAGCAAAGCTATAATTTGCTTATACAAATCCGACATGAATATCTACATCGTCGATTTTACCCTTCCTTCCCAAATACCGCCGTTTGGTTATACCTTACGGTACATACCCTATTTATATCCAGTGCTCGTAGGTTTTGAGAAACTCATTGCATAGGGTCTCATTATCAGGTGAGTATGGTTATTCCAATTTATTGTAGTGATGTGAAATCAAAAGCAGTTAAGCAGTTTAAACATAATATATTATTAAAAAAAACAATACAATATAAGAACAATATTGTAAATGATCTTTACAGAACATAATTACACGAGCCTTGGCGGTGGGCGAACACTCCAATTAATTATACACACACAGATACATACTATATCTGACTATTACATACAAACTTATACACTAAATTATCAACTAGCAAATCTGGCAATATGCTTGTTTTATATTAAATGAACATTATAAAGTTGAATATCCTTTCTGTTTTACAAATGGAGGATCAATAGAGTTAATATTTATGTTAATATAACAACATGCCTATTTTATCCGGGAGGGTTTGGCAGAGGTATCTGAACACCCACATTTCAGCAGTGAAGTTAAAGTCACATGTGATAAATAAACAATAGAAGACAGTGTTCGTTAGAATTATTATTGCATTGATTATAGGTGTATTTGTTAATGATGAAGTTCAATAATTAATGCAGAAGTAACATCATGTGATCGTTTTTAGATCATTTGTTAAAAAAATATCAGGAACATACTGCAAAAATACATGATAACATACCAATTATATGGTTACAAGAAATTTGATAAATTCTTATGATAAAGCATCAATTTACATACAGCCCAAAATAATAAAGAATATGTGATATTTATAATGGCACTACATTATTGCTCTCTACGTAATAAATAAGTACCATACAGATGTGTATAAGTTTGTCTGTACATTCGCCGCCTGCCTCGACTCAGTCCAATGTAGTGTTAGTGCGTTTAGACTATAGCGATCTCAGTTCTTATTGCAAGGGCAATAGGGTCGGATTTGGTCTAACTTTTTATCTACAAGCTAATATTAGACCAACAGATTTAAAAGAAAGACCATATCGAACGTCATAGATATTATTAAGACCATAAGAAAAATTACACTACAATTTTGAATTGCTAGTTGAAGATGCAAACATGTTTCTTTAAATCATAGAATAAACAAGGCATCTCTTTTAAACATTATTGGTGTAATCTATGACACTCAATTCAGTTATAATCTAAATGCACTAATAACAAATTACATTCGTAATCATAATTACTTTACTCTCTCCTTCAGTTATATAACTCTATATTAAATTTTATCGGACCCACTGTTGCCGTATAGTCGAGTCTTTAAAAAACATTAGTTAGTCGATTTCTGACTAACATTAACTGCTACCTGTACATCGCACAACGAAATCATTCGATGTGTTATAAACAAAAATCGATATAAAAATATTGATAATATAATCGACTTTTGTACATCTTATCGATAACTACAACATGTAGTTAAAGATTTGATAGATTGTTAAATACATAAGTAAAATTAAAATATAAAAGCTGACAACAACAGTGTTCCGTGCGTTACAATTACATTATTTAGTTATAATCATAACGATATTCTACGTACACGCTCCTGACAATATACAGCGCGTACAGTACAACTACATTCGAAAGTAACTTGTCACAACGTCCGTCTCGTTGCTTTATTTCGCACACTTTTATTCATTACACGTTATATTTGTCACTTCATAAATATAAAAATGTTTGTTGAGCGGCGGAGCGGCGGCACGGCGACGATACAACAACGTATTTAATATAAACTCGAGTTAAATGGCAGTTACACAATCACTTGAATACAAACTACTGGATTACCCATGATATTACACACATGCTTCAAGTTATGATCTGACTGGAGATGTTCATATACTAACGGCGGCGTTTAATTTTATCGCAGATTTGTTAGTTTTGTATTGCGTAAAAGTACTAAGTAAATTAAAGCCTGAAAGAATACTGTGTGTTATAAATGAAATATCATTGGCCCCAAAAGTATTTCAACGTTACAAAGAATGAGCAATAGACAATGGACACGATGACGTCACGTCCGCTCCGCCGCGCCGCAACACTTATCACCAGAGTAAAGCTTAAGCAGCAGTTGCCAAGCATAAACACGTTTGTAACACAGATTTGGCGCGAACGCCGTACACGCCCGTCACGGGTCACGAGTCTTCAATCACTAAGGCAGTCATGTGCGTTTCGATGTCAGATCGGTGCAAGCGAATTCCATCTTTATGTACATTGTAACACGATCTGTTTCGCCGAGCGGCGAGGACGTCACTCCAGCCGAGATAGTTTCTTAATTAATCAGTCAGCCGCACTTTGATAGTTGCAACGAGCGATCACTCGCAAGGTTCAGTTTTAAAAAGGTCGAGGTTCCGGATTTAATTTGGAAATTATAGCAGAATCTAACGGTTTGGCGTTTTTGGTCAAATAGATAGATAAAGATATAAGTTTTTTGAGGTAGGAGTTAGATAGATCTCTTATATCTTAACACTAAGTCGATACACGGTAAGATTCTTTATATAAGTTCCAGTTATGTGCTCCGGATGCAGTTCTGAAGATGTGTGTAGAGTGTAGATATAATAATATTTCACGTATAGAATTAGATTGTACATGTGATGGGTGTTCGTCAGCAGCAGCGTCAGCGCCGCAGCAGCGCGGCGAGGTCGGCGAAGGCGCAGGCGCCCAGGCCGCCGCGCGCCTGGCGCCGCAGCAGCTCGCGCGACTGCGACACGCACGCCTCCACCGGCGAGATCCACTTCATGCCCTGCGCCTCTGCAACCGAGCAACGCCACTGGTACAGCAACTTACTACTGCACCCGCTCTACGATGCGAAACAAATACTACGAGTCTAACAAAAGTTACTCCAGTGTAAGAATTTAACTCACAACTAAAAGTATACAAACTGAGCGGTGTTGCATTCTACGAAGCGTGCGCCGGCGAGCGCAGACAAAATCAACGATACTCAGACAACAAAGAGTATCCGTGTTTATTTACTTGTATCAATGCTGCACACCCAAAAACACTCAAGAAATCTACGAAGAAACGACCACCTACAATATATTAAGTCGTATTTATAAAAAAGCCACCTAATACCAAAAATGGCCACCATACAGAATGAGGTCAATAAAATGTTTGTTCTTACCCAGTATAGCAGAGTTGAGCGCCTCGCAGACAGCCTCCCTCCGCACCGGCTCCAGCTGCCAGCCCACGGGGCTGTCCCACGGATTGCTATATGCCAGAAGACTAAACGCATCCTGAAATGTCACATCGTACATTGTAATTCACCAAACTGTATCAAAAAATAAAATAATACTTTTTAGAATTCTATAAATCTCATCACAAATAACAAAGTTAAAATATTGTTTATAAATGTTGAGGAAGCGAAAGAATGCAAGGAGCGAATGGCGTTCCATCGTCTCTGCTCTGTAGGATAGAGGCGCGATTTCATGTTTGTATGTAAATATTTTTTAGTTTTTAAGAACAGATCGGAGATAGCCAAGATTTTATTTTGGGTAAAGGATTTATGGTGTTATTAAACCGACTACGATCGATGTCGATCAGGAGCAGTAGTGAGCTTTTATTGGCTGTTATGTAGATGTCATAACACCCTTACTCTGTAGCAAAAAAAATACTTATTTTTTTTATTTGGGACCGTTTTTACGTTTCAAGAGGGAGTGGATAGCACATTAGTTAAGAGTTATACCTCTAGCATGGACTTGACGAACTGATCCTGCTGCAGTTTCTGGCTCATGGCGTAGAGCTCCCGGCCGAACGCCAGCATGCGCTCCACGGACGCGCGCGTGCCGCAGCCGTCCGCCTCTGTTACAGGCACTCGAATCACTCACGGACCGTGGCGGCCACGGCAAGGGAGGCGGTGAAGAGACTTATCGCACCAATACATTTAACATTTATACAACAAACTTTCCAATGTATCCACCATTGTAATCAATAAGAGGCAATCTAAACAGAACATTAAAAGCTTTTCACATAGAACAGTATAATAAAGGTTAAATTGCTAACTCACATTTATTTCATTTTAAATTACAAGATTCTGAAGAGATTTGTTTTATTTGACAAATCAGTAGACTGATTTAATATGGCATCTATTTTATTTTTGAGAAAAATCTACATCTTCATGATAAGTAGGTTACATTCATACACAGGTACATTCGTATTTTCTTCGTAAAGTCTCTTTATCACCTCTCATATAAAGATTAGTAATTAGGCTATAACTAGAAAATAAAAATTATTAAAAGTCGTTGTATCACCGAACGGTTCGGAAATAATAACATGAATAATTAACAGTGCTTAGGAAGTCAAATAAAACCGTGTACGGTGGGCATTATTAGAAGGAACCGATGTGGCCCATGCATGTCTTACCGAGGTCGGTATATAATGTTTGCTGATACATATTACATTACATATATAATACGAGTATATAAGAAGCGTTACCCTGTCATCTGCCATGCCACCGATGCTGCCTCACACACCATCCCATATACCCACAATGTACTATAGACAAGATGGATATAACACTTTAGATATCTACTTGAGATACAGATAACTACAGCTACCTCACACTTAGGTTAGCCTTCTCTTTTTCTCGGATTATAACTTTTTCGACAAGTGAGAGGCTATTTGGTTTAAACATAGTAAAAATAGATAAGTAGGCCAACTCCCGGCGTTTAGGAGCGCACGATACCTAAACTTGCTCGAGGCGCAGGGCTGTCACTTGTCAGATTGATATTTTAAATTACCTGTACTGAAATTATTTTTTTAATTATAAAAAAACGTTTTTTTTACAAAACAAAGCATTTATTTATGTCAAGTCAAAGTCAAATCATTTATTTCCATGGGCCCCAAAGGGCGCTTGAACACGTCAAAACAAACATCAACGTTCAAATCAATAAAATTAAAATAAAACTTAAGCTAATTAAATTATAATATTAATTGCAACAAAATTATTTGAATCACCGGAGCTTAGATTGATTTCAATTCAACTTTGAGGTCTGAATTAAAATCAATCCAAGTACCAGCTCCGATGGGTATTGCATCGTGAGAAGAGCTGGTAAGAAACTCATGTTCACCATCTTTTCAAATAATTCATAGATACAATTTTGTTTGTTTATTGACAATAATTGTTATGTGTAAGTTATAGCAACCAAAATAACGTTAAAACCTTAAAGAACGTTAATTCTGGGTTTGAAATAGTGTCGTTTGAACAACCATAAACTTCACAATAATATCTTTTGACTCGCGAAGACATTTTGCAGTGCAGCGCGTAACCGTAACTAATTTTTTAAACAAACACCGACCGCTCACAGTAATGACACGGCCCGCACTACCGGTGACCGAGTGAGTGGCCGAGCGGCGTAGTGGGCGTGCGTACGTACATGAACCCGGAGCGTGGCAAGCGCTACGCGTACATACAAACGGCGCGATGTACCTTTGTTCGAAGATAACATACTTATCTATTTATACTATGGTTTTAACGCCATTTTATTTTTTGTTATGTTATCTGAATTAATACAATGCATTAAGTAACATTTTATGTAACCAAAATAAAATGGCGCTAGTGCCACACACACAGCCTTTAATCTGTCGATATTATTCGGCGTAAGAAACATTAAGCCTTTATACTCAGATAGCCTTAATTGATTTATGTCAGTTAGATATTCTGTGTTGTCCCATCTTGTCTAAATCTCGTGCATGGAACGTTCCCATGCTACGCCGATGCATGCAACACACCACTACAATTACCACTTGGCTGTAAATACATGCTATTTCAACTTAATTTACAAAACAATCATTTATAACTTAAACTAAATAAAGCACTTTGTATGTAAGAAAAAAAGGCAAAACTAGGCGTATTTTTTAGATACAATCATATCAGCTCAGCAATAGTTTAGATTAACGGTCTTCTTTGCTTTAAATTTGGTTAGTAATTAATCCAATTAAAGTTATAGGTAATTCCCAAATTATAAACATATGAAAGAATAATACGAAACCCAAAGAGTTTTGTAAATTAAGCTAAAAGACACCACAAATAAACAACTAAAATGTACTTACTTCTTGTTCAAACCTTTGAAAACATAAAAAAAACACAGCTACCCACCTGACTGACGACATACATTTAGGAAAGAGTTAATATCAAGTGCTACTTATATTACAACCGTACTAAAGAAAACAATACAAAGACCATATTACCAAATTCCAAAATAATTTACTGTTAAATTAATCTACTGTTGTTGTTTATCATCCAAATTTAATACTATTAACAATAGAATTAGAACTTTTTAATACTAAAATTTTGTTCTTATTTGTAGTTTATAAGACAAAGTATTATTATTAAGAATCTAATATAATCCAAATTGATACAATTTAGTAGTAATAACAAATTGTAAATCTGTCAAATTATTGTGGATTGACAGTTAGGCCAATATATTTTTTTCAATAGCAGGGTAGAATTATGACCAGTGCAATGGTGCTCGGTGTAATTAGTTTCTATACAACAAGTCAAAGCTTAACTACAAAACCGGAATTATATCTTCTAACGATTATGGACTTTCAGGTTGTAGGTATAAAGGTATTTCCACAAGCGCAAAGGGTAGATTCAGAGGTCGTCAGAACAACAAATGCGAAGGAATTGCCAGCAATGAAAATAAACGAGTGCCAACTGCCATATGAGGGTGTCTACAGTAATCGAAGCGATGAAGGGTATACTCTGGTTCCTACGATAATTCCTATGGAATGGTGTTGCCTGCGTAAACATCAAAAATTCTACCATAGGATGGTAGTTTTGTTGTGGTGAATTCACATATGCTACTAAACTAATTTATCGAGAGGTCATTGTTTTGTGTCTCAAAAATGAGTTATTTAATTATTTTTGAGTAAAATATTATAAGAGTGACAAAAATCGTCTTCGTTTATCAACGCTTTTTTCATTCTTTTCCTTCCTTTGGTCAGAAATAAACGCATAAAATCAAACAGTGCGTGAAATACACATTACAGAAATAGGCGTAATAACCCTTAGATGACACTGGCTATCAAAATATGAATGAAACGACCGAGTAGCATTTGTGCAAGCACCGTCAGGCGCAGTTCAACACAATCGCCATACTCTTTGCATTCGAAAGTGCGTCGATCAGCTTCGCTGGAGCCTATCTTCGCAACACTGACGAATGGAGCAACAGAGAGTCGAGACCAGAACGATCGGAACCAGAGCTAAGCTTGAACATCGGAATTACCCACCCGCGAAGTCGGGCATGAGCGCGGCGATGCTCTGCGTGACGCCCGGCATCCCCTTCACCAGCGGCAGCCGCAAACCTACAAGCACGCAACAGTCACGCGTGACGTCACTCCCCTCCCCGCCCTGTCCCCACCCGCCCCGCGACCAGCGACCGCGGACGATCTCAGCCGAGCGTTGCCGATTGATGTTATAGACAGCACTGACCTTTACTATACGACTAAGCTGGACTGAATCTACAATAGCGTGCGAACTATTGTAGTTCCTTTTTAAACTGACATTGATCATGGCTTTCACTGTTTACAACGTGAACATGCCTCACCAACGATGTGTTTGAGCGCGAGCTTGTGTTGTATAATAGAGGTCGGTAACAGACGCGACCGTGTTGTTGGTCCCGCCCGCGGTCGCTGTGACCGCTTCGTAATCTAGCAATAGCGTGTTCGAGATGCAAGTCACTTGTAGTCTTATGACAAAAGTGTACCACCATTAAATGTAATGAGATTTGAAATTTACAGACCATAACTTGAATTGCAACGCAACACGAAAGCATATAAGTAAGTTGCATCTCAGAGTTACTCTTGCATGCGTAAGCAATGACTCACGCGAACTAAACTCAACTAAACGAAAAAATAAAACAAAATATGCTCTCAAGTGCCGATGAGTGAATTGAATCTAAATGCAATGTTACATGAGCGGTTAGTTAAAAAAGCCAATTTAAAATCGTCTAAACACATGCTAAACTAATGTATCTTATGCGTAATAAAATTGCATCCACACTTCGGTGTTGCCAGATAAGGAAAATATCTACCAAATCAGTAGATTTAACTCAATTAACGCAAGCAACTTGCTTACACCATAATAATAATTTGTTCAATGTGGATGCGTTTAAAAACATAACAAATAGCATTTGTTACGTTTAAATGTTGCAACAATCGCCGTGACCATGCATTTTATAATAAATATTCACTTAAAGCCTCGAAATTATCTACAAATTTTCCGTAGCCTAACTAATTTAAAGTTAGTCTTATTGTACCAATCGCCCTCACCATGTTAGCAGAATGACTAAAATAAAACAGAAGCTAACAGAAACGTGACAAATTATTAATAAAAGCAAAATGACTACTTTTTATTCTAGCGCCACTGAGTAAAACTAGCTACTTTTTATCTAGTACATTTTAAAATAGCTATTTTTTAAATAAACCAATTTATTTTGGGTAGGGATGGTATTCAAATTTTGTTCAGAAATACAGGCACTTAAAAAGACAATGCCTTTTACATTTAGTTACCTAATATGTAGTGTGTCACCGTCTTTGCCGTTAGATAGTTGCGTTATTCGTAATATTATATTATATGCTAGCCCAGTATGTACATTATCATGCAAACTAAAGAAACGAGCGAATAATAATAATAATGATAGATGTTACTACATAAATAATAATAATGAATGATTATGGTGTGCAAATAATAATATAAAATCAATAAAAACATAATTATCATAACTAATTAGGTACATATAATTAATATAATGTTTTATATTTTATTTACAAAAGTTATAATTCATTTGTAATACTTATATTAAATAGTATAATTTTTATGTATTGACCAATTGGTTTAAAAAAATAATAATTTAAGGGGGGGTTTTGAATAAAATAAGAGCAAAATAAATTGTTTAAAATTAGATTTAATAAAATATTGTTTAAATCATGAAATACATGTCATGTCAAGTCTTATAGTTCTCGAATATAATATCTGTTCAATAAGTAATCAGTCAATGTCACAATATCTCTGCGTTATGCGATGGGCTTCGAACCCACAACAATTATAAGTAGAAGTATTATTCGCCTTATATTTAAGTTGTTTTGTGTGTTCACATTACCTGCGTGTGCGCCGTTGGTGTGCGTGGAGGCGGGGGCGGAGGCGGGGGCGGGGGGCGACATGTCCACGTCACAGTCGTGTGTCCGGCTCTCTTCTATCGTGTCGGACACTCCTGCAATGAAAAAATAAGCAAAGGACACATTATATCATACACACAATATTATAGATAATATTTTGCGTATTGACTAGATTTTAAGCAGCTTTCACTAGTCGATACATGAAATATTGTTAATAGTATTACATGTGTGCGGCTAGCCACATTTCGACGCGACGGGTGAAAGATTATTTAGTAGGGTAGATTGTTAATAAACATTATGTTACAGTTATCGTAAAAGGAGTTTAAACCAAATAGTCTACCACACATCGATACGTTTTGTAAGGCTTTTTTCAAAAATGAGGCGATTGAAAGATTGCAATATATATTATATACTAGTTGACCCGACAGACTGTCCTGTCTTAACTATGAATATATCTTATTTAACGATATTTTGCAACACGCATTCCGTCAATGTTATGTCAAACCCAATAAGGTTACATTAAAAAAGCGTTTAACGTCAAAAATGCTATTCATTGTTATATACATAGATAGATATCATGAGGATGAGGAGGAGAGGAGGCAACGAGGTTGAAAGGTTGTGAGGTGTGACGTACCGTTGGCGTGTCCGTTGGCGGCCGGCCCGGCCAGCGCCGCCGCGCCGTCGCTCACCTGTGACAGCAAGGCACGGTCACTCACATACTGCTATATACGTACCTTATCAAATATAGGTAAACACAAACCAAATACAACAATTTTTAGTACCATACAAATCCCAACTCATTTTATGATCATTCAAAGTTTCATGGGGAGAAAGTAGCAGTGAATTTCAAATAGTATTATCTCAGAAAGAGATTTCAAAGTCATTATTATACTGACGTTTCTAGTATAGAGAGGTGTTTCAATTACATACGAAAATAAGAATTAGGCATCACGTCTATTGCTCGTGTATCCTTAGTAATTGTAACGTGATATCCAAAATCGTCGAAATCTTATTTATCCCAGTAAATATTACTAAAACTGGTACTCTGAGGATATAAAATACCTTTTCGTTAGATCTCTCTTAAAGTTGCGTTGGTGGATTTAATAATCCCCGACTCGAGTCCGCTGGAGGTACACACAATAGGCGTGACCTGAGTGTACATACTATCTCTAGTTACACTTCAGCGAGTAAGGGCTACTCAAGTAGACTCCGTCTTTGTCTACTCGTCGCTGTTACCTCGGAGTCGGATCCGTTGACCATCTCCACGAACTGTCGGTACTTGAGCAGGAACAGCAGGTCCTGGTCCCTCTCCAGCAAGCCAGGGTACAAGGCACGCGTCAGCTCTATGGCCTCCCCGATGCGACCCGACACCACCAAGCGAGACACGCCTGCAACGAACACCCATACGTTACAGAGACAAAAGGAAACAAGTTTACGGTTTAAATAAACTACATTGATAGTCTTAGGCTAAGTATGAGGTACTGCAATAATAAGATACGAGGGCAATGACAAAGGGAACTGCATAGAGTAAGCGCAGTTCACGGCCGCCTGTACTGTGTGTTCTTCTCGTTTATAATTAATAATATCTCTAATCTGTATCTAATGTCCCACTGCTGGGCTCGGGCCTCTTCGCATGATGAGAAGAGTTAGGTCATAGTCTATCACGCTGGCCAAGTGCGGATTGAAAGACTTCACATTCCCTCGAGCACTTTTAGGCACTCTCAGGCATGCAGGTTTCAACACGATGTTTCCTTCACCGTTAACGAGCGATGATTTATAAAATATGACAAATACACACATATTTCGAAAAGACGAATCTTAACGATTTATTGATAGAGGTGTGTGCCGTGGGTTCGAACCCGAACCCTTAGACTTAGCAGTCCTACGGTCTCCCGCTTGTCTATCGCTGCTTATCTACTCTTTGATTACTGTCTACAATTGAGATAACCGATATATATTATATAGCCCATTAATGATCCAAATAATGCCCCAAATTTCTCTCTTTGTACAGGGATATCAGTCCATAAGCAGTCGTTTCTCATATTATTGCAGTAAAATCTTTAAGAACGGCGCTACATAGCTTGCATTATACTCACGTTGTCTATTCTTGATAGAAGCGATATCCTCGTCGATAGGTTGGCCGGTGGCGCGGGAGAATGCTTGCGCTGTACTGCAGTAGCCATGGTGGACTAGGTATGTGGACACCATCCTGAAATCACGATAGTAATAGTACAGATTTTTCCAAAACGTAATTTAGGCATATTATCGCAGTAAATAACAGTTATCGGATCTGACTGCCGACGTGAGAAAAAACAAATAGTACACGAGACCAGTGAGTATGTATGATGAAATGATTTTATCTATATATATATAAAAATGAATTGCTGTTCGTTAGTCTCGCTAAAACTCGAGAGCGGCTGGACCGATTTGGGTAATTTTGGCCTTGAATTATTTGTCAAGTCCAGAGTTGGATTAAAAAGAGAAAAATAACAAATATTATAATATAAGGTCTTTTATTTATCGATTGAGGCAGTAAGAAGTCTGCCGGGTCTGGCAGGAAGGTGTGATGATGATTATTTACTTTTTTTACCTGTGTAAGACCTGCTGCCACTGTCCCTGGTCATCTGGCAGTGGGAACTCATCGATGGCGAGTCTGGTGCGAGTCCGGAGCTCTCGCAGCATGTCCTCGATGTCGAACACGAACGGCTGCTGACCGAAGTTCGCGTCCACCACCTCGCCTGGGGTCTGGAGGCCTACTGTGGGGTATAGGTTTGGCTGGAAAATACATATCAACAGATCAGTGGAGGAAAAACGTGATGAAGTGAGGGAAATGATGCCTGGATATATCTACATTGTAGATCAATTCACACAGACTGTCAACGGATGATACAACAAATAGAATTATACTAAGAAAAGTTGTCAGTCTAGGTTGGACTCTAGGTGATCCATAAGCTTCAATAGATAGTATAAATCAAAGTCGCTTCCCGCTGTCCCTTTTTTTAATAAATACAATGTGTCATCATAACGAAGGTTTTTATGTATACAACATGCAAATTATAGTACATACCGGCAGTCCTCTAAAAGCGATGCCTAGATGGTGTCCGTTCTTGGTGTAGAAGCAGGTGTTGTCCACGAGGTTGACGCCGCAGCCGATGACGTCACCGGTCGTGAAGGTAGGCCCATACGGCTGGCCGGTGCCGGACGAGCAGAACGAGTGACCGTCATCGCCGTGGTAGCCGTATGAGTGTTTGTCCCAGCCTGGAATATTACACAATGTACAGTTAGTAGAAGTTAAGAAAAAAAATGTTTTTAGAAGTTTTTTTATAATGAAGAGATAGATACAACTCCACCACAAAATAGAATCCTTAAATATGTTTTTTAAATATCACTTCTATGCTTAGTGCAAGCTCACATTGACATTGAAGTTAGATGAGTCATTAAATTCAAGTCTCCTTTGTATAGCTTGTACATTGTACACTGCCTAGTCAATGGGCTCGCTCAGTAATCTGGCAGGTAGTCAGACCAGTCAGATAATACGCTTAGGGCCGCATAAATCATTAGCAGTTGGGCAAACGCCAAACGGATGTATTGAATGCTAAACGCACATTTAGAGGATACAGGCCCACATGCATGAGCCATTTACTACTGTAAATGCCAATAAAACCTATATATGTATACGTGGTTTTCTATTAAAGACATCAAAATTCTATAAAAAATATCCACAGATAAAATTATTGAAATCTTACACAAGATTACAAAATGAATGCAGAGGAATCAGCAAAGTAGCATGGATTGCATTGACTGTTTTTACAGCTAAATGTCTGGGCTATAGTTTTTCTTAATGGTAGAGGAGCCCATTAAGGGATTTCGGGATTTATTCAAGCGCGGCAGATTAATATACAGGGGGATACCTTGTACCCGGTTAAGTACCTCCACCAAACATGAGGCCCATATATACGGCCGCCCGTGCAGGATACAGGATCAGATTAGTAAAAAAAAATTGACCATCAGAAATTCTCGAGCGCGTCAGATTAAAGTAGGGTGAGTTAATTACATCCTAAAAAGTGTATATTCCACTAATCTGTCAATTTGAGAGTGACGCAAAGAAAGGGGAGGGCAGCAAAGTTGTAAAAAAAAAACGTCATCTTGACATTCTCGAGCGTAGCTAATTTTTATTTTATTTTGAAGGATATAATTCAAGAATAATGAAAAATATATAATCTGACGATTTCCGCAAGCCGAAATAACAAAAATTCCTCGATAAAGTTAAATGCGTGCAGCTGCGTGATGCTTACATTTCCTTCTCCGCGTTTCTATTCCTTTCTGACTCTTTCTCTATCTATTACTCTCTCACTCCGTCTCCACTCTGGTTTCTGCTGCCATGACGAAAAATGAAAAAATCTAATGAAAAATGAAAAATGATGGAAGCAAAATGTTAAAAACTATCAAATAGGTTTTATTATAGTAAAAATTTAGCTGTGCCGTATAAATATAAAATCATTAATTATCATATGAGTTTAATTCAATATTATTTAAGATTTTTCTAAATCAATCAAACTAAATCAATCGTTTACAATCGATAATTATGAAAAATTTTAATTATTATGCAGATTAAGCTGACATATAAATATGATTTTTATTGAAAAAATTATTACAAAAAAATAAAAAATAAATTTCACTTGTGAAAAAACTTCAAAAACTGTAAGTGCAATTTTTAAAAAATATTTTTTTGTTCTAATTTAATTATTAAAAATAAAATCAAAAAATTAAAAACGTCGGCTAACTTAAGTATCATTATTTATTTATTTAACATATATGTTTCTTTTAAAATAGTTCATTATTTATTATTTAACCTAGTGATAATATCTTATTAATTAATATTTATTCAAAAATAATGTTAATTACACGAATTGAAAGACTTTCAAGCTGGGAGAGTTCAAATGCATAGAAATATTATTTCTTTTAACTCAAAATATCACATAAATTATATTTTTTATTATTTAAATTATATTAATTATATAGCTTAAAAATATCATAATTACAATTTTAAGCGCCCAAGAATGGAATTAGCGGGCAGTTGCAGGGATGGCCTTTAGGGTGAACCGTTTTTCTAATTTCTTTTTGTCAGATCAGGCGAATCCCTCTATATAATCGTCAGATTATGAGACAGTACGTTTAGAACATAAAGATGATCCATATATATCTTAATCTGACGCGCTTGAGTATTTCAAAATGGCGAATTTTTTTTGCACATTTTGAGAATGGCCACGAGTTTGCGTCCCATCGAAATCGTCAGATTAGTGAATGAGAGCTTTTTTTTGGTGCACCTAACACTCCCTTAGAAAATCTGACGCACTCGATTATTTTTATATTTTTTTCATTTTCAACCCTTACATACAACCACCCGCATCATGCAAACGATCAGATTAACATACGTTCATTGTTAAAAATACGTAGGGCATTGATGCTATCAATATCTGACGCGCTCGAGGATGTCCATGCAACAGTTTTTTTTTACATATTTAAAAATCTATAGCCGCTTCCCCCACCGATGAAAAGGTAAATCATATAACATTTTTTTCTTCTTATCATCTAAGCTTTGCAACCCAATAGGTCTCTACGACGCTCGAATAAATCCCCATTTAGCATTGTGGTCTCCCCTACTATAAGACGCTGTCCTAGGTGAGCGACAAAGGCGAAGTTATGTGACACAACTCATACAAATACCTTCGTTTTGACAGCGTTCGTCGCATGTGGTGTATGAATCGCGTCACATGGCGTCTGGTTCCTAGCTCACTTAGGACAAAGGTTGTAGTTCATAAGTTTCATGATACTGCCAGTTCATAGTTCTAGTTAGTTTCTTTCCCTAATCTGCGCATAGCTAATAATACATCAGTTAAGAGGCATGTTCCCACTCACCAGGTAATCTGTTCATGTTAACTCCGTGCGCGGAGAGCCCAATGCCCATGTACCCGTCGCGGCCCTTGGACACGATGCGCACCTCGAAGTAGTACAGTCCGCACGCCGCCGGGATGGGTTGCGTCGCACGCACGCTCGCCGCATCCTTGTGGGTTTTGCCGTGACCTGCATACAACCATATCGATAAGCTTGACGGTCTTTTGAAGGCTATTAGATAGAGTAAAATAGTTTCATTTTGCATAAGTAGTACTGTTCACACGCAGGCAGTTCGTTCAAGACATGTTTTATTAGACTCACATGCATGTAAAGACTGTTGACAGTGGACATGAAATCAGAAGTGGGATTAATGTAATGTATAAAATTAAATGGCCACTACTCTAATTCTGATCTTGATTCTGACTCTTTGTATGTAAACAGTACTTCAGATAGGTAAATTGACAAAAATATTTATGAACTAGGGTAAGTGCACACACTCCAGTCAAGGTGTTAGGAATTGCCCGAAAAGGTAGGTTATAAATATTAGACAAAGCGTAATGTAATAGCAGTATTATATTCTAGGACGCTTTATGTATAAGTGTTAGCCACTACAAGAAGTATGAAAGGAGGAAAAGTAGAGGAAATAATCTAGTGCAATATCTTCACATGTCCAACTTTAACATAACGAATCACCCAGGAACAATGCTCTAGAAAGACTCTTATTTGAAATACGCTGGAATTGCTAGAGATTGAACAACTGACGCAACACTTGGTCACAAAGTACGCAAAACAAGACAGTCGAGAGACGTCAATTCCTCCAAAAATATTTAGATATCATCCATTCAATTGAATGTTTATATCGTTCCGTCCGAAAGGAATTTAAGTGTAAACATCCGAAGCTGTAGCCAAATACGCAAACTGGCCGATTTTAAAAACAAGGCTAATGGGAATGGTAACGGCCTCTACCGCCTCTATTTAAAAAAGTAAACACCATTTATATGCAGCACCATGAATTTATGGAGCGTCCAAACTGCGTGGCGTATCCACAACACAACAAGCCAACAATAGATCCTCGGCCATTTCAAAATGGAACGTGATTAGGACAAAATACGGTTGAAATTCGAGCGTATCTTATCATAATGTACAATTAGTCTAAAGCAAGGCCAAACACTCGAAACGATAGTAGTACACGAGGTTGGCCACAAACACGCCAACGTTTGGCAACAGAACACGTGTTACAGTCGAGTGCGGTAAAAATTTATATTGATGACGAGCGCTTTCCTATCACGCCTCCCATTTGTGGTAATAAGCGTATCAATATTTTTAACAACAAATAATACGACGCGAACTAACTCAATTATTGCTTCTCAGTTACTAATCAATAGATAACCAAAATTAATATGATTCAGGTATATCATTATCGAGTAATGTACTCCTCTCAGCTGAATAACTCTGTAATAAGCACTATCCAAACGTGCCGGTGCTTAGAATGCACGTTAAATGACACTAATTGATGGTCTGCTTAATTTGATTGAAAGAACTATCTAGAGAACAAATTTGTTCTCCAATAAAACTAACTTCGTTAATTACATTTTATTTGTGGTAGGAACATTACGATCGCAGATGCAGTTGCCAAGTGATCTTAAATTAACTCAACATCCACGTCTGTATCTCCCGAATGGTTATGGAAGAAATATAATTCATGAACTAAAACAGTTGGTAATTGAACAGTCATGTTTTGAACTTTTGACCCATTATAAAAACGAGATGTGCCAAAACATTTGGACAGTACAAGATAGACATTCCCATACGAAACAAACAAAGAATATCGCTCTACCATAGCGAAATTGAGTGGACAGATCATTATTCATTACGCAATTACATGCAGACAAAGCTTCATCTGAAACGCTCCCGGTTTCTCGAATCCCTGCCCGTACAATTCTCTGGTCCACCAACCAATCAGGTCAGCGGATGCCTCACGCACACATACTCAAAGCTGTGCGTGCGCACACCAGCCCAGCACGACAACAGGTTAACGAACCGCCACGTGTTTACACAACAACGTAGATAAAACCACTGGATGTATGGGACGAGCTGTATTGCTCCACTAAAGATGTTAAGAACTCCTTACTAAAATTACTACAAGTAGTTGATAGTCGCATCACTCACTTGCGTCGAGTACCGTTAACACCACATATTATCATGGATATTGTGAGATTTAACATACCTAACAATAACACAGGTAATTGGCCGAAAATAATATGAGCAAACAAGTTTGTGACACCTTCAATTTGAGATATATATAGGATAATCAAAATCAAGAAAACTGCTCACTATAAAGTCTTCGAACACAGTTTTTTTTGGCAGATCCAAATACCATACTGGGTGTGATCATTAATAATGTTTTAGTAACAGCCAATTATGATAACAAGCCTTGTCCTATTGCATCGAAGCTTCCCTTTGGAGTTGTGTAACTATGTAGTGTTTATTTAAACAAACGGTGAGCAAATAAATGCACAAAGCGTTCCTCGAATCAATAGAGCGTTACCTTCAAAGCTAAATTAAATCAAATGGAATAATGCATCACTAATGCTACCCACGAGGTTGAATACACAGAACAAAGAACAATCTTATAAAATAGCTGTAAAACCAACAATCTACATTAAGTATGCTTTTATACTGACTGAGCACAGAATTAAGAGCAGCGATAAACTGTACCGACATGCACAATGAATACGCAATTAATAAATCTGATACTTTATTGCTAAACAAATAATCCAGTGTTATTGTGGAATATTATATTATATTATTATACTACGATATTTGAACTTTAAGGCGATAATACGAGGTATAGAGGGCGAGCGATTGAGATGTAAAAACTGAAGGGTACCCCGCCGGGTCATCGGCCGAGGCGAGGCGACGATCCTGTGACTTCCAATCCTGACCTTCGATAACTTGAGACTTGGTATATTTGTATCACTAATAGCAACCATTAATTTACTTTTGTTACAGGGACGTCATATCGTTTCAAAAAAAAATTAAAGAAGACCTTCAAAGGCTTCACCCTATCGATCTCTGATTGAGTACGTCTGATAAATATAAACGTTCAAGTCGAACCGTACCCGAAGCCTAATTTGATCTCGATTCTAGGTACTATACAGTGCAGATAATTAACAACATAATTGTAGTCTGTGCCACTTCTAACAAGAGCAAGCATTTAATGCTCTTAGTGGCTCTAAAGCTATGATAATGTATGTCTCCAGCAATTGTTAAGAACGAAATTTTGGATGATTAGCACGGCTCGTGTAATACGTATTGCCATTGCTATCGTCTGTATAGCAGTTAATGCACTTGATGAAAAAAATGTTATAAAAAATCATTCTGAGCAAGAAAATGTCATCATTCCGAAGAGTGAAGGGCTAGCCAGATGCAATCGCATCTCAAGAGCCGTGTTTGGTAGTGGGAGCAGCAAAGTTGGTGCGTTGGCGCGCGCCCAACGGAGATACCGTCAAACATACAACAAATGTCAAGGCGTGCGCACCGAGGTCGACACTCCCGCGGTTCCTTAACAAAGAACAACACCTAATAAAAAGAACAATCACTGAGTCCCACTAACAATAGGTATGTACCTACCCGCTCAATAAACAACGAATTTAATTAACGATGTTTTTCTCAGAAGTCAAAAGCAAAAACATTTAATCTACGATTTGCGCCAACTACAATTATGAATGCGACAGACCGGTAACGAGTGATACCAATAATATATCACGTAATGATAGACCGACCACCCACCTAACAACAGCGAGCCGTCCTTCAGACATCGATATTGTTACATAAAGCGTATTCCTAGAGCTAGATTTTCCAACATTAATATACATAGAAACGTTGTAATTAAAATCGAGCTACTTCTTCTAACATTGTTTTCTTTTTACGAGTGATAACAAACAATGAATTCTCATAGATAAACTAGCTATGTAACCAAGATCATTTTTTTTGCGCACGACAGTTGTAAACAAGTCTGATAAGTGATGTTATTATAACAAATCATTATTGTCAGATCATACAGGCACTTAAATGGTAGTGAACTAGTGTCATAGTAAAATTTACAAACCAGTAAGGTTTATCTAGCACCTCAGAAATTGGGGCTGTAATAAGTAGTATTATTAAACAACGATATTTTACTGTACCAAATGAGCTGACTAGAAAAACTCATAGTAGAGTCGGTCGCAGAACGTCTCGATCTATATAACAATGTAGGCCACGTAATAGTTAATCCGACGACGACCGCCAACACACACGGATTCGTCACTTTGGCAGAACAATGCAACGAAACTAAAGAAAAATTGCTGTGCGTCCATACCGCGGACGGATTAGGGACAAAATTAGCCGCAATCGTTGGCGGACCGTTGCCCCCAGTGCAGGTGCACACCGTTCAGAGAAACGCACGTCTGACTGACTCACTACTACAGATATTGTATGTTCGCGTTTGGAGCCTGTGACTCACTCCACATTAACAGTATTAAGACATTCGCTTCGGGAAGCAAGCGCACGCATCAAAGCGCCTGGAGAACTCGCCGTACATCGTCTGTCTTTTCTGCGTGTTTATGAGATAATAACATAGCACCATTAGCGGAGATACTAACTGTTGTGAAGCAGACGTGTATGCAAACGCGCTAATTTATACCATCGTGTTTGGCTAGGTTTACTACGTTGCTTGAATTACCTTTTAATGTTCATAAAAGTAAAAAACATACACCAAGACCACCATACCTCAGCAGGAAATAGTAAATTGCGCTGACATAATGAAACCGAAGCCCTTTTACACGTCGGCATTAATCAACAACAACAATATTACTCAATGAAAATGAAGACAAATAATTTTATTGGTCAACAACATGCAAATAGAAGTTTGGTTAATTGACTAATCAACTACAAGTAACAAGCAAAAACTAGGGTATTACAGGCAATAGGCAGTAAATAAACATAGTTTAGATATAAATGTGCTAATGGGACACAATTGTATCAGAGTGGAGTTTTCTACAGCGTGAGAGAAATGTACAGAGGCCCGACACGTGCTCTGTGCAATACGATACGACACTCGTCGGAAAAAAAAAGGATGAGAGTGCTCTCGTGTCGAGCTTGAGCCAGCGGCGAACAGCCGTCTGGCTAATCTGCGCGTTTGACGACAGACAAAGCACATGTCGACGCGCCACTAGAAGAAAGCATACAGAGATTAGAGGTGACAGTCGAGACGCACATTCGTCGAGATGTTACAGAACACACAATGTCGTGTCGGCGCTCCGCTGCTAACAAACAGATAACGGTACGCGGACGCCGATTACGGTCCGCTCGTGCGTCCGACGCACATGCGATTCTAATGTATTCATACACCCGTGGAGCAAACGTCGAACGTATCGCTACTGGTTATTAGCAACATGCGCGTACATATATTATATAGGTTTGTATGTATATGTTGACGTACGATACATCCAGAGGCGTAAGTGGAGGTAGGGCAGGTGGGGTCGGCGGCCCGGGCCCTGCGTCCCACCTTACAACAAATAGAGAAACATCCATGTCCATTAAAACGAACCACAGTCGGACCCCATACACACCACTTACGCTTCTGGCTGCTCGGCGACGACGACGTCTTCTATAGCGTGGGCCGGAGGTGCCGCGGACTACGTTACGGCTGGCGCAGGCCAGGCGACGCGAGGGAGGAGCGCCAGCGATGGGACGTCATGCAACGTCCTGACTACCGCGTACGAGCGTTTAGAGCATAGTGGTGCTATGGAGCCGAATATTATCTATGCTATGTTACTTCTAGAGTTAACACTATGATTATTCTAGGCCTTATCAACGAGTATCCTGCGTTACACAGAAACAATGTTCGTTCATTTACTGGAGAAAGATAAGCATTTCCCGGACCTAAGGAAACGATTGAGTACGGCGCGCCTAACAAGACGGCTAGACATAAAACGAAGGTCTCCTCCAATTGGTTCCTGTCTGCACCTACTAATTGCCACTATACATTTCTCAGAAGACTAAAAAATCCTTAAACATTAATTGAATATTTTAATTTTAGCTACATGTTGCACGCTGAACATAATATTATGTAAAGCAGGTACATAATGTTGCTTAATTAACAAAGGAAGTGTGCAAATTATGTAAATAGTATTAAATGACGTAGAGTAAATATACAAAGGGCAAAATGCTATTATCTTGGCAGTTATCAAGTTAACGCAACGGTTTGAGTGGATTTTCCTCAATACTTTGATTCACAGTATTGTTTAGAAACATGCAAGTACAAAATATGAAAATAAATAAGAAACATTGCAACATACAATAAAGAAACATATAACAATAGAAATATCAGATTAAAAGGTAAACAGGGAAATACGGAAAACTACAGTAACGGTATGGTTGCTATTGCACTCTAACAAACTGCAACGATGGAGACAGACAAAAATAAAACAAAGTAAATCTCTCTTCACATTAAAAAGCAAAGGTATTTCAGTCTGCACAGTCAGCGGTAAACGGAAAAGAATAAAAATGTAGGAATGCAAGTTAGTAGCGTAAGGTATAAAAAAATTGTATGTAAAGCGTGGCAACAATTAGCGCGTGTAGTGGTTGCTATGCGGGCACGGTACGGCGGCCTCGCTTCCTCGCCAGCCATAGCTGAGCGATTACTTCAAATTAAATTAGCTCCGACATGTTTCGACACAAATCCCTTGCAGCGTAGTGCTTTGTGCACGCCATAGACAGCTCTATCCTAGATTAATATCTCACAGGTGTACGCCTGGAGCCTGTACGTACGCCTGGAGCCTGTACGTACGCCGAGCCTTCAACGCTACTTCAAACAAGAAGGTTTTTCGTGGCTGCATTCATTTCTTATTTCGACTACTTAGGCGGGGGAGTCTTGGTATTCTAAATTTTATGGCAACGCAATAGAGCAACATCATAATATTAAATTAAATCATAGAGAGTTAATATAATAAAACTTTAGTGTGTTAGTTTTTTTCCTGGTCTTTTAACTTTTGTAAGAAAAAAATATTTAACAACGTCAGATATAAATATAACGTACTGGCTATTGAAAATATAATGTAAAAACTTCACATAAAATGTAGGCCATGAGAAAATCAACTTTTAGCAAGCTTTTTAAAATAACGGGATGGATGAGGTATTCGAGTCCCGTATTCTTGAAAACCACGGAAGGATCGTGACGCGCGTCGAATCGACAATGAAGCAACCACAGAGGAATCGTCTGATTGTAAACCTCGATTGCTTGAATTTGCTTGAAAAGAGAAAAGCTTGAGCAAACCAGTGTATTATCGTATAGTTGCTTTAACTTTCATAAAAGAAAATATTAGAATGTTGCCTTGAATTATTATTGGTCTAAAAATTGTGTTACTAATCGAATAAATGCCAAAATGCCTAAATATCTCTAGCCGGACAAGGCAAATGACTATACAACACCGCTCAAGTCGAAAATTGGCGGGTGTCACATTTTAATTCTATTGGATAGTGCTGCTTATTCCGCGTCTCACCATTGGTCACATCATGATGTAGGTATTATTAAATAACAACAGACAAAATCCACCGATTTTTTTAAATAGACAGTTTTTTTTCGTCTCCTGTGAAGTTGTTAAAAATGACTTATGCTGTGTTGTTAGCTAAGGGTGGATATGTGTTTGATATGTCAGATATTTTTGAAGTCGTTTACGATTAATAACAACATATGGAAAAAAAATTACCATGTTGAGAAAAGCATTGGATTTAAAAATGTCACGCCATATTCGAGTACAAGGCTATCGGCAGCAAGCCCCATGGCAACCCAGTGACCCAATTCCGTAAATTGATCTCCTGCAGCTTGCGCGCACAGATAAGAACTTGGTGCTACGGCATTTTCTTCACCAAGCCGCGGTACAAGTGTGGCTATCAAACATCGGCATCGTTTGGGCAAACATCGCAATGCGCAATTAAAAAAACTAAGCCATTAATATTACACTGCGAACACGCGCAAAAATTGATACAGCTGGATCTGTCTTCTTCTTTGCGTGTCAATGGAAAAACAACTAGTTTAAATTGTTTCCATTGTGGTGGAAGGATTGGCCAGCTGGATCTGTAAAGTTTTGCTAAGTGTCCCGATTCTCGAAGTACTCGGCATACCTAATTTTTTTTTAGATGTATCTAAAATTTGCGATACGACACAAGATTTGCTTTATCGATAGGCATAAACAACTGTGTATTTTTTTTTTTGTAAATTAATTTAAAATAAAAGAAAACTTGCTATGAACCAGTTCGGCTCTTATTATAACATTGCTATTGCGACTTAGGCTGTTAACCTTTCACCTAGAACCGCCTACTTCGGTCGCTTGACATCCATTTGTCATCTAAGCGACTACTGTCTGACCTTTGCAACCTCATTAATGAACGTACCGTATCGTATGTTGAGAAATCTGGCGAAGATTTGATATATCTTCAAAAGGTAGGCGCTATGTGGTAGTGGACATATTATTTGGGCCGTGCCAAAATTTTTGATGCCAAAACCATACAAATTAGTGGTAGCTAATATTCACTCGATGCCCGATGCAAGCTTTCGCTTGTACACGAAGCACGCCATAACCATTTCGCTAACGATCGCTTAATGTAACTTTCCATTATTGCTCACTGCTCTGTATCTCTGCTGTTTCCTACCCAGCAACACTGCTATTAAATTTCTTTTGAAATTTTATTAAATAACTGTAGTCTGCCAATATGCGAGAAAATTATAGGTTTTTTAATTTATGATGTTAAATGAATTTGGTAAGTTAGTCCGATAGTTCTGTTTACCGTCAGGAAATTGTAGAAATAACATGAGATCTGTAGAATTTTTTTTTAACTTTTTGTTTACGCCTCTTGAGAAATTCATGATACAAATCCCGATACTTCAGTTGGAATCATCATCATCTGCTTGTCTTGAGTACTGAACCAACAAGATGGTTATAAAATTTTACGAGAGTAAAACCACTCACTGTAATGCAAGCAATCGTTTATGGATATTATGCACAGTTACTGATTACGAAGTTACGTCACGATTTGATGAGATCTTTCTACGAGCTCTACTACTTTTAACATGCTGCAAAGAACTACTCAAAACAGCTTATTTGCAAGCTTCTTATTTATTTCTACAAAACCACAAGTCTGTTATTTGTATAGTGCCGAATGGTCGATTACTGAAACCATAATTAGTAATTTTGACAGATTGTATTTTAATTCAATTACGGAACCAAAACTGTCAAAATTATCAATTATGGTGTCATTATAGTGTCAATGATCAAGTATTCCTTTACAATTGAAATATCAGACTAAAGGCTTTGTTGTCCTGTTTGTCAACCCAAACCCGTCCCTTCGTGTTAACGAGACTTACAATAAGTAAGAAACCTTCATCAAAAGCGCGAGCAGTCTTGGAACGAGCTCGTCGCCGTCAAATTATGCTCCACGGCAGTTCGTCACGAATACAAGGCACAAGCTGCCTTGACTGTGATATCGCGTGCTGCCGCGATTGCTTCCCGACTGCTGCCTCGCTAATCATAACTTGGTAACGCGATTAGAACCCACTCGATATGAAACCTTTAAGGTTCTTAACTAATATTTACATAATACTATTGCTATACACAAAGCAACTTTTTGGATCCATATATTGACGACCAATATTGCCATAAAGTTGGTTTTTTATATTGTCTCCCCGAGGGTAAAACCGAGTTTTTATGCCATAAAGTTGGTTAGAAGATATTATTATGTATTAACGTTAGCTTTAACCTAACCAATATATCAGACTCGGTTGAGAATAACCCCAGAAACTATAAATATGTTGTATGGCTTTTATTTAACTAGATACTCCCGGTGCTTCCATAAAGCAATGAGTACCATGGTAATAAAACACACGATACATGTCCACACACCTTACAATCTGACTCATTGACGAGGTTTCCAAGAACACTATATCAAACAAAATGAGCAAAACACTTAGAATTAGTGTGTATGAAAAGACTTTCTTGAATAAATACCGTTTAACAAAACATAAATACTCCCCAAGGATCTTATCCTAAGCCAATATGGAATGCCAACAATTTTTCCTCGGCATTGAAGGAAAAGGGAATTTGTGAGACGCTTCAGCTTTTCTTCACAATCCTTTGTAAAAGAAAATGCTCGACTACCCTTTAGCTAAATGTTTTTCTTAAATGAAATGGACCTGAGGTAGACTACGCACTTCGGAGGCTTCGCTGCGTTAAGACTAACGTCATACCTAAATACTAATGTAATACTATGAAATACAATAGTGGCAGTATTTCCAGTTTTGATAAGATTAAAGTGGCGTGTTTTACTCTTTTGAGCATCATCATGATTAAAAACCAATAAATAAACATAACATTCCGAGCCCTATTTGATGCAGTCACAAAAAAGGTCTTACAAAATGGTCATCAAATGAATACAGCTCGTGTTTCTCACTAATTCAATAATAAATATATAAAGAGGAAAGTTTTTATTATTTGTTTGTGTGTTTGTTTATACCTAACAATATTCGAATCTATTGGACCAACCTTGATGAAAACTAGTGTGGAGATAGCTCAAGACCCCAGGAATAATATTGGCTTCTTCTGATCGACATACCACGCGGGCGGCACCGAGCCGTTAAGCTAGTGTAATACAAAATGACAGATGTTTCAATCCCTGATATTTAGAGCTGGTAGTATCGATGTGTAGCAACCGCTCGTAAATAATATTAGCATCAGTGTCGGTGTCGGAATACGCAGCCTCAGTCAAGAAGACCGCTCGGGTTTCATCTGCCGATTAGTTTTATACCAAGTAATATTATACTATCACTCGTAATCGTAATACGGCATTTAAAGTTGCAGTTAAAATTATATTAATGCAGGCTTCATCTTAGTAAATTTTCTATGATAAACTTATCAGTAAGAGCCTAAAGTCTAAATTTGTCAGTCTGAAACTGTGAGACCGTCACCAATATTTAACAAAACCTATAAAAATCTACTATAAATAAACTCTACAAAGTTCAAACAACCGAAATAAAATGTAAGCAGCAACAATGACAGACAAATACCCAAATTTTAGGCAAAAAAAAACTACTCTGCCGATGTATTTGATAGAGATCACAAATGACTACACAGATTGATATGATTTAACTAAAAAAAAAAAGTTTAAATTAAAATACAGGTGCAACATGGAGCAGCGCCAAAAAACCAACGCAATGAAACTTTCGTTGGCCTCGCTAATAACGAGGTTTTATTTTACCAGAATATAGAAATAAAAGGCATACGATATAGAACAAAAAATACGAGTCGGATAGAAATAGAACAAAATGCTCGTATAAAATTGATATTGAAAATTTGATAGCAAATGTAGTTTCGCTTGCGTGGTATCGGATGACAAACTGCGGTGTGAATATTAATGCCAATTTATCACAAGAGAAAAGAATATCCGATTTGCAATACATACTTAGCAATGAGTATGCAATCTCTCTACGTCGATGTAAAATTATTTAAAACAAAGATTAAACAAGAAGTTTATTGTTATTTACTATACAGGGTACAATATTTTAGCTACTTCCCCTCCATGTAGCATGTCTGCGGGATACCCGGTTATTGTTATAGGTATATGAAGCACACTAGGGAACTATTGAGACGATGCGTAGAAGTGACCATTATAATATTTTATACTGATAGACAGATTTCGACGATGCAAGTACACATTACAAGAATAAAAGCTGGTAATAAAAAGTTGACATTATCAATGAAATATTGCTTCACTTCGACACAGCCCATGAGTTTACTGGCCAAAGTTACAGCACACGCACCATACAATAAATAAAAGTAGGCGGACAGAAAAAGCCTTTTCCCTACCACTTTGTATTGAACTGTCGACGAAAAACTTTCCAAATATAACCCAAGTTATTTATGATCGTAGAGTAGAGGCGTCGGATTAAATTGATTTGACTCGTGAGAAAAATGGCACCTGATTTGAAGATTCTGAGATTTCTGAGTGAAATATTATGATATGCTCTTAAATTCAATTACGTCAAGACATTTTCTAATTTATCTATTTTTGATACTTTGAAATCAGCAGTGTTTTTTTTAGTAGGCTGTTTTTATTGATGCATAAGCCACGCGGTGCAATCATCTATTAAAAAAATATATTTACCAGAATGCAACCTCATACTTAACAGAACATGTTAATGTTTTATATGATGTGATAACTTCTACCTATAAATACTGTATTCTTTAGTATGGTACTATCGCGTAAAAGTAACGCAGCTACCAAGCTAAGTGTTGATCGACAATTGATACAATATAATGCAGTTAGTTTTTATTTCCATGGCGTGACCTGAAACAATTAGAGGCAAAACAAAGACAGCCAATTTAACAAGTTCCCTGACGTATTACCAAACATGATTAGTTAATGGTGTGACTCCAAAATATCGGGTGTCAGTTACAATGGCTGGTTGATAAATAGAAAAAGAATTACAAGAAGAATTCGGTAAACAATAAGATCGGAAGTCGATTGTAGTGCGTAGAGTGAGTAGTAACGAACTTGACCTGCCATTGGTTTGGCCTACATCGATTCCACTAATTTCCCCGATAACAACAACGTGATACGCACTTCTGACTTTTTCATTATATTTATTTTAGTCTATAGACTCATTAGTTCTTATCTAAACTATATACTATTTAAATACGGTTTTAATCGATTACTTTGTCAATAGCAAAGTTAACAGAATTTATTTTGTAATAAGTTATATATTTATCACATCGTGACATAATCAGACAGAAGATAAATAACGAAATCTGTTGCGTAGAATAACCGGCTGCGGTTTAAAAATAAAAATAACGCATTATACACGATGGTCTAGGTATGCAATTAATTACATGGGATAAAAAGACCACATTATTACAAGATAGACCGACACTTGGTGTCTCTCTGAACAATGAGAACTGTATCACAAATACATTTTGTCAACCCTCTATATAAATAAAAGTCAGCAGAATATACACGAACGAACGGCCCTTTCCTACAACGGATCCGGAAACTATAGATAAACGAATAGTGAAAAGCACCGCTTATTTATTGAAGCGCAGGGTGTCATCCCGAATTCTGCACCATTAAAGCTGTCAGTGAAGAAACATGGCGGGACTTGCAATGACGGCAATAATCATAAGTCATAAAGGCGGTCACGAACGGACTCGCTTTCACTATCACAGGCTGTCTCCGTTGCGTCATTATTATACTGGCTTACTGCAATCATAATTCGTATTTAATTATATGAGCAATGAGCAGGTAATGATGAAGACATCGACTGCTACAGCCATACAATTTTCCTTCCTTTGAGAAAATTATTTATTTTAGTTACTTGTGTTTGGAAACTTTCACAGTATTTTCGCCAGCCAGGCCCAACCACCATAATCAGATCTTAGTATGGCTTCCAGACGACTAAAATTGTATGCGATTAATAATAGCTTCCTGTGAAACAATACTGATTACCGACATTCATTGTTATAATTACTGCAGAAAATTTCTATGCAAAAGTTACTCTAAATGAAATCGAGTTAGATAGATTCGTATATCGGGGCTTCGACAAGGCCATAACAAAAATAAACACAAGGGAAAATATACTCTAACACGACTGCTTTAGGTGTGTTATGTGCAAGAAGCTTGAAGTGGGGGGGAGGAGCACGTGGCAGCCGACCCGACGCAAGCGAGCTTGACCCAGTTTGTAGATGCACCATTTCGGTCCCACTCTGAAAGCAAGGGCGGCCCTTTACCGCCAGCGCTGTTTGGGACCTCGCGCACTCCTTCCCTGATTCCTTTGTTTGGAACTACGTCGTACTTAATCGACGCAATACTACTTGATTATCGTTTTCATTTCTTAAAGCTAGTTAATATTCGGGGACATGATAGACATCAATAAAACATTAACCGTGGATTTCGATCTAAACTTGTAACATTTGGCAAGCTGCCGTGACACGGGGGCGACGCTTCTCTGCGTAAAGACTGATAGCACTTTTATACATATTTAACGTTATACACTGTTTACTATCACAAACATACAAATAATTATTTTACTTATAGATATTATAATACATTTGTTCGTTGCTCAGTGAAGCGCTGTGCAGAGTCTACTCGCGTAGACTAAACGTAGTGGATAAAGCAAATGAAGCAATTATAATATAATAATGAATCGATGTAAATTAAGCAGTTCAGGTGTACCCGGCACAAAGACTGAAGAACAATACGCATGATTTATTTAGTGATCAGTAAAGGGTGGAAGCGAATTATATTCGAAGCATGGTTCATCGACGGTAGACAATGGGTGAAACAACACATCGGTAATGAAACAAGTACTTTGATCTCAAGCGTGTGCAACGCGAACGAGTAAGCCGGAAATGTTGAAATCATTCTACGCATATACCATACTCCAGAGACTATTCATAGTGACTGACCTAAAATAGAGGTGGCGATCCTCGTACAGCCAACATATCCAATTTGTCAAGCATCTGCCTTAGCACAATTCTATACTCTGTGTACTAGAGAATAAGTTCTCCTCAAAGTAATAATTTTTCATATAAATTGAACCAGGCCAACAACAGAATACCGTGGCCTCGTTCCCTCGATCAACTTATCGATTATTAAATTACAGTGTCATTGTATAGCTTGCCATATTCTTCATAATTAAAAAACACTCTTTTGTAGTTTTCGTTGCTAAAAATATTTATAAGATATCACTTTTCTCATTTGAGCTCCCCAAGACAAAGGTCATGAACTGTATACTCCAATGTAATGTAATCGCACAGTATCATACGTTAGGTACGCAACGTTATCATGTCACGCTGAGCTCGGATCAATGTTGCCATCTTATACATTGAATTCCCTCATAAATCGCCGCGGAGACTCCACCGATCGTGTCAGCGTGCATGTTTTTAAACTTTTTATTGTACCATGAAACAATTTATAAAAAATAATGCATAACACACAGGCAAACTTAACTAAAATTTGAGCATGATTACGGTAACACTCAAGAACATGTCATTTGGCACTGGTACCTGAAGATCGCTGCTTAACTTAATGGATTAATCTCAAAGTCATAAAATGTAATATATGTATGTAAAGGGTGGCCCGGCCCCGGCTTTTGACATCAGACCTCACCGCCAGCAAAGTATTGTATGTGAATGTATTACTATTTTTAATGTTCATAATAAAAATAAGGTAATATTTTCCATTATCTGGCTGAATATTTATAAACAAAGGTCGATAAAAGTAGAAAAAAGAATGTTGCTAATGATCTGTGTCACAAAACATACAGAAACATGATGCAAAAATCCAGTTGGTCAGAGAAAAGCCAAAAATTTTACCTACTTAACGAAACAAAGAGAAAATTCTATTCTAGTGGGGACGAGCCCACATGCGGTGAATTAATACACTATAATAAATGGCGCGAGCGAAAGAGACCGAGGATGTTTCAGTCTTTCATTCATAAACTATGACCCTCGTGACACCAGTCAATGCCCTGGACAAACGCGGAAATAGGGCGTTTTATACAACCACACAAAGGATCGTAGTAGGGAGTACCCTCGGGTAGGAACCCAAGAAGGTCTACGCTTGTTATTGACTTCCATAAGCAAGTGAAAATCTTTCTTGCAATTTGCGAGAGGACTAACAGAAAACAAATATGTCCGGACTTTGTGAGAGTGGGTCGTAAAAAGCAGATGAAAAGCTGCGGAAGGGACTTCAACATGTCAGTCAATATTATGATTTCGATTACTTATGTGAAGGGATCGACAATAATATGAACGAAACGTTTAGTTTACATTATTGAAAGACGATCAAAATAGTAAGTAGTAAGCACCAGATGTATCGAATAAACTGGATTGAGTAGTAAAACCGCTTCTAATTATACCACTGACTTGCAACGCCCCATGAGTATAGATTTGGAAAAGTAAGTAGTGAGGGAAGATAGAAAACCTCTGTCTATCAAAGCACCAATATCGAGTGTTACGATTTACAAATATGTATATCATTTTCAATGCGTTCTTTGGGGTACACGAAAGGAGCCACCCCGAGAGACGTACACAACGATTCCCTACGTCCGGCGCACCCTGGGCAATTCGCGAGTTCTCCAAAGCGAATTGGCTAATCCTTTCACCACGATGGCAAGTCCAAATAAAATTTGACTCAGCCATCGACACGATGAAGAAGAAGAATGCGTTCTTTGACTTCTCCAAACAAAATGAATTGCGTGCCAGGTTGGAAATAAGGTTAAGAATAACTATTTGACAATATGAGATTGTTTATTTCCTTTATATACTGTACTTTATAATACCTGAAAAGAGATGTAGCTCAAAGAGTGTTATCTCGTTCCAACATTTTATGTCCTCTGTAACAACTTAAACAAATTTCTTGCGGCCTGCGCGACGACTCGAGATTTCCCCCGAGTCCTCTTCGAGTTCGAATCTGCCCGGTTCAATTACAAGCTTTTGATCCCAGTCATTATTATTTTATCTCAGATATCCACGACACAAATTAAGTATTTTTAATTCATTTGAATGTCTCAAAAGTAAAGGTTGCTGCTCGTGCAATTATATTCTCGGCGGTCGACCGATGCATCTAATCGATGTAGATGTAATCCCCATAGACATTACTGTAGACAAAGCTAATGACATTTCTACTACACACAACTGTTGGCATTTGTAAGAGTGGTTCCACGAACAAACGATAATGGCTGGCATTTCCAACAACACATTAGGTTCAGGGCGACCTCCTCGTAGAGACCTCGCGGCTAATGCAACAGGGAAATAACGCTTTCAATGGAAGCTTATGTTTTTCACAGTAAATAGAAAACATAATAACGGTCCATGTGCAAATCAAATTTACCGCAAACTATTGCGGAGAGAGTAATGAACTTGTTTACTAATATTTCTTCTATTTGGTATATAAATCCGGGAGTAAAACCGAACTTACTAATTACAGACCTATTTCATTACTGACTTCTTTATCTAAAGTGTTTGAAAAAATCATAAACTCAAGATTAATTAAATATCTAGAAGAAAAATCAATATTGTCAAAGACTCAGTTTGGTTTCAGACCCAAAGTATCCACTGCCGATGCCGTACATCATTTAACTAACTATATAGTACAAGAACTTGATAAAGGTAACCATACAGTGGGTATTTTCCTGGACCTCGCAAAAGCCTTCGACTCTGTTTCTATACCTACTCTACTGCGTAAACTTGACAGCATTGGTGTTAGAGGCACGCAGCTTAAACTTTTCAGCAGTTATTTAAAAGATCGAACCCAGTGCGTAAAAATTGGCAATGTCACCAGCGCTGAGCAAAAAACCACATCTTTTGGCGTTCCCCAAGGAAGTGTCTTGTCATCTACACTATTCTTAATCTATATAAATGACCTTTGTAATCTAAAGATAGAAAACGGAATAATAGTTTCTTATGCTGACGGCACTGCCCTACTTTTCACGGGCGCGTCAGAAGCAGAAGTCCACATGCACGCACAGCAAGGCTTCAATACTGTTAATAAATGGCTTCAACAAAACTTGCTAACACTAAATGCAAATAAAACAAATTACATGAATTTTTCGATGCGCAATACATCTAACATTACTAACTCTCGCTTATACGCTCACTATTGCAATGACCCCACTGCCTCGCAAAAACAATGCATGTGCCCGTTAGTTAAAAAAACAAATAAAATAAAATACTTAGGTGTAATTATAGATGATACTCTATCTTTTAAAGAGCACATAGAAGCTTTAAATAGCAGGGTTCGCAAGTTAATATTTGTATTCAAAAAGTTACGTCATATTGCTGACACGAAAATAATCAAAATAACTTATTTTGCTATATGTCAATCAATACTAACTTATTGTATTACATCATGGGGTGGGGCAGGTAAAACATTATTGTTATCGCTCGAAAGAGCTCAAAGAGCTATTCTAAAAGTAGCCACTCATCGACCTTTCCTATTTCCCACTAACCTCCTCTATAATTCCTGTAACGTACTAACAGTTAGACAGTTATTTATTTTGAATACATTACTTAAACAACACGCAAGTCTTCCCTTTAATCCTGACCATACTAACAAAAGACGAAAAGATATTGTTTGCATCCAAAAAATCAGATTCAAACACGCTTTTACATCAAAATTTTATATATTTCTAGGCCCGCTACTCTACAATAGGCTAAATGCCATGCGTTACATTTATCCACTTAATCATAATGACTGTAAGAAAGCTATCAAAGAACTGCTCAAAAAAATGTCCTATGAAGATACAGAAAAGTTACTTATAGTGTTAAAATAAATATCTATTTAAATTAAATTAATTTATATAATTGCTAAATAAATAAAGTTAAGTTAGTTAGTTAGTTACTCCAATTTATCTTAAGAGTTGACTACCTCCTAAAAATATATTTCCTTTTCCTTTTGTTTTCTTTTTACAAGATTATTTAATTTTAAGACCATTTTTGTAATACAAGTCTATTAGCCTTAAACACAGGATTACCTAGTTCAGGCACCGAATTGTTTATATATACACTTATGTATATACAATAATATTAAATGTTGTTATAGCTTATGTATTTGACCAATGTATTTTAATAAACGAATTTTATTATTTTTATTTATTTTTATTATTTTATTTGAACAATAGTGAATGTATAGCATGGAGCATGGTTATGTCTGAATGCTACGGAGAACGGGAGGAAACATAATAATATTATGTATACAAGTGTATCATGGGGAGAAAGAACATGTTGCACTCGCCTGCTTTTTGTACCTCAAGTGATACCTCGCAGAAATATAGCCCGTATCTTTGGGTGTGCTTGAGTGAGTGAATGTGTGTATTTGGCCTTGTCAATGGGACCATTGGATAGTGTAATTGCTTCGGGCGTTCTATCTAATGTAAAAAATCCAAATTTATCTTTATCTTCATATTTATGCATTTAATATGGAAGTCTTGAAAAGGGAGCGAAGAATATTTTATCCTACATTATTTTTGTTTAACTATGAACTAAAAATATTTAGGGTCACATTTTTTAGGAAGCAAACATGATTTGCTGCTTAGGACTTGAAGGCAATACTATTTCAGTTATGTACTTGACAAAACATAAATTTGCCGAGATATTACTAAAATTATTTTGATAGCAGGAGCCTAGTCCGATATCCCCTCAGAAAGTAAACCGCTACGGCCATTAGAGACACGGCATCAACGTAACAACTGTGCCAAATTCGATGGAGAATCGATTATTCAATTCAACAATATCGATGATTCTCGAGACTTCTGCTGCTTTCTCAAGAAGTATTGTATGAGCATTGAATATTGTGTACTTTTTTGCGTATTAGAAGCAACCACTATCTATTATAATAATATATATCCATATATACGATATCGGAATGTGTTTTTACGTTATTTGACCGGAGATATTATTATTTATTGATTTATTTATTTATTTTTATTCTTATCTATCGCATTAGGTTTAAGTTCCTGTTAAGATAGGTTAAGCTGTGGTAAATACATAAATAAATAAATAAATAATAAATAAATGATTATAGGTTGTATGCTAATAATTGGCTTCCTAATGTAGATATTGCTTAATTCTCGAGTTCTGTCTTAAATGGGCGGTGTATAATAATATGATTATTTCTTTAATAGATTTTAAATGAAAACATTATTATTATATATACACATATCATAAGCGTAAGTTTGCTTAGGTCGCGCACTTTGCGACTATTCTAGTCTATAAATATAGTTAAGGGCAGAAAAATTAAAACTGGTTTGGCCCTTGGAACAAACTGAAAAAATCATTATGGCCCGAAGGCTTCAAAGTTTGGAGACCCCTGGTCTAGGATAGATAACGTTACTCTAATATAAGCGGTCGGAAAAAATTGTAAAAAACGAAAATTATGAAAACACACAGGGTCGTCGAATCCGTCGAATCATTTACAGAATTTACACTGGTAAGCAGCTTCGTCACGATGTCCTTTACAGGGTGTAAATGACATCGTGACGATGTGTATAATAGATGTGATCTTTAAAAGGGATAGTCTTGTACGATTAATACCTCCATACAATGTCTGAATGAACCACTCATTCAGATTTAGAAGCTCATTGGTGTCCAGCAGCAATTATACAGTTGCAAAATTCCGGTTTATCACGATACGGTATTTTGTTCTCGACTGAGGATACGCGACGTCGCTACGGAATAAAAGTTTGAGCCAAGGCAGTTGTTTATAAAAGGAATTAGCGACACTGCGAGAAAAGTAAATATTACTTTTTTTATTTATTACAATTTCCTTTATTTTTTTGTTTGGTAACTGTATAACAGTGTGTTTAATAATCAACACAGTCCATCAAAATCAGTTTGAATAGCTGCTATTAAGCAGCCTGGTAAGTAAATAAATCCCTACGTAGCCGTATTATCTCAAAACGTGGTCTGCGAAAATTTCGCTGCCAAACTAATTTGTTGTATTCGGAGCTGCGCCCGAAACCTTCAATCAGGGGCGCTCACGTATGATTCGCCACAACACGTACGAGTACATACGTAATGATATTGATTTTAACTATTCCATTCCGTACATTAGCAATATTGCGTTTAGCCTTATTCATCTCTGATATTGCTAATTTTGATAAATAAACCTATTTTATGTGTTTTTCGATACGTAAAGTATCATAAAATCATAATGGTTATAGAGTTGCGTATAATATGTTATTGCAAGTCATTATTTTTTTAAGGGGGCATGAATTAAGATACGAAAAAAATAGTTTTTACATGAAGCTATTTGACAGGTGGACAATACTTATTACAATCAATGATTAAAATTTAGTACGACGAATATTCTACGAATGGGTACCACAAAGTAAAGTAAATTATTTATTCGTTCTCCGGCCATGTAGGCCGGCGAACGAATAAACGGTTATAATTTGTACTAGGTTAGTAAATACTAGGTTGTAAATTCTAGGTAGTAAGTACTAAGTAAGGTAAATACGTACTAGGTACCTTCCACTGCAAATACACTCACTTGCAGACAAATGCATTAATTGAAATCCAAAATTGCTTTCAGCTTTACACAAATCTAATTTTAAAGCCGACAAGTGCAGCCGCAGCATAACTAATGCATCATGCAATCAATGTTATATTGTTTTGTGCGAAATAGATACAATATTTCAACACATTTGCATATCCGCAAACAAATCCAGTAATGCATTACGTTTCAACAGTTTGGCTGCATCAGCTGTGTATAGACAAATGGTCGGAAAGCGGTGAAATATGCAACATCGAATAGTGACACAGCTCACACACCCAAAACTCAAACACGATGCGAAATACCTGTTCAGAGACCGTTCTCAGCCATCAGCCCTATTCGATCAGAAACAACTTGAAAATATTGCCAAATATTATTTATTCTAAACATATTCGATAGCACATTTTTGAGCGTCTATGCTATAACTACATAAGAGTTCGTATAGAAATAAATATCTATTACTTGGCATTAGTTGTAACTTGTAGGAGAAGTAAGCAAAATTGATGTCCTGTACCTTTTCTTGGAACAAGTTTTGGGAACGTTCAAAGAAACAAGGCCGATTAGAGTTTAGGATCTTCTCACAATCTGTTTATAACTAAAACTTGACGCTCCCACAACTTCTTGTCGAAATTTCAGAGACGATTGACAAACTTTGACTAGCTGACTGCTCTATGAATTAATTATGCTTGTATGCTAATTTGACTATTATATTAAGCAGAGTATTGCATCGATTAAGGATATTAATAAGATAAGTTAGAAAAAATATTGTAAACAAAGTACTGTCATTGTCAATTATAATGACATTTCAGTGAAAGGTGGATAAAGAGCATCTACTTGCAACATTTTTTGAAACTGATTTGATAGGGATTGAAATCCTTGGCCGGACGCAAGAGGGGAGAGGGACATCGTATGAGTCGTACTTCACTGCTTTTTTGGAATCAAATTACATATTTTTTTGTTATGCCACAACAGTATAAGAATCTAAAATGAAACTTAAACCTTACGCAAAGTGGCCAAAATTCTAAAACAAGTTACTAAGTGTATTTTGTGATTTTCACTAGAATTTTTGGAACTAATACGAACCGCTATGTCGCATCAACTCTGTATAATAACAGTAATAATAATAACAGTATGAAATATTTAAATTTGTAAATATACTGAAAACGATAACTTTTTAAACATAGCAACGTACATTTTTCAGTTTTCACTATTCTCAGTTTGTAGGTTTAACAAAATACTGGACTATCTTAAATTTCAGTTTGTTACATTACCTGAGCTTGATGTATCAAAATGAACAAGGTCTCTTAATTCATACTTCCATGATGGAATTATTGCTGAAGGCCTTAATATAAAGTTTAAATCTGCAAGGAACGCAGGAATTTCCTGAAGCCCTTAAATAAATCGGCCTCAAAGCTAAGAACAGTTTACCATATCGGCTAACGACACAAGCGGCTTAGGCCAAGTTTGTGCTACAGCAACTATACGGCACGCGTCTGAATGTTCTATGCCGTTTAAGAAAATATACTTTAAATGAATAGTGACTAACTAAAGGTATTCTAAGATAGTATCATATTTAGGATATTGAAGTAACCTTAAGTGGAAGGCGACAAGACACGCGAGTAATTAACTGAAAGTACAAAGTTATGTCTAGATAGTGATAGAGGAATATCTAACAGATTGAATACCACCTGTAGACAAATGATGAATGAAAGAAGTCACATAAATAGCGTAGAATAATGACTCACACACCAGCAGGCCACATCCAGCAGTTACTGAAGGCAACAGAAGAAGAAATCGGTCGCATTGAATTACCTTCATCCGTTCAGAAAGTGCAAAAACGCAACGAATGAACGCAAGTTAGTTAATAATTTGGCTTACCTATGAATATAACCCATGATCTATTCATTAAATGGGGACAGAACAACGACTTAATCCTCATTATTATTCCGGTAACTCCTCAGCGCTAATGCTCCAAGGCTACTTTACATAGCAACAAGACACTAAGGAGTCCTCTTGTTGCCACAATAACAAGCATTTTTGTAATAACATTATATGCGAGAACAAGACTGTCGTTGATGATGTTTAGGATTTATACAACGAGAGATTCTAGTTTAGTAATTTTCTTGGCACAGTTCCATCATCTACAAAATGACCAAGCTAAACAGCCGCTATTTATTACAATAACAGTATAAAATTGTGAAGTCAGAAGGAGGGTTATGTTTGGTACAAGCGATCTTTTCTTAATTATCATAAAACGGCAACGTGATAGGGAGCGAGCGAACCAATATGCATGTACGGGCTACAGATATCAGCTTTGAGATATAACACCAGTTTATTTCAGTACGAAACGTAAGGCAGTCAAACCACCCAGAAAGTTCTGTCGAACTAAGATATTTGACCCCTGAATCATAAAGGCACAGCATTGACTGATAATAAGCATGAAACTTCCCATCGGTTCAATAAATCAGGTGTGTTCTAAAGGAGATGTTTTATTCCATCCGTAAGTCAATGGCGCGGCGGTAGCTTCTGTACTATTCCAAAGTCCCATTACATACATTTGCATGGACCATTCCATGTACAAACTAGTACGTACGCTTGTTTTACAAGGAAAACGTACAAACAGCAGGCTGGACGAGCGATCAACCCAGAGCGACTTGTCCGTTAACAGGTTTGGTGGGTCGTTCGCCTCGTGCATTGTACCGCAGCGTCCCAGCCCTGCCCCACTCAACCCCAGCCTCCAGGACGAGAGGGAAAAGAAAAGAAAAACAATTCATTGTCCACAGGGAAAAGAGAAACAAATAAAGGATATGTGAAAGCAAAAAAGCGCTAAGTATTTGAGAGATGGAAAATGCTATCTCAGCATTTCTGCTAAAAGAATCTAGAGATAGATTTTCAATTTAGAAGTAAATTATGTCTGACAACTTGACGCGTTAGAGTGTAATGCAAATGTAAGATGAGTTAAGTAAACAAAACGCTGAGAATGTACTATACTTAACATTCTAAAAGAAAATGTTAAAATTCATGCTTTAGTAGTTAGCACCTACTGCTAAAATATACTTTATCGAGCCCACCGAGACCCATTGCCCTACTGACCGCGGCGCCCTTGGCACGAATTCTATTTTTCGCAGCACCCAAAAAATATCTCAGAATATTCAAAGAATTAGCTAACAAATGTCAGACGAAGCACCTTCGGGTACCCTTCAGGCTCAGAAAACCTATTTGGTATATTATATTACTGCGGTAGTCGAGTTATCAAGGTAGTTATGCTCCGTGTTCATTTAAACCGATATTATTTAATGAATAATAAAGAAGTTTTCGGATTCTCGCATTAGTATTCGATCAGGTTAACAATCGCATTATACTACCTAATTTAGGTTAACAGTATTACAAAGACGTAACTTGGTTTAATTTATCGAATCGAAATATTATAAACGCTGTGTTCTAGTAATTTACTTAGGAGTTACATAGTTATTCAAGTAATCTCAACGCTGGCTATAACTAATTGGAGCGACTGAAAATACGCGAAACCATATCAAGAATAAACTAGTCGTCGCTTACTCGTATACAAATAGTACCTACGTAAACGGTTTAATCTACCGAGTGGCGAGACACTGGTGGAGTCTCCGTGTATTGAATGGAGCAGACAACAAAGGTGGCGAATTGCACAGTCAGCACCCCAGGGTCTTTGGCCGGAGTCTAGACGCGGAATTAGGCGGAGTGCGGTGGCGTGAACCGGACCAGAGCAGTGCAGCTGTCGGTCAACAACCGTCGCGACAGCGCCCGGTCGATACCGTGCCCCGGGCGAGCTTCCCCCAAATCCGGTTACACCAACATACATAAATCCTGAATCCTGTTAATAAAGCCATACTTCAAACACGACAAACTATTCGAAAGGCCATAATCTTTTATAGCTTAATAACTTTGGTCGCTGCTACGATTGCAAATTCTAATGCTTTTGCAACAAGTCTGAGCTCTCAGAGGATCTGAAATAGTGTTTTTATTAACACAATATTTTATATTATTTTTAAGAGTGTTCTACAATCCTGTAGAAAGCTGCTGCAGATTTCAAAGTTGGGAGCACCCCACAAGGAACTGCGAAATGTTTAACTTTAGACCATAAAAATGGTACGGTCAACAATTTACATAAGTCATAATTAATTAATTAGTAAGTGTCTGGCAAGCAAAGTGTATATTATTTAAGTAGCATTTATTATACTTGTCTTCAGAAGTGAATTACGATGGGCAAGTTTTTAAGCCAAGTCAATCACACAACAGTAGAAGGCTAAAACATATGTCATAAAAATCTTTCCGAATATGGCGACTTATTCATATGATCTCCTCGTATTATTTTATACTCGTATGTATTGTTTCAGAAATCCTTATATACAGTTACCAGCAACTTCAAATAGTATAGTTACAAAAAGCTTTTAAAAACGCACGAATGAGTTAGTGACAGTAAACCAGACGGAAGCAGGCTCGAATCAGCTTGACAACTGTCGCTGTCCATTTAGAAAAGCTACGTTAGTAATGGTTCGTTGATATTTATAACATCAACAGCATTCGTGACGCAGCGTTCTCAATATTTGTGTTTACAGTTTTTCTATTTGACATTCATTATAATATGACACTAGCAGCTACGTCAGCAAGCAAAAGCTGGGTATATTAAGCAGAATAATAGTGGTAAATGCATCACAACACTAATGCACTTTTCGTGCAGATCCTTGGTTATATTATAAACGACAATGTCACAGGTAACACAGGTAATTTGCATTGTCCAAGCACACGGCAAGACTTGCTCACTTGCTGACTTGCTGTCACTTCGATTGGAGTACCAAGTACCTATATCCTATTCCTATATTATTTATGACACTAGCATTTTTCTCTTTCAGTCTGAAGATTTAAGAATATAACCGTGCCTCGGCTCGTTTGTAGATTGAACTATGAAACGTTTGGTACTACTAAAACCAGTTCTAATTGTGGTGTTATTTAAGAGCACAAGGACATCATTTAAGAGTGCCTGGCAACATGATAAAAGCTGAAGTTTCCATAGCAACGAAATGTCACCGCGGACCGACTGATCCATTCATTTGGACCTTGCTATCAGCCGCTAGATATATCAAGCTTATTTGTCTAGCAATGCGCCATAGGCCATAGATAAGTGTATCAACGCCTGTATTGACGCTAGTTTATAATACGGTTTATGCTATTTTTTACATAGAATCATGATACGGCCAGTGGCATTAGATAACGGACTAAAACTTCCTTGCTTGCTACATACTGCGCAATAGTATATCATGCCGCGTGTTGACCACAACGTTTGCGTATTCCGCAGGTTATTTTTTATTATTTGACCGTTTATGGTCCACTACTGCAAAATATTTTAAACCCTGTTTTAAGTTGTATTCATCAAACATTCATCACGTGTCTTACATGCTTTACTCTTGCGCAAATTTAACGTCAGTCTTGTCGAGATTAACAGATTATTAGACACTTTTAGAACAAATCCTACAACAGGTTACGAATAAAACACGTTTCTGCCATTAAGTATAATAAAATTGCCGTTAGAATAGATTATGCAAAGTTATATTGGATGTTCTTTAAACTACATACGAACAAACACTATAAATGCTGAAGTCTTACTAATTAAAAGTAATAGTAATTTTGCTATAGCCAAAAGGCATTGTTGTAATTCAATCTTCGTACGTCTTCATGAGAAGCAATGTTAATAGAAATACGTAATAAGTATTAAATTACAGCACACAATGTTGTGCTCTAACAACATGTCATTAATATTTAACACACAGTTGCTGACTTTGATTTTATATGTTTAACTGATAAATTATATCTATAGCTTTCGGCCACGGCCCTGCCCGCACACCTAACTACACCTGTCTAAAAGTGTAAAAGTGTAATATTAAAGTCATAAATCCATCCTCATAAACTATTTATGAGTAGGTTAAGTATTATAATGATTATTTCTATCTGGTAGTAAATTATCACATCTCAAATGGATTACAGACTTACACTGTTAGACTTGAAAGTCTTAATTTGCACATAATGGCTCATTAACACTGGATTGCCTGCCTGCATCAGACGACTTTGGTGTGCCGAAAGCGGCTCAGCCACATTGCGTGTGAGCTGAGTCGTCGGACAACACGGCGTCCGAAGTGAGTTATACCCATAAAACTACAGCAGAGGAGCCGTGCGCCTGTTTCAAAACGTCAGCATAAGTGACATAGTAGCTGCTGTACCTTATCTGTTTAATTAAGTCATGTGGAACCATAACTCGCAACAACATTATTTATGAGTCCTAGTGAGTGCTCAATCATTAGTGCAAGCGGGCGGGCGGTTAGCTCGGGCGTCAGATCTGACCATCTGACCAATAGGATGAAGAATATTTTGTATATTCCTCATGTTATTGGTCAGATAGAAGCCATGTTATAACGACACCCGCGAGCGGAAAATCACCTGCTCGCCCTGCACTGTGATTGCATCCTTAACATAAGCTAGAATATTGCATCCAAATCTGTGTGTCAACACCATAAATATGTAATGTTATGGTATTAATTAAAGATGGGCCGGTCGGTATGGGTTTGGTCGACTAGTCGGCTGATTAGTTGGCGGCTATAAAAGTGGTAGATTAGTCTGCGAGGCCGATCATAAGATTCGGTAAAAATTTAAAAATTTTATAGGCCGAAATCTTTAGTATTAGTATATTATTAGTATTTATAAATAACAAGACCTGCATAATAATAAATAATTTTAAATTTTACATGGTATTCTGAAAAATATAAATATTTAGGATCTTCGAATTAATTCAACTGCAGAAAAAATTGCTAAAATTAAATTAATAACTGTAATTTTCATAGCTATTACACAGTTAACATGATGGGAACATGAGTTGCATGCAACATAATAGTATGCACATAGCAACATGTATTCACCTTGGGTGCACTATCAACTGACTAGATCATCTGTGCCTGCCAACACAATAATTACCTGTGTTATTCTCAGCTATGGTTGTGACTCCACACTTGGCAACAACTACTTTATAGATGCTGATGTACTCAGGTAAATGGTCTATGCTTAAAGTTCAGAAATAGCCATGTATGAAACATTAATAGAAGCAGTGCCGTAAATAGGGTGGTGCCACCCGTGCAAATTACCAGCCCAGGACATACCTACAATTTAACCTGTTTTAGGGGGGTCACTAATGTATACAAGGCTAATTATGGCACTGAAAAGAAGAATTAATTTTAACCAAAGAGCAACAATATCCAAACTAACTAAAACTACTAATTTTATGCATAAAAAGTGCTCAGGTCTATGGTTAAAATTAGAAGTAGCATTTGAAAATCACTATTAACAAAGAGTAACAATATCTAAAATGTATAAATATAACAGATACAATTAAATGCAAAAATAATTGCACTGCACTGCATGAGCGCAGTGGTTTAAGTGGTCGCCTCACTGTTTTCAACTGCGCTGGTGTTATATGTTTGATCCCCACACAGCACAAAGCCTAGTGTGATCTGTAAAAATTTGTTTTGACTCTAGGTGTGCTCTGTGTGTGAGAAATGTATGTTAGTGAACACCCCTGCGACACAGAAGTAATTCCTAGTGAGAGCGTCGTTTTTAAAAATCAGGAAAAAAAGCCAAAGAGAGAAAGCAATGTTAGGAATCCTTTGTCTTGGTGTTATCACCCAAATCCACTAGCATACCAACTACTTGACGGAACTGGAACCCTAAACCGGCTCAAAAGGAGGCACATATTTTAAGATGGTAGCAGCGGCAATGGCCCCTGCACCTTAAACGTTAATTATATTACATCCAAATTGATAAAAGTCCAAATATACAAAGGACTGATGGCAATTGACTTTTAAAAAACAGGGAAAAAAAAAAAAAAAAAATTGTCTTGGTATTGGCATGAGCCGCATGAGATGAGAAGGCATGTGACTATAGGAGAGATCAGTTTAAATCTCAATGGAATGACAGGGAGAGGCAGGCTGAAGAAAAGATGCATGGATTGATGACTGATTGTAAAAGATATGTAAGAGAAGAGTATGTGAATCAGGTGCCGAGCCCAAATAAAATGGGATTAGGGCAGAAAGAAGAAGATTCTTTATACACCTACCCAACCTGATACAGCAGTAGGAATTTGATAGGATATTTTTTATTTTGAAATGCTATTTTAATAATAATTTTTATGCAAGGTTTAAGTGTCAAATCATTTTATTACAATAAGTTTGTATTATAATTTAGTTAGCTAAGTGTTATTTTAATTTTAATTTTATATTTTTTGTGTTTTGATGTTTGTTTTGACGTGTTCAAGCGCCCCTTGGGGCCCATGGAAATAAATGATTTGATTTGATTTAAATAATTAATAAAATTATTAAAAATCTTTACTTAAAGAAGTCAAAACAAACAATCAATTAACAAAAAAGTATGTAGCTTGTAGGTCAGCTAACAAGGCTGAGCTACAGGTTAGATACTCTTTGTTATAGTGTATATTTCTGTTCCATACATTTACATATTAAGTACTCAATTAGATTCTAACTTCACTTGTCTTTGTTCAGAGGTGGTTAACACCGATAGTATCAGCCTAAATCAGTTGTTCTGAATCCTCCGTGGCGGCACAAAGCACACCTTAATAAAAGGATGAAAAATTTTATTTCTAGTTTTGATGGCAGGTTTAGACATAATTTTATGTTGTATTAGGGAATTTTGAAATGAGAATGATTCCCTAAGAAGTATCTTTAACCTGATTCAACATATTGAAAGCATTTATAACAGGGGAATATAAATAAATCAGAATGCATAGTGCCTGATTCACATTTATTTTTACAATGACTTGTTTACTGCAAAGCATGATACTGATTATGCTTGCGAACCAATGCCATATGGAGGTAGGTGATTACAAATATTGATAAGCAAAGATCAGGTAAAACTTACTGAATGGTCATAATTACGGTAATTGGCAAGTAAACACATATTACACAGATATCTGTGGGTTCTTTTTTCTAGAATAATAAATTGTCTATATATTTTATCATTGTCTTGGAGGTCAAACAACATCAATTGTAATGATAAATAACAGAGAAGTAGTGGCAATTCTATTACACGATTAAATGACGCAATTAAACTGCAGTATAATTCAATGTACAACTTTTAGATCATCTTTTCGTCTGCCATTTTATAGGAGGAGACCTTGTAAAATAACACGCGCGATTACCTATCTCTAAATATAACGGGAATCGTAAAGAATAAGTATTCAACGTTGTTATACATCCACTACGTGAAGGATAAGCCCAGCCATAGTTTATTCCAGTGTTGTTACAAAATATGCGATCAGCTGATTTCTTTGTTTGACTACTGCAACGCTAGTCGTTACACTTTGGGCTGTTATGACACGTCAGAGAAATTAAAAATTACATAAAACTACACGAAACTCAAGTCAATTACATTAAGATAACTCCCGATTGCATTGACGAAGAGTTTAGCGAATTAGTAATCCATAAACAAACCTTGAAAGTTCTTACCTTTGTAATGGACTCGGAGATTATTTTGCGACAACCCGATGTAACTGAATTTGTCTTTAGTACTCCAAGATCTTGGCAATGGTGTTTCCTCTTCGTTCACATTAGGATAAAGCAATTTTAAACGATCTACAGTATCACTTTGCACTTGATTTTGGGAATCCATCGTTCCCCGTCCACTACCTATCGCAGCCATTTCTTATTTCCGTAATATCATGTCATGTCAGTCAGTGACGTCACGTCCAATGTTTTTAAAAAGCTTTCGCAAGATGGCAGCACGCTAATAGTTACCATAAACAAAACCGAAAAAGTTACCGAAAACCGTAAAAAGTTCTACTCTGAGCTAGAAATGAGGTAATCACCACAATAATCAACCACTTCAAAGATAAAGAGTTTGTTATCTCATATGCTGCGTATTAAATAGTACCCTCTCAAGTATGAATACCGCTCAAATTGGTGCTGTGCCGAAATTTGTAAAAGATATTGAATTAAACATAACACAAAAAATAAAACAAATCTCAAAAATTGATTGTGTATTACTTGAGAAGCAACAATCATACCAAGACGAAATACTGCAGGTAACTAAAATTAACGAATAGCTGTAATTTTATTATGATTATAGTAGATATGTAATTTAATTACTAATATTATAGAAATCTTTTTCTCAAAATACTTATTATAATTTTATTCTGAATTGCAGATATATCGAGAAGGTTTCGATAGTTTAATAGATGGAAGCATTACATTCTCAAAATTTCTAAATGAAATTAAACATGTCTATGAACGTTCATTGCAAATTCGAGATGAACGTATATCCCAATTCATTATACTGGATGTAAGTAAAAGTTTTTTTTTTTTTTTTTTTTTAGTTTGTTTATTAGATAGGATGTGAATAAAATAGAGTTTTTTAAATAATAATATGTTATTTCGTATTAAAGATGTTTAAAAAGTCGTGGTCGTCGTAGAAAGTTTTGTTTGCTTGAGCTACCTCGATAGAATAATATAGTCTATGTCAATTTAGGACAAATCGAGCATTCTAATGATGAAGAATTTTATTGAAATTGACATTTATTGAAATGACACGAAAACAATATAAATACTTTTTGGTATCAAGAATTTCCTTTCAAGATCGATATTTTTGTACTCAATACTTTTATTCGAAATTGTTACTCTTAGAATATTTTTCGGCAGAAATCGTATAGAAAATATCTTAAAAACTATCTTTCTAGATACACGTATTATTTTGGGGAAAAAGCTACATGTTCATGGTACTATGGTTGCCTACAACGCAACTTCTTCGCTACTTCTTTAATGCATATCATTAAGGAATAATTGGTATTTTAATAATCATGCTTAATCCAAAAGGAATAATCTCCAACAAAAATACTTTACTTTACTTTATAGGTGTGTGTCGTTTCCTTAGTAACATGACATGATACAAAAAACGAGGCAAAGCCATATACGTGACGTCACATTCATACATTCCTGGCTCACAATACTTAACTGTAATCTGTAATCAAATAGATGTTATATTAGCGCACTAAAAGTCATTTGAGATGGCTTTGGCTAAAATGACTCACAGTGCAAAAATCTTTATATTAAATCTTTATCGTTTATAAAACACATATCGAACGAAACCTTAGGGGAAAACGACGAGTATATAAATCAAAATTTTATTTCATCGTTTTGTCGGCATAATTAATTTACATATTCATGCTAAATTTTAGCTTTCTAGCACTATGCAAGTCAGTTATAAAAATGTTGGTTTTTGAACGTTAATATTTTGATAACTGTATGAGCTACATTTATGAAATTTTGTATTGTAAGCTAACAAACTTCAGTACATTTGTAAATTTTAACTACGTAGGATAAATAGGTATCGAGTTCTGAAGGGATCAAAAAGGTATCACGAAATGGTTTTAACTTGGCTGTACACCCTGTCACGTGTCTAGATCATCATTTTTATGCGATTGTTGAAATTTGACAGTTATTGGGTCGCAGGCAAAGAGTATACTAATATATTGGGGAAAAGTTTAACGTCCTATGAAAAGTAATCGTTACTTTGTTTTGGTATTTTTATGAGTACTTGACTTAACTTATGAGTGTACTTATGAGTATCCATACTTTTTATTCGATATCGTGTCCCTAGTTACAAACAAATAAACGACCATACAAAGAGACAAGTCTTGTGACTTTATAGTACTAGAATTATCAATTAAATAAAATACTATTAGTATCTATAAAACAGCAGATCCCTTCGGGCTTATAATACAATTTAAAAAATGCATTTTGGTGAATCTCTATATTAAACTTCAAAATAAATAAAGTTTACAAGCTCACTGCATCATAACATAACTATAATAACACATCTATATTAACCAGATGGGTTTGACAGAGGTGTATAATTCCTGCATCCTGCATTATAAATACAGGATATAGATACCCTAATATTAAAACAGTACTTATATAAAATTAAGCGAAGTCTTAGGTTTGATTCCCAGGTCAGGCAAAGTGTTATTTGTGAACTCTCCGTCAGGAAATTCACAATAGCAACACGGAATTGGTGCCCAGTGGATGGCGATAGGCTCACCCCCTATATCATGGCAGCTAAACATAACAGGTGAAATGTAGCTGTTGTACACCTCTGCCACACCCTTCCTTCTGGCTAATATAGGCGTGATGCTATGTTATCTCAGAGTAAGTATATCCTTCATCCAAGTATGTTATGTTATGTTGCCATAAAAAATACGGACACGCTCGCCACCTGATGTGACTTTGACAATTGACATTTATTTCAGAAAACATCTGAAGTTTGATAGATGTCATTTTTGATAAAGCTTTGTTTACAAATTTTTGCGTTTATTTTAATAAACCATAACCTCACCATAACAATTCATATCATTCACTTCATATAAGTTTCGTAATTGCTTAGTAATTCACTATTCCACGTATAGATATATGTTGTCTACATTTTACGTGGGTTTATCCTGTTTATTATAAAATCTTGTATACTATGTTATCCGTCCAAACTCCAACTGTACTTATTCTGGATGGAGGATTTTCGGGCCAGCTGTCACGCCACGTTGGCTCAAGTCCCGACGGCGACCCTCTTTGGTGCTCCAAGTTTCTTCATACCAATCCTGAAGCAGTCTTCAAGACTCATCTTGACTATTTACGAGCCGGCTCCGATATTATCGAGACTAATACGTATCAGGCATCCGTGGGCGGCTTTGTGAAACACCTTGGGATCACGCCTGACGAAGGGTACGCTCTAATTATACAAGCAGTTGAACTCGCCAAGCGTGCCTGTGCCACTTACCTCGAAGAGTGTCAAAATAGTAACCAGCCAATACGCACTTTATTCATAGCGGGGGCTGTCGGTCCTTACGGCGCGTATCTTAACGATGGTTCGGAGTATGACGGTAGTTATGCAGACAAAGTCAGTGTACAGGTCATGCAGGATTGGCACCGATCAAGAATCAAGGCCCTGGTTGAAGCAGGAGTAGATTTCCTGGCCATTGAAACACTCCCTTGTCTGAAAGAAGCTGAGGTTCTTGTACAGATGTTGAAACAATACCCTCATGTGAAGGCTTGGCTGTCTTTTAGTTGCAAAGATGAACACTCTTTGGCAAATGGCGACAACTTTAAGCAGGCAGTAATTAAATGTTGGGATTCAAATCCAGAGCAATTAGTAGCTGTGGGCGTGAACTGCTGCCCGCCTACAATAGTAGCTGAACTTTTTAAAGGTATCAATGATGGACGACAGTCACCAATACCATTTGTTACATATCCCAATTCAGGAGAGAAGTACAAGTCTGATGAAGGCTGGGTGGGTCGCGTGCAGTGTCAGCCATTGGCTAATTTTGTACACAATTGGTTGGACCTTGGAGTGAGGTTCATTGGCAGCTGCTGCAGAACATGTGATAAAGATGTAACAGAAATCAAAAAGCAGGTTCATATTTGGATGGAAAATAAGAAAAAGTGTTGACCTTAATGACAGGGGTAACAATATTTTGAATTATTATAATATTATAAACCATGAGCAATTATTTAATATAATATGATCGATGATTTTTAATAAATATAATAATTATGATGATTTAATATAAAGAAGTGAAGTTCTATCATTATTATATGAGTTGTTTTTTCGAAGACATAAAATTTACAACAAAGTATCTGATTCTACAAGGTAGCTCACTCCATTAAAAGATTTTATTAGATTAAATAAATCTATTCACCTGACAGTTTTTCTGTCACTGGCAACACTTAAATGACCGGCACCATTAATGCTCATTATATTAACCAACTTGTATTACCTTGAATTACAAAATTTCAATCTTCCTAGCGACTGTATTCCATGGACAAAGTGGATAAGGCGCTGGGCACGAAAAACCCAGACGCGTGAGTTTTATCATTGTTTATGTTTTATCTAATCAGGTCATAGAGATGGGACTGATTGATGTAATGAAATAATTATATTATGAAATAATGGTGCATTATGTATTTTCAATTTAAATATTTATCTTGCTTTGTTGCTTTTGAGCATCTAGCTTTTTACCACAAAGTAGCTGTATCTATGCATAATATAATACAAACCAGATTATAATAATAATAATACAGTAATAACTACTATACTTTAAATTATATTCTACTATATTATAATATAATATTTAATAATTAAATTGTTAAAAGTAAAGGCTTATTCCACATTATTTCATGAAATGCTCTGCACTGCTCTTAACTCTTAAGCATCATTTTACAAATGCTTGATAGTTTTTACAAATTCTACTCCATGTTTTTATATCATTCATAAAAACCTATAAAAAATTATGCCGGTATATCCTCGATTAGACATTGCTTTCCCCTCTGCGCCAGGCACTCGTCGGCAAGTCGCCCTTAAGTATTTAAAATTTAATCATATTAATTCTGGATTGTGCCAAACAAAATTGAATTTTATGGTTACGACATAAGACTAAATGTTCTTAAATAAAATTACAGAGAGTATTTGGAATCTCAGCAAGAAAGAATCAAAGAGATGACAAAATTAAAAAGTTGTTGCAAGACAATGAAGACTTGAGAGACAAAAACTTGAAGTTTACTTTTGAAACTCGTAAATTAAAAAAAGAAATATGGAAGGTACTAGGCACATTCGCCTGTTCTCTGTGTCTTCAAGATTGTTGGGGAAAATGTTGGAGTTAATGTACTGTCTGCTTTTCTGGCTTCTTGTCTGAGCAAAAATATCGTCCGTGTAAAATTCTGAGTTCTAATCTATGAAGAATATCTTAATCAGTAATTGGAGCAAGGATCGTCACATGATAAGGATGTTTTTGATATACTACTGCTTTTGCGACAGTCTAAGAAAGTTTTGAATTTCCTTAGGTTTGCCCGTTTGTCATCGTTACCGTGTTGCTGCTTTGATGCGTGTGGCGGAATTATCCCAGTTTGAAAATGTGCTTTCAAGTTTTTTCTGTTGTGTTAGGTTAGGTTGGGCTTTTGTACATGTTGAAATATTATTAGGGCTTACTGATGACATTACTTTTCTTGTTTGTTTGTCTGCACCCAGTGATTTAATAATAAGTAGACAAGAACAAATTGCTCTCCTAAGGTATCGGAAGACAAGTTCTCTGATTACCTGGCACTGATGCGGGAGCGAGACGCCCGCTACACGTTGTACTTCGAGAACTTGAGCCTGCATATGAAACTCAAGGAACTAGACGGCAGCTCATACCAGGGCGATGACGCTTACGGAGATCCTGTTGTCTTAAGAATCGCACTCGATAAATGCAGGTACGTTGTACGAGTTTATGGATATTTCATGATTGGGACCTATTTAAACATTAGCCATCGTTCTATTTATGCAGGGAGCAATTATCAATCACACAATCAGATCTAAAGAAGAAAATGGATGAATATGAAGACACGGTGCCCAGACGAGAGTACGATGCTCTGGAAACGAAACTTCACGACCTCAGTAAAAAACACGAGTTAATCATAAAGGATATTGAAGTGCTGCATGACAATAATAAACGTATTTTGGGTATGTAGGTATATTTTATTAAAATAAAACTTAAGTCGTGCCTTTGCTTCCTGTACGGTCATGTGCAGGCAGATGGAAATAGATCATCAGTGAAACAACCGACCTTTATAAGTATTATGTTACCTCAGATCTGTCCTTTCATCAGTGAACACGGAGTTAAGTTAACACTCGCACCACCTCTTTTGTTTACAGCATCAAAGACATCGATTGAAGAGGAGCTGCTAGAAACAAAGGAACGATGTCGTGAATTGGAGCGTGCAGGCACACCGAGACCTCGATGGGAACTTTGTGCTGATTTCATTGGAGGTGGACGTGATAGGTAGACCAACTAAGGACCTTTGCAGAAACTACATACACCAAATACTTTTCTAACTCTTCGTTGTAACATCAATATTTTTGGATTTAGATGGTGTCAGTTAGCAAGTGGCCTATCATCACGAGACATCCTGAGAGTCCTGTTGAAGGAGTTGGGCCCTGCAGCCGAAAGTGATCATCTGGAACACTTCGATGGTCTTGTACGTTACTTGAAAACATGAAATTATGTGCTTGCTAAATGGTACCACTTTTATAGAACCGCTTATTGATATTTAGGGCATGGATCCAGTAATACCTCCATACTTGCGCTACGAGGGAAAAGTTCGCAACCTGCGACTATCTCGTCGAGAGATCAGCGTCATTATCAATGATATCTGGCTGGGTAAGATGGAGTTCACGCCGGAGATTTCTATGCAGGACTATGTCACCAAATATTTTGAAGATAGGTAAGAATGATACCGTAAAAATATTGTAACAAGAAATTTTTACGTCTTTTTCCCTTTTCAATTAAACTATCCAGATATCAGCAACCATCGGTGCGTGCCGAGTGGGCATACAACCTTTGTGCTGGCGCGGAGCAGATGCTGGATGAGCCGCAAGTGAAGTTGTTCTGGGGCGTCTTGCACGGCCACCTCAGCGAGCACATCTACTGGGGTCATCGCAACCAATGGCTCTCGCTCAAGGACCAGCTCTATAAACATAGCAAAGATAAAGAGGTAAAATGCATAGATCAGAAGAGCTGCCGAAATAATCATTCGACACATAGGAAATTAATTACATCAGTTATAAAATTAAATAATACCTTTCAGACAGTTAGCATCGATGAATTTGAGAAAATAGCGAAAGCCACGTTCCTTTTGAAGAGCGAAGTGGATATCAAGAACCTTATGGACGTAGTGCGCAAACAACTCAAATTAAAGATAAATAGCAATGAAGTCAACTTGGACAAACTGTTTCAAGAAGTGTGTATAGTCACTTTAATACATAAAATCACGCCTATCTTTCTCGGAGAGTGCGGCTTACTTGTTACGTTTAGGTCCTATCATCTCATGCGTAAGGAGGTGAGTCTATCGGGCATTCCAGTTCCAGATTCTGTACTGCTATTGAGCATTTTCTGATGTAAAATCCCAAGTGACACTTGCCCCACTCGGAGATCTAACAAAGACTTCGCAGCTAAACATTACTGCAAAAAAAAATAAGATGGTACAGTATTAACCTCTATAGAATCGGCATACTATTTCGAGGGTCAATTGATCATACAATTAATAGAATTCAAGCATATTAAACCGATATTGTATTAAATAAATGTTTCGATTTTAAGAACGAGGAGGGTTTCGACCGAGTAGAATTTGCTCGAGAGCTGTACCGTCAGCGGCAGATGGCACAAGACAAGTATATTCGAGAAGTGCTCGCCGAGCTTGGTGGCAAGCATGCCTCCAACAAGACGGTCAACGTCGAGAATGTGAAGCGAGCGTTTGCTATCGTGGACCCAGCGATTGGTAAGTTACGACGGTCAATCTGATTCGTACGGCAATTTTTTTAAAGTTAACGTGCACATTAACTGCCGCTGGTGATGTAGGTTCGATGCCCGCACAGACAAAATAAATAATACATAGGAACGTACCTCCTACGAGTTATAAATTGTTAATATGCACACGATACGTGAATTACCTCGAGCTGCCTCAATGGCCAGGTGGTTAGCGTAGCGTATGCGTATGCACCTCTCACCGCGAGGTCATCTCTCACCCGGGCAAAGTGTTATTTGTGAACTTTTCGTCAGGAAATTCACATTAGCATTGGAATTGTGATCATCTATCCCCATCATTTCAACCTCATCATCTCATGCCCTATCCCATGGGACCCAAACATAGCAGGTAAAATATGGGTGTTGTACAGTGGGCCAAGCAATTAGGTATGCAGGGCAAAAACTTCTACGCCATAGTTATAACTGACTGCAATAGATATGCATGTGTAAATTGCTTATTTAATAAGTGTAATAAGTATACACACTATATTTAGATATGTATTAACCTCTCATCTTATCCATACCTGGTGTAGTAAGTATTTACGATGACTTTGAAGTTTTTGCCCTGCATATCTAACTTGTTGGCCCACTGTACACCTCTGCTCCACCCTTCTAGGTAATTATAGGCGTGATGTTATGTTATGTTATACATGAATTATTTCCCTTAAGTGGTTTCATTTTCAAATTTATTTCCAGATCATATCCGTATGGAGCGCTACATTCGCTGGGCGTTTTCCGATCCAACAACTGAGTTGAACAGCATTCCTCCGTTGCCGTTGAGAGTTTTGGCGATCAGACTAGCCGCTGGAGACATAGAAAGAATTGGACCGAGATACCGCGGAACACGGCGTACAGCTTACAAATAAAAGTATATGAATTATTTAAAAAAAACATAACAGTAGAATAGTACATCATGGTACTAGTGTGTAACATTGGTTATTTCCGCCGAGGCGCCATTGAAACCCGAGCCGTAGGCTAGGGTCTTAAGAAAGCCGAGGACGGTAATCATCAATACACACGTGTATCATACGTTTTTCAACAAAATTGTGAATAAAATAACAACAAAACTCATTTTATTTAGTAGATAATAGATATTTTTCCTTGGAGTTTTCAGGTAATAAACTTGCCATAATGTTGAGGGCTTCACATCTTTATCGGGCGGTGTAAAACATAAATATTTTTTTCGTAACTAGTAACTACTTGTAGATATTTTTATTAATAAATAACTATCTATAATTTCAACAGTGAAAACGAGTTGTGAAAAATGTTTCGCTACGGGAGGCGGGAAAAAATAATCAGTTTTCCTATGCGCGCGCCGTTCCTATTTTCCGTATTTTTTTTATTTTCCGCGCATAGGGTTTGCGCTGGAGCGAGTGATGCTTTGTCTATGGTTTGCGCCTATTCTACCACGTACCTACAAAATGGGGAATTTAAAGTTTTCTTTTATTACAGAGAAAACAATAGTTATTTATGGTACAAGTGAGAAAAAGTTTATATTTCTCTTGAGAGTGCCAATTTTAAATCTTGAGACTTCGAAAGCGAAAGATTTTCATCACTGGATTCACTATATTTTTGGTTAAAAAGTTCCAGTAAACCATTAAACATAAACTGAAAAGAATTTATAGTTGCCCGCGATGACTGACACAAACACAGACTTTTTTTTTTAAGAATGCGTTCGGAAATTCGTCCCGTAACATTTATTTATAGTCTAATATTAAGTACCTGAATTTAATTAACTTAATGCTTAATCACGAATATAAAAACATAAATATACTAAATAAGCATGTTATAATTTAAAATAACTAAAACGTATCGTTTGTAGTTATTTAATAAAATTTATGTCAATGTTTATTACTTACCTACATGGTGGCTGCTTTGTTTTTTTTCAGCGCCTATTCATTGGAAGGATTTTGTGTTTCGAAATTTGAATCACTTTGCCTCACTAGTGAATAAAAACGCATTTTACTCACTGAATTCTGGCAAGCAAACTATCGTTTTCGTGCTGGTGTGGTGAAAAGTTATATATGAGTAAAAGTTTAAAAGTTAAACACGTACGAGTTAAATTATCTATTTAAATAAACAGTTGCATGAAATGAGCAAGCAATAGGAACATTAATTTATTTGTTCGATCTTTTTTTAAATAAAAACTTTTTTAAGAAAAAAGCAACTCAAGTTGTGTTTGTAATTTATAAATTTAAATAATCAATATGTGCAGTCCGGACAAACCGCTGTGGTTTTTGGTCTGCTACATAAATGTATAATTATTGTATGTTTATATGAAACTAAACTATGTAAAAAAAAGCCAATTGTTATGTATAAATAACATTCTTTATTATTGAAGTTATATGTTTGAGTATGTATTATATCATTTCATATAAATATGAATATATTTATTAATGTATCATTTATTTATATATTTATTTATTAAACTTGTATTATTATATTTGTAGGGGACACAACTATTTATTAATTAAGTTTATTATATTTATTTATTACACTAAACAATCTTTTATGTAATACTATTTTATTTATGTTTATGTATATAAACACTAACATTCATTACTCACACACATTTTCTACTATAATACATTCCAAACTCAAAACAAATATTTTATTGTAATATCCGACAGACATCGCCGCGCGACGATACTAGTGCGGCGATGTACCGTTAGCCTGCGCGTAGGCCGGCGCTCCCTCCAACCGGCACTGCTAACCGCTATCGCTCGGTCGCTCGCCAGTCGAGATCTGTATGTCGCACGCGAAGCCTGTGTCGCCCGGCTTTCTCTCGCTCGCTAAATTGCTCGCGCTAAGCTTGTAAATATTGTATGTGCTTTCTTGTTTTCTTCCTTCTGTAATCTTCTTGTGTTGTGCTGCATTAAACTATCCTGTGCTGTGCTCGAACTATTGGACTTTTCTTTCACTTCTCACGAAGCCCTTTACTTCGCTCGACGTATTAAAAGGTACAACTAAACTGGTGACCCCGACTTAGAGCATCAAAAGAAAGCAATAGATGGCAGAATCTAGTGGATCAGACACAGCGACAACGCAGATTCACGTGGATACACGGCCACGACGACCGCGCATCAAAATGGCGTCGCCCGCCGCACCCGAAGCAATTACTGCGCTGCCGGCCCCATATGTACATATCAAGATCCCGCCGTTTTGGCCTGAAAAACCGGCTATATGGTTTGCTCAGGTGGAAGGTCAGTTCGCGATAATGCAAGTGACAGACGAGAGGGCCAAATTTTATCATATACTGACCACGCTTGACCGCCAGTATGCCGGTGAAGTGGAGAACATCCTGACTGGTCCTCCCGATTACAATCGCCTGAAAGATGAGCTCATCAAGAGACTGTCGGCATCCCGCGAAAATAATGTCAAGCAGCTGCTGACACACGAACAGCTGGGTAACCGCAAACCATCCCAATTTTTGCGTCATCTACAACACCTCGCTGGCCCGAAGATCCCGGAAGACTTCGTGCGCACAATATGGACCAGCCGATTACCAACCTCGATGCAGCCGATTATTGCATCGCAGCCGACGTTGACTCTAGAGGAGCTGGCTGAGCTAGCCGACCGTGTCCACGACCTGGCGGCACCTACACAGCAAGTCGCGGCAGCTGAAACACCATCACCTGTCGATTCCCCAATGAATGAATTAACACGGCAGATAGCTGAATTAACTCGCCAAGTGAGTGCCCTAGCAACGCGGACCCAGCGCCGCCCGCGCTCGAGAGAACGATGGGAAGGACAACGAAACCGTTCGCTATCGCGCCGTTCCCAGTCCAACTATCGGCAAAACCCTATGTGTTTTTACCACAGCAGATTTGGGACCAAAGCACGGAAGTGTGTGAAACCCTGCGACTTTAAGGCGGGAAACGCATCGGGCGGTCAATAATGGCGACGAATGACTGCCGGAGCTCCACAGGTCGTCTTTTCGTCACGGACCACGCCACCAGGACCTCATTTCTTGTGGACACAGGAAGTGACATAAGTGTTTACCCCGTTGCCGCGCTCCGTGAACGTCGTCGCGAAACGGAATTTCAGCTCAGTGCTGCCAATGGTTCGGTAATCCACACGTACGGGTCTATACAATTAAAACTCGACTTAGGCCTGCGTCGCAATTTTCCGTGGCAATTTGTTGTGGCTGACGTCACGAAGCCGATAATCGGTGTTGATTTTCTGGCTCATTATCACCTTATTGTCAACATTGGTGAACAAAAACTTGTGGATGCCCTAACCAGTGTCAGCACTGTAGCTCGCGTAGATTTAAGTGACGGCCTTGTATCAAGCGTGAAGATAACGACTGGCGGCGACAGTAAGTACCATTGTATTTTGTCTGAGTTCCCGGAAATAACACGCCCCGCTGGTATCCCGCGCGTCGTTAAACATAACACAACACACCACATTCGCACTATACCAGGCCCACCTATTTCATGCCCTCCACGACGGCTCGCCCCCGATAAATTAAAAATTGCTACGCATGAGTTTGACGCTATGCTAGCTAATGGAACAGCACGTCCATCTGACAGCTCGTGGGCTTCACCCCTTCACCTTGTGTCTAAAAAAGATAACGGCTGGCGTCCTTGTGGCGATTATAGGTTATTAAATGCCAGAACAATACCGGACCAATATCCTATTCGACATATACACGATTTTTCGCACTGTCTGTCCGGTTGTAAGTTTTTTTCTGTTATTGATTTAGTAAAAGCGTACAATTTTATTCCTATTGTAACAGATGATATTTGCAAGACTGCTATAACTACTCCATTCGGTTTATTCGAATTTCCTTTTATGACTTTCGGGTTACGAAACGCGGGACAAACTTTTCAGAGATTCGTCGATGAAATGACGCGTGGCCTTGATTTTTGTTACGCATATCTCGACGATTTTTTAATTTTCAGTCGTTCAGCTCAGGACCATGAAAGTCATTTACGTCAAATTTTCACCCGAATGAAATCCTACGGCGTACTAGTAAACACCAAGAAGTGTGTATTCGGCGCTTCCGAAGTAACATTTCTTGGTTATCGGATCTCTGAAAAGGGCACCAAACCTCTAGACAGCAAAGTAGAAGCAATTGCAAACTTTCCGCTTCCAAAAACCGTACGGGAGCTCCGTCGATTTTTGGGAATGGTTAATTTTTATAGGCGATTTATACCCAAAGCCGCGAAAATTCAAGCGCCTTTAAATGCCTTTCTAACTGGTTCGGTTAAGGCCTCTCACCCGGTGGTCATAGATGGAAATTCCTTAAAGGCCTTTGAAGATTGCAAAACAAGCTTGTGTAACGCGGCTCTTCTAGCCCATCCTGATCCAAAAGCTAAGTTAGGACTTGCCACTGATGCCTCTGATACGGCTATAGGTGGAGTCCTACAACAGTTTGTAGATGGACATTGGCAGCCGCTGGCATTCTTCTCACGTAAATTAAGCCCGTCACAAATTAAATACTCACCATACGATCGCGAACTACTTGCGATTTATGAAAGCATAAAATATTTTCGGCATATGCTAGAAGCCACGCATTTCACGGTCTACACAGACCATAAGCCATTGTGTTACGCATTCCATCAGCGAAAAAGCAACTGCTCACCACGTCAGTACAGGCACCTTGATTTCATATCACAATTTACCACCGATTTAAAGTTCGTTGCCGGTAAAGACAATCTTGTCGCCGATACCTTGTCTCGCATCGAAGAATTGCAAATGCCCGCGGATCTCGAAGCGATCGCAGGACTTCAAAATACTGACTCTGATTTAGCAGAACATTTGAAAGGTTGCACATCCTTACAACTGACTAAGATAAATATCCCTGGGAGTCGCACTCAATTGTACTGTGACGTAAGCACTCAGACGCCCAGACCATTTGTCCCGTTAGTGATGCGACAGAAAGTGTTTGACTGTCTGCATTCGCTCAGTCATCCTGGCGCTAACGCTACAGCCAAACTCGTTGCACAACGCTTCGTTTGGCCGCTGATGCGAAAAGATTGCCGTAAATGGGCTAATGCATGTTTGACCTGCCAGCGCTCGAAGGTGACTAGACATGTTGCGGCACCTTTAGGTACGCTCAGTTTACCTTCAGCGCGTTTCAAACATGTTCATTTAGACCTAATTGGCCCGCTACCGCCCGCTGGTAAATATCGGTACTGCCTTACAGCCGTCGATCGCTTCACGCGATGGCCAGAAGCTGTACCTATCACCGATATTACCGCCGAAACAGTGGCCAAAGCGTTCATTAGTTGCTGGGTGGCCAGATTCGGCTGTCCTACCGAGATCGTGACCGATCGAGGTGGACAATTCAATTCGGCCCTGTTTCAGCAGTTGTCAAAGACTATCGGTTTCGATCACCGTAGGACAAGTTCGTACCATCCTCAGTGCAACGGGTTGGTCGAGCGTTTTCACCGTCAATTGAAAGCGGCAATAACGTGTCACGCTAATGCCAACTGGACTGAATCACTACCACTTGTCCTCCTTGGCATAAGAAGCGCTTTCAAAGAAGACCTCAAATCTTCATCGGCTGAGTTGGTATACGGTGAGCCACTTCGTTTACTTGGCGAATTTTTCGGCCACAACATCACTTATTACACCACCGACATAACAGAATTCTCAGCCCGCATGAAGTCCTTTGCTGAAAACATACGACCAGTGCCACCTCAGCATCACTCTAACCACAAAGCCTTCGTATTTAAAGAGCTTGGCACATGTAGTCACGTATTTCTCAGGGAAGAACGACTACGTGGCTCATTTCAGCCCGCTTATACAGGGCCATACGAGGTGCTCAAGAGGGGTGCTAAAACTTTCATATTACGCGTGGGGCTCAAACACATGACGGTAAGTATAGATCGCCTTAAGCCGGCTTATATGTTGTCAGCCGATACTCCTTCACCACAAGTTGACTTGCTACCGCCAGACCAAACACAACCACTACCACGGGTTACCCCATTTAAAACAACGCGTTCAGGTAGAAAAGTTCATTTCCCCGATTATTATCGCCCTTAAGGTCTCGGGAGGGGAGTGATGTAGGGGACACAACTATTTATTAATTAAGTTTATTATATTTATTTATTACACTAAACAATCTTTTATGTAATACTATTTTATTTATGTTTATGTATATAAACACTAACATTCATTACTCACACACATTTTCTACTATAATACATTCCAAACTCAAAACAAATATTTTATTGTAATATCCGACAGACATCGCCGCGCGACGATACTAGTGCGGCGATGTACCGTTAGCCTGCGCGTAGGCCGGCGCTCCCTCCAACCGGCACTGCTAACCGCTATCGCTCGGTCGCTCGCCAGTCGAGATCTGTATGTCGCACGCGAAGCCTGTGTCGCCCGGCTTTCTCTCGCTCGCTAAATTGCTCGCGCTAAGCTTGTAAATATTGTATGTGCTTTCTTGTTTTCTTCCTTCTGTAATCTTCTTGTGTTGTGCTGCATTAAACTATCCTGTGCTGTGCTCGAACTATTGGACTTTTCTTTCACTTCTCACGAAGCCCTTTACTTCGCTCGACGTATTAAAAGGTACAACTAAAATATTTATATATCGTAAAAACATATTTTTATTTATTTATTTTAGGTATAATCTTACCTATCAACTTTTTAATTTATGCACTATTTTACAATAATTATTAACAAAAAAAAATGACTTTCCTTAGATTATTAAACTACCACACTTTCTCTTTCCTATCTGTCCATCCAAAGGTTTCGTGGAAGAGATCGTTTTAAGCGATAAGGCCGCCCTTTGCGATATTATTGTTGTCTTTGTATTTTTCTGAAAATGGTATGTATGCAAAGTTTTTTTCCATTTCTATTCTATTCAATAAAATTAAATAACAATCTATAACTCACTAGTGAGTTCTAGATTTTTTTTACACAGTTTGATTATGGGTGTCATTCTGTGCCTAATTGCGGTGGCCAAAGAGCCACTTTATGATCAAGTGTGTTGAAAATCTGTTTCTTGATGGTTAAATATTGATTAAATGACAAAATTAGGCCAAATATCGATTCCAAAGTTTGTAATCATTCTAGTTATTGCGCTTATTTTACTTCTTCTTTCTCTAGTCGCGCTAATGGCACTCAGAAATACGCACTTACAGTTTACCTTGCGCTCGATAGATGGCGTTGTGCCGTCCGTCTGAATCGCGCTATGGTTTCGTTACCGGCTTTAGTACAAAAAGTCCGGGCGGCCTAATATTGTTAACTCTTGTTTCACTTCAAAACGTATAAATCATTCGACTTTTACTAATGATTTCCGTGGAGGGGAACACTCAATCAAATGAGTCTTTTATGTTTTGTGACGTTCTGCGTATGCAGAGCTAAAAAATCTGAAATAAATAATATCATTATGGGTGCTTCTTCGAGCAAGGCATTCTTTGGTGATTTGCGTGGCAATTTTTAAATTTAATATTTATCTTAAATCGGCATCAGTTTCTTAAAATATACGTAAAAGTAATATTTTTTATAGAAGTGGCACCTCAATGAGCGATATACTTACATATATAATCGAGTTTAAAAAAATGGATGCCACGCAAATCACAAGACACTCCACGATAATGATTTTTTTTAAATGTAACTTTCTCAAATAAGTCATTAAGTCATCAGGTAAAAGCATAAGTAAGTAACTAACACAGAAATCGTTTTTTTTAAAGCTTTATTTATAATAGAATCAGTCAAAAGATATGGAGTTGAAGTTTCTTCCGTGGATCACGGGTGAATTGCCGGTACTTTTATATTATTGAAAAACTTATTAAGTTTTTCATTAATGGTGGGTCCACACTGAGCCAACGAAGGCGAACGAATGGGTTCGTTGGCCATGTCTGGACGGATTGGCGATGGCCAACGAACGTTCGTTGACGTTGGCCGGCGATCCGTAGCGTGGCGGTAACATCAAAGGATTTGCGCCATTGGACCGAATTCAGTTTGGACGGTCGCCAAACACCAACAAACGAACGTCAACAGAATGGTTGACATTTTGACATTCGACGGTCTGTTTAAATGTCAGAGCATGTGTCGCAGTTAATAACACAGAATAATAGCTGACTTGTAAATAATAATCATGGACATAAGACAGTTGCCAACCCCATTGACACATGATATCCTTAGGCTATGATCAAAATACACTTTCGAGTATTGTCTATGGAAAGCAATCCGGAATCATGAGCAAACGATGTTTTGGTCAAACACCAAATGTGTTTGGACGTTTGTCCGAAGGCCAACGAACGTTTGCTACCAACGTCAAAAAACCTTCGTTCGCCTTCGTTGGCTCAGTGTGGACCCACCATTATTAAAACGCCCTAACAAACTGTGCCCTTTTTAGACTCTTTTAAACTCAATGACCGATGACCGCATAGCTAATCCACATACAGTGACATTTGTCATTTCAGAGACCGTAACTACACAAGCATTCCTAGCGGCGAATTCATTCGCGAAAGCCCTCATTGCCGCATCTAATGGTGGGTCCACACTGAGCCAACGAAGGCGAACGAAGGTTTTTTGACGTTGGTAGCAAACGTTCGTTGGCCTTCGGACAAACGTCGAAACACATTTGGTGTTTGACCAAAACATCGTTTGCTCATGATTCCGGATTGCTTTCCATAGACAATACTCGAAAGTGTATTTTGATCATAGCCTAAGGATATCATGTGTCAATGGGGTTGGCAACTGTCTTATGTCCATGATTATTATTTACAAGTCAGCTATTATTCTGTGTTATTAACTACTTAGCTTCAAGATAATGTAATTTATTACGTAGACACATGCTCTGACATTTAAACAGACCGTCGAATGTCAAAATGTCAACCATTCTGTTGACGTTCGTTTGTTGGTGTTTGGCGACCGTCCAAACTGAATTCGGTCCAATGGCGCAAATCCTTTGATGTTACCGCCACGCTACGGATCGCCGGCCAACGTCAACGAACGTTCGTTGGCCATCGCCAATCCGTCCAGACATGGCCAACGAACCCATTCGTTCGCCTTCGTTGGCTCAGTGTGGACCCACCATAAGTTAAGCATTTAATGAAAAATTGGATAAGTATGGTTTTCCGGTACTGATATATTTTAATGCAAAAACTTGTGTGTGTATCCGAATTTAAACCTCAGAACAACGTGTTCTGAGATTTAAACTTACATTTGCTGTCAAATTTAATGTCACAAAGTTATTGCCTTAAAAAAAAAAAAAAAAAAAAAAAAAAAAAAGTTATTGCCTTGCCTACACGTGAATTTCTAACCTAAAAAAATGTGTTTTTGTTTACATCGTGGTCATTTTGTATTTTTTTAATTTAAAAAATGGCTGATATTATCGACACCGAAGAAGTAGATCGTGACACTGTAGATGCAGACGTTTTAGATCAACAGTTTCAAAAGAAATACAAGATACTGACAGAAAGTGCAGTTTCTCTCGAGGAATCATACATCAATAAATTAGACGGCAACAAGTAAGTACAATTTTAATCGAATAGAACCAGACTGATGAAAAAGCACCGAAGAAGATGTGCAATGCAATCCTCAACTCAAATTCCATTAAATAATTTGAATTATCCTTTACTATTGTTCCCCTCCGCTATTGTTTTCTACATCGTCCGGGGCCCCTATGCCTAAGAACAAGACCCTGTTTTCTTATTTTTGGTCTAAAATCGCAATATTACAAAAAAAATGTTCATTTGGTTACTCATAGAGGCTCTTCTTGTTCTTGGTCGGTTCCTCAGGACTTATTTAATTTTGGTTCCAGTTCCGGAGTTTCTGAACATACCTGCATCTAATTCATACCACCAGTAGCTAGTCTGACGATCAATCTAAGCCCAGTTTTTGAACAAAACTTAAAAATTAATGTCATCTTTTTAGTAATGTAATTATTTCAACAGATCACTAAAACTAGCAGTAAGTCTATCAAACCACAGTATAGAAGTGTACCAATTGAACAATACATCACTGATTAAAGTGTGCCAACTCAGTGGTCACCCTAAAGGCCTGTCAGAGGTGGTCTGTGATCGCACGGAAGAACACTTGTTGTACTCTACAGGACTGGATGGTGTTGTTAAGCTGTGGGATACCAGGACTAGTCGCAACTGTGTGCAGGAATATAAAGGTTCAACTTTCCTTTACCCTTTTAAAAATACAAAACAATAATTTTTAAGTCCTAATCTAATAATTAAACCAAATATGCACCTACCACTTTTTAACTCTGCATCACTCTAGGTTGACTGTTAGACAATGCCTTTGGCATTAAGTCCGCCTTGTACTGTTGTGCTAAAGTTAAATAAATAAATAAAAAATAATTTTCTGCTGCTTAAATAACAACTGTATCATTCTAAGCTAATATCCTTATTTTATTAAAAGATCCAGAAGAACAATTAGACCGTCAATATGAGTGCATGGATGTGTCCTGCAATGGCCGAGTATTGTGTGCTGGTAGTCTGATTGTGGAAGATGAGGCTTACCTGGTATTCTGGGACCAGAGGATGCCAAAACCTCTAGGGGGATACTGGAACTCCCACACTGATGACATTACACAGGTAAACATTTGTCTAGCTTTCGGCTTTGTCTACTATAAATGCAATGGGCTTAAATAAATATTTCTTGTGTATTTTTTTTTTTATTTTTTAAATTTGCAAATAGAAATTACTAGTATTCTTGTTAACACCCTCCAGGTAAGCTTAATTTGCTTGTGTTAGGAGGAAGTTCATGTCAGTGGTGTAATAGCCAGGATTCACACCCATGATATCTCGATTGTAAGACCTTTTACATTGCGCTACAGCCGCTGTAAATTATGGTGCTGTGTGTGTACTGTTATCATCATAATTTTAGTGATATTTTTATTCCAGGTGAAATTCCACAAAACAAAAACAGAGGTTCTTGCAACCGGCTCTTTGGATGGCTTGGTCAACATATTCAATGTCATGGAGCAGTCGGAAGACGATGCATTAACCTACTCACTAAATGTAGAAAACTCAACAGAGAAACTATCTTGGTTGGACGAGAAACATGTAGCATGTATCACACAGTCTAATGACTTGCAAGTGTGGGATGCTGAAAGTGGCGATCAAATCAAAAACTTCAGTAGAGATAAAGTTTCCAGAAGTATAAAGGTATACCTTTGTATACATACAGATTTTAGAATTTTAAGATAAATTTAAAAAAAATTATTGGCATGATCATGGACTTCCTACTTTTTTACATCAATTAATTTTGTGACACTATATCAACATGTCACAACATTATGTTATGGTGTGATACAATTATTTTGGGGATTGCCATTACTGTTCTGACATTAATAACCGGTGCTTGTTATTTTCAGAGAAGTAAAGGCGACGACTGTTATCTGGTAGACACTTACATCTCTGTAGATGACACAATGGTTCTTCTGGCGGGCTCTTACGGAGGAGATGGGTAATTAAGTAATATTGTTTCGATGTTACGAATTGATGATCAGAAATCAAATCAAAGGAGACCTAAATGATGCTGATGTGCTGCTAAACAAGTGGCGCTCTCGCCATTTATTCGTCTCTGTCTCAATCTCACAAATAAAATATTCTCCTCTTGTTGTTGTTTTGAATACATTCATATACAATATTTCAGGGATATCTTAAGATCAGTGACGATAGCTGACAGGAAGCTACAACCATGCTCAAACTTCAGTAACAACAAACAGTCAGTGCAGTGCTGCTGGTATAACAAAGATGTAAGTTATCTCACCTATCTTATTATTATAATCTTACCTGTGTACTTCCTGTGTATATGTTTGTTAAGAAGACAATGACCGGTCAAGATTCCAATGACCTTGCGGAGTCTGTCTCTATTCAGTTTGGTGAGGTCGCGGGCAAGTTTTTTATTAAGAGCTGGAACAGCATTCCTAGTTTGCCGACATCCTTCACTTGTTGTCCACACTGTCAGGTGTATTTTCTGGGTTCCTTCGCGCAACCATGCATTAATTTGAGCCTGAGGGATGGGCAGCAGAGGTTCCGGACCATACACTTTTGTGTCTGCTCCCCTCTTGGCTAGCTCGTCTGCGGCGTCGTTTCCCAATGAGTTGCTGTGTCCTTTTATTCATTGCGTACGAATACCATGTGAGCCTATTGCTCATATAGTATTCTATTATTTTTAAGATTTTCCTCATAATTTTATTTGTTTATTTCAGCGTGACATCCTCGTGACAGCCGGTGAGGCGGGCATTATCTGCGTGTGGACCGTGGGCGAGAAGGCCCAAGAAAACGGCACCACATCTAAGAAACTATCACATTCAATGAACAAACTAAATGTCAAAAGGCATAAACCTTATTGAAATACATGTTTTTATAAGACAACTATTTTTCGCACATTCCTTAAAAAACTTCATAATACAATATTACGGTTGAAAAATTATGATTCCAGTGGGGCTCGAACCCACACCTCTGCGTTCTACGTACCCAACGCCTTACCCACCTCGACCATGGAATCGAATTCGTCAACCTATTGCTAACATAAATGTCAGGCCTCCTCGCCTTATTGGCTGCACGCCATCTATTGAGAAACTTTCAAAACATTTTCGCCTTACAGCATGGGGCAAATGAGCGCGAGATAGATATAGTCATACTTATTTTTATTTGGGGAAACATGACATAAACGCGACAATATCTATCTCGCGCTCGTATGCTTGCTCGGAAAGTTTTTGTTTGCACAATACCTTTGCTTAAAATAGTTTTTTTTTAATTTTTGTCTGTCTGTTTGTATCGTCTAATCTTCTTAACGGCTAAACAGATTTTAATAAATTTTAGATACAACTGACTTCAAGGCGCGTAACATAGGCTACTTCTTTATTGATGTACCTACCAAACGAAATCGCGGGAGAAACTTAGCTTGTTTGTTTGATAGCGCTACTCTCGATCTCGGGAACTTCTGGTCGAATTTTGTTAATTATTTTTGTGTTTGATAGTATAGGTCTTTAGATATTTAACATTACGCTAAACTCCACGGGAGCGGCAGTAAGGTTAAACACAGGGCAAAGCGCGGGAGCAGCTACTACTTATTACAACGAATTACACGCGGACGAAGTCGCGGGAAAATATATGTTAGAATTGGTGACGCTTGCAGAGGGTAAGCAAAAACATGATTTAATAACTTAGCAGTTTATTCGAGACCCAAAATTATAACTAAGTAGTTGTAAATAAAGTATAATTTAATTACACATAAATGAATGGCTTCAGGTGTTGTATCAAATAATGTAATTTAAACTCGTGCCACCTGTTGCCGCAAAACGCATGCCATACAATACAAATAATAATATCAATAAAACATTTAAAAATAATGTTATATATGTGTATAAATTTTGTGTCATTATTACCAATTAAATACAAAGTAATCATTTGAACACACCACGCTAACTGCTGGCTCTCATTACGAATACGATTATTCAATCAACACAATACATACTACTGTGGACAACTTATACCACTGTGAATTAAATTATCTTATATGATAATTTTCACCTGTGCACTAACATAGTGACAGATGCTCTAATGGTAACTCATAGTGGTCCAAAGCTGCCTCAAGTCATTCATCACATCATGTATACTCTTACGCGCAATACACATATGTCCCGAACCGCACCAAATCTTTTCAAAGCGAAAAGCTTACGCTAGCAGTCATAATAATTACATACTAACAGTCAATTAGTAACCAATAAATATAATTTGTACTCAAAATATAATCTCGGAGCGGCCTTTTAAATTTCGTTTTGTTTTTCTTTCATTTATAGCATTTATATTGTGAATTAATTATTCTATAAATATGTGATCTAAGCAAGTGGAATTATATTGTTTGATGCGCGTTTTTAACTTTCGAAAACATAGTTGTTAAAGCTGACGCCACATTGACTACTATTAAGCTCCGATTTCACTAAAAGTCTTGAAAATAGCTTGCTCTCTCTCATTCGGTGTTTTGATGGAGCAGAAAGGCTCAGAGTTAAACTTGGGCTAGTGAAATTGATCCTTTAGTATTTAACGCAAGACAACTAGGGTTAAAAAAACTGGTATTATTTGGGATATTTTCTTGTTGTATAATAGCCATGGTCAGCTTAAACGTAAACTTTCAAATCAGATCCACCTACAAAATTTATAATAGGTTTACCCTTGTTACCGTGTATTAGTGTCAACGTGTGTATGTGTGTGTGTATTGCTGGAAACGCGCGTCAAACGTGTGTCATTAGTGAATTGATCTTTGGTAAACGCCCAGTATCGTAAAATGGTACAAAACGTTCAGTCAGCAACGACGGCCACCGCTTCGTCCGACGATCACTTGGATGCCAGGAACATTATCAGTCTGAAAAAACAAATAATGACAACTTCATTTTATATTCGTTCAAATAATTTGTTTAGGCATGAAGTGTTCAGTACAGTAGTTGATGCATGTTGTATGTCGAAAAAACATTTGAATTCGGAGTTTAGCAGTACCTGAAGTGAATAGCCTTGTTGGCGAGCAGTCGGTTGGCGTCGGCGAGCGGCAGCGGCAGCGGCGGCGCGTCGCTGGCGTCCTCGCTGAAGGAGTGCGCGCGCACGTGCGGGCCCTGCCCCTGCCGCGACTCGCCGTACGGCCCGCGGAGCACCACCCACTGCAGCGCCAGCGCACACACCGTCTTACTCTTTAGGATCAGCTGCGGCAAATCATCCAACGATTATACACTAACAGTAACAAAAACAACGAATTTAACAAACTACAGCAGTATTGTAGATAACCTAAATCAAATTAAATATCATTTATTTAGTATAAAAAGGACATAATAATAATGTGACCGCTAAAAATAAACACAATAAGGTACAGAATTTTGGTACCTGCTGATATCCTGTTAATAGCTGTGTCGCAGGTGATAAATAGCATTTACATGTTCTTAGCATACCGATTCTAATAGTCTTATATATAAATTCATATTAAACTTTCGATTGAATACAACATTCAATTTTCACATGAAAACGACGCAAGTTCTTCATAATTTAATAGTGCCACTAAATTTATTGTTGGCGAATTATTTCCTTGGCATTTTATGTCGGTACTTAATCTTACGGTATCATATAATTATCATTTTTGCAGGTTATTTATATAAAGATTTTTAAAGTTGTGCTGCAGGGTTCAATCCTTGGTCCATACCCAGTTTATCAAATCAAAGTTACCTGATAAGTAATTTCTCTCTGCGTGCTTTGCGTGGGATCACGTTGGTTCTTGTTGACGAACGCTTTAACGACCCATTGGTGTCCGAAGGCGGAGAACCGCGACGATTCGTAGTACAGCTTGTGCACGAACTCTTCGGTCCGGTACGGCTTCAGTTGCAGGTCTGCGATACATTTTAAACTCTTCAATATTTATATTGATTGTTTCACGGCTACTGCATGATCGAAATTCGTCGTTTAATAGAAATGTAGTATAGTTTTCTATCTATTCTATCAAAAGGCAGATTAATCGCTCCTAACATTATCTTAGCGCTCTATTGCATTTACATATGGGTAGCAGAGAGCCACCATATTGTTTTCGTCGTTCTTATATCTAAGCGCATTATCTTAATTTCAAACGATGTATCTATCACCTTTAGGCCTAAACTTGCAAAACATTGCCATATATTATAAAGTCTCACCGCTAAACGTGATCTTCTCGTAAGACAGCAACTCGAGGACCTGGTTGTAGACGGAGTTGGCTTCCTTGGCAGCCTTGTCCTTCATGGCGAGGGTGGCCACGACGTCTCCGGCGGATTTGTTGGGGTGAGCGCACACGGCCTCGTGCGCCGAGGCGTCGTGCGCGGGGCCCAGCCACGGACACCCGATGCATGCGTAGCGACAACCCGTCATTCTGCACACACCACAAGCATTGCTATTGTGTTTAAGACATAATAATATAAAATATCTGCCTGAAGAGGTTAGAAGATATTTTATATTACTTATGATATTGTAGCAGTATCGTCAGTTCACTTCAATGCTTGACTAACTAATGATCCTAATACTAATTTATTTTACTTGCTAATTGTTATGCTATATCAACTAATTAGCTAGCAATTTGCGATCATCTCATAACAAATAGTCTAATTAATTTTTACTTCTTTGAGTTGTCAAAATCTACGCCGATAAGTGAAATATTTATAGATTGTATACATATTATGAACATAGCAAAGCTTAAATTAATGTGATTTTAATCCGCCGATATAATCATGCGTCAGTCACCAGAGTATCGCCACCAATAATGTATTATTCGAGCAGAAATGGTTATTGTACAATACTTAACAAACAAATTTATAGATGTATAGACGACACGAGACAAGCGTAACGCTGAAGGATGAGTTCGGTTCGCATCACACCAGGTGTTACCAAGCATTACAGTCTAATGTTAGTAAGTAGCGCGATACAACACATGACAACACACCTGCGACACCTACGCCGCTTGAGCGCGCTCGCCGTCGGCGCGGACGAGTGCCGCAACGCTCCGAGCAATAGCGCGTACACGCTGGTCACAATGCGAACCAAACCATCGAGGTACTGCCTCTTTGGGGAAGAATCGACTACCAATTGCGAGAACTTGAACTCCCTGGGGGAAGAAAGTGGGGCCTCATTGAGTTGCGACTCTATCGCCACTATCTACTGCATTGTGGCTGTCATGGTCTCAGAGGCATTGTTCTAAAAGTGTACTCGATACCCTGAAATGTCGTCTCCCTATCGCAATCGCAAACCGTTGAGTAATCAGTTGAATACATAAGGAGTGCATTAACTATTACTCATTAAGATTTGTGATTTGTTGACGACGTAACGACATGCAAACAAGTAGTGATAAGCGATTCGTCACCTCTCCTCGCACGTGTTCTCCTGGTGGTGCTGCAGCGAGTGCCTTGGGAACACGCACGTGCAGTACTTGCACTCGGAGGGCAGCTCCGACACCGTCTTTTCCACAGCGAGGTTCCTGGACGCCGACGTCTTGGAGATCTCCACACGGCAGTTGGGACATGTAGCCGCTTCATCCCGAAGGCGCGCGTCCGCCAACAAGTGCGTGAAGCAAGGCGCACACATCAGGTGCCCATTGCTACACTGAAATTGTAGCTATGTGTCAGTACCGTGCAATGATTATATAATATGATCATATATTTTGTACATTGTTGTGTAATTTCATACTAATATCTATATATTTTTGAAAGGTGTAACAATTTTTTCAAGGTTTTGAAGATATATAAATGACAGCTTTCTACAGCCATTTAGCTTTACAAATGAGATATTTCATAGATATAAGTATGTGAGTGTATGCACATAAAACAATAGCATGTATGTATGTATGTGTTGTACAAGCTCTACCTCAAGCCATGATTGCGAGTGCCACCTGTAATCAAACTACACATTATAAAATATAGCTGGAACAGAAAACATGTTACAAATTTAATATTGCAATGATGATTTTTTTCTTTTTTTGTAAATCAGATCAGATTTTACTATTTTTTCACGAATGATCAAAGCAATAGAAAGTTGCAAGTTTATTGATTTAACAAATAAAACTATAATATAAAGTTCTTCTAATTGTATGGTGCAACTTAAAATCACAAATTAATTGGCAATTATTTTAAAATGGAACTGAACTAATTTTGTTTAATGTTTATTGTTTGTAAATTTGCTCTAATGAACAAAGTGTAAAACCAAGTAATAATAATTGTAGAAATACTGATGTTATGGGATTCTCTTTATGTAAGGATGGGATTGTAAAGGGGAGTTTTGAATAAAGAAAGAAATAAATCTCTTAAACATTTCTTTATTCAACTGAAATGTTACAAGAGTGAATACAGGCTTTATTTACTTGCTACACAATAGTAATCCTATACAATAATATCACAGACATGAACTTATCTCCTAAGTGTAACCTTAACACAATTTACTCAGGCTCAAGTACATACAAGGTATATAAACAGATCACAGGCCACACACAATAACTAATTGAATTAATATATCAATGAACACAAACTTTTATATAAGGTACAAGCAGTGACAACAAAGGGCACATGATAAAAGACCTAGCTCGAGTGCTTTACATTTCATCGTTATTGAAATAGATAGATACAGATCGTGACGCCAAAAAAACAAGTCTCAAAATGGAGAATGATTTAGGAACGTCGTGTAGGCGTCGCCACGACGCATTATGCTATTCAGCAACTGGTCTACCAGCTGCTTACGCAATAAAGGAAAATATTTATAAAACAGCTGATACAAGCCTTCACGCGATCAGCTGTTTTGGAATACCTGATACACGGCCGCCTTAGGAAGGTCCAGGCACACTGCGCAGCACAAAATGCCCCCGAGCCTGTGCTCGAGCTTATCGCTCGTCTCTTTGTCGTTTATTTTACGCTTTTTAGCCAAGGGCTCGTCGGTATCTTTCACATCAGGCGCGGGGGCCTCGCTCTCGCTGGAGCACGGCAATGGTTCGCTTTCGGGCGCCTCGGCCATTGCACAATGTAAATAATAACAATACTATGACACAAAATTACGCGTTGCTGCGTCAGTCAAATGGAAGCAAAACGAACATCGACGTATATACTTCGCGACAAACAAAGGTTTGTTGTTTATATAGATTACCCACCCTCCCGCACCCCAGCGATCCGATAGTGATGGACTACATGTATAGTCTATGAATTCTATTGCTAGTTAGTTATTTACCGGTAGTTTCGGTAAAGCATTTTTTTTTCTACTGTGCCCATCAGGGCACAGAAATTCAAAAGCGTAAATTCGGTAAATAGCAAAATTCAATTCAAATTTATTAATTTACCAAAATAACCTTAAAAATAAAATACAGAGTGCATTAGCAGTTTTTAATTATGATATTTTCCATAAATTACACGATTTTATTGCTCTATGATAATTTTACATTTTTAGGCCAATGTTCACATTCTCATTACAGCATGCATGCACATACCAAAAAATCCAATATAAAACAGAAGTCCCACGGATTGATTAGGAATCTTAAATTACCCTTATTATTAAATTAATTATAAAATATATTATTTTATTAAACAAATTTTGCCAATGTAAACGATTATTGATGCTGACACCATCATTTGGCCACTGCCACTGCAACTGCACTAGTGTATAAACTAGGGCATTCAATATCGGAAGGATCTCAATTCCGGAACTGAGATCCGATATTACCGGCTAATTCCGGAATTGATTCCGGAATTGTCATTTTCTCTTTTTTTTATTTCTCATTCTCTTTTGGTTTATATTTGTCAGGGTCAGGGTCCTTTCTCTATCTAGGAAAATAAAAAAACAATGTTTCAAATCAAATAAAATGTAATATATAATAATCATTTGAGCTACAAATTATTTGGCCATTATTTTATTTGGGCGACTGCTTGACCACCGGTAGTGTTGTGTCTAGTTCGTTCGCGAACGAACTAGTTCGAAAGAGCACTCCTACGGATAAACGACGTGAACTACCTTCTATGTTTTGTTTTATCTACTGCCACTCACTCATTATTATACTGTACATGCATCCAATGAGCGTCTCATGCGGTTGTTGTTAATAATCTGTATGTTTAAGCTATTTTTAATTATTTTTATATTAAGAACCAGTTTTTTTTACATCAAACACAAAGTGTTTTAATTGCACCAGTAAACATACATAGGTATTATTTACAATAATCTATTTGCGTTAAAGTAGTAAGAAACCAAAAACTGTGGATAAAAGTAAACCATCTCATAATTTTGTAACAAGCAACGGGAGCAATATCAGAACGACCAAACGATCTGCCTTTCTTTGGTCAAGGTGAGTGTGGGATGACACTGTGGATAGTGGGGATGGACAAACAAAGAGCGGACAAACTAAAGGAATAACCTAGTTCGTTGGGGATCGAAGACCGAGACTGAGCGATATCAATTGCGAACGACTTTGCCCAGTACCGGAGTGGTAAGTATTAGTGCACCGTGCTCGGTGTGACGCGCGCGTGTTGCCCATTCGACTTGCAGTTTGTGGCATAATCCACAGACGTTAGATTGCGTACGTTTAGAAGAAAATAATCATCAAAATACAAAAGACAAAAAAATAGGAATTCCGGAATTTTTCCTCCCAATTCCGGAACTGGAAAAATCAGTAAAATGGTCCAGAATTCCGGAATTCCGGAATTGCATGCCCTAGTATAAACATTTTGTGGAGCAGCCTCTATTTGGGTATTTTTTTAAACATAAGTTTTCTGTTCTTCCTGTTTCACCTGAGTATGCTGCCTTACATGAATGTCATCAGTCTAGCGAAAGTAGGAACAATAAAAAAAATCTATGGAGTTTGAGTGGCAATTAATGGCGGATATACCTGTCACACTCGCGCACTATGGGTTCTCTTTCCTACATCGTCTCGTCAGCCATGACAGCATTGACTTTACGTTGTGAACGAGTGTCACAGGACACGTGTTTTGGTTTGTTTACTTTTTAACTTATAAATAGAGCTTTTTCAGAGTCATTTCATATTGGTTTCGGTTTAATCTGCTATAATAAGGCAAAAAACATTAATTCTTTTACGAAATGCCACCAAAAAAGCGGTTTGTGACGTGTGAAATTTGTGGATATCGTGCTAAACGTACCGAGCGGTAAAAAAGGAAGTTTATGGCAAAATTTCCATTGGATGAGTCCCGGTAAGCACTGATTTAAATACTATACTATATTCTAACTAATAATTTATAGATTAGTAAGCCAAACAAACCCGATTTTGTTAAAAATCATATTTACTCTCATTGTGTAATAGTGCTGTCCTCTGGCTATCGATAACGTGGGTCGACTTTATCTTATTTCTGTACGGAATTAAGAAATGGTATATGTGTTGAGTACGAAACAAGAGATAATTTTAAAGCCATTTAATTCAATAATATACTTATATTAATATTTTATTATTATAATATTTAATAATAATAATTATTATATATTTAATATAATATTAATTAAATTAATAAATATTCATCATATAAATTATCGCTCGCTAACGGTGAAGGAAAACATGACGCAACCTGCATGCCTGATAGTGCCTAAAAAGTGCTCGGTGGTGAATGAAGTCTACCAATCTGCCCTTGCCTAGCGTGGTAGACTAAGGTTTAACCCATCTCATCATGAGATAAGCCCGAGCCCAGCAATGGGACATGTATTAGATACTGGGCTACTATTATAATAAATATTTTACCATGTTTTCAGATGCCGACAATGGGTTAAGTTTGTGGGAAAAGAAGATCTAATATATAATCCCATAGAAAAACGGAAAGAAGGAATAGCTTGTAATATTAAAAAAGCTCAGCAACAGGGGATGACAAAATAATTTATTTTTATTACGTAACAACAAGACAGAAAACAGACAAAACAAAATATATGTTTATTTTTTAATATTTGTTTCATTTTGTGTCCACTATATGTTCAACCTTGTATTAATTAAAGCTTTTCAAACATAATACAATGTTGGACATCAATGTGGACTGACTGCCTAACATTAATTTAAAAATAATATCTTAATTAATCCTCATTATATTCGTATACAATCTTATCGATATCGATAAACAATAGAGCACACAGCCCAACACTATTTGTGTCGTTAGGTTGGTGCAACAGTCATTTGACGTATTATGTATGTCATGAGGTTGGTAATAGAATGCCATGTAAAATGATTCCATTGGCCCAAAGAGTATAAATATATATAGGGTAAAGAGAGCCCTCTCGTGGCAATTTGAAGCAAACCTGTTTGACAGTCAGTGACATCTGGACATTGGCCCCGGAAATAATTACTAGCCTTGATAAAATTGATTTTTTAAAATCTAGATCGGTCCTGCTTTTGTTGTAGCAAAACTAACAACTCTACACTGCACTTTTTAAAATTAAGTGCATTGTAGGGTCGTTATTTCATTTTGCCACAACAAAAGTAGGACCGATCGACTAAAAGGTAAAAATAATAACAATAGGGTGGAACAATAAAACAAATAGAATATTAAGTACTCATTTTTTATTTTTATAATGTTTATGTTTATCATAATATTCTTGCGCAGCAATTTTTAATTGATCATCACCATTGTAGGTTAATTTTCCTGACAAAATTCGGTTAATCGATCTGCACCAGCTGTAAAAAATAACATTTATGGTAGTATTCATAAAATAATTCTTTAATTTTGCTCTATGCGTTGTGCAGTTGAATGGAAAATCGACCAGTACATCTGCTGTTAATGTAATGTTCTGTTTTATTTTTTTTTCAGGCATATTTTTTTTTAAATATGCTACTATTAAATTTTGTAGGTCATGGAAACAATTTTCTAGTTCTTTGCTTGGATAGCATAACCATTTTTTATTACTATACTCCTTAGCTTTAATGAATAAATGTATATTTTGGTCTCCCTTATCAATAAGGTTTTGCCTGCAGTTTTGACAAGTCTTTACAATCTTTTTTAGACATTTTGTCAGGACCCAGCCACATACATAATTCCTCTGACCTGCATCAGTATCCCTATTGATACTTAAAATTTCTTCATTAAGTTCAATTGTATTGTTTTCTTTGGGATCATCAGAAGTATCAGTATTACAATCTTGTTTTTCTGTGAAGAAGAACTCAAGAGTTTGAAGACACTTGTTTGAGTCTTCTTCACAGTTTGCTCTTCCTGAATGAGGCGAGTTATAATTATTTAATAATAGTGCTTTAAATGCACCTTCAAAAGCTATAGTGTTCGGAGAATTATTTCTCGCCCCATAACTTCTGATGTTCCCAAAGAAGTTTTCTACTGGATCCTGATTAAAATTTCTTGTCAAAAGGTAATCAAAACCATATCTTTGGGAAACAATATTCCAAATGGTTTCCATACCTTCAATCGTTTTAATTAAATTAATAACAGATGGAATATTTGTTTCGATTAATCGAGTTTTGTTTCCAGTAGTTTTATTATATCTAAATTTAACCGTTTTTAATATTAATTTAGCTTGCCTCCATAATTCATGATGAGGTGAATGCTTTTTAATAGGCCCTTTATATTTTTTTCCGTTAGGAATGCAAAATGTGCTTACATTTAAAGTATCAAATAAGTTGTCCAACAACAAAGTAATTTCTATTAATTGTTTGCAATCATTTGGTAGATCTCCCCTGGCCGACAAATGTTCGGTAGCTACAGCAACGCTATGGCTAAATATTTGTGTTGCAGATTTGACCCTCATTTTATTAATTTTGTCTGGATTTATATGTTCTTCCGTCAATTTATCTAATAATCTTAGTTCACCATAAGATTTGTCGGCGGCGTAAACTTTTTGGAAGTACTCCCATTTTACAGTTTTTACTGTGTTGTTGGACTTATACACTAAATCTTTGGTAATTAAATTATTTCTGATTCCTTTAATTAAATGAGGAACATCAAATATAGGTATTATAATTTTTCCATCAATTACAAAATGGTCATACCGCCATTCTTTTTGCTGTCTTAAGTATTTTGCTTTCGTTACATTTATCAAATCTGTTATAGCACCGACATTTACAGTGCATTGGTCACAGACCGTATTTATTATTTTAAGACCCGACCTTTGAGCATGTTTTATGACATCTATTATAATATTTTTTAATTCTACTTTGTTTAGCCCAGTTGTGTAATAGAAAGCTATGGGCTGTTTAAAGTTTTGTTTTATACCTTTGACCATAAAAACCAAAACATGGTCAGCAATTTTGTTATGTTTATTAAAGGCAAAGCCTTCCAAAACATCTTGCTGGGCATTATAATTGACCTGTGGTGTCAAGGACATCTCGTCAAATATTAGAGAACACAACCGGTCGTTGTCGTCTTTTTCCGACATAGTTTTTTTTATTCTCTCGAACACTATAGGGACTATCCCTTGATGTATCTTTACCGTGCTCAATAGGCGCTTCATACATTTAGCAGATGGCAAAGTAAACAGTTTATTTAATAGACTATAAGCCTTAGGACTTTTTTTATATAAAGACAAAGATAGCACCTTTTCTTTAGTCGTGAAGCGACGCCCTTTTGGTTTTTTTGATCCCTGCAGTTGCATTTGGAGAAACAATTGCGCCGGTTTTTTAAAATTGTTGACAAAATGATCCATCAGCGTTTTGCTTGATAAGTCTTCTGCACTTCTTAATCTCGCCTTGAAAGACTGGCCTTTCTTGCGCAGGCGTGATACTTCTGTCTGGAGACGCTTGATCTTCGTGCGCAGTGGACCCATTAGATCTACGGAAGGATAATATTTATTTATTATTTATTTATTTATTTCGGTACGCACGCGCAACAACGAGTACGCTATTACAGTTAAGTTGTACAATTTAAACTTATATCTAAGTGCCTCATTACTTATATGGTTATACAAGTTATAATATATAAATAAAATGTGGGTAAGGGATATTGTGCAAGATACTATGAGTAGTTGTCAACCGTACTCACTCCAGTCCAACAATGAGTATAAAAAAAAGATAGGAGTAGTAGTTAGTGAATATGTTAATGCGGTAATGTATAGGTAATGCGTGTAGTAGTAGTGGCAAGTTTGCGTTGCCACGCTTATGGGGATCTTTAATCTGATAAAAATCAGGTGCCGTCCTTGGCTCACAAGTGGCACACATTACCATTATTAAATGATTAAAATGCCACCACAAATGGTCCCTAATAGACTGCTGCCTGTGGACAAAAACTACTCGTAATAATAACTGAATAATACCTTTTCCAGTTGTTTTTCTAGGCTTGCTAATAACACTGTAATTATGTTCCAGCCAGTTCAATTCAGCATTCTTTTGAGATTTGCCTGAAATTATAAATATTTTATTAGGATTAATAAAATTGTGATAAGGTAACAAACACGAAGATACAAATACAGTGCAATAGTCAAACATCGGCTCAGTTGCCAAAAAAGAAAAAAAACAATGCAGCTTAAAGACTACACTTAGTACAAACGGCAAAGAGTGCGTAAGAGGCTTGGATAGGGTGGGAGAAAGTGCGTAGCTAAAATAAGTCAAAAGAGTCCTTTATAGATTAGAATTAGTTTGAAAATGTATTTTTTTATATTATATTACTTTTAACAAAATATTTAAATTCATATTTTGTTCTAAATAATTTGGTTGTTCCGAGTCGTCAGTTCATCACATAAAAATTTAGATATTTATTATGATTAAAAATATTTACCTGAAATATGTTGTTGTTCTATTGTAGGCTGGCTTGTGGTAGTGGAAGCTTGTTCCAAAATAACTGGACTCTGAGATTGTCCTGCAAAATAAGCATAATAATATTATATCATGATGAAAAATTATTCCATTAATAGGAATTGCGAGTATATTTATGCTTGAATCTCTAATTTACATTTCTTTTCATAACTATAGTGATACTTTTTGTTTTCTATCTTTTCCTTGTGGTTTCGCAAGTGATCCTGTAGAAACCTATTCTATGACCTATTTCAAATCATTATGTTAATGTATCCGACGTTGTTATAGGCAGTATATTTATTTAATTATTTAAATAGGAATACGGCCGCCGGGACTTTGCCAATCAGTAGTAATAACCGATCCGTGATTAAAAACGATGCTATAATCGGTTTCTACTGTACCACAAATTTTTTTATAATAAAATATGAAAATAAGTATTTTGATCTAAATAAAACACACAAAATAGTTGTTCAGAGTCATCACATACAAAAATATTTTTTTGATTTAAAATATTTACCTGAAATATGTTGTTGTTCTATTGTAGGCTGGCTTGTGTTGGTTGAAACTTGTTCCAAACTTACTGGACTCTGAGATTGTCCTGCAAAATAAGCATAAAAATATTATATTGTGATGAAAAATATTTAAATAATAGGAATTGCTAGTATGCTTGAATCTTATTGTTTTACTAGATTTTGCTTGTGGTTTTGTCGGTGATCCCGTGAGAACCAATTCTATAGCCTATTTTAAATATGGTCTATATGTGTGCCATTTATCAAACTCCAGCGCAGCCATTAATGCATGAAGGTGTAACAAAAATAAATAAACAAATTCAGATGAGATTAAAGGATTGTTCAAGAGACATTCAGAGACTTATTAGTTAAGATTAAAGGATTGTGTAATTGATTGATAGTAACACACATTCTGTGAAGATTTAAATTTACAGATTTGAAAAGATATAGCCCTGTGACAGGCAGCATAGACGTAGCCACTATTTTTTTCTAGGGGGAGCCAAATTTTCAAATCAATCACTTTTTATTATTGTAGATGAACAATTCAATTTTCTAGGGTGGGCCAGGGCCCTCCTGCCCCCGCCCTGCTACGCCTATGACAGGCAGACAGACAGCCAAGTCTTAGTCAGTGTCAAAGGAATAAGGGTGGTTAAGACTACCTTTAAAAAAGAAAAAATATTTAAGGAACTTACCAGGCAGATGGAGTGTTGGGATTGCTAATGCATTTAGCCGTTTATTACGATTTCTGTGCCTGTCACAAAAGTGTACATCACAAACTCGCTTTTCCTTATAATATTCAATATCAGAGGATGTTTCAAGATTTCCACCACCAACAAGATTGACCCAAGTTTGAAATTGCTCAGGAAATTTCAAAGCATTTGGGAACCGATGCATTGGAACATCTGAAAGTAATAAAAGAGGTGATAAGACAAATACATAATATTATACTTTGATCTTGCAGATAATAAAGATAATGGTTTTACTTTGTAAGATGACATGTCTCTAATGTATTAATATTCATTAATGGGGTGGGGTCCATAATTTTTTTTATTTTAAACCACCGCTTTATCAAGTCAATTAAAACAAAGAATTATTGAAATCAGTCCACCAGTTCCCGAGTTTAAACGAGACTAACAGCGCACAATCCATTTTAATTTATAAGAAGAATAAGAAGATAACATTTTCAGTTTCACACACATTAGGTTGCTTGAACACTGTTCGACCTTCACTGTATAATGCAAAATAGTAGTGCCTGATAGGTTGCAATAGGCTCACCCCCTACAAATGGTAAAATGTGGGTGTACTGCACACTGCCGCTGTCTAGCCCTTTGGATGATACAGGAGTGATGTTATGCTGTACTAGGGTTCCTTGCAACACTTACCACCTCTGTGGTCTAGTGGTAACACCACCTGACTGAGACCCAGAGGTTCCGGGTTCGATTCCCAGTGGGGTCAAAATTTTCTGCTTGGGTTGGTTGGTGGTAGGGCCTGTTCTAAGTCCGCCTGGCTAGCTACCACCGTCTTATCTAAGTCTGTCGCCATAATAACAATGTTAACAGCATTGTTGTTTTGGCAGTTAGAGGTAAGATAGCCTCCGTGGTTGAGGATTCCGGGAGAAGCTCGCTTCCACCTTCGGCCTGATCATCACTTACCATCAGGTGGGATATAGGCCAAGAGCTTCCCCGTCGTGCATAAAAAAAAACTAACCAACAGGTAGTATCCCCATGCAGTTGCACAGTACTTGACTTTATCACCTAGCAACTACCAGATAATTATAAAAGCAGTATGTACTCACCACTGGGCGCACAACCTAAAGCACAACGTCTCGGCATTTTACAACAGTTCATACAATACACAATATCGCAGTGTATATCACAATAAGTGTCTCTATCACAAAAAAATTAAGATTTTCGAAGCAAATTCGAAACAGCAAGGCGGAGGAATACAAGACTCGACTCGACGCACTAACTGCTGGACATTTCACAACCGAAAATATTCAAAATGGGACTATAAGGAGTACAAACATGCGCAATCGCAAAAAGTAACCGACATGTTGTGACATTTTTGACAAATTAAAAGATATTTTGATAATTTTGATTGATTTTGACAATAAAGAAAGAGTGTTACCAGAAAAAATACTTGATTTGTATTTGAAAAAGTTAGTTAGCAAGCAATATTTTTGTAACTTTCTAATAATGATAATGATAGTATTAGATTTATTTTAAAAATAAAAGTTTATTTTCTAAACTAATGATTATTACTAACGCAACTGTCATTCGATGGCTTTTTGTAATTTCAATTTGATTTTAATTTTGCCTAGTTTGCGGTATTTTTTTTATGACATACCACACCGAAAGCTGGTTCCAAGTGTTGTTATCCTACTAGCTGTGATGCCATAAACATCTTTTTTTATTGTATTTAATATAAACTTAAACATTGTTATATAATTGGTCTAAATTTTTTAGTGAAACAATCTAATGTAAATTTATTGTTTTGAAAAATTAAATAATTTCATTCTGAAGACAAAGTAGTGACATCTAAAATGAAAATGTGTACTAATTGAAAGTATCTTTTCGAGCCAAGTAACAGATGGCGCTACCATCTTTATGAAATGTCACTTCAAGGCATCTGTCCCCCCCCAAAGAGTATAAATATATTATAGGGTTGGCCTCAGCCTGAGTCCCGTCTCTTAAACGTAGTGATTATATTCTCTTTGAATGTCATAAAATAAATGAAAATTCTTATACTCATAATAACTTTATATAAGCTCTATTCAATTTTGGGAACTCTCATAAGATGCTTCAAACAAAAAAATGTTTATATTAAAAAAGCCTATTGATTCTAATCTAAATATAGAAGTAAAAGCAAGGATCATACAATTACAAAATGCATCCTTGTTGTTCAGTTGGCCTGAGCTTAGCTGCAAAGGCTACTACAATTAGGACACTGCAGTAAGGTGTCACCCACATTAGTGTTCAGACAATTTGAATATTTTATAGAGTACTTTAACATTTTTTCAAACTTGCTACAGCTTATTTAAATTGTTGTTGTGTTGAGTCAACACAGTAGATACATACAGTATTTATTGTGGAACATACAAATTCACTTAATGTACTTGAAATCAAGCAGTCTATTTCACTTATACAAATATTTGCTTCCCAATCAAAGTTTAGGCTTCTTAGGCAATGATCCAAAAGCTGAGATGATGGTTCCCTTGGTGCCCGTGACATTGCTAGTGAGTGGTTGCTGCACCAACCCGGGTTGTTTGATGTTTGGTTTACTGGCTACATTTGGTGCTGCCTGGTCCCATTTTGATTTTCTCTTCTTCTCATCATCACTTTCAGATTTTTTTGCTACTCCTGTAATAAAGTCTATTTTAGCTAACTTTTCTTTTTTCTCCTTTTCCCTCCTGTCCATTTCTGATTTCTGAACTCTGGATAACTCATCATAGTATGATTCCTTTCCCCATCTTAATGGATCATAAATTTCTGGGGGATAATTTGTATCTAATTCATTTATATCACAGAACTGGATAAGTTTCTCATAAATGCTTGGGTTCCTAAAATTTTTCTTATCCTGAATGATCTTATTCATATCAAGTCCTTCATTCAGCATTCTACTATAAAACTTCGCAATGGTATCTTGTAGCTCTTTAGGACATTTTCCAGGCGGTTCTGGAGGTATACTGACACCATCTTCTGAGTCATCGGGATCAGAACGGGGGATTGCCTCGTCAGTGTCAGTCTCCATGGACAGGCGGCGCATGTCATCCTGGTTCTCAGGCGTGGGCGACAAGGGCTCTTCGTCTGATACGATTGTGTCATCCACGTACGAAACTAACCTTCTCTTTGGAGAGGCGGGTGCCGAGGCGGGATGTTTACCTTCCTCTGCTTTTTTAGGGCTAGTAGGTTCAGAGACAGCTTCTCTCACTTCATCCTTTTCAGGAGTCTGGTCTTCCATATCCTCTTCGCCTTCTGAATCTGTATAGGTTGCAGTAAGAGATGCAAGCGCTTGAGACGCCATTGTAATGATTTTTGGGCAATAGACTGGTCGATAATTGCAAAATCTGACTATTCTCACACAATATGGGCAATCAGAACAAACTTTATTTGACTTTTAGGAACTAATTTTTAAAATGGTTTTCGAGCTTCAAAAGAAATACGATATGAATAAAATGACTTTTAAATGTCATTAATGACTTTTGTGAAATTTACTATGTCGTTCAACAACTGAATTTGATCTAATGGTGGGTCCACACTGAGCCAACGAAGGCGAACGAAGGTTTTTTGACGTTGGTAGCAAACGTTCGTTGGCCTTCGGACAAACGTCCAAACACATTTGGTGTTTGACCAAAACATCGTTTGCTCATGATTCCGGACAATTGACAATACTCGAAAGTGTATTTTGATCATGGCCTAAGGATATCATGTGTCAATGGGGTTGGCAACTGTCTTATGTCCATGATTATTATTTACAAGTCAGCTATTATTCTGTGTTATTAACTACTTAGCTTCAAGATAATGTAATTTACTACGTAGACACATGCTCTGACATTTAAACAGACCGTCGAATGTCAAAATGTCAACCATTCTGTTGACGTTCGTTTGTTGGTGTTTGGCGACCGTCCAAACTGAATTCGGTCCAATGGCGCAAATCCTTTGATGTTACCGCCACGCTACGGATCGCCGGCCAACGTCAACGAACGTTCGTTGGCCATCGCCAATCCGTCCAGACATGGCCAACGAACCCATTCGTTCGCCTTCGTTGGCTCAGTGTGGACCCACCATTAGTTGATTTTTATAAATTATCCGATTTATTTATACGTATAGAAAATTTCATTAAAATTAACGGTAGCAAAACACGATCAATTTGTTATACTAAATTAATAATTACATAAATAATGTATAATTTTATTTATATTATTCACTGACTGAGTTGTTGAACGGCCAAGTGTCAAATGATTTTGACATTTTATTAGCAATTGGCAATTTTAGCGAAAGATGGGGGAGTTGTGATGGAGAATGTAAATTAATTTTTAACGTACGCATATTAATTTGCATAAGAAATGAAAAAATAAGGCTAAATACTCAAGAATCCTGCGATCAAACGCTAAATAAGTGACGACAATGGCGACTCAGCCAAGTGATTATACGGAGTTTCCGCCCGAGATAATATTGAAGCCCCTTGCACTGATCGGATTGTCCGGGCTCGATGCAGTTAACAACGCCGTGCACAAGGAGATATGGGACGCCTTCTCTAATAATCGTCGCGCTGACCGTACGCCGGTGCGTTTTAAGTTACTTAATAATACATTCGAGTTTCCAGTAGTTAAACCAAAGAGGAACTCTTACGAGTGGTACATTCCCAAGGGTGTCCTGAAGAAAAATTGGATCAACAAACGTGTGTCGCTGATTCCAGCAGTCGTAGTGATATTTTACGACATGGATTGGAACGATCCCCAGTGGAACGAAAAGATTATCGAATGCGCATCCAAAGTGCAGTCAATTCGTGCGGCCGTGGAAGGACACGCGACGCGCGTCGCCATCGTCGTCATACAGTCTCGGCTATCGCCGCCTCCCTCCGAGTACATGCTCGGGGCCGAGAGAGCACAGGCACTGTGCGCTGCCTGTGAGATTCAATCCAAGTCCTTGTTTGTGCTTCCTCACAGTGATCATCTTATGGGATATATAGTTCGTTTGGAGAATGCTTTCTATGACATAGCTCAGAACTACTACCACCATGAAACTAAAAACATCAAACAACATAGAGATCATCTAAATAAAACTACTCATCAGTATTTGTTTGTGAGACACCAATTCAAGCTAGGATACCTCAATGAGCTGAAGCAGGACTTGAGCACAGCTCACAAGCATTACATGCATGCATACAATAACTTACTTGAGAGTAGGATTGTGGATACTAATACTCATGAAGTGAGAACTGTGGCAGGCTACATTAATTATAAACTATGCAAATTGTTATTTGCTCTGAACCTGCCTCGGGATGCAATAGCACAGCTCAAGTTACACATTGAAAGATATAAAAATAGGATTGGTTCTACAGAGTTACTTTTTGAACATTATGCCTGGATTGCTAGACAATATAGTGCCTTTGGAGAGTTATTTGATGAAGCAATTCGGGCAGGGCTTCCTGCAATCCAGTCACAACATCCTGGCTTCTATTATCAACATGCAGCTCAGTTTACAGTAAAAAGAAGACAAGCTATGAGATCAGTGTGCTCTGAGGCTACACAATATCCACCACCTCCTGATCCTTTAGAAGGCATTGTAGAGTTCTATGGTCAAAGGCCCTGGAGACCAGGACGGCTCAGTGCTGATCCCCATGACCCCCAGAAGGAACAAGCCGCTGTACTAGCTCTACAATACAATGAGCGTGTCCTCAATCACTCAGCAATGATCATCAGCTTCCTAGGCTGTGCTATCTCACAGTTTAAAACATTCCATTCTCCTCGCATGAGGAAGCAGCTGGTGGTTGAGATGGCTAATGAATATTTTTTTTCTGCTGACTATGGCAAAGCTCTCACTTTGTTAACTCACATGTTGTGGGATTACCGACGGGAGAAGTGGTGGTTCCTGGCTTCCCATGTGCTGAATAGGGCACTGCAGTGTGCATACCTGTCTGCCAAAATACAAGACTATGTACAGCTGTCTATAGAAGCACTCTCTAAATTCATTCAAGTGCCAAACACTGACAAAGCCAGAATATTTAAAAATATCATGTCAGTCCTCAACCTTACTATTCCTGCTGCAGAACCTGATCTCCCAGCTTCCTCAAATCAAAAAGCCTTAGAACTTTGGCAGGCAGCTATTGAGAAAGAACCACTCCTAATTTCTGTAGATATGGCCAATATATCAAGCTTCTTAGAGGTGAAGCCTAAATTCAAGCAACAGAGGTACAGAATGGATGAAATGATTGAAATTGAACTGTATGTTCGGCTCACATTTGATACAGTGTTAGAGGCAAAGAAATGCTTTATAGCCATATCTAGTCACACAGAAACTATTGAAATTCCAATTACAGAAGCTGGCAACTCTAGCATTTCTTTAGAAGGTGGCAAAGTGAAGAGATTCCTGTGTCAGTTCAAGCCAAACCCCCATGATAGTGGCACTGACCTGCACATCAAGAATGTCTCTTTTGTACTGGATACAGATCACAAGCGGAATATAGTTATGAATTTTAAAATAGATGAGAGTAAAGTTGCAGAGACTACTATTCACCCTGAGTTGTTGCATTTTATAAGAAGTCCAAAAACTGATTATGAATTTGATTGCATTGTTCCCTTGACCATGGCATCTGTAACATCACGAGAATGCAAGCTATCCCTGCTGGTCACCAATGCCAGTCCTGCACTTCAAGGTGAATGGTTTCCTTCAACATTCACAATCATCAATAATGAGGAGAGTCCAGTCTATGATGTCAAGATAACACTCTCCTTATTGAGTTCTCCTGAAAATCCTAACCCTGATTCTGTAACAGAATTGAGTCTCAAAGAAGGAGAACCCCAAACACAGCCACTTAAATTAAATGTTGCCAGTATAAGCTCCATAGCCAATTTCTCAAACATGTTTTATTTGAAGACAAACAGGACGGCCACCACAACTGTTCAAATAAAAGTATCTTATGTTATTGATTTGCCAGAAATATTGAAATTGGAATGCACTAAAGATTTTACTACTAAAATAACAGTGATCAAACCATTTGAGGTATTTACAAGTTTTGTAGCAATGAATTTCAAACCTATTGCTAAATGCTTTGTCAATGACCCCTTTATTGTGATGCCTCAAATTAAGATATTAAGTCCATGGGACTTGTTGATAGTCGATACAGAGTTGGAAGTTGTTGACTGTTTCAAACACAGTGGTGACAAGAAGCCTCCTTCATGCATAAGTAATCTTGAAGTTGCTGAAAAGAATATTGCATCAGATGCTGTCTGTATACAGGCTAAATACAAACCTAGAGACAATCCTACAAGAGTTGGATTGTACAATATCACTTGGCGCAGGAAGACCAATACTAGCCATTACGTGATGAGCAGCACAGCACTGTCAGAATTGCCAATAGATGAGTGCCCTATTGCTATTAAAGTCAATTATCCTGAAGTGGTAGAGTTGCTCACGTCAGTGCCTCTCAAGTGCACATTGTTTGGGAAGAGTGCCACTCCTATAAGACTTAGTGTAACGGTTGAGGGTACAGATGCTTACATGTTCTCCGGATACAAGAAACTCTCAGTGACAGTACCTCCTAATGGTAAAGTAGAGTTATGCTACAATATCCACCCTCTAGTCGCTGGCAACACCACTCCTCCCAGGTTAAAAGCTACAATCATTGGTGATGCAGCAAGTCAGGAGGTTGTCAGTGAAATGTTTGATAGAATCTTTCCACAGAATATATTTGTTATGCCTAAGTACAATAAATGAGAGTATGTAATGTTATTTCTTCAGTTTTATTAAAGTATTGTATATAGTAATGAACAAAGTATAGCAAAACATAAGTTATATTGTAGTTACCTTGTAATTATTTTTTTTAAATAATAAATTCAGTTACTTGTTAATAGTTGTTATTCTTTGCCTTAACCATTACAAGTTAGAAGCCCTAATAAAAACGGTGATATGTATAGTTATAGATACCTATACCTTACCACAATAATACCATGTGAAAATCATTGTGTTTCTTTGCTTTACCATGCAAAAATACTACTTCAAAATTTTATGTAGCCTATAACACATTCCCTGCAGTTAAGAGCCAATTCTTTGATCATATAAAAAAACAAACAAATAATACAAATTATGTTTATTAAAAATCAAATTAATCTTTACGCAACTCAAACTTCTCTTCTTGGATGCCATTGGCAGTGATGATTAGTATGTAGATGCTGTCTCCAGTGTATATGTCGCGCTCCGCTGCGCTGATGAACACATCCTTCAGTAGGGCCAGGGCCTTCTCTTTTGGAATGGGTGCCTTGGTCACATTCTCCATGTTCTTCAAACCTATCTGGTTATCTAATAGGGGCTGCAGCTGCGCGCCCGCGGAGCCACCGGCGCGGTAGTTAGAGCGCTCGCAATGACCAATGGGGTCGTAACTGTAGACACAGCCTACACCATTGGCATCTAAGCCAGCTAAAATGTTAGATACATAATAGGGGAAGAAGCGTTTGTAGTACATCACAGTGGAGAGCATCTGAGCGACAGCAGGCGTCGTCATTGACTTGTTGTGGTCATGCTCATACATCTGCAACCTAGCCTTCACCAGTCTGGTTAATGCAAGCGTATCGCACCAGCATCCTGTGGCACCTAGGACCGTATTGTCTGATAACTTGAATAACTTCTTTTGTTCTCTGGTGTAGATGGAGAACCCGGTGCTAAGACGTGTATCAGCACCAATCACCGCGTAATCCTCACCGGCAATAGCAACAATGCTACCTCCATTATCTGCGTATGGCTCGAAGCGATGTTGTTTAGCGCCGGGAACAGCATACTCGGGGAAATTTTCGTGCATGTTCAGCATTTTCTGTAATTAATTATTACACTCACAACTCGGCTGTTTGTTATAAAATTAAAATTTGGTTCACGAATGAAATGACATGCACAAATTCGCATTACAATTTTTGACATGTCATACAGCTCCTAATGCTCTCACTGGATATCTCTGTCTTTACTAAGTGTTTTGAAAAAGATGGGCTCTGTTTCATGCTAAAAACCATGAAACTGAACGAATTAATAACGTAACAAAACCAACCATAGACAATTTCATATTTTGAATGTCATTTCTGCTGTATTTATAAACCTTGGGGCAGACTTGCAAAATTAATTGAAAATGTGTACCGGTGTTTTACGGTGCGAAAAGCGGGGCTTTAAATTATTTATTTAAAAAATTAAAATATAATTTTAAAGGTACTAACGTAAATAGTTGATTAACGTCCTGTTAACCGTTATTTTGTAAAGGTTAGGCCTTATCAGGTGTAATTAGTGGGTGCAACGCACTCACGCACAGCACCGCACCGTCATATTATAAATCTTTTCAAGCTATCACATCTATTACTTCACTTCTCTGCTTCTGTCTGTAGGGGTCGGTATGTCAAAGAAAATAACCTCATTTTTGCCTATTTTTCTAAAATCACTAGTGTCGCGAAAGTATGTATCCTGTCGTAAAAATAATTAAAATCTTGGGTTGCAAGAATTTCATTATAACGATCTGATTACGACGACGATTATTACGCTGATGATATGGTGCTGCTGGGCCCCTCCATCAGTGCAATAAAAAAAATACTTCGCATTTGTGAATCTTACGCTGTGGCCCATGGGCTCCAATACAATATAACCAAAAGTAAGTTTATGTTGTCAGAAGCAGTTAACTAGAGTTATATGAGGTTATACCCATTACATATGTGATACTTTAATACTGGTCTAAAATATAGTTTTCATTATTATTATTATAGTACCCACTGTTCTCAAGATACGAGTGATTTTAAGAATAAGATTAAAAAAATCTAATGGCACCGAGTCAGATTATCCTTAATGCTTAGTCTCAGAGACCGCCCCCGCTGCTAAATGTGGAAGAGCGCCGCGCCGCCCTGAAATTGAATATAGAACTATTTGTCAAATCCAAAGCGGAAATATCAACCGTAACCCCTTGTTATATAGATATTTGCGTTCATGTTGTGTCCATATTGGTTTTTTAGTCTGAGTGCTAAGTATAAAATAAGACAGGGAAGTGTCATCAATCGGTAGTGCTGGCGGGTGCGGGAGTGGTAGATATTTTGGAATCATCGCGGGTGCGTTCCTATGCTATGTCACTTCTGGTACGATTTAACTGGTTTTTTGAAAACACCGAGCTTCATTGTCGCCGATAGTTTGGTAATTTTTTAGTCAGCACCTCATTTTTCAGCCGATCCTAACCTCATATTTTCATGCGGTCTTTGTAAATTACAGGTCAGTTCCGCAAGGTAGTTGATATCCGCCGCGGTCGCTCAATGCCCTCTCTAATAAGTTCGATTTGTTTTCTTGTTCGCTGGATGAGTTCACGAAAGCCATTTATGGTTTTTTATGTATTAATGTTAAGTACTCTGCCGCATTAGGTTAAGAAACCTGTAATGATAGATGTATTATGTGTGTGTATAAATAAATGTATAATACTTATTTATTATTATTGATTATTATACTAACGAAATGATGACAGAAAAATCCAAGTTTTATACCGATCCGGTGATCGAACCAGAGACTTCGTGCATATCAATCGGCACTAACGACCCTCGATCAAGGACGCAGTTTAGATACCACTATTAATTTTACCAGTATAACGATTATTTATTATAACGTTATTAAATGTTATTTAACGCAAATTTTACTGGTATGTAAAAAAATCGAAAAAAAACAAAATTAGAACAACCCTTCGAGCAAAGAAATGATCCAATCAAAATACTTGACGTGTAGTACTTATGTCAAAATTGTCAAACGTCAATTTTCTGTGTTGAAGTGGAGCTCACGAATTTATTGAAAAGCCGCTATTCTAAAATATTCTACAAAATGACTTCATTAATGTCTGTAATTCCCAAGCTTTACCAAGAATACATTTCCAAAACACCTAAGAAGTTGAAAATCATCGATGCGTATCTTCTATACATATTTCTTACCGCTGTGATTCAGTTTGTGTACTGCTGTCTTGTCGGCACTTTCCCATTTAATTCTTTCTTGAGCGGCTTTATTTCTACAGTTAGTTCATTCGTGCTTGGAGGTAAGTGACCCTGATCAGACTTTTCACGAGCTTCAATCTGCGTACATACGATCGATGTTGTAAAACTTTGTGCAGTTATTATGCAGTATTTAACACTTTGTTTTATATTTTCAGTCTGCCTTCGCCTTCAAGCTAATCCAGAGAACAAGAACGAATTCCAAGGACTCAGCGCTGAGCGTGGTTTCGCAGACTTTATATTTGCACATCTTGTGTTGCACATTGTTGTAATCAACTTCATAGGTTAAGATTGTAATTTACTGTAAAACAAAAGTAATAATGTAAGGCTTTCCAAATAAAATCGTATAAATATACATTTTGAAACTCTTTTAATAATTAGCTTTCTGATATAAGAGGCTGGAGGTATTCTGTATTATTCCTATTATATTCTTGATTAATCAGTGTGATAAAATATTCTAAGAAACATCAGGCACTTGGCACCAAAACAAAAACTGTTCCACATCTGATTAATCGGGCATTAGACCTACTAGACTGTACAGAATCTCGCTAGAATGCTATTGGATAAACTACAGGCATACAAAATACTAGCAGCACACATTGTTTATTTGTCCCTTTATAAAATAGTACTAAGCCATATTACAAACAAACAAGTGAGCATATTCCAATAGATTTTGCATAAGTAATTCTAAATCCATCAGAATATATGATCACTTGTTTGTGTGTGTTGAATGAGTAACAACCCTCCACATGTATTAAAAAATAAATTATAAATTTGTGGGAGGATAATCAAGCAATTGGTAAAAAAAAAAAAAAATGAAGTACCTATCTGTTTTTAATGTCAAAATAACAGTTTTTTTCAAGCTGGTATAGTTGTTAGTACGATATAATAAACTAAAATACAGTTTTCAAAACTTTTGTTGGTCTGTCTTTCTATTTGTGTTGGCTAATCTTCTAAACGGCTAAGCCAATTTCTCTAAAATTTTAGATCTAGGTAACTGACTACAAGGCGCGTAACATAGGCTGCTTTTTATTGATGTATCTACCATGAATACGAAACCGCGGGAGAAAATTAGTTTGTTTGACAGCATTAATCTCGTGAATTACTCATCGAATATTGATATTTATATTTCTGTTTGAAATTGTAACTCTCAATAAAGGTCTTTAGATATTTAACATTTTGCTGAACTGCGCTCGGGAACAGCTACTTCTTAATACAACGAATTCGGACGAAGGCGCGGGCAAAAGCTAGTACATATAAATTGATGCGGCATTTAACTGTTGAAGCGAAACAAAACAAATCATCTGGGATAAGATAACAGACGGGACAGTAATATATTCAGGGTAAAAAACCACAAATTACAAGCTTTCGGTTTTAATATAATAAAGAGAAAAAATTCAAATAGTTATTTTTGCCACAAGAGAGCAAAGTATCTACTTGCTTCGAGTGTTAATTTTGAGTCCCGAATAAGCGATAGATTCTACGGTAGAATAAGTAAATAACTTTGATCTTGTGTCGCACCACAGATAATATAATACTAGTGTCGCACATACAAATTTTTACTTTAGCAGCTCGAAATAGTTGAAGGTTAAGTAAGGTGTGATATAAAAAAAGGCGAACAGTGAGCAAAAATCAACTTTGCTTCGAGTGAAAGCAAAACTCGAACCTCGAGAAAATCGAGTTCTGCTCACTGTTTTCATACATCAAAGAACGACTTTTTGAGCTGCTGATGTGAAAAGGTGAAGTATGAATTATGTGAATGAGGGAAAAGAAAAAACAATTAAGTAATATCGTATTTTATTTTGACTAGTCATGAATAAATTTTCATCGTTATTTTTAAGTGTTGTAGTAGTAACCTAACACTGTGGCTACTTTAAATACTAAAATAAACATAAATAAGTACTTATCTTCGTCATAACTCGAGTGGCCATTCATTTAGTCGTATCGAAACAAACTAGCCACCTGTTTTACTTAACATCATTTCGTCAAGAATTGCTAATATCACATTTAATCAATTATAGCACACCCGCGGGGGTTCACTCACACACATATAAAATAAGTACAAAATATCTCACAATATGAAGTGAAAAATAAAAATGTTAAGTTGTTTATGCAGTTATATAAAATGATTTGTGTATCTATTTAAGTGTTTTCCCTTATTTTTGTGTAAACTATATGTTTCAGAAACGATATTACAGCCAATAGTGATAGTAATCATAATTTAGTATGCTGTGGTTAAACATTCAAACGGACTTGCCTAGGTGTTCACAAAATAAATGTGATTATTTATAGAAGAAAAGTTAGCTTTTGGATGAGTTTATTAGCTTCCAAATAGCATTTAATTTAGGAACACCTTATACACTTTTCTCTACTGAGTGTAATGTCGTTTCATTAGGTGTAAAGTACAGTCAGCTGCAGAGTAAACTCACTCCTTTGAAGTGCAAAAAAGTACTTATAGGGGGTGAGATTTCTCAGCAGCTGACTGTACATTGGTATTTCGACGATGGGAGATCAATCCGGTTGGTGCATTAAACTGTAACTACGAACTATCGAACTATGGACGATACTTTTTATATATTTTATTAAATAGAAAAATACACTCTCAAAGTTAAAATAGAAAAATAAATCGGCGCGACAAAGCGTCCTTCGATGTCACCGGTCACCCTCGATGAGGCAAAAGGCGGCTCGGGGCGATGGAGCAGCGCGAATTTACACTAATTAAAATATCACAAAGTGTGAAGTATTTACATTAAGTTAACATTCACGGCTACTCGCTAACCTTGAGTTGGTTTTTATGTGATTCACTGGGGCGCGGGCGACGCCATCTAACGGGTAAATAACCCAACGCATTTCTAAACAACCATTTCTTTCATGGTATAAATATAACTTGGTATTTATTGTAAGGCCATTATTGTATGATGTACTCGATTCCATTTAGTACACGCGAAATTCATTTCAACGCGTTTGCATTCAGAGTATTAAGTGTATGAATTTCTCTAGGTACAATTTTAACGCTAAAAGGCGCTCATCGCATAGTTTACATATATTTTTACTGACTATGCACTCGGTATTACGTTAGACTCGCAGTAGGCACTTGGTAGCATTTGTCGAGACTTCGATTGCTGCATTTGAGCGGGTCATTTGGAGACTACTATAATATATGTACATCGCGCTAACCGGCACTAATCGGCTGAATAAAACATTTGTATAAACACAACATTGACGGCATCGACACTATATCATTGGGATCTTCAACCGTTCCTCCAAGTCCTTTCTAGTCGCCCTGGTGTAAATGAGCCATTATTTTATAATTACATCTTGCAACCGTTATCTGCATGGTCATTGCGGTCAACCATGAACAGTTGAAGAGATCCGAGTCTGCTTGTACGATGTTCTAGAGAACGGGCAGTCAGCTGTGGCCGGGCGTGGCGGGGGCGTGTCGGCGCAGGTACCGCTGGCGCGCGGCCGCGAAGAGCCGTTCCTTGCGTCGCTGCAGGAGCGCTTCCCGTTCGGCCGCGCTGCACGAGAACTCAGTCGGTAGGTCTTCTCTGAAAACGAAAGCATTTGTACTTATCATCCATTGAAACTACAGTTATATAAGTAAAAAAATTAATATATCTAACTGAATGTTTACCTGGTGACATTTACTTGGTTGAACCAGTCACAAAAGCAGTCGCTCTGTATTTAGTTTATATATTATTTATATATTAGAAGGCTGTTATGTACTTACAATTCATCATCAGTAAGCAGTTGCTCATTCTGTTCCGCATCGTGTGAGGAGGCGTGTGCGTCGGAGAGCTCCACGACGGGCAGCGTGTATGCCTCGGGAGGGGGAGTCCAGGGTTCGATGGTGGAGGTGGCGGCGTCCAGCAGCGCCGGGACAGCCAGGGGCTCGGGTGGGGAAGGGGGCGGGGGCAGGCGGCCCTCGAGGATGTTGTCGAGGGTGAGATCCGCCGACGCCGTCCGCACGAGGTCGGCGGTGAGCGTGGCCAGGGAGTACTGCGGGAACAGCTGCTGCAGCTGCAGCGCCGCGTCGGCCGCCGCCCCTCCCATGCCCACCCCCACCCCCACGCCGCCCAGCCCCGTCGTCCGCACGCGCGTTACCTCCACGGAGAAACTCGGCAGCCACGATACGTAGCGAGAACCTGAATCAGAACGAAATAGCATTAAAACAAAAGTAATCAAATAAAAGACGCATTGAGAATGTCTTTGAGTCGACTTGGAGTCATCGATGACAACCTATTGAGTGGTAGGAAAACCACAGGATGACAGCAAGCCGGCTAACAACAATTTTGTTAATTAACATTCCTTATAAATTATATACACAGAGCATGACTTAAATAATTCTTTGAAATAACAATGTTGTGTAGGACGTGTAATTTAAGTGTACCTTTGTGGCGTTACACTATATAAAAAGCCATGTAATAGTACGACCTATAACGACAGAGAAGTCCAGCAGATACAGACACAGCAGCACGAGCAGCAGCGCGCTGCAGACGGCGCTCGCCGCAAGCGGACTCGTCCACAAACACTCTCTCATTTACTCATCGCCCTGTCTTACCACAACGGTTATTATGTCCCTACTACTTACTTATATAACACCAAACCCTATTTCTTACTATTTTTAAGGGTATGATCGTCTTTTAATTAAGTAGGTGAAATTAAAACGCGTGGTAAGACAACGCGATCGCAAATAGAAAACTATTTACTATTATTATGTTTGTTAAATCATTGTCATGACAAAAATTTAGTTCTTTGACACAAGTGACTTTTGACTGCTGCCGACATTGATAGAGTTGTCATTCTATCAATGTCAGCAGCAGTCACAAGTCTGTGTCAAAAAACTAAATTTCGCCAGCACTCTTTGCGATGGCAATAGCAAAACTAAACGTATTGACCAATACGCTGACGAAAATTTTGTCTATTTGTCTCCCTATTGGTCATCTGCGTTTTCTAGCTATTGCCGTCGCCTCGCCGATGAGTGGCGGCACGATTTCTAGATCCATAACGTTATGGTCATTTATTAATCTTCTTCTTCTTCGTCGTGTCGATGGCTGAGTCAAATTTTATTTTGACTTGCCATCGTGGTGAAAGGATTAGCCAATTCGCTTTGGAGAACTCGTGAATTGCCCAGGGTGCGCCGGACGTAGGGAATCGTAGTGTATGTCACTCGGGGAGGCTCCTTTCATGCACCCCATTTTCAGGCTCATTTCATTTATTAATGAATAGTCGGAAATAAATAGTTATATTATCGAAGCAGATCTTGGCGGATGTTGGCGGGACCCAAAATAAAAGGCACTACCTTTCGTGGTATTTTTTTCATAGGAGATTATTACAGCTATAGTTAGAAGAAAAATATTTAAGAATTAGTTTGTCTGTCAACTTCTGATACAAGCAGATTTTTCAAATAAATTTACTTCGCACAAAATAATACGTTTTTTCATATAATTAAATAGAAATTATTAAATAATTATTTTATAATTCTGAAGTCGGTGCCAAGTAAAAACAACCTTTCTACAATATCAAATTACAGTTCACACAAAAAGGGAGGCGTAGTTGTTCTAGTGCGCGGTCGCCCAGTATTGGTACTTACCACAAAAATATAACTAATATTCAGTTAGAAAAATGTTGTTAGAACGATTGATATTATCTATACAGAGTTATTAATTGTTTACTTGGCACCGACTTCAGAATTATAAAATAATTATTTAATAATTTCTATTTAATTATATGAAAAAACGTATTATTTTGTGCGAAGTAAATTTATTTTTTGCTTTTTAGTTAACCTACTTTTTTAAGTCGGTTTTTTTTTTGTTAAAAATTATTTTATTTTACGATTTTAAGTGATGGGTACACCGAGCAAGAATGTTTCTCGAATGAGGAGACGATGGTTACTTGAGACGGAAAACTTATTTATAATAAACAAGAATTAAATCCTTTCTCCTGACTATTGAGGGTCACGACCTTCCATCATCAGCTCATTTTACACAATAACTAGCAGCAGGAATATGCGTACAGTAGTGAAAGAATTATCCTTTAACTCCTAACTATTGAGGAGTTGACCTTCCATCATCAGCTCAACCACATAAAATTGTTGCGACCAAGCGTAAATCTTGGCCTCGATTAATAAAATATGAGGGTTGCCCCCGATTTCTCTTGGGTCCCATCATCAGATCATGACATGCTGACAATGGGACCACCTTTGAAATATCTCCGTTCCAACAGCTCACTTGAAATCATAACTAGCAGTCTGAATATGTGTACAGTAGTGAAAGAATTATCCTTTAACTCCTAACCATTGAGGAGTTGACCTTCCATCATCAGCTCATCCACATAAAAATACGTAAATACTAGTGTAGCTTTGAAAAACACACTAAAAACATTACATGTGCCTATAAAATTCGAGGGTTGCCCTCGATTTCTCTGAGATTCCATCATCATATCACGACATGCTGACTATGGTACCCCTTTGGAATCATCTCCTGTCCAACAAAAAAAGAATCATCAAAATCAGTTCATAAACGACGGAGATATCCGTGAACAAACATAAAAAAAAAAAAAAAGTAACATAATATACGAATCGAATTGAGAACCTCCTCCTTTTTTAGAAGTCGGTTAATAAATAGTTTGAATACGTGATTCAGAATTACGCGAGAACAGCTCAGTGAGCTACAGTTAGTACAACAAGTTTAGCCGATTGGCCAAACTTAAACATAACGAAGTACCCCAGTCGGGTGCTATGCGATGATCACGTTAAAGGTGAGTTGCGATAGTACGTACCGTCGAAGTGGAAGAGGTGGTTGGGGCGGGGGCCGGCGCCGCGCGGCCGGGCGGCGGCGGCCAGCGCGCGCCGGCACGTGGGGCACGACGCGTCCTGCTGCACCCACTGGCACAGGCACGAGCTGATGGACACACGTCATACTGATTACACTATTCATAACGACACATACCAATTATTGATGCAAGAAACTCAGCCGTTTAAATTGTTTCACAAGGACTCGACTCATTTTTGTAGACTGGAGTCTTATATATAAGACTCAGTCGTTATACTAAAGAATTCAAAGGACTACAAAGCAACAGCTTACACGCCTTAAACGATTTATACAGCGTGAGCTGGTTGAGTTGTTGAATCGTATAAAGAAGACGTGCTACTCGTGCTCAGTATTCAATACAGCCCAAGCTCTAATGGTAAAATGCGATAACTGACTGTTTAGTTTGTATTAGTAACTTCCAAAATATAGCTTTATCTTGATGATCTGTTAACATGATGTTTTCACAAGACTTAAAAGACTCCGACTCGTTTAAGTCTTAAGCTGTTAAAGCATTTTAATCAAGTCTTATACACTTGAACGACTAAGACTCATTTAGTAATGTGTTTTAATTTTTCGACTCAAAGCTCCACGATTTAAGAGACTAGTTCAATCTTGAGTCGTGAAAATGAGTCGAGTCTTTGTTATACGACTTAAACGTCTGAGTTTCTTGCATCACTAATATACTATACAATAAGCATTCCACAATAGACGGCAGAAGGAATATAATATTTCTTTGGGTAGACATACGCTAATTTATTTACACAATCTAGATCGAAATTAGTACTGAAATTATACCATCAAATTACTGGCACAGGAAATAATAAATAATACCACAAAGAAAACAACATACCATGAAATGGTCCACGAACGTATAAAGCGTTATGCTTTGATTACACTCTATACACTTACTTGTGGAATAGATGTGAGCACGGTAGCTTGCGGGCTTCCTTCATGGGCTCCCAGCAGATGGCGCAGTTGTCCTGGTTCTTCTCTACTTCCTCCTTACTGGCCATCGGGTAACTGTAATAATAATAACGTTTATTTTTCACAACATAAGTTTTAACAGATGCTCTTAAGTATATATTCTAGACTTAACTTATATTGTATAATTATGATGTAATTAAGAGGTCGCCGCTGACAACTGTAAAAGTATAAACTGTATCACAGCCATCAGCATCCACCACCCTGCACAGTACAATCTAAAAAATACTTTATCTGTTAAATTAAGAAAATAAAATAAAATAATAAATAAACAGTTTTAAAAATGATATAATATCTAATATTATAATATAAAATATGCGACAGATACCATATAAAATGTACATGTTTATTGAGATAATGTGTGGAGTGTAGATAGTGTGTGTGACAGTAATGCAGTAGACTTTGAGTTAGCGCAAAGTAAACACATAACAGCGTCTCTCGATCAGCAGAACATCTTAGTTATCTGAAAATTGGAATGAGTTTTCTAATGCGACTCACGACGCTAGCTATGTGCGCTGACCAATTTACTGTAATTACTGTAAGTGTAAGAAACATACACGATAATGTAGACTGTGTTTATATTCACAAGTTATTAATGAATACCTGCTTTTACGTATGGCGGAAGCTCAGCTTAAATGCTGTGCAGTCTCAAGAGATCTAAGCGGTAGTTTTTTAGCACCCGCCATAGTTGACAACAATGAATTTATAAATATTAATAAATATCAATATCACACAACTTTCACACAACGTCATCTAGTCTCAAACTAAGCAAAGCTTGTACTATGGGTACCAGAATAACTGATTAATATCAGTTATTCTATTCTATTATACATATAAAATTTTGCTTTTGTAAATATATACTTATAATACATAGAAACACCCAGACCAAGACAAACCTCCATGTTCATGCACACAAAGATTTGTCCTAAGCGAGGATCAAACCCGCGACCTCTGCGAAGCAGGGAGTTGCACTACCGATTCAGCTATCCGGCCGTCAGTTACGGTTATGAGTTATGGATTCAAGCTGAAATATACTAAACTAAAGCATTGTCCTACGCGACGTGATTTACACAAAACGCGAAAGCGAATAGCGAAAAGGGATAAACCCTTTCAAAATGAAGCGTCCATCGTTTGTTTGTATGAAATCGTTTCGCGTCGCATAGCACTTGTCGCGTTACGTCACTCAGCTAAGATAACGAGGATGACATAATAAATATTTTCTTACCATATAATGCGAGTGCACGGTTGGCGAGGTTAAAGTGGTCGCCTCACCATTTTCGTATTGTGGGTTCGATCCCCACACGGGAAAAACTTTGTGTGATCCGCAAAAATTTGGTCTGACTCTGGGTGTACTTTGTGTGTGTGAAATGTATGATTGTGAACCCTCGCGACACAGGAGTTAAAACTAGTACGGGCGTAGTATTTAAAAAAAACTAAATAAAGCATGCAATTTCTTCTATAGTTTTTTTATCATTTTAAGCTATTTAGCTAGGCGCCATGAATAGAGATTTTTAAAATTCAAAACAAAGAGACAAACAGACGTACCTAAAGTGATTTTACTTAGTGACGTTATAGACGATAACGAGTTACTTTACATAATGGAAAGATTTACAAAACTAGATCTTTAAAGGTTTTTAACAGAAAGCCCATTGTTATTGTAAACAAAACAATCTTTTTTTAATTGGTACGATAATTACTTTGAGTCATCCATGTTTAAATAGTTATCCTGTGAAATGAACAAATAAGGCTGCAATTATCGATTAAGGTTAAACTAAACGGTATGATTCTTTATTTAATCAGTTATTACGGTTAGTTTGGCTCGGTCATACGATATAGATTTATCGATAAGATTTTTAGTTATGAATGGTGCTTGTACCCAATTCCTTTAAAACGTGACGTTTGTGCTTTGAGTCGCCAATAAAAAAAAACTGGCCAAGTGCGAGTAGGACTCGCGCACGTAGGGTTCCGTACCACTATACATCTAAATAAATGTTTTCTTTATTCTTTATTATATTGGAGTTGATGGAAGGAAAGGTAAAATGCGGTTTACGATTTGTAACGTATTAAAAAAAAACGAATTATTAGATCTCGTTCGAACCAATTTTCGGTGGAAGTTTGCATGGTAATGTACATCATACCTATATTATTTTTACATTTATCATTCCCTTATTTTAGAAGTTACGGGGGGGGGTTCCGTTTTTTGCCATTCGGCTACGGAACCCTAAAAAGAGTGTAGGGTACTGTAGATAGAGTAGGTTATCCTTCGTAAGATAGGAACAAATGGATGAACGTCACGAAATGACGTAAAATACAGTTGAGAAATTTTGGGTCATAGCAAGAGGCGACCGTAGCTGGTTGGTTAAAGCGGCTGCTTGGTGTACCAGGTTCAAATGCTGCCGGTCACATCATTTTAAGAATTAGGACAAATCTTCATTATATTACTATATATACAAAGACATGTTCCATGTGAGCAGCGAATCAACAAAAACTAGCGCAGTGAAGAGCGCAAGCAGCGAAGCACCGGATTAAACGACTATGGCATAAACGTGTAGTACAGTTTTTTTTAAACCTATAAATAGTAATAATTACTAATTATTGTACCAATCAGGAAAATAATATGGCGTGACGAGTGACGTCACTAGACATGACGTGGTCATTTAATTGATGCAATCAAGTCAGTAATTTGTTTAATTCTTGTGGCCGTGTTTATCAGCCAAACAAATGCGCGTCACTAATGTAAACATAAACATAATAACAACTATTAGATTATGTTATTAATTAATTTTATTAGAAACTAATCTTTAAGCCAATTCAAGGTTTATCTAGATTAGTAGTTAAATAATTATAATATTTAATCATTAGTGGTTTAGATTAGTTAGACATTAATTTTGGTTTCAATAGTAAATTTAACATTTATTATATACTTGTTGTACAGAATGAAATTATTTAATTTGATTTGATCCAACTTATCAAGAAAAACATCGACAGATGATTCTGAATAAATTACGGCCAGATGGCGGAGTGGGTAGTGTGCCTGCCTGTGACGCCGAGGTCGCGGGTTTGATTGCCGCTTACGAAGAATCTGTTAGAGTTAAAGACTCTTTATATTTTTAGACTCTATGACTGTTGTATTTTTTTATATGTCAAATTGTCACTGATTTTTAAATTTAGTTTGTAAAAGATTGTTAAGTCAGAAATACACGATTATTTATTTTACATAATTATTCTTTATTAATTATCTGAAAAAGTCCTCAAAGGAGTCTACCCATCTTCTTCAGTACTCCCACTACACGCGCACTCTGCCCAGGAACTTTAATAGAATCATTGTGTGCATGAACAATTTTATTGTCTTAGTCTGGGTGTTTCTATGTATAATAAGTATGTATTTACAAAAGAAAAGTATATATGTATTAGTATCAGTTATTCTAGTACCCATAGTACAAGCTCTGCTCAGTTTGGGACTATATGGCGTTGTGTGTAAGATGTGAGATATTTATTTATTTTTATTTTGCTTTTATTTATTTAAATAAATTACCAGATTGAACTCTAAAGGTAATCAATTCCAATTGATATGTTTACTGCCAAATGGTTCTATAGACATCATCGTCATCAGAGCGACATCTGGATGGTGAGTTTGATATTAGTAGTTTTAGACCAATCAGAGCAGCTGAAAACGGCTCATAATAAGAGCGACATCTGGTGGCTACGTTTTCAGTAAAATTCTCTATTGAACAACACATATTCTAGTAACGACGGTGTGTAAAGCAACAGTCTGGAATCCGTCAGTGCAGGCTGCAGCCCTCGGGTCATTCCCTCCTATCACGTTATAATTCGAAGACGTAGACACCTCTACGTCATGCGGTACGTTATCGGTTAACCACCGTATTCATTAAACCAATTGCGTATGTTCTAAATTTGGTAATTAACATTGAATGGCTTTTATTTCAATAAAATATGCGGAGTAGGAAAGTTTTTAACGTTAAAAATAAGAATATTATTATGTTTTGTTACTGTTTATGAACTTGGCGCGTCAAACTGAGGTCAGTGAGGGCAATATATGAAATGAGACGTGGACAGGAAGGACAAACTCAGCTATAATTTTATACTATAACGCCGAAACACCAACGCAGTAAACTAATATTCTGAAAATAAAACTTTAACTTTAAATGACTTTCTAAGTTTTTACAACGTAATAATTTTACTAAACGAAAGTCGATAAAGAAGATATCTGAACAAACAATCTAAGTTTAATCTTTGATAGACCAATGTATTAGATAATACATTTGTCGTCTCTCAAATAATTAGTTAATAAGAAAAAATGTGTTAGTGGCCAGATTATTATAGGCTTATAGCCGCATTTTTATTTATATAATATTATATAAATAAAAACCGGCCAAGTGCGTGTCGGGCCACGCGCAGTAGGGTTCCGTAGAAAAATATTTTTAATTTTACTTTTTAACTAAATGGCGTCCTTCAGAAAGGAAATGTTTGTAGTACACGAAACCAGCTAGCACGTATGACGAGATGTATGAATGTTGAGGAAGCGAAATAAGTATGTAAGGAGCGAAGCACATGGCGTTCCATCGTCTCTGCCTACCCCCGAGGGATAAAGGCGTGATTTTATATGTATTATGTATGTTTATTTATGTTTCAAGAATTTTGAACGAAATATTCTGAGTAACTGCATCTGACATTTCGGACCCCTATTCCTCTTGAACTAATGAAGTGAACTTATCCGCTATAGTTTTCCTTTAAAGTTCATTACATGTACTACCGACACAATTTTTTTCAGATTTTGGGATCCAGTAGTTTAGCTTTTAGAGGAGGGGGGGGACGCCCTACTCGAACAAAAATTTGCTCTTTAAAGTTAATTATCTCGCAAACGGATCTCTAAATCAAAAAACTGTCTTAGCAACCCCTGAACGTTTTTAAAAGGCCTATCTAACAATACCCCACACTATAGGGTAGGCAACAAAAAAAAAAAACATCCCTACTTTACATGTAGGGGAGCTACCTGAAAAAAAAATATTTTTCCAAATTTTATTCTACGACTTTCTTTGTTTAGTTAACATACATGTTCATGCAAAATTTCAGTTTTCTAGCACCAACGGTTTCGTCGCTATGCCTTGGACAGACGGACGGACAGACGGACATGGCGAAACTATAAGGGTTCCTTGTAGGTACTACGGAACCCTAAAAATGATAGAATTCTTCGTGATAGTATAATCATTGTTATGATTAAATTATCGTCAATTAAATTAAATTTAAGCACAATAGAATTATGCGTCAGATTCTTTGTCCACTTAACCCTTCGACTTTGTGTCGTTATCCTAAATTAAATTTGTATTTCTTATTTACTCCAAATTATACAACGATATAAAATCACGCTTTTATCCCATGAGGTAAGCAGAGACGATGTTAAGTTCGAAAGACTTCGATAAGTTCCTACTTTGTACCCAATACGGACACAAACTACAATTTAACAAATTAGATGTTATAAATATATGGTATGGTGGACCTGGTATCTCAGGTCAATTAGGGTCGAATGAGCAAATATTTAGCTATCACTTCACTCACCTTTTCAGGTACTTCACAAACAGGTTCTCTTTGTTAATTTGTTATATCCACCCAGAAGGTTATTCTTGGAGGTCATACATTTATATTGTTTAAAAAAGGTTTAGGACAATGGAATACGACATGTGAAATTACCAAGGTATTTGTTTGTTTTGGTTTTTATCAGTTTTTCGAACTGTTTGTCGAAAAAGGTCTGTTTACACTTCTGTCAATATTATTGATGAACTAATATTCCAAGTCTTTTAACCTTATGTAAATATTATCATCATACGTACTTCTGACTCATGTGCGTGGCCAACGACGTGTAGAGTCGGTGTCGCCTCACTCTCGCCTGTAGCTCGTGTAGCAAGTGCCGCAGCTGCATGAGGAGTACCAGGGATGCCATCGACACCAGCATGTTGCTGTATACCACCATATGCAGCACGTGCATCAGCTCCACTACCAGCGCCACCGACTATAAACAAACGTCAATAATAGGTATAACCTGCGGTACTAAAACCAACCCCTGTGGAACACCACAGTATTCAGCCTATATCTACCATATTGTAAATTAAGCCATATCCGCGGAACAGTTGGAAAAATCTTTAAACAGTTGTTTATTAGAATTTAGCACAAATATTAGTTGGTTTCTTATACTTAATAATTTAAAAAAATAAGCAAACCGTGTTATACTTTATCAAAGGCTTGTCCCTAATTACTAGTTTAAATTAAAATGTGCTAATGGAGCATTGGCACATTTCACTACTTCTACATGGAAAATTAATGACAAAAATGTGATATGGTAAACTATGTCAACTATATTTACTTTACTATCAATTAGTAACAGTAATGAATGAGTTTGTAACAGTAATGAATGAGTTTGCAACAGTTGTGTGATGATGGTTTACTTACATCAAACACGAGATGCGTGTAGTAGGCGACGGGTCCGGCCACGTCGCACTCGTACATCTGCAGCACGTAGCGTGCTACGACGTGCAGCACCGACACCAACACTAGTATGCACTGGAATAGAAGCAATGTTATTTATTATTTTAGTGGCGAAAATAGACTCGAATATTAAGAAAACTTTAACCTATCTTACACAAATCGGTATAAAGAATCAAATTCATGACCTGAATGTGAATATTTTTTATTTTTTTACTTTATTTTCAAATCATTGAAATAGTATAGTTTGAAATCTTGAAAGTTGAGTGTCATAGACATATTGAGTTGACATATTATTTATTATTGATGCAATCATTTTCGGCTCAACTCAAACAAGATGGTGGTTCTAGAAAGAAGAATAATTTTATGTAACGGCGAGTAAATACAATAATTAAAAAAAAAAGATTAATGCACGTAGACTCAATTAAAGGTATTACGGCATTATTATCAGGAAAATACGGACTAATTATTTGCATCTTGCATCTGTAACAAAGAAGTGTACTTCAAAAAATCTAACGAATATTTTAATCTCATAGTTTATGACACGTAAGAGTTTCGCACGTAATATTGATCAGATTTACTCTATTGCACTAGAAAACACGCGATGTATGGGCACTATTGGCAAACTGCCACAGCGCCCACAACCCACAATGCATTGCTTTACGACTTTGAGCTTATCGCTTTGTATCTTGTTTAGTGCTCTGCTATTGACGGATTTACTGAACCGAATATTTGTCAAATGTGTTAATACTAGTGAGCGACCGAAATAAATATTATTACAAACGCTGTGTAGAAATGCTATAAAGACTGTCGGTCCATCAACATCATTCTCAAGTTTTGTTGAATTTTAAGAACAGCGGTAGGGTTAAGAAATTATAGAGAACGAATTTGGTTACACACTGTCCTCCTTTTTCCTGCCCTTATTCCATTATCCCGTTCTCTATATACAGCCGTCTCGCTATCACTCACTCTTTCATTAGCTTCTTGCACACAGTCCGTCCATATTTTCTTCAATCTGTCTCTTATTGTCCCACCATCAATATTTAAACTGATCACTGCTTTATTCACATGACTTTTATCCCGTCTCATCGTCATCATATATGCTGGTACCAAGATAAACGAGTCTATTTCACTTTTCTATCACTAGTACAGCTTTCAGGCTTCCTCCATCTTAACATTCGTATCTCCATAAAGTCAGCTACGTTTCATTTCCTGATGTATTATAATAATATATTACATAATATTATTAAAACCGACGTGAGGTGAAGACATTATTATTGAAAATACGGGTTACTCACGTTACTTTAGCCGGGATATGCCGACTAGTTTCGAATCTAATACGTAGATTCATCAACTGGGCTGTTATTCGCGTGTCGTCACCTCCGCGCGACGTCTAGCACTGCGCGCCTCTGCGCGCGTCGCACGGCTTGATGTCGCAGCGGGGGTGGGGATAGTGGGGGGTGGAAGGGTGCTCTGTTGTTGATGTTGTACAGTGCGGCTCGTCGTCATCACTGTTTGCACTCACGTCTAGCACTGTGCGCAGAGGCGCGCAGTGCTAGACGTCGCGCGGAGGTGACGACACGCGAATAACAGCCCAGTTGATGAATCTACGTATTAGATTCGAAACTAGTCGGCATATCCCGGCTAAAGTAACGTGAGTAACCCGTATTTTCAATAATAATATATTACATATTAGTATTACGCATCGATAGTCACATGATATTATATTATTATTTTACCTATTAAGTTTTATTTTTTTAAATAGCATTAGACAAATGGATGAACATCGTAGTTCACATCGATACTTATAAATTCATTATGCATTGAAGTGCGACAAATTAATCGTGTGAAACAATCGAGCGACTTACAAAGTGGCTGCGGTCACTGATTCTGGTGTTTGTTGGTCGGTCCTACACTCTTACTGCCGCCATGCCGCGTTGTACATAACATGATAATGCTTATTGAAAATACATATACTTTTTTTTATGATGGGTAGGCACGCGTTTGACCACGATCTCACCTGATGGTAAGTGGTGATGCGGTCTACGGTGGAGCACGCTTACCTATGAGATATCTATTAACTCTTGCTTTGGGAGATCCAAATTGTACTCATGCGGAAACACAGACGTATTAGTGAAATATCTACCATAATAAAAATATTAAAGCTCTTTAAGATGCGGGAATAAAAACGGGCAAGCAAAAAACTCGTGTCCGTAATTTTAATATCTGTTGTACGGAAAATTAAACGGTGCAATAAGCATCAGAAGAAATCTAAATTAAATCTTCTATAGCTAGTCTAAGACAACCGTTAGGTTTTTTTGGACTAATCCAGAGCGAAAAACAGATTCAAATATTCTTGAAGATTTACCGATGACATAATTTTCCTACTAATCTACTAATATCAGTATTACTCTAGTTCTAGTAGTTTAATAAGTTACCTCAGCGGCCATAAATGCGAAGGTGTCTTTCCCGGCAGGCAGGCCCCAAGCCGCGGCCGCTCCAAGCAGTGCGGTGGCGGCCGTCAGGATGCCTCCTAGCAGACCTGCCAGGCGAACGTGCGCCCATCCGCCGGTATTCGGAGACGACGATAACTGAAACAAGATGCATTCTAATGAAGGAACTTTCTATTGGGCAACTGCCGGATTTTGCTGCACTCCTGCATCATGAGAGTTTTCTCTAGATCTTTTGCAATGAATATTGAAAGAAATAATATACAATCATAGTTGGACAGGCGATAATTGCGTGTGCTCCGTATTTAAGCCTTGGAGGTTTCTTACGCTTACATAAAACCACAGAAAATTACAAAATACAGATTAGCATTGCTTCCTTCCGCGTTCTAACATTGATTTATTCAGTTCGTTTGGTGTGAGGACAAATTACATTGAGGTTTTATTTATGGCACAATTATTTAAATTAATTGAAATGGTTGATTTTTAATTAAAACTGGTATTTTTCGATGGTCTCTTATTCACGTAGCGAGGGCTACTTCGCTTTAGGTGTATAAGTTTCTGCTTATAAGTAGACTAATATATAAGTTTTAATTCCATTGCAATATTTAAGTATATTTTCTCTCCATAACCATCTTTAGCCATAATGTTGTTTTGGTTGCTATAACTTACACAAAGAATTATTGACACAAAAAACAAACTAATATTGTATCAATTATTTGAAAAGATGGAGCACATGAAAGAAGAAAGAAAGAAAATAAATTTATTTAGTTTCAACAAATGGGACACAGAAAATTAACAATATACAGTATATATAAAAATACAATATTTAAACTATGCCCCAAGGTTGCACCAAATAGGTCCTGATTCAGCATATTGTCAGACTCAGGTCTGACGCTGATTTTCAATCAGGCCTAAGTGACAGCACGGATATCAATATGCTCTTAATAATAAAATACATACATCAAACAAACAAAATATACAGCAGATACATAAACCAGTAGATACATAAAAAAGTGGGCAGAAATAATAGAAAATAAACAGCAAAAACACAAAACAAAAGATATAAATAGACTAAGGAAAGTAACATAGAACAATAATTTAAAAAAGGCTACTGAGCTGAGCTGAGCTTTACATTTTAAAATCTAATTTACAATAAATATAAAAAAAAAAAAACAAAAATAACATAATGTACAGGTATTTCAAATAAACGACATGTCAACATCGATCATGCCCAACTGTTGTTGAGCATTCATAAGGTATCGACGTAATTGCATTCTAAAGGTGTTTACTGTGTTAATTTTTCTAATGGGAGGAGGAATATTATTCCAAACTTTGGATGCCGCGTATCTAAAAGTACCTGTAAAAGCAGATGTTTTGTGCGGTTGTAAGGACAGCACAGCTGAACATTGCCTGCCCCCAGACTCGAGTCTTTGAGACAAAAATTTAAGTTTGTCATATAGGTACGCCGGTTCCTGGTACTTTACGATGCCAAACATGAGACATGCTAAATGAAGTTTACGCCTAGTCTTCATTTTTATAATGAGATGTTCATTTAGGAACGGAGTGACATGGCTTCGAGGTGAGATGTTAAAACAGAAACGGGCGCACGCGTTCTGCACTCTCTGAATTAGCCTATCGGTACGCGATAGCAAGCGCGGGCCGACTACGGTGTCGGCGTAATTAAGCTTTGACAACACAAGTGACTCAACCAGGCGGACTCGCATTTCTTCCGAAATGTAGGGCCTCATCCTATACAAAATTCCAAGCCTGTAGAAGGAATTCCGCACTGACTGAGCCACATGTTTCTCGTACCTAAGATGCGAGTCCATGCATAAGCCTAAATTGCGACACTCGTCCACTTTCTCTATTGATTGTCCCATAAGAGTTATGTTTAGTGTAGGCAGTTGTTTTAATTGATGTTTTGTACCAAAAAGCATATACTTAGTTTTCTTAGGGTTAAGCACTAATGTATTTCTCTCCGACCACTCGAATATTCTTTCAAGGTCAACATGAGTTTCTCACCAGCTCTTCTCATGATGCAATACCCATCGGAGCTGGTACTTGGAATGATTTTAATTCAAATTTCTAAGTTGTTGCTTGGGGCCCATGGAAATAAATGATTTGATTTGATGTGAAATCTACTTTTCATTGTTGTGAATTTCAGCTGATATTTTGATACTGACTTCCTATACTTCGGATTCAAACTGAAACATAAACTAACTACTTAATACACTTGAATATTACTGACGTCAATACGAAACTAAAATATAAATATGATTTCAACACTCCGTTTCAGTTAAAAATAAAATAACCAAGTAATTACTATTTACAGACCGTGAAAGGCCAAGGGCTTCTATTTTGATCGCTGTATAACTGGTAAACGTATTTTTGTATAGAAAATAATAGAAATGTGGATGCATGTCTTTATAAAAACAGCAATAAATATTATTAGGCAATGGCAACCGTAGTAATATACGGGACCTCTTTACAGTTCCATACCCAAAGGGTAAAAGCGGGACACGACTGCATCTCATGAGCCGTGATGGCTAGACAGTTGAAATTTTCAGTGTTCAGTATTTTAAAAAAGTGGTAAAACAAAAGTTTTTTGTGCTGCCTCTAAGAGGTTAAACATGAGATGACCCTGCATGACAAAATATCCAACAGACCTTGGTAAAGCAAGTAATTCCTGGAAGGTCAAGTACTCCAAGCTGCGATATTATTACGAATGCAGCCTGCTGACCTGTCGCCAGCCGTTGGACAATGGTGCATTTCATTTCACTCCATCATTTCCTTTTCTTAACAGGGTCAAGAGCGGTCAAGGTGTACATAATTCATATAAATAAGGTGGGATCCTGCCGTTTGACCAACAAGATTTTGTCAAAATTGCATCACCATTTCAGTGGTCCAATTCAAGAAATCATTAAGTCTAATAAGTGACATAAATATGAGATAATCAGAATTTAAAGTTTAAATTAAAAAAAATAAAAAAATAAAAATTATTTAAAATTTTAAATTTTAGTGTCGGCTAAAATAACATGGGTGGGTCCAAAATACAATAAAAACATAATTATAATAAAGTGTAAATGAAGTACTTTCATATGTTGAAAAAATCAAAATCATACAGGTTACAATTATTTGGCAAGTAATAATATGGCAAAAGAATGAATGCAAAAAATACATTGGGAAGTGATAATTTGGCAATTATTTTTTTGTGATACTAGGTTAACCCGAATAATGTTTACATAATTTATGCCAACACGAGTAACGTTATTTTATAAGTTGACTTCGTTACAGAATGAGTAATAGTTAAATATTGTACAATGAGTCTAATTGCTTATCATCTTGCAATGAATATCCATCATCCGTGGTCTCTGGTCACATCTACGATCGGCCAAACTTTAGCATACTCAGTTTAAAAAATATGACTGTAGAGCGCAGCTAGCAGCTAGCAACTTTTACAGGCTAACCAACGAGGGTGTAGCTAGGCGATTATCACTATAAGTAAGCAGCTCGGGTGGAACGGAGGAACCCTATTAGATATAAGTTAGTTGCGTTCTGCAACTACAATTAACCACTAGATAAAATATTGCTCACAGAAACCGTATATGATTTGACGCTAATGATTTACTTTTGAATCAAATAAGTGCCGTGGACGGAACTTACAAAAAAGTTCTCGGGGTCTCGTGGTAGAATCGTAAAGGTTTTAAGCAATTCTGCAGTGTCGGAATGGAACGGTTATTTTAGTCTCGATATTTATAAAAGGGTGCTATTTAAACAGGCTTCTTTTTAATACCATTATTCGCCCCCAAAAATGTATGTTGCCTTCTAAATTACTAAGTCAGCAACCTAACCTAACCTAACCCGTGGCTGAGTTAGTAATTTTGACGATAAAGTATAAATTTTGAAGCTTCACTTATTATTTCTCTTTATAAAATAACAGAGTTTATAAACTGTGAAACTATTTAGCTTCCTGTAGAGCGTCGGCAAGTCGGCATCGCTGGCCTTACGAGCAGGGTCGGACCGCAAGGTTTACATACATTTCGTTGAGGATACCGACTGCTAGGCTATTCTTGTGATTACGTTAGACACCAGATTATGTATTATTCCGATAAATTTTAAAAGCTGTTGTTGTTAATTTATTTAAAATCATTCTGATATCGTATAATAACAACATCTTTATCGATGCTATTTTCGCAGTAAAAGTATAAAATAATTGTTATTTGTTTTTTTTTTTTTTTTTTTTTTTTTCGTAAACTATTAGTACATAGTATTTGAAATCGTCAATAAAAAAGTACAAACAAAACTTAACTAAATACATGTAGCTGAGAAACAATAATCTTATCTAATCCCAAGCATTATTATCTTCCATAATCTTTAATGGTATAATAGCTCTTCGAACACAGTTTTCGTCTTATTATAGATTTAAATTTATTGAAACTTTGAATTTCCTGAATTGTGCTTGGGATTTTATTATAAAATCGCACACATTGACCTCTAAATGATTTTTTTATTTTCTGGAGCCTAGTGGCAGGTAAAACTAGTTTATGCTTGTTCCTTGTATTTAAATTATGTATATCACTTTTTTTTTTAAATTCTAAAATATTCTTATGTACATAAATAAGGTTTTCATAAACATATTGACTCGCCACTGTCAAGATACCGATTTCTTTAAATTTTTCTTTTAGTGAATGTCTAGAGGGTAGATTATAAATTGCTCGAATAGCCCTCTTCTGCAGTATAAAGATAGTTTGAATATCTGCGGCACAACCCCAAAGAAGAATACCATACGACATGACACTATGGAAGTAGCTATGGTAAACTATTTTAGCTGTGTTAACATCTGTTAATAGGCGAATTTTCTTTACTGCAAATGCTGCGGAGCTGAGTCTATTCGACAATTTATCAATATGAGGGCCCCACTGAAGCTTACAGTCCAATGTGATACCTAAAAACTTGGTGGTATTTACAAGCCCCAACTCATCCTCCTTTATCTTAATTGTGGTGTTCACTTGTCTGACGTTAGGCATTACAAATTTTATACATTTAGTTTTGGTCCCATTCAATAGCAAGTTGTTGACATCAAACCAGTGCACCACCTTTGAGATAGCATTGTTTACATCGTCGGAATTTTGTTGTCGTTTTAATTTAAATAAAAGTGATGTATCATCAGCAAACAATACTATCTCGTGGTTATTCTTAACAAAATGTGGTAAATCATTAATATAAATTAAAAATAAAAACGGACCGAGAATCGAGCCTTGCGGAACCCCCATTTTTACAACAGAACCCTGAGATCGCTTTCCATTAACCTCTACTTTTTGAATCCTATTACTCAAATATGAGGTAAGAAGATCCAGCGCAGAGTGTCTTATTCCATAATGTTTTAGTTTTTTCACCAAAGTTTCATGAGGAACACAATCGAAAGCTTTGGATAGATCGCAAAAAATACCTAAAGCGTCCAAAGAATCTTCCCAAGCATCAAATATATGTTTTAAAAGCTCAACACCTGCATCGGTTGTAGAGCGACCCTTTGTAAAACCAAATTGTTTTCTATGCATTAACTCATTTTTATTAAAGAACCTTAACAATTGACTATAAACAAGTTTTTCAAAAATTTTGCTAAACGTAGGCAGCACTGAGATAGGTCTGAAATTTGTTGGGTCTGACGTACTGCCCGATTTAAATAATGGAATGATTTTACTATCCTTCATTAAATCTGGAAATATACCGCAATCTACACATCTATTAAATATTGAAGCTAAATTATGCGCCACTGAAACAATGATAGACTTGGTAACTACAATGGAATTGCCCCAGAGGTCTGCAGTTTTCTTTACATTGAGAGTATTGAATGTTTTAATTATATTCATAGGTGTTACATGGCTAAATGTAAAGTCCTCGATACATTCTTTCACACTATCTTTTAAGATAGACTCAGCTAATGTGGGCGAAGAATTCAGAGCTTTTGTGGTAGACACTGGAATATTAGTAAAAAAGTCTTCAAAAGCATTGGCAATATCTAAGTCGGATGTAAGAGTCTTGCTGCCAATGTTAAGTTTAAACTCATTATCATAATTCTTAATTTTTCCTGTTTCACTATTAATAATATTCCAGGTCATCTTAATCTTATCATCACTATTTTTTATCTTTTATTTGTTCATTGACCTTGCCGTCCGCTATTTAATACAAAGTTATTTAAATTGCTTTTGAGTTTTCTATAAGTTTATTATTCGATATGATTTAAATGCGATTACGTCTAGAGGCGTATATACAGGGTGTCCCGCGGACATGACACATTGAGAGAAAGTATCTTGAATATTGTAGATAGAAGATTTTACTGAACGTAGAATTTTTTTTTCTTTTGTAATTTAATTGGATGTCATTGACATGTCTATGGGATATCCTGTTTACCACACAGCACAATACAAAAGATGTAATTAGGTACGTATTTTTTGTCCAAAGGAACAATAAAACTTGACATAATAATGAATCGGTGGATTTTCCAATCAAACTTTTCGAACAACGCATGAGACAACCTCAACAATATACAGTTTCTGCACCCTCTAATAAAAAAATACTCGTTATCATGATCTTAAAAGAGTAGTGGTCTGCTCTTCACGTAGACAGTTAAGTATTTTGTGCAAGGAATGTATGACAGTGGCGTATCATTTTTTAAACCCTGGCACAAATATAGCGGCATTTATGTCTTTGTATCATGCTCGTAATAGCAAGGGTGTGCTCCTATACAGTATACAGGTGGCAATTTTATATATGTTTGCAATGGACCGGTATCACACTATAGTACATGCATTCACAAAGTATTTATCATACAAAATAATCTATCAATACTTACATATTCATACCTATCCTTGCACAGCTGCCCCAGCAGATGCAGGAAGCCTACGAGTGTGAACCAGGAGCACCACAGCAGCACTTCATCCATGTACTGCACGTTGATGACCCCAAATACGAATATGAACTTGTAGAACACATAGTTCCAGAACTTGTCTTTGACGCGCTGTGCTTCGGCCACGCGGAGCTGACCGAAGACCACCCGCTGCACGCCATAGCCGAATACGGCTAGTGAGCAGTATGCTATGTTGATCAGGGTCTGGAACAATACGAGAAGAATGTTTAATGAAAATAAGGCTTAAATGCACGCAATATAGTGGCGACTGACGTAATGGTAAGGGAGGGAGTTAGGATTTCCTTGTAATATTTCGATTTGAAACTGTAAGCAGACCTATGTAGTTCGTTAATGTATTGAAGTAGAGATTTGATCATTTCCCATGGAATAAACAGTTAGAGAATAGAGTTTGAAGTAAGTCTTCACAGAAGATATTAAATGATGGGTCAGCAAAACAATCGTCGCAAGACATAATAAATATAATGATTTTACCAGCGTCCCAGCCCACGCCATCAACAGGGACTATTCGTAAATTCGTAAATAATAAAAAAGATAGTGCGTCTTTAATCTAAATAACATTCAGCATTCATTTTTCTATGTTATGACTGAGGTAGTCACTGCGCAATTTAACCAGCTGTTTTCATCGCATATCAAACAAGAATTAGACACACTGATATCGTATCATGCGCACGATTTTTAAGTCAACGATAAAAACATCAAATCAATTTTTTTTCCATGGGCCCCAAGGGGCGCTTGAACATGTCAAAACAAACATCAAAATACGAAAAATATAAAATTAAAATAAGACTTAACAAATTAAATTATAATACTTATTTTGCAATAAGATGACTTGGATGTCTTTCTTATTTCGTATAACTGTTATAATTCATCGCAGTATGTACGTTTGTTAGTTTGTTACGGTATCCGTATGGTATGTTAATAATTTATGTACAGTTGTTTTTAGCTCGGCGGTAACATCTGCACGTGCAATATTTCCCTTGAACTTTTCATGGTTCAGTTTTAGAGTACAAGTGCATTCTGTATACTACTTACGCTTAATATCTGTAACCTACCTGGCTATACCTCTTAAGCGTAGGTTCACAAACAATGGTCTAGGTAAAATAAATGGTGGTTCTTTTTACGCAGTGCCAGCAAAATAACACTTTTGACGGATTAAAAGAATGAAAAAAAAGAACGGATGCATTCAGGATACACAGGAACTGACATTTTGTGATGAATTTGGTAAGGACTAATTTTCGATATCAATAAAATTACAAGCAAAAGAACACATACGTACATAATATTAATATGTTATTTTGTGGCTAAAAATCACCAAGGGTCATATAATTTTAGAAATGTAATTTTGAAGACTATTGGGCAGTTAAGTTACCATTAATTAATACCGCAAAGCCGCAAATACAGTTTGTTACATATCTTTTGACGTCTACGAAACTGGACAATATATTTTTTTCTGGTATTCTCAACTTAGTTGATAACTTTAAGTTATAATAATAATAATTTAAAAGGCAGTTTTTTAGATTGTTATTTTTTTTTATTACCAAAATATCCTGAAAATTGTCTACAAAGATAATCATGTAAGTTCTTAAAAGAGACAACTCTTCTTCTTTAAAGAGACAAAATATAGTGAGAAATCCCTTTTTGTAATTGATTCAGTATACTCAAATGTAAAAGTGAGCAATGTGGTGCAATCAAGGTGTTCGTTATCTGGGACACAGGCTGGGCTTGTAGGTGCGCTAGCAATTCCTCGCTTTATTATATCTAGTTAAGTATATCATGCTTGGTTTTGTTTTTGTATATGGTAGTTAGGTATATTATAGTTAAAACTGTTGATATTAAAATAATATCATAAAAAAGTTTAATTGACACGAGATGAAAAAACCGGCCAAGTGCGTGTCGGGCCACGCGCAGTAGGGTTCCATAGAAAAATACTTTTTAACTAAATGGCGTCCTTCAGAAAGGAAATGTTTGTAGTACACGAAACCAGCTAGCACGTATGACGAGATGTATGAATGTTGAGGAAGCGAAAGAAGTATGTAAGGAGCGAAGCACATGGCGTTCCATCGTCTCTGCCTACCTCCGTGGGATAAAGGCGTGATTTTATATATGTATTATGTATGTTTATTTATGTTTCAAGAATTTTGAACGAAATATTCTGAGTAACTGCATCTGACATTTCGGACCCCTATTCCTCTTGAACTAATGAAGTGAACTTATCCGCTATAGTTTTCCTTTAAAGTTCATTACATGTACTACCGACACAATATTTTTCAGATTTTAGGATCCAGTAGTTTAGCTTTTAGAGGGGGGGGGACGCCCTACTCGAACAAAAATTTGCTCTTTAAAGTTAATTATCTCGCAAACGGATCCCTAAATAAAAAAACTGTCTTAGCAACCCCTAAACGTTTTTAAAAGTCCTATCTAACAATACCCCACACTATTTCAGTTTTCTAGCACCAACGGTTTCGTCGCTATGCCGTGGACAGAAGGACAGACGGACATGGCGAAACTATAAGGGTTCCTTGTAGGTACTACGGAACCCTAAAAAAATGTAGATGCCTTCGAGAATATATTGTTTGTAACAAAACCTGGAGGCAATTTGTTTGGCTAAGCTTCTGTTGAAAATGATTTATAGTAAGACTGGTATCAAAGACTCAAAGTATCCGTAGGCTAGTGCTACTACACCTCAAACAGATATAGTTTAATTAATAGATAAACCATAGACAATCAAAACACGAATAAATAAATCAATTACAATATAGCTTGCCAGACTGATAAATATAAACCAGTAAGATTACAATTTGTTTATGTCTAGTACCAAAACTTCAGTACGATGATTTTACTCATTTTAATGTAATTAAGGAGCCATTAACACACTGCTGTGGTAATTACCACATTAGTAAGCAAGTGCGATGAATACTGCATTATCTACAGCGATTATCGGTGTTATGCTAACCGCAGATCGTGGATTAGAGTTAGACATGGGCTCTATATAACCTCGTTTCTAAGGTCGATTACACCGTAAACATATTTTATAGACATAGGGTCACTTTACAGACTACACAGATCTGCTATTAGCTAATGGCATGAAGAAAAGACCTTCATCCACCTATCGGTTTATCTTAATGAGCCCAAAAGCCGATAAAAATTCAACTAAATGGCAGATTTTCGCAAAGTGTTTTAATATGGGTTGCTTTGTTAGCCGGTCCATACTATGCAATTCAATGATATTTTGTGTGAGTTTTCAAGTAAATAATAAAGTGATGAATGTAACATTTATGGCGAGGCCGGCCAGAGCGAACAACTCTGTGAGCAGGTGACCTTTACCCACATTACCCACATACATTGTCTTATTAATCTGTTCTTGACTTTTGTAAAACTTTTAACCCGCCTTAATGACTAAACTTTAATATTTTCAAAATATCAGTCTTGATCGATATTGAGATTACCAACTCATCATCATTTACTTATCACGTTTTTCGAGTATTGTATTAATTCAACCACTAGCTCACTACAAATAAATAAATAACGAATTCTTAACCTACCGAAATCTTAGTTATTGATTTCATTTTATCTAGATCTGGATTGGGACCAGACCAGCCACCTAACTATAGGCTGACCGCTTAACTGAGACTTCGCCTACGGGGTACAGGGGCGACTGAAACAGCTGCGGGCGATGGGGGCACTTAATGAAGCATACAGGAGATGAAATGTACCAAGATATTTCCTAAGATATGTGACATCATAGGAAAAAAGAAATAGTGATTTATCAAATGAAAAATAGTTAAGAAGATACAAAATTTTAATAAACTTATGTACGTAAATAAAATAATTGAGAATAAACTATTATACTAATTTTTATCTAAACAAATAATTAAATCGTAAGAAAGTCAAAACTTTTTTTGGGTCCAGTTTCTTTTTTCTAAAATTTATGTATACGTTAAAAGCCATTTGCTTGCACTGACTGTTTACTTTATGTCTGAAGATTTTTCGATTCATCTTGAGATTATCATTACATGTGTACCTCTCACAAGGTGTCTGCAACAGTTAACACATGCGATCGCTACCCATGTAGCGAACGTAATGAACAATCACAAAAATTTGCCCACCGCCCGCAGCTGTTTCATTCCCCTTTGTCGCCATACCCCCGCGCCCCTGTACCCCGCAGGCGAAGTCTCAGTTAAGCGGTCAACCTATAGACGATAAAGGAAGATGATTTACATTCATTAAAGACTAAGACATAAATGGCATAAATAATTATGTTGGTATAATTCTTGGAATATAAATAATTCAAGTAAAACCTAGCATGTGGAAATACAAGGAAAATCTCGGCAACAGAAAATTAGAGCAATAATGTCGTTTACGGATGATACCTGCGTATTTATTCGTCAGTCAATAATCAACCATCGAAGAACTAGACACACTCCTCTGGTAAGGTCTCTACAAAACGTAAGTTACAGTTGGATTAAGTAATAGGTACAGGGGCATAGAATAAAGAGGGGCTGATGCAAAAGGTAATAATTTCAGATACTTTGAGGTATTGTATCTGTTAGCAGTTTGGTAAAGTCCCAGGCACCATACAATATAGTCCAAATACCAAAAAGAACGTGAATACTTTAAGAGTCAATTGTGTCAATACAACACTAATACGCGTAAGCTCGCAGTCGAAAATAACGATTATGCTAGTAATTAACTTAATGAGTCGGATGTTTAGGCTGGCGTTACTCCAATAGTCTTGACACTGAACTGTCCTCGCCGACAGCACCATGACCTTACAGAACGCGTTACGTTACGTCATCTCGAGATTTCTATCGTCACATATTATGGGAATATGCATAATAGCCGAAGAGTCAAGGCGACTCAATGTTAGTTATGGATGGGCATGATCTGAGTAGGTAAAAATTATTATATCGTTTTGAGCGATCTTCTACGATAAGTAGCGGTGTTTTTTGAAATATTTTTACCCGACTGCGTCAGAAGGAGGGTTATGTTTTTCGAGCGTATGTATGTATATATGTATATATATGTATGTATGTATGTATGTGTGTATGTATGTATGTATGTATGTATGTATGTATGTATGTATGTATGTATGTATGTATGTATGTATGTATGTCTATTTCTTTGGCACGCCCTACAGCCCAAACGGCTAGACGGATTTTGACAAATGAGGTGTCGTTGAATTCGTCGAAACAGTGATAGTGACATAGGCTATATAAATTTTCAAAATGGCGCCGGCAAATGAAAAAAAAATGGTGGGGAGGTATGGATTTTCTTTTCATCATAGTAATATGGGTATCAAATAAAATGCCATGAAAAGACCATTTCAAAAATATATACTTCTTATCACATTTATATTACTGATTAAACACAATTTACCAATTTATATATCGGCACGCTCGCGCGCCCGAAGTGGGTGGAAGTTAGTTTGTATGTTCGCTCACGCTAATCTTGGAAACTGCCGGTCGAATTTGAATAATTGTTTTTGCATTTGATAGTTTAACTCACGATTAAGGCTCATTGATCTCAAAGAGATTTGATTTTTACAAATTAATAGATATAAAAAAATCATGTCGGTTAGTTAGAACTAAAAAGAGTGAAATAAAAAATTATTATTAAAATTTATTAAATTCTTTATGATGTTGCAGGCGGGGACAAACAATACTTTGTTACTACTATATAACTTCGTTTGTCACCGCCTGCAACATCATAAAGAATTTAGTTTGACATATTTCATTTGTTCTTAATGAATTTAATGTAGATAATGCTATACTTGTTTTTATCTTTTCAGTTCTTTTTTTAAGCAGTCGGGTTTTTTTTTTAATATGTGATTGCTTATATTGCTGCTTAAGCTGAAGACAAGTAATTATTATTAGACAATACCTGAACTGCATCGCATTTCCAAATATTAAATATTTAAAACAAATAACGGAATCGTGTTTACATGATACATAACCTACTCAATGCCACACGTGTACATAACTGATGAGGTGTGAGCGGTGTGGCGGTGGGTGTGATGGGTGTAGAGAGATGTGAGATGAGATGCTCCATGACGTGGCGTTCATGGTATCGACCACGAATTTCGACAAACGTCATAACGAGTATAAATTTAAGTAAGCATGACTTAAAAAGGCAACTAAATATAATTTTGCATGATAATTTGACAGCAATGCACTTAAATGTTCTTGCATTGTGTTGAATATGTTATGTATTAGGCTAACTATAAAACTAGGTACTTTATAAATTAAAAAATAAAACCGCGTAATTGCGAGTCGAAATATTTATAAAAACAACAAAAAAAAAAATGTCTGTTGTACGGGAGCCCCCCTTAAATATTTATTTTATTTTAATTTAATTATTTTCTTTCTAAGTAAAAATATAACTACATATTTTATGGATATTTAAAGCATTTAATTGTTATCAATATAGAGCAAAATCTTCCAAAATTTACGTTTTTTGTATGGGAACCGATTATATAATTACCGGGGGTAATTATATAATCGGTTTTTAGTATTTGTTGTTATAGCAGCAACATTTATACAGAGTCTGTCACAAATTACAAATGTCTAGCTATAACGGTTCTTGAGACACAGCCTCGTGACTGACGGACAGACAGACGGACAGCGAAGTCTTAGTAATAGAATTCCGTTTTGGAAACCTCCGAAACCTAAAAAGTGTTGTGAAACTTGATACACTGAAAATATAGTGGCACTTCTGTTCAAGGGTAATAAATAGAATAAGTAATATTATGCAATCGTGGTGTGGCGGACATTGCAGTGGCTATGGGCTAGGAGGATAAACTTATCAACTGACGAACGCAGCAAGCAGAGAAAGTGCACGCGTCTAAGCATAACTAATATTTGCATTTACAAACATAAGGTAAGAAATTCTCCGTATGTATTTAAATTGACGTCGATTTCATCACTACGTAGTAGAAAACAAAGTCGCATACCGCTGTCTGTCTGTTTGTCTGTCTAAGATACGCAGGGATGTATGCTTAAATCTTAAAAACCACGCAACGGATTTTGATGCAGTTTTTTTAATAAATAGAATTATTCATAACGAAGGTTTTATGTAATATATTATAATAATTAAATTAATATTTAAGGGGACTCCCATACAATACACATGATTATTCGTCGTTTTTATAAATAGTGGTACGGAACTCTTCGTGCGCGAGTCCGATTTGCACTTGGCCGCCTGCATGGTGCATGAAAGGAGCCTCCCCGAGTGACGTACACAACGATTCCCTACGTCCGGCGCAACCAGGGCAATTCGCGAGTTCACCTAAGCGAATTGGCTAATCCTTCCACCACGATGGCAAGTCAAAATAAAATTTGACTCAGCCATCGACACGACGAAGAAGACTTGGCCGCCTTTAAAAAAAAAATAGTTGAATTTCTTTTTAATCTTAAACGTTTATTAAAACGAATGTTAATAATTTTTATTGTAAAAGTACGCAAAATCATTATCTTGAACTCTGTTTTTTTATTGCCTTCGCCAGGTGAGATATTTAGCACGTGAGTGTCAACTCGTGTTAAAACTAGAGATACAGTTAAGGTTCAATTATAATAAAGTGCGTACGATCGACCAAATATTAGTTTAGAAAATTACTGTGGGCCCAGGGTACAAAATTCTGCTTTTCTGCGTGATACTATGTCGCTTTCATACGGAATAAATTTACAGGGGTTGGTTGTAAGAACTGTGGAAATTGAAAGGTACAGTCAGCTACGCGAAACATTTACATTTCTGTCATGTCTTGGAGTTGGCATTGCACCAAATTGAAAAGTTTTGAACTGCCTAACACCGTTAGAATTTTATTGTGGCTTCATGTTTCTATTACAACCTTTCCTAATAGGAATATGTCAAATAGGTGAAGTGTCGGTCATTCAGATGAGCCGAGGGCAGGTAACCAAGTGTCGGTATGTGTGGTAAGCAATTAACTAAGCGTCCGTTTAATTGGCGCGGTCATTGGCCTAAAGAGTTACGTGGACGGCGGCACGCAAACAATGCTACGTTTGCAAACATCGCCGCGTTGCTAACCATGAGTCAACAACATCTCGCTCAGCATCTACATTTGTGTATCGTAGCGGTTTACTGGTATGATTTTGATACCAGCAGAGAATCACCTTTCGACCGTATCGTTTCCCTTGAACATAATCTCTATAGAATACTATATAATAGATTCGCAGTGCCATTACCTTCATTGGCGTTGGACGGACTTTAATCTAACCTCGAGACCGAGATTAGAAAGAAAGAAAGAAAGAAAGAAAAATCATTTATTCTGGCAAATAAAATACATACTAAAACTAAATAATTTAAAAATCATTCTTAATGCCAGAAATGGTACGCATCTCAGCACAATACTGCAGCGCCAAAAAGCACCGCAGCGCTGATAATTCTGATGCGCCCAGAGAATGAGTAGGAAGCAGTGTGACAACAGAAAAAAAATTATTAATAATTAACAGAATAAATATTACTCTATGCCGAGACAACTGCCTCGCCCAAAACTGTTTAAGTGTAGTAGTAACGTAGACTACGTGTAACGTTTACTGTAATAGCTAAGTATAGCCTAATATAATTGTGGAGTTGTTTAATATGAATGTCATAATAATTATGCTTATTGTCGCGAATTAATTGAGACGGTCACGAAGAAACGATTTGGTTAATTAGAATGGAGATCCACGAATTACTGCTTTAGTTTGACAATGGACCTGCATCTAATCTAGTCATTTATAATATCAATAAAATTTACTATAATTATAGGCAACTGCATGCGGTTAATGGTTCTATACAAAGCACTTTTTTACCACGCACAATACCTAGCTAAGTTTTGGAATAACAAGGTTACAAATACAAACATAACCTTCCTAGCAATCGGGTAAATAGGGGTTTTTCTGCGGATAAGTGACAAACTGAGCCGAGTACTAGCTGTAAGTATGTTTGGTTATCATCAAAATAGAAAAAAATATTACATAACCTATTATGTAGGTACTGTAATCCTAAATAGGTAGGTAGGTATGAAATATGATTATTGTTTTCTTATTATTTTTAACCACAAATCAATAGTATAATATTTCGTAAAATAGGTATCAAAATGATTAGAAAGCAATGACGGAACTTAGAATGTCGAAATCCGTGTGTCAATATTATAAGAATTTAATTTTTATTAAAGATAACTCATGTTTAGTAAGAAACTTAAAACGACTACGCAATGAGGTGGTTACAAATAATTGTGATATGTTCTTATTTTTTATTAAAATTATAGGAAATAAGTGCTCTTCGGAAATACTTGAGTCTTATTGCTGTGATAAAATGGTACTTATATTATTTATGAGTGGATAAAAGGCATATTCCACTAAGCCTGCGTGATTCTTTACAGCTTATAACCATTATCAATATTAAAATAATTATGCAAATCCGACCAGTACTTTCCAAAATTTGCGTATCCAAACAAACAAACAAACTTTCGCCCACGTGGTTAATGCCGAGCTAAAAGTTATTTTTAGATATTACAACATAGTATGTACATACTATATTCATGCCGAGTTTCACTTGCATCCATTCAGTACCTTTGGCGTTAAAGGGTCAAGATACACTCAGACATTCAAACAATTTTTTTATACTCTTTGCTTCAGTATCGATAGTACTCGTAGAATGCCCAAAATATTTAATAAACAGAACTGGGCCCACAACATTTTTATTTTAAGTATAGATGCTACTGTGGTGCGCTTATTTTCCACCTAGATAGCGGTACAAAAATACATAATAATAACCAAGCTATACCTACTAGAATTTTTGCTCACTATTCAGCAATGTGACGTCATTCGTTCTGTAAACACACGAAGAGCTATTCACCGTTATAATTAGTAATGAAATAGTAATCAAGACGATTGCTGAGAATTGCCTGCGGTTAAGGAAATAGAATAAGAAGCTATTATGTTAATTGAGGCGGCTAGGTGAGCTAGGTCGACTAAGCAGCGCCCGCGCAAGGCTACACTGTATGTATCCATTATTATTATAGCTTTATTTATCCATCCATACAACTGTTATATTCCTATTATTTTTTTTGTTTCAATTTGTTTGTTCTTTGTATCCCTGTAGGGTAAAAGCCTCGTCAATCTCTCTCCATATTTTTTTGTTTTGTGCAGCGCTAAGCCACTAAGTATCTTAGCGATAAGGCCGCCCATTGTACATGTCTTAATGTTAAATTATGTTATTTAATGTGTCTTATTTTTTGGTGTACAATAAAGTTTATTCTATCTATTCTATCTATCTATCTAAGCCAGATTTTTCCTGCTTACTGAACACTGACGTCGACCCATCTTTTGTATACATTAGTATACATAATACAAACTATTACCTATACGCTAAAAACGGTGAATAAGTAGAAGTGTAAATTTTGTCAAAGATAAACTACAAACGTAGTGTTATTATTATGTACTGATTACAAATTCAAATTCAAATTATTTATTTTCATAGGCGGCATTTCCAGGAGGCGCGAATGCTTGAACACGTCAAAACATTACAAAAAATGATATAATAAAAAGTACTTCTAACTAAAAAGTGAAAAATAATTCCTAATATAAGCTGAAAATGGTAATGAACAAAGAATACTAGTATTATTGTGAAAAAGCGTGGCTCGATAGACGAAAAATATGGCACAGAGCGCCCCACGCACGGGGGGGTTTTTAGTGAGTCGTCGGAGTCCCGACAACCTAACATAACCTCGTCGCACCCTTTCATGCGGCGAGGTATCTTCTTGAAGATTTCCCACCTCGACAAAAAAAAAAGGACAACGTCTGTTGGGTCAGCTTGTTATATTATAATATTTATGATATGGCAATTTATTTTTTTAATATTTTATCCAATAGTTAATGTTTGCGCCGAAATATTTGACTTCGCGAGCTGTAACGACTTGCGGTACTTTCGGCAATACATAATAATAACAAAATATAACTAACACTGCCAATCATTGCAATCGTTATAACTTTCCTTAGCTATTACAAACGATTTTCTTGTTTTAATTTACTTGACCGTTACAGGTAACGGAAATTACAAGATTACTATGATGGCTTATTGTTATATTATCAAAAAAACAGTTCACTGTTCTAGATTTTTTGCTGGAGTATGTTTACAATATTTTGATGATTATGGAAACGGAAATTAAGGAATAATCACGCAAATAATGATCATCTTTCTAAGAGATTGTAACTGTATATTATGTTTTATTAAAAGTTTATGTTCCACGTTCTCTAATCTCTACTGTCAAGAAGTGAGGAATCAACACAGTGGATTAGAATTTGATAAACAAAGCATAGCACTAATTAAGCACTGGCACTGATAACTTACTTACATTATTAATGTAAGTCTTGTTATCATGAGTAACATTGCTTCATTAGTGCGCCGACGTCATATGACGTCGCCTGGCATGACTCGAGTCTCGGTCGCGAGCGAGAATAACGAAACAAACAACATAGTTGGCACGGCTGTTTCAGAACAAAACGCTATCGTCGCCTATTTTTGTAAACAACACCACAAAACACGATTATAACAGAATTAAAAACATTTGGAAGAAACTGGAGCACGCGTCGATGATGCGATTTGTTTTCGTGATAGCAAAATGTTTGCCAATTCTGATATTAGTTTAATGAGACTTCTGGTGAGTGATAATAAGATAACAATATCTCATGTTGCTTTGTACTTTGCTGAAATTATTTCGATTTTTCACACCGACACAGAGGGGCATTTCTATGAAGTTAAACTACAGTCGTATACTGTGATTAAGGTGAACATTCAATGCCGCAAATATTTGTTTACAAATAATATTAATCACGTCAGCATACTTAGCAGAGAAAAATATTTATTAAATATCATTAGGCCCATTAGGAGAATATTATCGACATTAAACTCGAGTGCCTTGACTTCGTTTCAAAGCGAAAATAAATAAATAAGTAAATAATCTTTCTTTAGCGATGTTTTGCCAATAATTTGGAAACAGCATTGTTGGCGTAAACAACGCGATTACTCACCGTCGATTTTGGGGCGCTCTTGAAATTGGTATTTTAAAAGAGACTTGGAGTCGCCACAAATCTGAGCCAAGTTGGAAACCAGAAGAACCAAGATGAATACCGCATTCCTACCTACTATAATAATATGTTCTATTATTTATAAATTATTTCACAAAATATGAAATTATTTTTTCAGTTTTAAAGTTGGATTCAGACTTCATACGTCAATGGATTCAGAGCAACGTTTTATAGTTTCTGTATTTTCTGTGGTTTTATCGGCTACCGTCCAAGAGAACTGGAGATATTTTACAGGCGTTTTTGGCAAGGAAGTAAAAAAGGTCGAATAAAATGTTTGACTAATTTACGCAGGTAAAGGTTCCTATTTTCGTTATGATCAACATTTACACAGTCAGCCCCTAAACGTGTTTGAGTTCACGTGAAAGGCGTGACAAGAGCAGTGATATGACCTTGAAGTACCAGCTTCGGTACTCAAACAGTCAGTACGAACGTGCTAATCAAATATGGCAATAATTGTAATGCACCTGATTAATGTTTATTTATCTAGTAATACAGCCTTGTCGGTTGTGACGTGACGCTAGCTAGTAACTAGTAACACCTAAGCGGCTGAACACTAGTGCCGAGGACGATAGTTTTTGTTACGGTACTGTTTTCTAACTACTTGAACAAGGTTTGCTAGTTGCCAGATCGTCGGGATTTCAGGGATTGTCCGGGCACTTTGCATCTTGACCCCGTGTCCCGTTATGAATCATCATTTTTGTCCCTGATAAAAAACGAAAAATAAAGTTATCTAAAAGGAAAATTTGATGCACTAACCTAAACAGATTAATTTAGTCATGTGAGAGCAGGTTAACCGCACGTTAGCATAGAGAGGTGACCAACCTTTCTATTAAAGTTAAATGTCGTCAGGTTAACTCACCTCCATTAACTTTTTGGTTGGTACGATTGCGGTTCATACAGCTTCATCAGCTGCAGACTGACACAAACTAACTAAAGAGCACAATCAGTGATGCAAATGAATAGTTTAGTTTAATTGCCTTAGACTGCCTTACAGGGAAATGTGGTACTTGATTTTAAAGGCAGAGGTTAAGAATCTTTCCGTGTGCCCATTGAAAAACACTGAATTATTAAAGACGCTATCAACAACTGCGTGGCAAACAAGAAAAATGTATTTAAAATTTGATAAAACACGTTTTTAGTAAACACAAAAATACAGAAACCCGTTAAAACAGAATGTAAACGTGAACTGATTTTTTATGCAAAATATCAACAATCAAATATGTTTGGATGAGCGTTAATGACACAGCGACTCGTTTTAAACAAAATCAAGTTAATAATGATGAGATACTTACGGCATCATACAATCATTAAAGTGTGATTATAGCAATAATTACAGGTTAAGCCAAAAAAGATAAGCAGATACCGTGGAGATACTAATTCTTTAAATATACTCTAACTTTTTTGCCAAACGATAACATTTATAATGATAACCAAGGCACAAAAAATAAAATAATCATCCAAGTAAAATCATTCATAGATCGTGTTATTAATTCATATGATTACGATAGACGTTTTTTGGACGACCTTTTTCATTTTGTAATAAAGATTCTATTTCTTGTGTAATATTTACATTTTGTATTGTAGTTAACGTTTCAGTATCAGGGGCCTGTGGAGTCCCGGACCTTTGGAAGTCATGCGGTGGCCATAGTGCTTTACAGATGCCTTAAACCTGAACGTTTTAATTTAAATGTAATTATTTATATAGCTTTATTATTCCGAATTTATCACGTTGGCTTGATACATATTTGGCTTTGTTTATTGTTAGTGCGAAAGTGTTCAATCGCCACACCTTCCTCCTGCCGCCGCGCCATCAAAAAGCTGGGCTTGCATGACTTGACTGACGAGATTGTATAAGACCATGATTATTTCTGGCACAGGTGGCATAATATAGTATTCCTTTGATGTATTGAAGCATTGTCCATCTTTTGTGTATCATGGCATAGCACCTCCCAAATGCTCTTGGGTAGCATACTGATGAGGAAGAATGTTAATAAAAACCCATTCGATACAAGATATTTAATTATACAAGTTTACGGTAAAATGGTCAATATATTGGTAACCAAGTATGGTATGTCTAACAGGTATATTTACCTAATAACTAAAAAGGGTTGAGCCATTTCGAGTCTAGCAGCATCCGAATCCGAACCCCTGGCTTATGTGACTATGTACTTGGGCCGTTTACCCGGGTAGGTTCAATTCCTGCTGGATTCTTAATTTTTCAACCTTAATATTGTATAAAAAGTATACTGGTGCTTACACTTTCGAATTATTGAAACAAACTCGGTAGTGTACCGTCAGTTTAATTAAATAATTGTAAATGTGAAAGAAACACGTGTTTACGAAGGCTGACAGAGTATAATGACCGAAACCCAAACTGCAATGACAAAGGCAATCTAGACAACACAAATGAGTAGTAAAGTGAGAGGTGCTCGAAGGCTACTACTCATTGTTTGTCTATGCTATTTATTTACTGGTCTTGAACTGTTTATCATAGCGGAACCTGCCGCCAAGTACAGTATTCCGCTTTGCTGGTAAGATTGACTCCTGATATTACTGGCAGAAAATGAACTAGGTAATCAGACAACAGCTATTTACTATAGCCAATGTCGGATTCAGCTTTTGAGCCAGGGGGGATCACATGAACAAATTCTAGTTTTTTTTATTGCGAATAATAAAGAAATCTTCTGTTTTTCTAGTCACAACTATGGTCCAGAGGGATGACCCCACAACCCTGGATCCGCCTCTGATTGTAGGCGTTCGTGTACTTTAATGACCACTTCTCATTACATGGAACTACTCGTGTACGTCTAGCGTCTGAAAAATCTCTGGGAAGTTAATAATAATTGTAATATCCAGTTTCTAATTTAAATGATATCAAGAGGATTTACAGCATTGAAATAAATGTCAATTTTAATCTGAAGATAAATACAATATTCAAACAAATATTCGTGTATAGCGTTAATCTTTGATCAAGGATATCATTGATTTATAGGTCAGCTCACTGTTTAGGCGCTGTTTATTAATTAGACGTATAAATCTGCTGGATGAGATAACGGTTCCTTATCAGTTATCATACAAAATGACTGTCTGACATAACTTGGTTTTGAGGAAATTTCGCTTTTCGATCTCATACTGTTGTTATTTTCGTTACTCGTGCTTCGTGCATCAAAACTCATCATCAGAATATTATGTGTGTTTGGTGGCACAGCTGGTAATTAAAGCGCTCGGTTTTTATATCGACTTCTCAATACGAGAAGTATTGAGAAGTATTAATACAAAATACAATAACAAAAATGGAAGTATATGGTTTTAATGTCAAAATAACAAAGTTTTTTTAAGCTGGTTTATTTGTTTGCACGATACCTTTACCTAAAATACAGTTTTTAAAATTCGTGTTTGTCTGTCTGTCTGTTTGTATATGCTAATCTTCTAACTGCTTCTAACGGCTTCTTTTTATCGAGGATGTACCTACTATGCAGACGAAACCGCGGCAACAGTTATACAGCATCTGTTAATATATTTCAACTGTCTAGAATTCTAGATAACACGGTTCATGAGATGCAGCCTGTTGACAGACGGACAGCGAGGTCTTAGTAATAGGGTTCCGATTTCCGTAACCCTAATAAATAAAAATGCCCTTAATAATAATGGCTACCGAATGACCACGCCTACAATCTACTACAACCACTAAGGAAATACTACGTGGCTAATGGTTTAACATTTTAAATACTTTAAATGGCTGTTGAATTTTTAATGGCTTTAATGACTTTTATTGACCCAATAGACAGCATCCTATACGAAATAAATATGTCCTGTACTGTTACCCAACCGTACATGTGTATAATCGTACCTACAGGATGGCCCAGTGATTCACGTAAGGTTGGGAATGTTCTTTGTGTACATGTGTCGTTTACCTGGGTATCGTAATCTAGGGGTGGATAAGCACCTCTTTATAAAACCTTAAAAACATTTTACAAGCTTTTGCGTTATGTATAAATAAAATAATTATAATATTTTTTATTGTTTCATAAATACATAATACAATTTAAAATGTTTGCTGTTAGAAAATTCATGTTGAATTTAGCTCGCCTTTGTACATGAACTTTATTATTAATGTTGTTATCTGTAATTTTGTGTATACAATAAAGCATTTGAATTTGAAATTTGAATTAATGTTACATGGTCCATCCTGACACTAGGATTCCCTGTGTTGCAAGTTGTGTACCATTATTCAGCGTAATTGCATCTATTTCTGTTCAAGTATCGCTTTAAAAGTATAATATGTGTACAGAGATGTGTATTGCTCCGCATTCACCTGAATTATGCACTAGTCAACTGAAAAACTACTAAATTTAGATATTCTAATAGGTAGACAGATAACACTAGCCGTGGTCGCAAGCAAACAAAAATTTGCTTGCCTTGCCACTCTGGCAAGTGGAAAATGTCTGCTTCTGTAGTCTTTCCTAGATATTTTTTGTAAATAAATGAATACAGACGAGTCTGCCTGTAGCATGGCTTTTGCGGCTCTTCTACTAGACTGCTAGGTGTGTTATAATAATCATGCGTAATTGTGTATCCTGTTGACATCTAGCGATGAAACGACAATAATTGTTCACGCTTGCCAAACTAGTTTGGCAGGCGACAACACAAATAAAGTACATAAATAGGTGGTATATATTCGACTCTTAAGAAGTGAGAGAGAAACCAGTACCTAATGGCACTAGGATCTGAACTAGGAAGGAACTTAAAGCCAAACTAGTTTAAGCATAAGCGTGTAGACAAGTCTCAGGTTCGAGAAAATTTACGTAAGCTAAAACTTGATGTCAAGCTTGAGAGAATCGGGAAGTTGAAGAAGCAATCACTTTTTTGGATTATTTACGAGAAGATTGAGTAAATATGGAGTAATATCGTGCTCGTTCTCTTGCACAGTGAATATTGAGCTCTTGTAGGTAGTAATAATAATGTATTATCATTGAATAAGAATAGCATACAGTATGTACACCTATTGACTCATTCATATTCACTTAGATAAATAGTTAATTTTAATATTTCGCTAGACTCGTCACTGTATTCTGTAGACGTATTGTTTTATTTATGCTTTCACCTTTACCTCAAGATATTTTTATCTTTTTCGTAATGTGTATTTTTAGCATAGTATTTTGCGCGCCAAGTTCGGCTTTAAACTACTTTCACCGTGGGTTGAACTCTTATGCTTTTGAGCCGGTCGGTAAACAAGTTGGGCTTTCAATGCGTTGTGGACATAGCAGCCGCGCCACAATATACGACAGTAGGCTATCTAAGGCCGGCCGGCGAGTTAATAGCCCACTCTTACGTTTTTTTTTTTAGGGTTGTCACTATAAATTTTAGTTAAATATTATTTGGGTATAAAGATAAGCACATGATATTTTTTTGTGGTAATATAGGCAAAATCGTATATACGAAATCTCTTGGTTCTGAAAAGATTTCGTACAGCCGATTTTTTGCGATTATTAAAAGAATTTTTATGTTTTGAAGTCAAGAGAATAATTTATTCAACGGGAGGTCTTAATTATATTAGTCATCTAACAACGTTCTAATATCGTGATATTTTCTCAAATTTACTTTAATAAAATTGAGGACAAATAATTTAATTTGATGCAAACTAATAGTCGTATCAACCTTTTTGTATATTCATTTTATGTTTATTACATAATAGATAAAAAGTAATGGTATTTTTATAAGTCCAAGGATGCTTCAAGAATATTGAATCAAATTTTATTAAATGATTTTTTTTCGTCTTTGTGAATTAACTTTCAATAAAAAAGTTACTTGGTTCACTTCTAAATTCAGTCATGTTTCGTCCCTCCGCGACTTCGTCGGCATGCAATTCGATATATTAAGTAGTACCTGCTCTTGTCATTTGACTTACGTTCAACCCTACTGCTCCGCTCCCGTGGAGTTTAGCGTTGTTATATATCAAAAAATCTTGATGGATAGTTCGACTATCAAACACAAAAGTAAATTATTAAAAAACGATCAGTAATTTCTGAGAATAGTGCTAAAAAACAAATATATTAACTTTCACCCGCAGTTTCGGCTGCATGCTCCATAAAAAGTAGCCTATGTATTAAAATCTGTTTTTTCTGATATCAACTGAAACAAACATTGTTATTTTGACATTAAAAACAGACACTATAGTTTTATTTATTTGTATTCATTTAATGTTGAGGCAGACAACTAGCAATATCTCGTAAATAACATTAATTAGGTGAAATAAAAATTACAAGTTGATGTCTTATGTTATAAGACATCAACTTGTAATTAGTAATGACGAAAATTTCAAACACAGTGGTTTGAAACTGTTTAAATGCTGAGAACTTTTTTTATTGAATATGCTCTCCTGTTAAGTAGCTGTTTTGTACTATCAACAAAGCATATTCATGATCTACCATAATACAATTTTTTTAGACTAGACATTTTAATACACTTAAGTCTAAATTAGCTTGTTTTATCACCACAATTTCAAAGGAAATGTGTGTCCAATGGGTCATGAATCAACTTGCCCGATAGTACATAACTTTTTTTAACTTAGCAACTGTTTGTATGTGTGTATGTATGTACTTTATTTATAACTAATGGTTATAAATAACATTGTGGTAAAGTTGATAACTTGTTGTAATGTAGGTATACTTTTGTATTAAATTAAAAAGAAACATTATAATTATTTAAAAAACAATGTAAGTATTATGATTAACTTCACAAACCCATTAATTTTACTTTGTAAATAAAATTATTCAGCTTATATTTAAAATGATTTGTGAATACATATTTTATGGATATTAATTATTAATAGAGTATTTTTATATGTAAATTTGTATTTTGTGTGTAATTGTTGGTGTTCAGTTTACCCCTCTAAATGACTGTTATTTTTATGAAATGAACATTTAGGATAACACTAATTTGATTAAGAAGTACTTAAAAGTCTTCACTTTATTACTAAATATGTGTTATTTTACGGTAACAATCAAATTCAGTGACTTCATCTAGCAAAGATTTGACAAAAATAATGAAACTCAAATAATTGAAGTTTCAGGTACCTACATTATATTTATGAATGTGCGTGTTATTTTGATTTTTTTTTTTAATACATTCTATGAAACTTTATATAAAGGTCTTTATAATATTATGATATCACATTGTAAATGAAGGTGATATTATTTGCATGTCAAAAATATTAAGTCTGATAAGATTACCAATATACTACGATCAACGGTATATTTTCACGACTCTATTAATAACTAGTGTAAACATGTAGCTATAATGCTAAATGCTGCTGCCAATTGGCTGATTATTCTTCTTATGTGAAGTATAGTTAGGACTTTGCGTAAATACTCACCCACATACAAAGCGGCTCCTGCATCATGAATGTCATAACATCAACGAACTGCTCAGAAACGTTCCTGGTATCATTACCAGCCAGCACGGGCGCTGAAGCCAACAACGGCTTCGTCTCACCTTCCACCATCGCGTCTTGCCGGCTCTGCGTCGCGTTCACCCGCCAGTTAGGATCACTAGTCACACTCAACGCGTAATAAACAGCAATCGAAAGCAGAGAAACACTTCCCGCGGTGTAAACCTTGAGATTCGGCAAGGGCAACCTGTCCACCAGTGTCACAGGCATGGCGGACACACTATCGTAATTAACGCGGCAAATAAAGACTTACACTACACCACAATTTAGAACATAATGACATTGGACTGTTTATATCGTAGTTTTTATCAAATTATGTAGACGACACGATTCAGCAAACGCAACAGACAAGACAACTTGTGAGCTGGGTTACCATACCAAAAAGTACTCTGTGCATACCAACTATTTATCTAAAAGTTAAAGAGAGTAAAATTATGTACCCACCATCTGATTTAATTTACCCCAAAATTAGAAATAAAGTGAGAAAATTTTTCATGTTCATCTTGTTAACTAATTGCACAAATAGTAACAAATAGGAATAAAATTTAAAGAAATTGTTCAATCATCAAATCAAGATAAAAGTAATTAAGCTAACAAAGAATTGGTTTATAAACAAAGATTGAGATTAGATTTTAAGTTCCAGATGTTACAAAATTCTGGTAAAATAGTCAATTATTTATTAAACACTCTTTAAATTATTGTATAAAATTAACGTTACTATAATGTATAAATATACAAGATCCAAAATTAGGGTAATTTAAAAAAGTATGTGGTATTATTATATGTTATGTTTTTTCGTTCAGAAACCGTTACATCAGAAAAAAAATCGTAGACAGAACAATAATGAATCAATTCAATAAACTCTAGTTACAGTATTGATATTTGATGATAAAAATCATAAAATGACAGGTCTTTCAATTATTTTACATTCGATTGATGCTAAAAAAATTATTTCGACGAACATGCCTAACGTTTTTAAACGAACTAGCTGATTTCAAGAAGACATGAGTGAAGTTTAACAGCTGACAGATCGACACAATTTTTACTTCCTGTGTCACTTTCGTTTTATTGAAGTTAAAAAGAGAGGCCCGATTGCTTAATGCTAAAAATGTAACAAATTTAACAAAAGCAGTCTTCGGTTATATCAGTTTATTCACTGTATTTTGGTGTTAAAAATTTTGTTTTCTTGTGATTTTATGGTGATATATATTAAATAACTATGTCTGAGAGAGACTACGCACCCCTTAGCATAGCCTGCGTTCGTGGGTTATGCGACAAGATATACGACAAGCGTAAATTTGCTGGTGTAGAAATTGAAAAGTGAGTTCCACTTTGTTATGCCACCCATTTTTATAATAATAAAATCCTGTCTCCAATCGTAACTTACATCTCTCTACTAATCAAATGCCTTGCTATCATTCCTATGTCACTTTTCATCTTATCTAAATGTACTTATTACCTACTACCACTAGAGTACAATGAGTACATAAATAAATTTGCTACAGACTGCAGAGCATTATTGTCCTGTTTTATCAAATCAGTCAGACTAAATAGTGGAAATAAGTCATATTATGAAAATAGTGCTGAGATAAATGTGGGTGGCAACACCTTAGAAATCTTTATTCCTCCTAAGTCCCAGTTTTCACTGAAGAGGAGACAAGAGAAGATGTGTTTGAATAAAAATTACAATTGTTTGAATAAAAATTACAATAATAATCAGGTCTTGTTACCGAAGCAAATCAGAGGGGGATGTGGCAATTAGGAGAGGGTGTTTACTAATTTTGAGTCAGAGCCAAACTATAAACTGATTAATTATTATTGTTGTCTATTTTTTGCAACTACATAAAAATAGAGTAGGCTTAATGTGGTAATCATATTTTTATTTGGCACCAACTCAAAATGATAAATATATAATAATAATAATATAAATATATATATATATATATATATAGTTTAACTGCCTTGATGGTCTAGTGGTAAAATGTACAATAGCAGCATGGACTTGGAATTGTGCCCCGTGGATGGTGAATAGGCTTACCACCTATCGCATGGGACCTAAACATAACAAGTGAAATGTGGGTATTGTACATACACAAGTTATATAATATAATTATCATGATAAAAATTCATTCAAATCATCAATTCAAAAATTTTGTCTATAGGTGCCTTACTGTCAGGAGAAAGCTGATAATGTTTTGAAAATAATTATTAGCTTTCTCCCAACAGTCAAAGAGTTGTACCTTGCATCATCAGCTCAGCAATATGAAATGATGGCTGCTAGATAGATTCAGAAAGTAAATGAAAAATACTCTAATTTACTATAACATTCAAGGGTTTCTCTCAATTTTCCAAGGATTCCATAATCAGACCCTGACATTCTTACGATGGGAATAGCCTCAAAAAATATCCCTTTGAATAAAAAAATAATTATCACAATTGGGCCACTCAGTAAAAAGTTATGTGTTGACAAAGGAAAAAAAAACCATGATTATGAATACTTCCTGTTTGAGATCCAATAAGATTCAGATTCAAGAAAACATATCAAATTAAACAATGATAGCAAATGATTTTTAATGGTATATTATTAATGTTATTACAAGCAAAAAATTGATAATAATTATCTAACATTTTATTTTACTTAAAGCAATTTGATTCCTTTTACAGAATGGTCAAAGACTTTATCGATGCAAAGAACACAAGTCAGATCAAAAGACTGATCCGGGTGCTTGGTCAGGATCTGATGTCATCAAGTAATGCTAATGTCAAGAATGGAGCCCTCATGGGGCTGTCATCAGTGGCTGTGGGCTTGGGAAAGGTTGGTGTCATAATTTGAATCATAATCATAGGTTAAATTACAGTTCTTAAATTTAATATTATAATATAGTATGATATGTCCTACCACATGATGTGGTGCACAAGTTTATTTAATAATATTAATTAAATTTAAAAGATTATTTTATACAATTGATTAATAATGTATATTTTTAACATGGCCACAATTTAGTACAAAGTACTGCACCTATTTTTCTGGACATCATCTACATGATGTCCAGAAAAATAGGTGCAGTATAGGTCAGTCAAGTCACTTGATGGAACATAATTCAATCTATAAATCTGTCTCATGCAAGCAACTAAGAATATAAAACTCAAAATATTACATTACAAACTTAAATGTGGGTCTTTTCCAGGGTTTCCAACTGCCCTGCATTCCGTATTTTTGGCAAAAATGTAATGTCTCGTTTAAGACGACCTATGTCCCGCATTTTCAGATCCCGATCGTCGTAAAACCAATTTTAGAGACCTTTGACGTTGAGTTTTTAGAAATCTTTTATAATAATGTTCTGAACATGCATATCGACTTTCTGCTCTATGCAATATTTTGATACCTTGTATGTCTTCGTTTTTCGGGACACTCACGTGCAACTTCTTACTTTTTAAAGTTTTTAAGTTATCTTGAGAGTTACGGGATGGCACTTAAGTGCCACATAAAAGTTACCTTTTTTTTTATTTGACACCTTTATCCAATTTCTGTTATATATTACGCCTGTGGCGCTCTTTTTCTCTTGACATGCAAAACACTCACGTGCCACTTCTGATTTATAAAAAAATATATTTTAAGAAGTCGTCATTTACTCTGGTGCCATTCCTTAGTTTTTATAAAATGAAATGAGAAATCACGTATTTTTAACCATTAAAAATAAGTTGACATTCCTAGTCTTGTCCATGGTGCTGGCTGGCCTGACTGCTTTCTCCAAGTCTGAAATCTAATGTGTTCTAATTTTAATCTTTCTCTACCAGTAGCTTCAGACATGGAATGCACATAGGTACCACAACAGCTTCTCTCAATCACCACACAGAATTATAATAAGAGCTACTCAATGCTTTGTTGAGCAGGGTTGCATAGAATACCTGCCGGAGCTGGTGCACCCGATCGTGGCGTGCTTCAGCGAGAGCGAGTCGCGCGTGCGGTACCAGGCGGCCGAGGCACTGTTCAACGTGCTGAAGATCGCCCGCGGCGCCGCGCTCGCGCACTTCCCGCTCGTGTTCGACGCGCTCGCCAAGCTGGCCGCCGACCCCGAGCCGCAAGTCAAGCAGGGAGCAGAATTGCTTGATCGACTCGTCAAGGTATTTTTTAGTAAGACTATCCGAAACGGTCGGTTATGCGTTATTAATATTTAGACATCTAATGATTTAGATTTTTTAAAAATGTAATTTTGCCGCAAATTTGTTGGTTGATAATCAATAGCCTTTAAACAAGAAGGTTGATTATCACTAGTGGACTAGTATGCATTTCAGTGATATGGTTGCTTAATCACTGAATTTAATCGAACATGAGACATGTTATTATTGGCACCTATATAGGCTATATACCGTTAATGTCACGTTGCAGCAATCTTTTACAGATGCATAGAGGACCAGGCACTTTCTTGCAATTATTTAATTAAATACTTCGGGCGAATATTGTACATTCTACCTACCTACTTGTCAGTTTATACAAACGTGTGCATGTCGTTGCCCTTGCCTTGATGTCCTCGGAAAGTAAACATAAATTGTACACGAATTAACAATACTTAATCATTTAATACATTTGGTTCTGCATAGTATTGGCGAAATTGGTTTATTATAATCGTGTTTCCTGTGAAGCAGATGATAATATGACCAGAGATATATTTTCAAAGGTTACTCATTGTGTTGCGGACAATAATATTATTTTCTTTACTCTACTTGAGATTGGATTACCTTATAAGAAATACAAACATTGCAATCAGGGCGTCAGTCCGCGCCCACGCTCGCTCACAAACGGTCTACCTGGTATAAATATTAAATTTACGAGTTAGTTTACTTTTATAATCTTTCTTTCAAAAGTATACAACCAGGGTGCTGGTCACACAAACGGATCCCTAACCATTAAGTACTGTGATGTGAACCTATTTACTACCACTGATAACATATGCATAAACAGACACAGTCCCATAAGACTAACAGCTAACGTGTCGATAACACTTACTTATTGTTTAAATATCGCGTTCTAAATATTCTGTGTCTTAAGTGACACATGTTCGTAAAGAAGTCATAATTTGAATGCGTTACCTTTTTTCTGACCACTTTATCCTTAAAACACTAAAACAGAATATAAAGTTAGTCTTGAGTGAGTTACCTAATCCTTGATCTGGACATAGATAGTCTGAAACAGACTGATATCATGTAAGTTCGCAAAAATCGTGTCAAAAATAATTATAATGGCGTAATAAAGTACAATTTTCCTCATTCTCTATATCCTACTTTTAAATGTACAGGACATCGTGACGGAATCGCAAACGTTCGAGCTGGCGTCGTTCATTCCGATGCTGCGCGAGCGCATTTACACGCGCAACGCGTTCGCGCGACAGTTCATCGTGTCGTGGGTGTCCGTGCTGGACGCCGTGCCGGACATCGACCTCATCGTGCACCTGCCCGAACTGCTCGACGGACTCTTCAAGATGCTTGACGACGCCAACCCAGAGATCAGGCGAATGTGAGTATTGTATTGTTTAAACATAGTTCACTTCAGCACCCTAATGCTCTTTTTTCCTCACGATGTTTTCCTTCACCATTAGCGAGCGATAATTTATGATGATAAATGCATCCATATCCTCGAAAAGACGAATTTTATCGTATTATTGACGGAGGTGTGTGCCGTAGTGGATTCGAACCCGCGACCTTCGAGTGTAATGTTTTACAGCCATCCATTCGGCTATCACTGCTTCAACCGCATTGTTGTCCATAAAAACAATAACTTGTACTCATAATTTAAGTTTCCTTCCTTCCGTTTTACATGGTATTTCTTAATTTGACCATCAGAAGTTCAGAACCCATTTGAAGAGAGGTTAACTAATACAAGAATTGTGAAATATTCCAGGTGTGACGTCCAACTGAATGAGTTCTTGAGGAGCATAAAGAAGGATCCGTCCAGAGTGGACTTCCAAGCTATGATTAACATACTCATCACTCACGCGCAGTCACCCGAAGAATTGCTACAGGTCAGCTTACAGGCTTTTTTGTGTTCGTCGTATTACCCCGCTGTTATCTATTTATCATTTGTCTTGTCCTGGTAGTTCCGAAGGAATATTAAAATTTGAGGTATATGATGAGCTCTGAGCACGTTTAGTCATGGGCGTTATTAGATATTTTTGGTAAGGCTTATTCCACTTTTCCCCGTTGGATGATCCCCATTGATGGGGATTAGTGAACTTTTTGTTCACTATTCCCCGTTGACCCAAAATTTTTATTTAATGGGGATAAATGAACTAAAAAGTTCAATAATCCCCATTAGGTAGGTATGTTAAAAAAATAAAATATATGAATCATGTTACACTTATTAATTAAAAATATAACTTTCTTATACCTAATAAAATCA